>OX424499.1:10000000-11232717 GCA_949152395.1 Agrochola litura
CGTAGGATACTTTTATCCCAGTAGTACGTTTCCGTGGGATAATTTTCGACTTCCAAGTTGGCGAAGCCGCAGGCAAAAGTTAGTAGGTTTATAATCAAATGAGAACCCGTGTACGGTTAATCAGACATCAGATAAAATGTAAATAACCACTTTTGCGTCAGTACCTAATATTTATGAGAAAAACAAATATTTGAGTTGCTTACGTTGTCTGTCCAGCCCCTTAAACCTCGCGAAAACGCATTTGTTTTCAATTTGCTAAGGCATTAAATCAATGTGAGTTTTTAATTAACACTGTAGTAGAAACCCAAAATATTAGCGGTATAAGGAACTCGTGAAAATTAAAAAAAAAAATTTATTTAGCAAAAAGAAAAATACGTACCTATAATAGGGTTGCCAACATTTCTTCGGCGAAATAATTTATCAAAATAAGCTACAAAAAATGTAGTTCACTTCGAAAAAATATAGTATTTTATGGAACAACCTAAAAATAGAGAAAGATATATTTGTTACTTAAATATTTTTATAAAAACTATATTTTTTGCACGTTTTGCATTAAAAAAAAATGGTTTAAAAATCAAGTGTCATAATGCTTTATTACATTAAATGGTTAAATTAATGTAAATCAAAAGCTAATTTTTTATTATTGAGATACGCTTCTGTTTCTTTCTTTTCTCCATTTCGAATTCATAACCGAAAATATCCTTTCTGTGAATACCGAAGTGGCGATGGCGGGATAAACATAATAACTTATTTTCAATATTTATTTTTCAAATATCATGCTGCCATTTTTGGCCTGTAGTTTTGTCAGTAAACTTACTACTTACATTCTTTTACTTTTGCAAAGATTTAATTTAATATTGTTATTTCAGAGTAGTAGAGTAGCGTTCACTTTTTTTTAAAATGAATGATTTCTTTGTTTCTCTGTTGAAAATATATAGTACGCAAAAATATAGTATTTTTGCGTACTATATATTTCTTCAACAGTATATAGTACGCAGACTCGAAATGTAGTACAGACGCCAGCACATCAAGCTACTACAATCTGTCAAATTTATTTAATAGATTTTCAACTTTAACGCTGAAAATTAAGGTTGAAAGTTGATTGGGAAAATTTGACAGTTTCGGGTAGCTTGATGTGCTGGCGTCTGTACAATACTATATATCATAGTACGGTTGGCAACCCTAACCTATAACTACATGAACTACGGTATAAAACGTAGAATCACTTTAGTAGTGTATTTCGAAATATTTTATACAAACTTCAACACACACACACACGACTTTTATAGAATGATGGAATAGTTTAAAGAAAAGTATGCCTATCAGCTTCTTCAGGGATCCCGCTACTTACTCTAAACAAAATATCACAATTGATTCGGTAACCGCAAAACAGCTGAATCGTTCAGCGGTCTAGCCATGTAAATGTCTGAGACGACAACGACCGAGATACGTTCGTAGGTATTTAAAACCAGACACTCCAAACACAATTTCCACGCAAACTCCGCCCCCATGTACCCCACCACTCCACTATGTGCTAAACGCTAACCCATCAGTAATAAAATAAACCTTTCCCAATGCAAAACTTGTTGTAGATAGGTACATAATTTAAATTGAGGGTACTTATAAGTACTTACATAATTGTACTCCACGCATAACACTTTGTCACAATCACAACACCAATTTATCTCGTCTGCTCGACGTCCGTATGTCACTGCAGGGATCCAGCAGAATATCAGCGTCAGGTATATTTGCCTGACACATGCTGAGTTGGACTCCCATTTGGTGCAACCTTGAGACGCACACCGCACCTTATATATTTAATTATTCCAAAGTATGTCATAATGTCACTCCATTTCTATACTTATTTTTTTTTTCTTTTTTGTACATTGGCATCTCGTTTTATTTAATTTGTTATAATTTAATTGTGTTTATGTGTGTCTTTTGTGTGCACTAAATAAATGTTTTATCTATCTATCTATCTAATAAAGTTGAATATCGCGTGCGCTCTTTGGTCGTGTTCGAGCACGGAACTAAATGTCGCAAGTCTCAATTCTTATTTCGTTCATAACTAAAGTTGGTATATTTGGATAATAAACTATATTTTCTTACTGTTAATAATTATTTTAGACATAAAAGCCGAGTAATTTTGTTTTTGTTTCAAATAATCTTTAAAAACAGACATGATTTTCAAATAAAAATGAATCGAGTGAAAATGTTCCAATTACGTAACTGTCTTATATTCGGAAAGAAAAAGATCCTATAAATCATATCCTAAAGTTCCATTTTGATTATTTACGTGACTTTTTCAGAATATTAATGCAAATTAACAAACAATTTAGGGAGCCTCCTATTAAGATATAATTTTTTATACTTATGCAAAGTCACAGACAGTCCTCATTTCTTCCGCTACAAATCAAGTTTCACCTACAAAATGAGTCTACTGCTAGCGTATCTTACCTAAACCAGTCGTATCTATTATTTATGAGTGGAGTGGTATTCCCGCAGCAATAAAAAACATCTGCTTTATACTTAATTATTTTTAAGAAAGAAAATATAATTGGTTTTGTATTTTCGTTTTTTGCCACCGACTTCCGAAATTAAGGTTATTTTTCACTTTTTCGCTATGGCAGCTACCCCACACAGATTCGTATACCACTAGTTAAAGCAATGGCATGTAAAATTTTATCGGAGAGGTAACCGGATGGCGAGTGGTAATCTGGGTATTGAAGTGATACTGAACCCCCCCAAATGGACGAGGGCGGAGATATGGGGGATGGGGGCAAAACACTTTTGTTTTGACTGGGCATTCAAAATTTAAGCTCTATTATGTGCAAGGAATTTGTGTGTTTCAATGCCATCCGGTTGCCACTCCCCAACATCGTTATAATTGAAATAATGTTAATAATTCTTGAAACTCCTAACCGATGATTTATCACCGATGATTTATCACCGAAAATGAGGGTTGATTTTATCAAAACCAGAGGGCATTGATATACACAAATTCCTTGCACATAATAGAGCTTAAATTCTGAATGCCATGTCAAAAAAAATGTTAGACCCCCATCCCCCATATCTCCGCCCCCGCCCATTTGGGGTCCATTCGGACGATACGAGGGGGTTCGGTATCACTTCAAGACCCAGATTATCACTCGCCATCCGGTTGCCTCTCCGATAAAATTGTACGTGCCATTGCCTTGAATACACTACTTGCCATGTAAATACTACTTGCCATGATTTTGTTCAAATACACTCACTGTCAGAAAAAACTAACACTAAATATCAGTTCTACAAAGGAGACTACGTCGCTGTCATGTCCGCTCTTGATGACGTTGACTGGGACGAGCTGCTGAGTGCTGAGCCACTAGACAATGCTGTTAATCATTTTTAAAACAAACTCTATGAAATCAGAGATCAGTACATTCCAAAAAAGACTGTTAAAAATTCATCACACCCTCCCTGGTATACATCTGCACTAATTAAGATCCTAAAAGAAAAATATAAACATCACCGGAAATTTAAAACTTATGAAAATATATCCGATTACCAAACCTTTTCTTTATTGCGTCATAGATCTGCAGAAGTGGAGAAATCTTGTTACCGTACGTATATGGATAAAGTCGAGTCATCAATTATTAAGAACCTAAAATTTTTTTGGTCCTATATTAAAAGCAAGAGAAGTAATAGTAACTTCCCTAATATTCTGAAATATCAAGATACAATCGCAGACACTGGAGAAGAAATCAGTAACCTGTTCGCTACATACTTTCAGTCAACATTTCAAGAGCCAGACACAGACGACCAGGATCAAGATCTAGTCACAATACCATCCACAGCGAGCATCAGCTCCATAGAGGTATGCCACGAAAAAGTACAAAAGTTACTTCAAAAGCTCGATCTCTCTAAATCAGGTGGCCCTGACTTAATACCGCCTATATTTATAGTCAACTGTGCGAAAAGTCTAGCCAAGCCTGTCTGTATTATATTCAAACGGTCTTTAACAGAAGGCACTATTCTTAAAATTTGGAAATCTGCATTCGTCACGCCAGTTTTTAAAAAAGGTGATAAGTCCCTCGTAGATAACTATCGTCCTATTTCGAAGCTATGCCTGTTCTCAAAAGTACTAGAGCGCGTTGTTTACTTCGTAGTTTATTCAGCTTTAAAATGTGACTTTGGTGATGAGCAGCATGGTTCTCTTCGTAACCGATGTACTACCACTAACCTTATTCTTTCCAATGAATTTATCTCTGAAGATATGGAGTAACGTGCACAAGTTGATGTAATTTATACGGATTACAGTAAATGTTTTGACCGCATTGACCACAGGGTAATATTACGTAAACTTTACTTAGCTGGAATTCATGGCGACCTATATCGATGGTTTTCCTCTAACATTGAAAACAGATCACAAGCAGTAAGTAGTACTACAGGGTTTCACCTCCAGTTGGAATCTGATACCATCTGGAGTTCCTCAGGGATCCATTTTAGGACCTCTCCTATTTAATCTATTTATAGCGGATATTAAGAAATGTTTTATTAACTCATACATTCTATTATACGCCGATGACATGAAAATACTTAAAATAGTACGTTGTTCATCTGACACATCACTACTTCAGGAAGATCTCAATAGGTTTGTAGATTACTGTAGACTAAACAAACTTCAATTAAATGTATCCAAATGCTTTCATATGACTTATACACGGCAAAAGAAGACAATTGGTTCAGGGTATGCATTGGATAACCAAACAATCACTAAGGTGAACAGTATTAGGGACTTGGGCGTTGTCCAGGACAGTAAACTCATATTCGAAATGCATATTAATAAAATAGTGAAGAAAGCGTCCAAGTCCCTAGGTTTTATAATCGGATCATCTACTTGCTTCAGCTCTCTAAAACCACTCAAAGTATTATACTGTTCATACGTACGCAGCAACCTTGAATATGCATCTCAAGTGTGGAACCCAAAATATGACGTGTATAAGTCAAGAATAGAAAGCATTCAGAAAAAGTTTCTAAGATATTTAGATTTTAAGACAAAGCAATGCTCAACGGATTACACTCATCGTTGCAAACGATACCATTTTCTACCACTGGAAAACAGACGCCATGCTAATGATATTACTTTTCTTTTAAATATTGCCAATAGTTCCATCGATTGTCCCCAACTTCTCTCCAAAATATCACTCCGAACCCATCACGTAGGCTTCAGACGGCGGCCACTTTTCACGTTCCATTTGCATCAACAAAATACCGACGCAATGCCTTCTTCTTACGTACCGCAGCAAGCTTTAATAACCTGCCCTCTCACTTAGATGTTGATCTATTTATAACCAGCCCTAGCACATTAAGGCGTACTATAAATAAAGAATACTTTGTTATAGACCGCAATGAGTAGCATTATTCATAATTATATATCATATAACACATGTGTACATTTTTTTTGTTTTTAGCACAATAAATAAAGACGACATGATTATTAGATACTACCTAATTATTATGATTATGTTTATGGTTCATAAATTTAAAAATCTTTTTATGTTTTGTTTTAAAGTAGAATTTATTTTGTTTTGTTTAAAGAATATTTTTTGTTAGGTTATACTTAAGAAGATTTTGTTTTTATTTTTGTATTCTTTATCTTTTCTTTCTTTTTAATTTTAGGTACATAGTTTTTTATTTGTGGAAGCTTTTAAATGGCAATCGTAAGCGGTATTGTACATGGTAAATAGATATTAGACTGTAAGCTTTCTGAAGAATAAATAAATAAATAAATATCAGTGTCAGAAAGTTATTATAACTTCATCAGCATACACTAAGTAGAAAAACTACATATTACTGAAGCTAACTCAAAAAGTCCCCAAGAAAAGTTAATAAGTTTTATAATGGACACACAGAATTTTCAAAATCGGTCCGCAATTGACGAAAATATCGATGAACACATATTTAAAAAAAAGATACAGACGTATTGAGAACCACCTTGCTGACGTATTTTATCTGGTAAACCAGTCGTACTTATCTTGAGTTGATGGGTATTTCCGCAGCACTAAAAACCTTATTGTATATGTTATTAACAAAGACAAACAACACATCGCTGCCATTAATGATGGTCCTAATATTCTTAATTGCTTGATGGGAATTTCTGTTATTGTATGAATAAACATAACTTTAAAAGAAGGTTTGGAAAAGTAATTGATATCTAAACATAAAATTCAGCAAACAGAATAATTTTGCTGTTTTTCGGAACTGAAAATCCACAATACTGACTAACAGTTTTTGCCCTAGGTTAGGAAAGGCAAGAAGTATTTTCAAACGGGAGTATGTGTGTGAGATTACTTACTGCCTAGTGTTGAAAAAAACTAAGGCGATTTATTTTTATGAAGTTAATATAAGCTACATTTTTTTTACAGAATAAAAAATATAATAAACTTTTCCGTTTTTTTTTCTTCTTTTGAGAAAAAAATACCTACTAAAACTAAAAAAATTTAGTGCCCGGTTTTTTAAAATTGCTTTTCATAATAAAAATGGCTCTAAAACAAATTAGTAGGTACTAGAAGTAGTTAGTTCAATTCCCAGGGATTTTCATTTTGATATTAATTCATTATCATGCAAATGTATGAAAATGGCTTGGTGACAGACTTGTTTACTTGGTCCCCAAAACGTTTGCAGAATAAATAATAATTAAGTAAATGTATTAAATTTTCTGACAACAGTACCCTAATTGCGTAATACAACACGATCACAATCTGTTTCGATTTGAAACAGATTGCTAATCCATTGCTTCATAAGTTGGATAAAAAATCTGCTCAACAACGTAAATAACGCAATGAATGTTGTTGAACTGTCAAATGAAACAAATTAGATATAATTGTTTACGAAAATAAGTTACGCAATTAGGGTACAGGTTAGTCACTAACAAGATGAAAAAAAAAATGTACTAACCGTCTTAGTACCAATTTCAATATTTAATTTATCCACATAGTTACTTATCTACACTTAGTGTGTATAAATTAAATATGTAGGTACCTTTAATCTGACTTCAAGTGACTTATTTTACCCAAGTTCAATATTTCTCTATCGATGCATTCGTTTTTAAATGAAATAATTATTTATTCTTCACTCTTTATACCTACTAGCAAGTTTGTCTAGCAAAGAATAAGCTTCCGCTGCTCATCATGGATCTCAAGGTGACCATAGGTACTTAGTTTAACTGGTCATGACAAAGTGACGTTCTATCAGTGACAACGACGATGGAAAGGCAAAAATCTATGGGACTAACATAAGCAACCAAAAATCCTATGTCGATCATGTAGTTGTTGTAAAAATAAGAAACGTTTTGAAAGCGATTACCACTTATCTAAGCCCTCAGAACAGTCCATTTTCCAACTGGCTTTTGGTTTAGTCACCTCTATACCTACTGCTTATTTCGGCAAGAAACTTGTGACTAATAATGAAAGGTTCAAAAACTAGGAAACTGGATCTCATTAGAATTGGAAAACAATACCTAATGTTGAATAGGAAGGTAAACGACTTTATGTAGGTACGTTAACATTATTTTGATTAGATTCTTTAGTCATTTGTAATTAGTGTCGTATTTTACCTTTTTCAACGTTTCAAGTTTATTATTTGTAAATTAATTCAGTATACTCTTTTCAATGCTGATGCAAAAAGATGATACTTACTGTTACTATTTAACAGTAAGTACTATTTGAAAGTACTTTGAATTTACATTTCGTGTAAAGTCGTGATTTACATGGTAATAGAATTGTTACCAAGTAATTTTACAGAAAACAAACGCATGTTCACGGCGGGAAAAGGAAACCTCCGGTCCAAATAAAAAGTAATTTCAAACTGTTATGGCTAGTAGTGCGAAAATCGGCTGAGTAGGTAGGTAACTATCAGCCCTAGATCTAGTGTTTTTTGAGACGGGGCAAATACTGCCCGCGCCAATCGTTTATGGGGATGCGCATAGCGCTAAGTTAGCCCGCGAAATTCAAATTTTCTGAAAATGTAAATTTTGGCAGCAACAAACTTACCTATTAATCAAATTTTATCGATCGATAATGCGCCAATCCAACAGGGGCGCCATCACTGTAGTAAAAAAGAAAAAAATAGAAAGATTATATATGTGCTGCGCGTCTATAAAAAATCAAGCTTCTAAGTTAACGCAATAAAAAAATACAGCCCTTTTATGCGTCATATATTGATACTCGCAAATAAATCAAAACTAGTTGACCTAGAATCATTCAATTTGGCAGGAAGCAAGGTCTCATATAAAGGAAAAGTTCGAAAATCGTTAATTTATAGTTTTTATAGACGGTTTTTATTGACTTAAATTCCATATTATTGCTGCTCAAAGTTAAAAAAAGAAACTCCTTGACGCACATTCTTCCGAGTCGAAAATAAAGCGGAACAGAATATGCGTGAACCTGATTAGTACAGTCATGACGTAGTTTGTGGCCGGTTCAGCGGGTTTCTAAGTGGGCATCATTAATATGCAAAGCATTTGTATAGATACATATCATTCAGGTAATGTGGTTGGTGGATAGCTATAAATATTGGAAAAGGTTCTTTATACGAACAGAGGAAGTGCCAATAAATACATATAATTATGCCAATAAATAAATATAAATAATACACGCTAAAAACACGAACTATAAACGGAGCCGATTAAAAAGATTTTCCTTAAAACTAAACAGAATATTGAAAACGTTCTGTAAGGTAAGGTAGGCCAACATCATCCGATAATATCGATTATTATTCGATGTTATTGTCCCATAATTGCGAATCGAATCGAATAGAACCAGATGAATACATATGTATGCTAATTGTATACGATTGCGTTAAGGTTAACACGCGTGCTACAGGTGTGATCGATTCAAATATACAGACAGGTACTTAAATATGATTTTGTTCTTGTATTGCGATCCTATTTTTAGGGTTCCGTACCTCAAAAGGAAAAAACGGAACCCTTATAGGATCACTAGTGTGTCTGTCTGTCTGTCCGTCTGTCACAGCCAATTTACTCCGAATCTAATAGACCGATTAAGTTGAAATTTGGTAAACATATGTATTTCTGTGACCCAAACACGAATAAGTAACGTAAATTAATTAATTTTGAATATAGGGGTCACCTTTGGGGCGCAAACAAGAAAATTAAAAAAAAAGTTTTGCTAACAGTACCGTGTGACATATTAAATGAAAGGGCTTATTGCGAGGATTTTGAATATATTTTTTATATAATTTTAAAATAAATACTTTTAAAGATATTTAATAAATTCAATGAAAATTGACCATTCCCCCCCCCCCCCCCTTATCTCCGAAACTGCTGGACCAAACATTTTGAAAAAAATACATAGTATGGCTCTTTACTCATAGATTACAGGAAAACCTATAAGAAGTCTATGGTCTTAAAATAACATGGTAAATCTCTCAATATTGTGCGTAAAAACTTACATTTCGTCGCTCGGCATCCAATAGGCCCATCTCTATAGCTACTATAATATCAAAATATCAAAAGTGTTTGACCGTCTGATTAATACACAAATAAATAAAATTGTAAATGTTCATGACAGCCAATTCGGGTTTCGGCGTGGTTTGTCAACAGAAAATGCAGTGTTGTGTCTTAAGCATACTATCACATACTTACTATACACAGCGTGGGACGCCGATTTATGCTAGCTTCCTCGATTTATTCAAGGCTTCTGATCTGGTTGCTTATCAGGTATTGTGGAGAAAGATGGAGAAGGATAGGTTGCCAACGGAGCTTATAAACATCTTTAAATAGTGGTATGGTAACCAGATCAATAGTGTACGATGGGCTGGAACTTTTTCCAGGCCATACAGGTTGGAATGCGGGGTGAGGCAGGATTGGCGAGCTCAGCAGCACCAGAGTGGGTTGCTGTATAGATGGTATTTGTGTAAATAATATTAGCCATGCAGATGATATGGTGCTTCTGAGCGCGTCAATCTGTGGTCTCAGAAAGTAATTGGTCGCCAAATGTGAGTAGTATGCCAAAACACATGGTTTGATGTAAAACTCCAATAAGTCGGAGATCATGGTCTTTGAAGCTGGAGGTAGACCGGGTCGTGCAACGCCCTTCGTGTCCAATACAACAACGCTTTCAGGGTATTGGTGGGGCTGCCCTGTTTTTGTAGCGCATTAGGAATGTTCGCGGACGCACATATTAATTGCTTTTACGCAACGATGCGAATAAGGTGTGTATCCCTGGTGCGCAGAGTACGGGCCAGCTCCAACAATATCCTAAAAAAGATCGCTAGCAGGCTGGATTGTATGTACATCAATAACTGCAGTACCATCTCCCATGGGGCGAAATAAATTTAAACTAGATTACGTGGGGCACTCAGAAAGTTTTGTGATACTAGAAAAAAATATACTACAGGTTATAATTTTTTTTATTATATCTTTTCAAACTCTCCATTGGCGTCTATACACAGTTTTATACGTCTAAACCAATTGTCATAACACATTTTCCAGTCCGCATCAGACACCTCTCCAATCTCCTTCTCAAATGCAGCCAGTGCATCTTCGCATCTTCAGGTGATGAAAACTGTTTTCCTTTGAGTTGATTTTTTATTTTGGGGAACAAGAAAAAGTCGCCCGGAGCCAAATCGGGACTGTAAGGAGGATGACCTATAAATTTGACCGGTGTGCTGTCCAGAAAGTCCCTTGTTTTGAGCGCCGCGTGAGCCAGTGCGTTGTCATGGTGAAGCAGTAGCCCACGGAGGCCAGTGTTCGGTCGCTTGCTGCTTGCAGTAGTAAAAACTTCTGGCAAACATTTGGTAACATACCATTCAGCATTGATGCTCCTTTGATCTCGTCAGGGTACTGACACCAGATAACCAGGCAAAAAAAAAACTTGCAATCAAAATTTTGCCTGCACTTCTGGCTCGCTTCACTTTGGTAGGCGTTGGTTCATTTTGAAACAGCCACACGGTCGACTGACGCTTAATTTCTGGATCATATTGATAAATCCAAGATTCATCACCCGTAATGATATTTTAAACGCGCCGAGACGAGCCTGCTACAAATGTTGCTATCATGTCTCGACACCATTCTACCCGAACCTCCTTCTGAGCCTGCGTTAGATTTTACGGTACCAGCGTGAAACTATCTTCCATAACCGAAGATGCCTGTGTAGAATTTCATGCACATTTCCCAATCCAATCGGCAGTACCTATATGCTGAACCTCTTCATATGTAATTCGCCTATTCTCTTAAATTAAATTTTTACAGCCAGCACGTTTTGTTATATAACAACCGTCATAGGGCGGCCACTTCTTTCTTTGTCCGCCAAAATTACTCGACCACCCATAAATTCGTTGAACCAGCGGAAAACAGTCGCTTTAAAAGGCTTTTTCCTGTGAACACCATTTGAAGTCTTTCAAACGATTCTTCTGGTTTTAGTCGACATTTGAAATCGTACAAAATCATCGCGCGAAAATGTTCTCGTTGTAAATCCAGTTTTCAGTAAGACAGAGTATTTTGATTTTGCTCGTAAAAAATGTGGAGGGAATTTCGAATTTGGAATGTTATGTTTTTTGTAATAAATAGTCATAGTTTTAATTGACATCAAAACCAGCCAGTAGTCTATAGACAAAAACTGTTAGTCGCAAAACTTTCTAAGTGACCTGGTAAAATAAGCTAACATAGTTCATAAGTTTACTAACAGAATGAGTCCTTGTTACTTGAATAAAGAAAAATATCTGGATGACCATTTTTTTTTAACGTCGTTTTCTAAAAATTAAACCTAGCTGGATCGATTTATCGCTCCCGAAGCCCCCTGCATACTAAATTTAATAAAAATTCTTGGAGCCGTTTCCGAGATTCAGATTATATATACATATATACAAGAATTGCTCGTTTAAAGGTATTAGTTTTTTATTATATTAATACCGCGAATATGATTTTTTTTACGAAAATCAGATTTGTTTTATTTCATTCTACACGTTCAAATAAGTGATCCTGCAATTAAAACAAAAACGTAAAAAATGTCACATTCGCGCTATTGGATACCGAGCGACGATTTGCAGTAGGAATATGTGGGAGAACATGTTTTTCAACTAAAATGTTAAGTTTGTTCTTGGGATAAATAAATTCATCTCAACTACGGAACCCTTCATTGTGCGTAGTCCGACACGCACTTGGCCGGTTTTTTTTCATCAAACCCATACGTGTGGGGTATCTATGGATAGGTCTTCAAAAATGATATTGAGGTTTCTAATATAATTTTTTGTTTGCGCGAGAGACACTTCCAAAGTGGTAAAATGTGGTCGTCGTCCCCCCCCCTGTAACTTCTAAAATAAGAGAATGATAAAACTAAAAAAAATATATGATGTTAAACTTCCACCGAAAATTGGTTTGAACGAGATCTAGTAAGTAGTTTTTTTTAATACGTCATAAATCGTTAACCGCAATTTACCTTTCATTCAATCAACTTGCTACGGAACCCTTCATGGGCGAGTCCGACTCGCACTTGGCCGCTTTTTTATTCACATTATTGAATAACATTCATTAATCATTTTTATAATTCGGTACAAAAGAATATAATTTTTAGGAAGGATATTAAGTAGGTTATTATTATTTTTCATAGAGCTAATATGCATTTAAAACTGTGGGATTCAATGAAAAGAATAGTAAATTAATACTTGATTCTGATGTTTAGTGTGCATTGACACAGATTTTTTTTATTGCAACAAAAATAACACAAAATGCTTAAAAATGGAAAGTTATGTGGAAACAGCATGATAGTAAAGCAAAATTACCACTATTCTAAACCCGAAAGACGTTGTCCTGTCCAATTTTAATACAAAATATCCATAGAAAATGCAGTTTTCCCGAATTTTCCTGGCAATTTTTAAAAAAAATCTTCTCTATTCGGGTTAATACGAATACTTTGAAATTAAAAATAGTCAATGGGTCCAGCCTATAGATGTAAAACAACCGATTTAAAACGTTTTAAATAAAATGTTGCCGTTTTAACCCCAAATAAATCGTTTTAAACGGTTGAAAACTCGCCTACAAAAATTAACAGCATTTCATTTTTATTTATTTATTTAACCATTTATGCACACACATATAAACCGACAAGAAGAAAGGAACAGAAAAATATGTACAAAGGCAATGCTTATTTCTAAAGAAATCTCTTCCAGCATACCTGCGCCAGAACGGGTTTTCTACGGGTTTTGGCGACGGAAGATTTGACAAAATGACAGATAAACAATCACAATCTGTCATTTTTTCTATTCTTCCGTCGACAAAACCCGTTTCTATTGTGGTCATGCCAAGCGTGCAGAAAAGTATTTAAAAAGAGATGTAGACAACGTGTGTAACTGTAGAAGAGAAAAACATAAATCATGGGACTTAAACATAACTGGCGAAATGTGGGTGGTCCTACTACAGGGACACCTATGTTATGTGTAAATCAAAGAAGAAAAAAAAACGATTAGCTGATTTCAATATGAACATACAATATGAAAGTATACATACTTCTAAAATAAATATCACTACAATATATATAATTATAATGTGATTAAAAATAACTATGCAACTATGACGAGGTGGAAAGATAGTATTCTATTCTTCGTTTAAATACTTCAACAATTTGACAGTCCCTAATGTCAGGCGGAAGTGAATTCCACACAAGTAGGAATTGAAGTCGGTTTATTATTAAAGAAGATAGATATCAAGAAACTAGATACTAAGTATAATATGTAGAATGGATGCTATTATCTATTTAAGTTTATGAGATCATTGATATTTTGTAATGTACTTCCTGTTAATATTGTATAAATAGTTAAACTATGTTTACTTGTTTAGGTGCATCAAGTTGAGGTACGAAAGTAGTAGGTAAGGTACAAGGTCCCACTTATATGGAACAGCTATCAAGAAGACAAAACGCCTTAATAAAATAATGGATTTTAAAATGTTATAGCTTGCTGCCTTGATGTTTGATTCCCTATTCTCATTTATCGCATAATTATACTATGCACAATTAATTATTAACTTTTACAGTTCCATAAATGTCGTCTTCCGCTTTACCCTGGTTATCGCCAAGGTATATATAATTTAAATAATGTTATAATTGTGAACAATTAACTATAACATGTACTCGTACGTGTTGTCTGTCCGTGTAAGTCGAGATTGCACATACCGCGTACCCATAGGTATGCGTTTCAGAGCTGTTATCTAGATTTATCCAATTTTGCATGTACTTAAAATCTCTCGAAGATAGTCTGACGGCAGTGATAAGGGCCAGGCTTCCATCCCCTGGGTGGGCACAGAGTTACAACACCTAAGGTGGTAACTTAAGAAAACAGTACCTTACCTTACCTTAGGAATATAAATTTATATTCCTTACAATCATGAAACTTAGTAATAGGGTTCCGTTTAGCACCTTTCGGGTACAGAACCCTAAACACGTTCACGCTGACATATAGGTAGAGTATTACTCGCTACAGCGACACGAAACAGCTTCAATACCCGCAGCATTATGGGAGTCTACAGGTATTCCACATTTATTTTCATATATTTTGAGAGGCCTATGGCCAGTGCAGTAAAAGATAGACTGAATAAAGCTGTTACAGCTTGATCGTTGCCCAACAGTGGGAAAATCTAGAAGTCAAAAGAATAAATAGAAGATTCAAAACATTTAAGTAGTTCCTGATCACTAATCGATTCAAAACATTTAAGTAGTTCCTGACCACAAATCGATTCAAAATATTTAAGTAGTTCCTGACCATTTATCGATTGTTTTATATGGTCATAGCCATACAAGTAGGTAGGTATTGGTTGACTTGTGGTCAGATTCATTTGTATTTCCCCTATTTCTAAGCTAAACACCTCATTATCTTGTGACAGCTGCACGGAAATTATCTTTTTGAAATAAATAATGCAAATAATTATCGTTTTGAATCTTATTTAACAAATATTGCAGATTATTTAAATAGTGTTACTTTATAAAATAAGCAGATAAAGAGGAAGTGAGTTACAATTTTAATGAGTTTAAAAGAATGAAATGAAATTATCTTAAAATCTCATAAACCACAAATGGATCTTGAGTACCTTGATAAATAACATAATAACACAATATTCCTGCGTTAAATACATTATTATTTAAATGTAATAGACAAGTTGCATTAAGTAAGCTTACTCAGGCACTCAACAATCTGCTTTGTGTAGACATTGGTTTATTTTAACATAAAGTAACTTTAGAATTTATTACTTCTTCTTGCTAGAGAATTCAAGAACCTTGAAAAAATTGGTTTTATATATGTATTGCATTTGTATGTTTTGATTTTCATAGTCTGACAGTCTAGTTTTTAAGACTTATTTTTTTAACATAACATCACGCCTTATTTCTCAAAAGGGTTGGGCAGATGTGTACCTGTTGTACACCCACATTTCGTCAGTTATGTTTTAAGTCCCATTTCCATTAACTGGGCATAAATTCTGACTCTGGGCTGCTACTGAGAAATTCCTGTTGAAAAACTCAATAATACTTTGCCCGACCTGGGAATCAAACCCAAAACATCATGCTCAGCAGTAGCGCTTGCGACCACTAGACCAACGAGACACTCGTTTTGAACCTTATACAAATATTGCAGATTATTTAAATAGTATTACTTTATAAAATAAGCAGATAAAGACAAAGAGAATAACAATTTTAATGAGTTAAATAGAATGACGGTTTTCAGATTTCTAGAAGATTAACTGAAAACATCTTGAGTTGTCCAGCTCAGGGCAGATGATGGTGGGGTGCTTGGACAGGAAACCTCCCCGTGTGCCTGTGGGCTGGAGTTCCCTTATGGATGCGTCCGGGGGGAAGGCCAGTCTCCGGGACGGTGCACCCTGGGGTGCGGGCAATGTCTCCCCATTAGGTACTGTGTGCCTAAGGGGTCTCGGTGTCCGTATGCCAATATCCTGTCGGAAGAACGCTCTAATGTGTACTCTGTAGAGAGTGTGCTCTCTACAGAGTACCAGTGCTCAACGTGTGCGTTGAGCAGCGTTGGAGTAGGAGTGGGCTCGGTGTGCACTCACTCTGCCATCGGGCAGGCAGGAGGAAGTCCTTTCTTCTGCCACCGTTGGTCTCGTAGCCCCGAAGATTGTCAAGGTCATGTCTCTGGCATTTGACAGGGGTCGAGGGTCTTGGCTTAATCGCCCGGGCCGCGAGGTAGAAAACTATAAAAAAATCAACCCAAACCTCCAAGCGGCGGCGCACCGTGAGGGAGGTTGATAGCTTGACTAATGGGTAGCTTAATTATTCACTAGTGCGAATCACTATTTTTGAGGTGATACAAAGTTATAAATACTCGTGGGAACAAATGTGGTAAAAAAAACTATCAAAAACAAAAAAAAAAAAACCGGCCAAGTGCATGTCGGACCACGCACAATGTAGGGTTCCGTAGTTGGGATGAATTTATCCCAAGAACAAACTTAACTTTGTAGTTGAAAACAAAAATCTTTCATAAATCTAAGTTGGTCGATTATTACTCGTTAACTTGTAAAGCCTACTCAGTTGTGATAGTTTTCCTTTTAAATTCGTTATATAAGCTACTGCCGTGAATTTATTCACATATCTAAAACTAACCATTTAGCTGGCAGGGAGGGGGACACTTGACTCTAACAAAAATTTGCACTTTAAAGCCACATACATATAAATAGTAGCCATTACGCACACATAGGGAATGTTGTCAATACAGAGCCGGACTAGGGCGGGTTGCCGGTATTTTCTAACGATATTGAAACAACCATTATAGGTACTTACTGAAAATCCGTGATAACCTATATTCTCTGGGTAAAAGAAGTGTAGATTACTTAACAATAAAGTCAATCAATCAATTATTACCTGCCGAATGAAATTTCAAAGTTATGTGAGTAGCCTATTTATGTATACTTACCTATGCCTATGTTCATGTTATCCATCACACAGATACAGGGTAACATAATTCATTTTATAATTTATTACTAATAGCATGTGTGTATACACTGACAATCTGCACTTTGCAGTATTCTGGAACAATGTCACCAAAAAGATTAAAAAATCGTAGTGTAAACTGAGGCTCTGTTTGATCAAATTCAATGGTAAATATTTTACAAAAAGTTTCGTCTTTGTTGCCAAATCCGTCGCTGACTAAATAACGTGGTTGAAACAAGAACGCGATGCAGATAATGTTGCTTATCAATATGGCGGCGCGGCCTAAACAAGCTACGCGTCAAATTTTGCCTATGTGTGAGTCAGTGTGACAACAGGTGACAGAACGAGATACAATTTACGACTTGTCGCTTAGCAAAAAAAGGATAGAGAATCATGTCCATAGATATAAATATAACTATGGATTAATGTTTAGTCTGCTACTCTTTATATGTCTGTGTTTAAAGCTTAATATTTCGCAAACGGATCTCTGAATTCAAAAATGGTATTGACTCACTCACAATGTTTTTAAAAGACCTTTCCAACGATACCCCACACCAAGGGATAGAAAAAAAAAAAAAAAACATCCTCGCTACGTGAAAAATATATTTTTTCATAACTTTATTTTACCACTGCCGGCATGATTAATATGTATACCCATACCAAATTACAACTTTCTAGTACTAACAGTCTTGGTGCTAGATAGACAGACGGACATGGCGAAACTATAAGGGTTCCTTGTTTACTACGGAACCCTAAAAAGGAGGCGTGATGCGGGGTCGGAGTCCGACGCTGCATCTGGCGCAGAGGGCTCTAGTCGAGCGCGAAGTGGTGGGGGCTGACGGGAGGATCAGAAAATTCCTCCAAATGCGCCCCAAATTGGGGGATGGCCAGGGGTCCTTCGCCGATGAAAGGCGTAAAATCCACACCTGTCTGGGCTACGAGCAGCCGGCCCTCGGGAGGTGCCGCAGGGGGAGAGGCAGCATGGGCAGGGATGGCTCGTGCCTGTTGAGGACCGGGTTCTGACCCTGGTGCGGCAGGAGACGGCTGCCCTGCGGGGCAGGTTCCCCGCCCTAGAAGCCATCGCACTGCACCCCCCGTTAGCGGTGAGCCAGCCGGCTTTGGGCCAGCGGAAGGCGGAGTCGTATGCCACCACCGCATCTGCCGCGGCCAAACCGGGCTCGTAGGGGCAGGCCAAGGGTGGAGCGGCTACGCAGGCGGCGAGGGCCCCGACCCTGACGGCGAAGGCTCTGGCCCGGGCGGCGGCAAAACGGCCGCCTCCACCTCCTAAATCTTCTCCTCCGGCCGACGCCGAATGGCAAGTAGCCGGGGAGAAGAAGAAAGAAGAAGGCTGGTAAGGCGGCAAGGGCGGCCAAAAGGAAGGCGAGGCGGCAGCGGCGCAAGGAGCGAAGCATTGCGGCTAGGCTCCGCGCCCCGAAGTCCGCAGCTGTAATGATCACACTGTAGCCGGAAGCGGAGAAGAGGGGCGTGTCCTACCAGGACGTGTTCGCCAAGGTGGACGCGGTGATGGACCTCGAGGAGATTGGCGCCGCTAAGGGCATCCGGGTAAAGATCATGGCAACTGGAACCCGGATGCTGGAGGTACCTGGTGCGGCCAGTGCCAGGCCGCTGACGCTCTGGCCGAAAAGCTTAGGGCGTCCCTAAATGCGGTCGAGGCCCGAGTGTCCAAGCCCACCAAATACGCTGACTTGCGCATCCAGGGCCTGATGGAATAAAAGGTGGTGGCCGCCGTCGCTAAGACTGGAGGGTGCTCTACCGAGCAGGTTAGGGCGGGCACCATCCGTCCTGACTTCACGGGGATGCGAGCCGTGAAGGTTAGCTGCCCCGTGTCGGCGGCCAAACTAATAGCCGAGGAGGGTCGAAGGCTCTTGGTGGGCTGGGTTTCCGCGCAGGTCAAACTGCTGGAGCCCAGACCTCTGAGGTGCTTCCGCTGCCAGGTGGGCCACCACGTGGGAGTTAACGGCACCTCGGAGGTGGACCGCAGCGACCACTGCTTCCGCTGTGGTCAGCCAGGTCACAAGGCCGGCTCGTGCAACGCCACGCCGCACTGTGTCGTATGTACGGCGGAAGGCAAGCCGGCCGATCACCGGGCTGGGAACAAGGCCTGCGCTCCACCCGCCAAGGCCAGAGGCAGGGGCAAGCCCTCCGCCCCTGCCGTTACCGCCGCAGCCGCCGCCACTACTGCCGTAGCCGCTGCCGCCTCCACTGTCGTCGTCGCCGCCGCCGTTGCCGCCGCGGCAGTGCCCTCACAGGGGGCTCGGGATAGTGTAGATATGGAGTGCCAATAACGGCCCCATTACGCCTCCTCCAGGCGAACATCAATCACTGCGCCGCCGAAGATAACCATCTATCTAAACTATTGTAAAGTAAACACAAAACGCTGCGATGATTAAAAAGTAACAGGACCTATTCTGAAAGCGTGCTAACAAAACTGAAAGTTTAATAAACTTAACAGACAAGCGTCTTCTGTGTAGCTACAGCTTTTTAGTTAGGATGAAACATTTATTAATTTATTTATTCTTCAGAACAGTCTAATATCTATTTAGTATGTACAATAGCGTTTACGAATGCCGTTTAAACATTTTCACAAATTAAAAACTAAGTATCTAAAATTAAAAGAAAAGAAACATACAAAAATTTAAATTAAACAAAAATCTTCCTAAATATAACAGAAATATTTCTTTAAAAAAATCAAAATAAATTCTTGTTAACCAATAAATGGTCACTAACTCAATAGCAAACCAACATTGTGTTTTGGAGTGCCCTGATTCATGTACAAAATCAGACAGTAAATTTGTAAAATATGTGATGTGCATGAGCGCAAAAAATTAATGGAAAAATCTACACGATTTCCTGTGTCCAATAGTCGTCGATTTAAAACGATTATTAATCGTTTCAAAATGAAAAAGTTCTGTGTTTTTTTGGATAAACTGAGAGTTTATTTTATTGTATATTTTATTTATTTTGCTAACATGTAAAACACTGGTTAGTAGGCATGCATTAAAATTTCATGACACAGTATTAAGACATGCACCCTGTAAGGGCACTGCAAATGTTTACATTTCAAATGATTAAATTACACAATATAATATTGATTCTAATTATTACAATCCATTACATTTTATTTCAAATAAATCATTATTATTAATTCGTTCATTCATTTTAGTCATTATAGGTAAGCATAATAGGTATAATAGTAGTCAGTTATTATTTCACATTTACGTCAAGATTACAAGGTCAATCGATTCACAATTTGTCAGCTTTAAATTCCTCAACGGTATAGTAGCCTTTCTTTATTAACAGAGATTTGATTGCTGATGATGATGATGATTTAACTGCTTCGAGAAAAACAGCACGCTGCTTGTTTACCGTGTATATAAAACGCAACGTCTTTATGTTTGTCTGTCAAACAACTTAACTGAAAAACAATAGTAGATTGTTAAACAAGGGTCGAAAGGAATTGATGACTTTCACCCGTGTTAAACACTCTACTTTTCATTTCGAATATAAGGTAGTTTTTCTAAAATATTAATTGATAATAATAACATGAGTATTCTAGTACCTATTAGTCTTTTTTAATTTTAAATATGGAACACACAGCGTCACCGCCGCGGGTCTCGCTTAGGTATTTTTTTAATTCACACTGGCTGTTTATACAATGACAAGACTGCAGCATTTTTTTTTTAATCAGTATTTTTCTATAAGGGGGTATTACACCATCATATCTACGATCACAGATCCATGATCAAAGACATAACTAAATTGTAAAATAGACATAACATGGGTAATTTGTGAGCTTCGTAGATAGTTATTATGATATAATATGATAGTTTAATATCCCTCAAGGGGGATATACCCATAATAAATGTCTATTTAACAATTCCATTATATCTTCGATCACAGATCCATGACCACAGACTCGACAGTGTAATACCCCCTTAGTAAAAAAAATCGTAGCCGACTACCTAACCAAATTTAGTTCTATTTTTAAAATTCATTCCCACCCTAGAGAGGGAAGCAATTACTATGAGTCTTCCCGCCCAAGGGTGGGGGATCAGCGTCTTCCACCCGCTACTTGGATCAAACAAACACTACTTTCCGAGTATGAGAAATGAAAATATTTTCATTCATAGATCATTAGGTACGTACTATGTTTATATTGTTCATGACTTGGTTTTAGAATATGTTTCTTATATCTTGTAGTGAAACTTAAATTTAATTTAAAAAAAACTTTTTACAAAAAAATAACAACCGACTTCCAAAAAACACTACAAAGTGAAAAATAACTTTAATTTCGGAAGTCGGTGTCTTTGGTTTAGAATTTTCGTTTTTTGTCACCGACTTCCGAAATTAAAGTTATTTTTCACTTTGTAGTGTTTTTTGGAAGTCGGTTGTTATTTTTTTGTAAAAAGTTTTTATTTTTCACTTTTTAGGCGTGGTACCTACCCCACACAAATTCGAAAACCACTACCTGCTATGTAAATAACAGTGACACGAATTTATCATATCATCCACATACTAAGTGGGAAAAAGTACGTATTATTGAAACTAATTCAAAAAATATCGAAGCAAAGTTAATAAAATTTATATGGGACCTTTTCGAGAGCATACTCTTTCAAACAAAAAAAGAATTTTCAAAATCGGTCCACAATTGGCGGAGAAATCGGTGGACATGCATAAAAAAAAAAGAAAAAAAAAAAAAAAAAAAACAAACATACGCGACGAACATATAACCTCCTCCTTTTTGGAAGTCGGTTAAAAACTAGAGTTCAGTCATTCTTCTTCCGGTAAACTGGATTGTTCGGGAAAACCAAGATAAATATTTTGTGGATAACAAATCTCGGTTTATCCGTTTGGTAATTTATATTAGAAAAATTAAGGAAATAATATAAAATTAAAATACAACTCCATGACTGAAGGTGACTTTGTTATTATTGCACTTAGCACCGGCAAAAAATCAATTGAGGAAGGGATAATTATGTTTTGTCCGTTTACGTTGTCTATACTAATATTATAAATAGGGAATTTGTTTGTATGTTTGTTTGTAAGTTTGTATGTAGAGGGTAATCTCCGGAACTACCAGTCGGATTTGAAAAATTGTTTTTGCATTGGATAGCTCAATTCTTGAGGAAGGTTATAGGCTCACGGACGAAGTCACGGGCAGAAGCTAGTTTTTTATAAATATTGATTGACAAAGACGAACCCTATTAATTTTGACAATGCGCTTTCAGTCGTTTTGGGATTAGTATAATGTATGATTCTCTAGGTAACTTAAAAACACTACTAATAAAATTGCTGGTAATACCGACCAAAATAAAGAAGGAATGTTTATTCAATTCACATTGCCATACAACGTGGTAATACCGGCAGTCTCTTGGGTACATTACCAGTCGACAGTGATGCGGAGGAATTTTTCGACGCGATGTTTTAGTTTGCTAATAGTTTTAGTTAGATTAGGATATTAATTTTTTAGTTTTGTTAAATGGAAAATTGATAAGTCGTGAATAAATTTAGAAGGAGGTTATTAAAAAAAACACATTATCTAACGCAACTTTATGCAACGGTATCGAATTTCAATACTTAGGTGTTGACAGACAACAAATTTTTGGAGATGAATGTGCTTTTACTGAATTTTTTTTTTAGTTCTCGCTTCTCGTAGTTGATCTCTGAGATCATGACTACTTAACCGGGCTTTCCTGTGCCTTAAGCTACTACACTTAAAACCTCCAACCGGGGGTTATTCAACTATGCTAATTAAAAGCTTTTACTGAAGTCGTGAAGGGTTTCAACTGTAAAAGCGATGACTTGCGGCTTACCCTAAAAAATCTAAATGTACTAGCTTTTGCCCGCGACTTCATCCGCTTGTTTTAACACAAAATATACGATTTTATATATAATCTAATCGTTAATTTCGTGTTATTTAATTTGTTTTTTCTCGCGGTCTTAACGCGGATGACCCTAATTAATAAGTATACCTAAAAAAAAAAAATTTACATCAATTTAATTATTATGGCGATACACTGTTTCTATGAACTGATTTTGAATATCTGTGTCTGAACTAGATATAAGATATCTGTATTTCAGACATCAGCGCTCTCCCCTGTTGTAGGCGACACTTAGCAAATAACTTTGTTTGACCTCTGTACACATCTTATAAAAAAGAGTAAGAGAAAAATAAAAAGAAATGACAAAATGAAGGGGAATAATTTTAAAATAATAAGTTGTATAGTGATGGCTGTCGTTTAGGCCTCTAATTAGATTCCGCCTGCGGTTTCGTCCGCGATAAACTTGTTTTAACAACAGTAAACGAAACATTGGATCCATATAGGAATCAATGCTGAACTATAATCATCATTTCAGCCGAAAGATGTCCACTGCTGGAAATAGGCCTCCCCCAAGCACCGCCACTTCGACCGATTCTGTGCTTACCGCATCCAGTGGATTCCTGCGGCCTTCACAAGGTCATCGGTCCATCTTGTGGGAGGCCTTCCAACGCTATGTCTTCCGGTACGCGGTCGCCACTCCAGAACATTTCGGCCCCATCGGTCATTGCCACTTAAGTTTGGCAATTATTCGGGCTATGTCGGTTACCTTGGTTCTCTTGCGGATCTCTTCATTTCTGATTCGATCACGAAGGGAAACTCCATTACCTTTTTTGTTACTTTTAGCTTTCTGCTAAGGCCCATTGTGAGCGACCACGTTTCAGTGCCATAGGACATCACTGGCAAAACGCACTGGTCAAAGACTTTCGTTTTGAGACACTGCGGTATGTAGGACGAGAAATAAATAATGAATAGGTCAATAATAAACCAATATCATAAATTAATAAGCTGCTTAACTTCTTAAAACACTTAAATTGACTTAAAAAGGCACAAAAAAATAGAAGAATTTCTTGTTTTATCTTCGACAACAACATTATTTTTGAGTCATCATTACTCATCATATTGTTATGATGACTCATCATAACAATTTAATTCGTTTTTTTTACACAACATTTCAAGATTGAATGGAATTATGTAAATTAAAACAGAAAACTACTACGAAGACTGCAAAAAAAAAGGGTAATTGTTTTATTCATGTTTGTTGGATTGTTTTGTTTGTATATAGGGTACCGTATCTATAACTATAGTGTTTTATATTAAAATAGTTGTAGGACTAGGACTGTAAGTAGGAAATAGGGAATAATTATAACTTTTCAACGGTATATAGAAAACCTTTTGTGGTAGCTGCAATCTTCCAAATTAATGAACATCGCAGTAAATTTAATGACTATAAAATAAAGGAATAACATGATATTATGCGTGCGATTGACGTCAATGCTAACCTGTTTAATAAAAATAAACCACCATATTGACTTCGACTTCATAAAATGTAGCGGAGACTGGGGCTGGTTGCTTATAGAGCCTACCCCTATACTAACTGCCAAAAACTTGTCAGCAGTACGGGCTTTGGGTCATCTGATATCACTCGAGGATGCATCTTGGTACCCTCCACATTTGTGCGAAGCACAGCATCGCAGTCGCGCGCCGTTTAGTATTGGTGACATGTTTTTGATTTATCATACTCGAAGGTGATATTTGACTATCGTATACTTTTTGTTGTGAAGCCTACAGATTTATGATGAAACACTTTTCTAGCAATACCGAAGTTTGCTTAGGTTTCGTGGAACATAAATACCACAGCGATGTTTTCAAAACGAATTCAGTGTTTAGGCGAGCCAGTAATCACAAATGGAGTTTGGTGTGGTTGACTAACTTTTTGCGGGGCAGGTTGACTTAAAAGAAATGTCATAGAAAAGTTGCTCACTTAGTTATTTCTGACAAAAGAAGTGGAAAAAACGTTTAATAATAACTATAAGACCTTATATATAGATACGCGATGAAATAATAAGAAAATCAAGAAAATGAGAATAACATTTAAAAAAATACTGTCAATGTTTAAGAATTATAATAATAATAATTAGAATATAGAAGTAAATAGTTTGGTTGTGAACGTTCTAACTTTAGAATCGGTTTACGTTGTTTACTTTTTAGGGTGTTCGCGATAAATTTCTTGTTTTAACATAAAATATATACTATGACACTCGGAAATACTGTGGCTTCCCATTAGTGAAAGTATTTTCGGAAGTGGATCAGGAGTTCCGAAGATAACTTGTATAATATTATTAGTAAACATGCGTTTTAAATGATTACGACGTGCAATAAAGGCTCGTGCAGACCAGCGCGACACGACACAAAGGCACAGCTCGTCGCTGGACGAGCGGTGCCTTTGTGTCGCGTCGCATGTCGCGCCTGTTTGAATGAGCCTTAAATCAATCAAAGAGGACCTTACTGTACGATAAGTAATTAGGTACATTTTAGCATCCATCTAGCTGGTCCCACTCTACGCTTGCCGATGTGCGGTTTCCACTCCAGGACTCGTCCAGCCCGTCACATCCTTGATGTCCTCCCTCCGGTTGACGCCCTAAGCCGAGGTTCGTACCCCACATGGGGTGTCCTTAACGAGCGTTCACCTAGTTTTAATTAGCATAGTTGAATAACCTCTGGTTAAGTGTAGTAGCTTAAGGCACCCACAGGAAAGCCCGGTTAAGTAGTCATGATCTCAGAGGTCAACTACGAGATGCCCTACCTAAAAAAAAAAAAACTCCAGGACTCGTCTGTTCCATCGGCCATAGGCGGCACGGTTGGCGCAGTGGTTAAGCGATTGACTGCTGCGCTGCGTGTCGCGGGTTCGATTCCCGCACGGAACAAATATTTGTATGACCTACAAGTAGTTGTTCCGGGTCTGGCTGTTTGTGTATGTGAGTTTAAATGTTTGTGAACGCACCTACAATACAGGAGAAATTCCTAATGCGGGGCAAAGTCTTATTAAAAAATATATATATATATATATTATGACAATCATGGCCAGCCCAACTATACAGGGCGTCCCAAAATTATGGGACATGAAGGGAAAGTACCTTAAATATCGTAGATAGGGTATTTTGCTGAAAGAAGACTTTATGTTATTTCTAAAAGTTAGTAATTCTGCATTCAAAGATTTTCTAAAAATTACTTGCCTCGTCTGGGAACCGAACCGACATAAATGTAAAAAAAAAACACCCCTTCTTTTATGATGCCAATCGAAAGAATGACCAAAAACTAATAACTCTTCTTAAGTAACATAGTATTTTAAAAGAAACGAACAACGTAAAATGTTTGAGTGAAATTTCAAGAAAGTTATTGATTGCCGACGACGACGTTCGAAAAGTAGTGAATGTTTTCCTACTTGGATTGGTACGAATGGACCGATTAGATGGCCGGCCAGATCCCCGGACCTTACACCATTAGATTTATTCTTTTGGGGATACGTGAAAGATATGCTATACAAAAAACGATACGAGAACGGGCGAGTTACAAACAGAATTGTGCCATATCATATCGAGTATTCACCATAAAATGATAAGAAAATCAACAGGCAGCGGACTCATTAAAAGATTGGCGATTTGCGTAAGACAAGAGGGATCACATTTTGAGCATTTAATTAATTAATTTACAAAAAAAATACTCACTTAATTGACTACGGCAGTTTCATGTATGTTTTTAATTTGATTAAAATGATTAATTTCACGCTGTTCCTTTCTATTAAAATACTATGTTACTTAAGAAGAGTTATTATTTTTTGGCCATTCTTTCGATTGGCATTATAAAAGTAGGGGTGTTTTTTTTTTACATTTAAGTCGGTTCGATTCCCAGACGAGGCAAGTAATTTTTAGAAAATCTTTGAATGCAGAATTACTAACTTTTAAAAATAACATAAGGTCTTCTTTCAGCAAAATACCCTATCTACGATATTTAAGGTACTTTTCCTTCATGTCCCATAACTTTGGGACGCCCTGTATACTCGGTTTTGTCCTTGCCGAAAACTTAATAAACAATATACAATTTTTTTATTTTCATGGCAAATTTAAATATTATGATTATTTCTTTTTAAATTGTCTGTCATCATTAATACCAATTAAAATAATAGAATAGAAATAAAGCGTGAAGGTTGCTTTTTATGTATTTACTTCGTGTTTTTTTTCCTATACAATACCTAGGGACAAGAAACTGCTGCGCTGCGCTACACGCTACGAAAAGTCACATGTAGTGGTTACCATTCGATACGTCACGAAGAACATCATTATCCTCCCTACGTGCAAAGTCGGGTAAATCGACAATTGGTCATTGCCAAAGCTAGTCAAGGAAATCTGTCATATAGGATAAAATACCACTTACGTGGAGGTAGCTACGCGTAAATTATACTCATTTTATACTACTTTAAGTAAGTGGGTTTTATTATGTTCAGATCAGTATAATATTATACTATTGATTTATTAATTTTATGATTAGGTAGTCAATTCCCACTAGGTATTATTTTAAAATAAATCATAGGCTTGGCTGGAGAACATAAAACGTCATCATCATTTCAGCCGAAAGACGTCCACTGCTGGACATAGGCCTGTGCTTTCCGCATCCAGCAGATTCCTGCGGCCTTCACAAGGTCATCGGTCCATCTTATGAGAGGCCTTCTAACGCTACGTCTTCCGGTACGTGGTCGCCACTCCAGAACCTTTCGACCTCATCGGCCATCCGTTCTACGAGCAATGTGTCTTGCCCATTACCACTTAAGTTTGGCAATTCTTCGGGCTATGTCGGTTACCTTGGTTCTCCTGCGGATCTCTTCATTTCTGATTCGATCACGTAGGGAAACTCCAAGCATAGCCTTCTGATAAGGCCCATTGTGAGCGACCACGTTTCAGTACCATAGGTCATCACTGGCAACACGCACTGGTCAAAGACTTTCGTCTTGAGACACTACATAGACAGTATATGGGACGAAAAGATATTGCGAACGCTCCCCAGCCGAGTCGGATTCGACGATTGACCATTAAAACATACCGACAAATATATATATTAAAAAAAAACAACACATGAGTCAGATTTTCCATGCATAGAATTGGGTACACATTTTAAAGGAATATTTAAAAAAAACAAGGCTATAATTAAACATAAAACACACACAATGGCAATTTACTATTTAGGTTTTTTTTATGAACGACATATTTTTTAATAGGTCACCTTTCACTACAGGATCCTTCGTTGATGTCTTTCGTTCGAAAAAAGGGAACGAGTGGTTCCTTATAATAATTAGCTATGGTTTTCTGTTGAAGGGTCATAACTGAATAAAATAAATTAATGATTGATTAAATCTGTAAGTTTTATTGGAATAATGGAATGTTTATGGTAATGGTATATTTTGACACATCTTCTCGTGTCGCGGTCGCCATCCAATATGACATGAAATCCAATTACCATGACAGTATGTACTTGTCTAAAAAATATTATTTACTTAACAGATCCGGCGTACCTACGTAGCTTGAAGCACAAACAAGAACCAATAATAATGGTCAACTTTAAAACTCTTATCATTATAGCATAAGCATAATCAGCCAATAATGTTCCCACTGTTGGGACCCAGGCCTCATCTCTTCGAGAGAGAGTGGGTTGCTTCGAGAGAGTGGGCTGCTTCGAGAGGGAGTGGGCTGCTTCGAGAGGGTGTGGGCTGCTTCGAGAGGGAGTGGGCTGCTTCGAGAGGGAGTGGGCTGCTTCGAGAGGGAGTGGGCTGCTTCGAGAGGGAGTGGGCTGCTTCGAGAGGGAGTGGGCTGTTTCGAGATGGAGTGGGCTGCTTCGAGAGGGTGTGGGCTGTTTCGAGAGGGAGTGGGCTACTTCGAGAGGGAGTGGGCTGTTTCGAGATGGAGTGGGCTGCTTCGAGAGGGTGTGGGCTGTTTCGAGAGGGAGTGGGCTACTTCGAGAGGGAGTGGGCTGTTTCGAGATGGAGTGGGCTGCTTCGAGAGGGAGTGGGCTGCTTCGAGAGGGAGTGAGCTGCTTCGAGAGGGAGTGGGCTGCTTCGAGAGGGAGTGGGCTGTTTCGAGATGGAGTGGGCTGCTTCGAGAGGGTGTGGGCTGTTTCGAGAGGGAGTGGGCTACTTCGAGAGGGAGTGGGCTGTTTCGAGATGGAGTGGGCTGCTTCGAGAGGGTGTGGGCTGTTTCGAGAGGGAGTGGGCTACTTCGAGAGGGAGTGGGCTGTTTCGAGATGGAGTGGGCTGCTTCGAGAGGGAGTGGGCTGTTTCGAGATGGAGTGGGCTACTTCGAGAGGGAGTGGGCTGCTTCGAGAGAGAGTGGGCTGCTTCGAGAGGGAGTGAGCTGCTTCGAGAGGGAGTGGGCTGCTTCGAGAGGGAGTGGGCTGCTTCGAGAGGGAGTGGGCTACTTCGAGAGGGAGTGGGCTGCTTCGAGAGAGAGTGGGCTGCTTCGAGAGGGTGTGGGCTGTTTCGAGAGGGAGTGGGCTACTTCGAGAGGGAGTGGGCTGTTTCGAGATGGAGTGGGCTGCTTCGAGAGGGTGTGGGCTGTTTCGAGAGGGAGTGGGCTACTTCGAGAGGGAGTGGGCTGTTTCGAGATGGAGTGGGCTGCTTCGAGAGGGAGTGGGCTGTTTCGAGATGGAGTGGGCTACTTCGAGAGGGAGTGGGCTGCTTCGAGAGAGAGTGGGCTGTTTCGAGATGGAGTGGGCTGCTTCGAGAGGGAGTGGGCTGTTTCGAGATGGAGTGGGCTACTTCGAGAGGGAGTGGGCTGCTTCGAGAGAGAGTGGGCTGCTTCGAGAGGGAGTGAGCTGCTTCGAGAGGGAGTGGGCTGCTTCGAGAGGGAGTGGGCTGCTTCGAGAGGGAGTGGGCTACTTCGAGAGGGAGTGGGCTGCTTCGAGAGAGAGTGGGCTGCTTCGAGAGGGTGTGGGCTGTTTCGAGATGGAGTGGGCTACTTCGAGAGGGAGTGGGCTGCTTCGAGAGAGAGTGGGCTGCTTCGAGAGGGTGTGGGCTGTTTCGAGATGGAGTGGGCTACTTCGAGAGGGAGTGGGCTGCTTCGAGAGAGAGTGGGCTGCTTCGAGAGGGAGTGAGCTGCTTCGAGAGGGAGTGGGCTGCTTCGAGAGGGAGTGGGATGCTTCGAGACGAAGTGGGCTGCTATCATCATTGTTCTACCAGAAATTCAACCGCTAGAAGTCGACCATCGAACAATATTTGAGAAAATCAATAATTACCTAGGTATCTTTTATTCCGAATTCCAAACGTCAATGATTAATTACTTATAAACTTGATTTATTTAGTTAAACTATTCAATTAATTATGAAATAAATATTGTTTAAGTGCCTATTAATACATAATAATAATATCTTCTGCGCACTTGTAGTTACTTCAAACATTTAACATGGTCAAGGTGTACTCAGCTGTACTAGATAAGTAATTAAAGTAATATTTGTATAGTTAACCAAAACACTCACGATGTCACTTGAGAGGGCGTTGACATGTCACTAGGTTCAGCAAATTGTTGGAAGGTTGGAATCAAAGAGGCGCGGAAGGTCGCAGCACTCGCCACGGTGTGTGTGGCGGCTGTCACCTTGTGCAGGCAAGGCGAACGACGAGCGACAGTTCGGGGCAAGTGTCACACTGGACATTACCGAATCAATAATTATATGTAATGTACTCGATATGATCTCGTCTTTACTGCCTGTTGTAATACTTGTAATAAAGGCAAAACTGAGAATATCAAGTCAAAAATATTTACTTTAACGTTTTGCAGAGAAGAAATAATTGTTGTGATTATGAGTACATACAGTACACTAAATTATGAATAGGTTTTTTTTCCTTTATTCATGGTGGTCGATGACATCATTCAACTTGTCAGAAAGATATCAAACTAACAAGAATGTTTAGAAAATGCGCGATAAATAAAAATGAATATAAACGATTTATAAATTTTCCATAGACTTCATAATTTCTTAGCACCCGCCTAAGAGGCTATTATGAAAAATGCTTGCCTGTGTGACCTAAAACTGAAAATATATTACCTGAATTGGCAAATCATCCACTACTAAGACAGTCAGTTACATATTTATTTAAGCCAACGTCTTATTTTATTTTTTTCTTGCTTCTCACAATAATCGCTCGACCTTATTGTTTGTTACTGCCTCGTTGGTCTAGTGGTCGCAAGCGTTACTGCTGAGCATGAGGTCCTGGGTTCGATTCCCGGGTCGGGCAAAGTGTTATTGGGTTTTTCTATCTGAAATTTCTCAGTAGCAGCTTGGAGTCTGGATTTGTGCCCGGTTGATGGCAATAGGCTCGCCCCCTATTACATGTGACTTAAACATAACTGGCGAAATGTGGGTGTACCTGCTACAGGGACACCTCTGCCCAACCCTTCGGGGAAACAAGGCGTGATGTTATGTTATGTTATGTTATGCTTATTGTTTGTTATCTACGCGAAGACACTGCCGCCCAAGATACAGGATTTTCCTAGTTTGGGGGCAGGGTACATATTCTTCTTGGACTTTCGACCTCACTTTTGTATAACTACACTTAAGTTTGCTTACCTTTCTGTATAGCTACCTATTGTCAAAGTTCATGTTTTTTGTGAATAAAGAATTTATTTATTATTATTATAAGCTATGAAAACTTTAATACTTTAAGAGCTTCGTCGACATACAGACAGAAAAATAAACAAAAGTTTTCCTAAAATTCATAGCACTATGGAAATAAAACCATTCTGATTCAGAGTGACATTATTATGCATGGTGTAAAGTAACAGATATATCGTGAACTTCCTTCTAACCATCTTTATCATCCAACCTACTCTAAAATATACCTAGAGTGTTTCAAGCATTGATGTATAATTAAAACTAGCGTTTAATCTTCAAGGATCTTTTGGTGCCTCAATGAAATTGACAGGGGGTAAACATCACTGAAATTATATCGAAAAAAATTATATAGCGGCGCTAGTTCCGATTTTGGCTGCGCGCCAAACGATCCTTGTACATACAATGAATAGTTGTACTGATACTAACATGCTATTTTAAAATGTACATCCGGCAACACGCATTTACGTTGCAACTACGAGTGACTGACGCGACGTGAGTAGATCATAATACGACTGCTTGTTGTTAAATTGTAGTGACTTATACTAAGTTGTACCTTTTATTAAACATAATATTCAAAAGTTCATACTAGACTGCCTCGTTGGTCTAGTGGTCGCAAGCGCTACTGCAGAGCATGAGGTCCTGGGTTCGATCCCCGGGTCGGGCAAAGTGTTATTGGGTTTTTCTATCTGAAATTTCTCAGTAGCAGCTCGGAGTCTGGATTTGTGCCCGGTTGATGGCAATAGGCTCGCCCCCTTTTACATGGGACTTAAAACATAACTGGCAAAATGTGGGTGTATATGCTACTGGGTCACCTCTGCACAACCCTTCGGGGAAACAAGGCGTGATGTTATGTAAATTCAAAAGTTATGCCCGAGCGCTGAACGATTTAAGAACCCGTCAGATTATATGCATATTATTGATCGCGGTATCGAGGGAATTTAACTAAATGTAGGTAATTATAATCTTACTTATACGCCTCAGATGAAACCTGGTTTTGAATAATAGTAATAATAAATAACTACTTATAAAAAAAAGAAGAACAACATCAGAACGAGAATATTTTGCAAAACGTGATGACTCTTTGAACTTCATTAAGATTCAGTCCAAGTTTTATTATTTTTATTTATCGTCTAACAAGCTAAGAATAATTTATGAAAAATAAAAGATTCTAATGAAATTATTAAACCAATTGAAAATAGTGCTGCTTTATAAAGTCTTCGTTGGCGTTGATTCTCCTTAGACTTTGTTTTTATATAATAGAGTTGTATAGCCTTATTGTTAGGTTGATCAAACCAGGATCTAGAATTGTTTGTGCAGGCGCGTTTACATAATTATTATTAAACACACGTAAACTCGATACAAGCTGTTATATGCCAAGTTGGGAATTTGTACAACGTAAAATATTCGAATGTTGTATTAAAATAACCTCCTTTTTTCAAGAAGTCGGTTAAAAAGAAATAGTCTACTGCGCTGAGTTGTTTCCGTGTGTTTTATACGTGAATAAATATCTGTGGGTCTAGCACGAGCACGCGGAGTAAACGTAAGGGATCCCCGAAACTATCATTTGCCATCAATTTGTATCGTAATATTGTCAATCGCTTCAATTGCATTTGGTAGACGATCAATGTGCGCATCATTGTGTTTCAATCACGTAAAAATTGACAATTGCAATTGATCGTTTTGACACTTAACGAAGTTGGAACGACTTTATGTACATACGTATTTTCGATTTAACAATCGTTCCAATTTACATTACGTTTACGACGCGCGTTCGTGCTAGGGCCTCTGGTTTATTAGAGTTTAACGATATAGGAAATGGAAACCGTTTCTTTCTCTAGAATCTTTTAGTTTACTGAAAAATAGACGTCATGTCTTTTCCGTCGTCGACTCGAAGGGAACTTGTTTCCACATAAATTTCAGAAATTATTTAACTCTTCCATATTCTGTCACCTGACATAGTTAGTGTATGTGAAGTTAAATATATAATCCAGAAAATAACGAGGCATCGACCTACTTTTTTCATTTTCTTCTCGGGTTCTTTTCTGTGGGTCATTTCCATAATCATTATTTAAAAAAAACACAAGTTGCTCATTCGCCCAAGTTATAAAAGGTGTTTGAAACATTACCTCAGTCGGGGAATGTATCCTTTAGTAAGTAAGTATCTGTTGTGGCCAGCATTTCCAATCTAAAGGCTACTTACTACACACAGTGCCGGCGGCATGGACCGCCGGCTTTTTCCGAGCGGCACTCTTTTGTTTGGCGGCTCCTTTGTGCGGCAAGCCGGGCGCACCGCGGTCACCGGCATTGTTTGTAGGAGCCTTAAATAAGTAGATTAAAAAGATTGACCTACTTTACCTAAAACTTGTCATCCTTAAATAAGGTCTGTCTTGGTTGGCCTCGGTCCTTTTAAGAGGCCAACGTAAAACTCAAAAACAAGCCAATAAATAAAAGCGGTTATTTTTTCTCAAAAACCAATTTCTTGTTTATACAAGGAAATACCAAGCAAAAAATTCTACGCATAATTTAAATGTTTTGAATTAATGGCAATCGGGCATTCAAAATAATAATGATTATTATGCAATTTTATCGATACATCGACCTTCACATTGAGAACTTCGGAAACGAGTAAGTTATTATTTCTTTTCATTGATGAAAAAGTACCCATAGTAAGTACGATATTAAAATTCTTGGTTTTATTTAAGTAATGACTTCCTTTTACATTCACTTTTTTTAAGTCCGGGACCGGGACAAGTAGCGTATGCAGTCTTTTGAGAATGTGGTAAAAAGTTCAGAATAAGTAAGTTGTGAAAAAACCGATTTTACTAATACCTACCATAATAGCAATGGTGAACTATTGTTAGATTATTATGAATAAAAAGAATGAATAAATAAATATTTAAATAGAAATTACAATAAATGGTAAACAAACGAGACATTTGAAGCGTTACTTCGAAGAAGAAAAAAATTACGACGTAATAAATAAACAATTCCTATTCAGCGTCACGCGAATTTAATGTAAAGACCTATAAAATTGTCGTAAACTACTTATAGTTTGTCATTTTTAGTTACACGACTGTTGACGTGTTGAATGTTACGACCGCAATTCAGTTGAAACCCCTCGATGACACGTGTACCTACATAAGGTAATAATAGTATTCCAAACATTTGTCCATCTTTATTTGCACAGATACGCTCTCAAAGGTCGTGATCTTCATTGCCAGTCAATTTTTAAGTGATTCCATATTTGTTCTGTCGGAGACGGAATGTCAAGTTGAAGAGTCCCAAACCAAAGTCATGGCTGGTATGAAGCAATTTCATTAAAGGTTAATATTGTTAGGTTAACGTCTGTTTGCGGTTAGTAGATCTGATGATACTAGACGTTAAACCAAGATTTCGACGTAAAACTGAGATTTAGAGTGTCAAGTTTATCGCTCTAGTTATTGAATGAATGAATGAATGAATGAATGAATGAATGATATTTATTTGCAAGAATATAGGTACATCTGTTCTTAAGTACTATGAGTTTCACTATATTCGGCATTTCAGCCGTGCAAATATTTAGATTTACATCTTGGTTATACTTATAGCATGCAGTAGGTACACATTTAATAATTAGCAATAAACAAAAATACTAATAATAATTTCATAATTTAAATTTTGATTACAATGCAATTAATAAAATTAGTACGATTCTATTCATTTAAAATAATAATTTATATTGAAAATAACGATCAATAATAATGATGTCATGTCAATAAAAAATAGAAAGAATAATGAAAATGTTTCAATATTATAAAAGTAATGTCAATGTGTATATGTCATAATAATTATAACAAATAAGTTTTACATTTTACACTCAAAATATTCATTGATGGAATAAAAACATCGCTCACACAACCAGTTATACAGTTTTCTATTAAATTCTAAATTTGTAGTACTTCTAAATTCTTCGGCTAAGTGGTTATATATTTTCACCGCCATGGTATAACAATTTTTGTTGCATACTTTTAATCTATTACGCGGGACTACTAGTGGCTTTTGTACTATTTTCCTCTTTGACATAGCCTTTTCATCTTTTTCGTAAAGCGAGTAATTATTTTTAACAAATTTGCAGGTTTCATATACATATAAAGACGGGAGGGTAAGCAGCTTTTGCTTAATAAATACAGGTTTACAAGAGTCTGTCCACTTAAGATTAAAAATTGACCTTACACACTTTTTTTGGGCTATTGTCAAGTCAGACTACCAATTTTTTTAAGACAATCATGAAAGCAGACTGCAATTTGTTTACTTATTTTTACCTTGGTATTTGTGCGGTTGTTTATCCTAATTGTTAACACTTAATCATTTTAATTGATACGTAAAATATGAGTGTTATAGGTTAAACTTGTAAAACATAACATAGTAAAGTTACCATTTCTGGAAAACCAATAATATACCTTTAAGGATTTTGGTTTAAATATTACATGGAAGTTTATTACCAATTTATCCTTTGTTTTATCGTAAACCAAAACATGAATTATCAATGCCTCCGTTCACACAACAGCTGATAGTTTAATTTAATCAACTAAAAGTTATCCAAATAGATACTTTCTACAGCTATTTAGAGAAGCTTCATGTCGTCGTAGCAACATAAAAATACTATTGAATGGTAGCCCTTATTAAGGGTTCGCTATTTGCAAATCGTGTTATGGGTTTTGGATAAGTTTATATAGAAAACTTAAAGTAGTAATTGTGTTTACGTGTGTCTTTTGTGTGCACTAAATAAATGTTTTATCTATCTATCTATCTATCTTCTATAGCCAACCCTTAAGTATGTGTTCGAAACCTTTAAACGCATTGAGGATTGGATTAATTGTGTAAATTATTAAAAAATATTGGTGCCGAGTCCCTTGTTCACAAACTAAACTAAATTTAAGTTAAGTGCATCTTTTTCTTTCTATTTCATTAAGAAAAGGACAGGAGATAAATTTTAGTATAGTCCTGTCAAATTAATCAGCGCTTGACGTAAATTGACGTAATTTTAGTAGGCAAGTTTTTAATCACGTCTAAACTTGTATGAAGTCACTACTAAATTTTAGTTTAGTCCTGTTTAGTTACCACTACAGGCGCTGATTAATTTGACAGGACTAAACTAAAATTTATATTCTGTCCTTTTCTTAATGAAATAGAAAGAAAAAGATGCACTGAACTTAAATTTAGTTTAGTTTGTGAACAAGGGAATCGGCATCAGTGTCCATTATTTTACTCTGCTCAAGTTATTACAAACAATAACACGCCAAGGGTGCTATATACCTACGCTGTTTATATAGGTAACTAAGTACAGGTTTTAAAATCTCGTTATCACAGCTCTACATTGTATCAATACCTACTATATATTTAATTTACATACCAACGCATGCTTGGACACGAGGGGATCGTTAAATGTCTGCCGCGTAGATGTATAGATCGTCAGAGTTAAGCAACAACGCCTTGCCTTGCCCTTGGATGGGTGACCGAAGTTTACACAACACGTAGCCCCCCTCCGTGGCTCTAAACACATGAGCTGTCCAGTGAGTGTGTATGACGTTAGAATCAACGTAGCTATGTAGCTTTGTCTTCGGATAATGGTACTCTTACTTGCAGTGAAGCAAAACGCAGCCATTCCGCGTTTGTCGTCGGTACTTTTTACCCGACTGCGGCGATATTTAAAAGGAGGGTTATGTTTTTAACTCATCTATCTAATGTGAAATCCGGAAACTTATATTCAAATACCTCTACCTATAATAAAAATAAAAAAATGATTTCTCTATGATAATTCGAGAACACCCCTATAAATTGTAGATACTTATATATGTAGGTAGTATATGTATCACGGAATTAGAATAACTCTGCCAACAGATTATGGGAAGTTTCACATGGGTAAGTATATATATTTAACATAACAAGTTTAAGCGAAACTAGTTTATTAAATGGCGAGCGACATACGTTCCATAGTAATTGTGAATCAGGTGTCCCTTTGATGAATTTATATTTTCACTAGCTTCTGCCCGCGACTTCGTCCGCGTGGAATAGTTACTTTGGTGCTCCGCTCCTATTGGTCTTAGTGTGACGATATATAGCCTTCCTCGATAAATGGGTTATCTAACACGGAAATAATTTTCAAATCAGACCAGTAGTTTCTGAGATTAGCGCGTTCAAGCAAACAAACAAACTCTTCAGCTTTATATATTAGTAAGTATTTAGATATCTTTGTTTCGTTATGATGGCTTAGATCTAAAACAATACACTTAGACACGGTCGTTTACTATTATTTTTAACCGACTTCCAAAAAGGAGGAGGTTATATGTTCGACGCGTATGTTTGTTTTTTTTGTATGTATGTCCACCGATTTCTCCGTCAATTGTGGACCGATTTTGAAAATTCTTTTTTTGTTTGAAAGGGTAGTCACCCAAATTGGTCCCATATAAATTTTATTAACATTGCTTGGGTAGTTTTTGAGTTAGCTTCAAAATACGTATTTTTTTCCCACTTAGTATGTAGATGATATGATAAGTTCTTGACACTGGTAGCAGGTAGTGGTATTCGAATGTGTGTGGGGTAGATACCACAACTAAAAAGTGAAAAATAAAAACTTTTTACAAAAAAAAAACAACCGACTTCCAAAAAAAACACTACAAAGTGAAAAATAACTTTAATTTCGGAAGTCGGTGGCAAAAAACGAAAACACAAAACCCAAGACACCGACTTCCGAAATTAAAGTTATTTTTCACTTTGTAGTGTTTTTTTTGGAAGTTGGTTGTTTTTTTTTTTGTAAAAAGTTTTTTAAAACTGGCTTCTACCGGCGACTTCATTGGCGTGGAAGTCGTTTAGACACTACAATAATTATACTAAAATAATAGCCATATTTTTATAAAACTTTCCGCTAGCGACGTACAATTGTCCGTGTGAGAAGCAACTCGACACCCACAGCCTTCAGTAGGAATTTTCCATTGCTTGCGAAGTTTTTCGTTTTTAGTGAATTAATGAACACCTGCGTTCTTGCATATTTATAGCTACCACTTAATGGCACCACACTGATACACTGATTTAATATTTTAATGCTGAATGGGTCTGTTCTGACTTCGATCTCGCCTGATGGAAAGCGATGGATGAGGTCTATGATGGAACGAGCCTGCTCAGAAGATGCCTGTTCACTCTTGCTTGAAGGCAGACGTGTTATATGTGGAAGGGAACACAGAAACTGGCAGAGAGTTTCACACTTTGGCTGAGCGCATTATAAATGTGGAGAAGAAGCGGGATATTAACCAAGTTCGGATGGTACCCTGTAGTACACCTGGTAGTCCGGTAATAAAACAGCGATGGTAGGATCAGGTCGTGGAGCTCCTGCGCTCTCCGAGGTACATTCTGTAGAAGATCGACAGGCAAGCAACACTGCGCCAATGAACCAGTCTGTGAAGCCTAGCCACCAGCGTTTCGTCGTCTATAAGCTTTTTTGCTCTGCGCTCCACCGAGACAAGTGCAGCAAGTTGGTATTTTGCTGAGCCATCCCATAAGTGGCTGCAATATTCCACACAGGGCTGGATCTGTGCTTTGTACAAACTTAAATGCTGTCCAGATTTTAAGTATCGCCGCACCTTAGTTAGGATGCTCAGCTTCTTGGCTGCAGTCTGTGCTTTTGACTCGATAGTTGAGCCAAAGTTGAGATCAGACGTCAACTCCATGCCCGAAGGCGGTCGGTAACTGGTACAGATGCACCTCGGAAAGTAGAAGATCACTGAAACTTGGCTCCTTTTAGCAGTCAAAAGTCACGCCTGTGTTTTCAGAGCATTGAACTTGAACTGATTGTCGTCGGCCCACTGGGAAACGAGATTTAAGGTCAAATTCATTCGACTGATGCCTTCTTACAGATTATTCCTGACGAACGGCTATAACAAAAATAATAAATCAGTAGATTGTAAACACACGGGATTTCTCATTACCAGTCACTAGATGACAGAAGAGGCTTAAACTTCATGTTTTTCTGTGTACGTTCAACGAACTGTCTTATAATAGAATAATAAAATGTAAAAAAATAATCATAAAAAATATCAATAGCTGGGAATCGCACTCACAACCACTTCCTGGTGTGCGAAGCAGTCGTCAAACCGCTAAGTTTATTATTCTTTGTTTTAAGTTGACTAAAATAGCCGTTTTTATAATATACCTATAGCTTTATATACGTATAGCGTGATAATAATCATTTAAAAGGTTAAATCTTTATTCTGCAATATTCTAACCTTCATCTTTGTACAATTTGTGGTAAAGTATTGTATAGTGTAATAGTATGAAGACGAACATAATGCAACATCACCAATCCCATAAAGCAAATAGTGTCATAATTTAACATAAGACCGACCAGACTTATAGGAAATATCTATGCAAAATTTGAATAGAATCTATTCGGTAGTATTTGCGTGATGCTGGAAACATACATTCAGACAAACAGACAAAAAAACTATATTTTCGGCATTAGAATCGTTCCCAATCCTCGTAGCTATTACTTTTTTCTTGTTTTGACTTCGCTACGATTTTATTACATATGTATAGATTGGTTGTTATTCATAAGCAGTTTATCAAAGCGAGTCGGTTCCTCTTACGTCAGCACGCGGGAAACCTGAAAACAACGGGTCAATGACCGCGGAGTTAGTGCTTTTATAAATAAGTTCCACTACAGAGATGCTTGCAGGTTGTAACTGGCTTGGGCTTAGTTAGTCAGATGTTTATTTAATGTATTAAATTTTTGTAATAAATTAATTATTACAACAATTTTAGAAAGCATGGATAAAAGCAAAAACTTTGTGGTTCATTCATTTCGTAATATCGCACAAACGAAATGTATGCTTTTATAATAATTATTTACTTACATAGGAAAATCGCAAATGTGACGCATTTATCAAGTAAGATGATGCCTAGTCGAAGTTTATTGTCTGTCAATAGTAGGAATCGATTATTTAATCTTTTTATTTATCTTTATGTACATATAAGTACTTTATGACGCAGGTACTGTTTACCCAGCCAATTTTTTTTAAGTCCTCTTTTATCGAGTACAGACACATTTTCGGTGGAAGCTTACCTTCCTAATAAGTAATCGCGCTGTTACAGAAGTGATATCTGTTTATGAAGATCTTAGCTAAATAAAAAAATACAATATTTAACACAACTGTTTACACTAGGTACTAAATTAAATGACTAACTAACTAACTATTCAAATAATTAAAAAAAAAACAAAAGGACACTTAGGTGTCGAAGTACTCTTCCGGTATTATATAATTATATCGTCGTTTTGTTGAATGGAAAATATATATTCTCTAAGTAAGTAGGTAGCTTATATGTATACTAACCATCCGATCTGAATTATTCATACAGAGGAGTTTAGTTTAGCCGACCTCCTTACAAACTTTCAGTACCTACATTTTACTTAATTTTTCATTTCAGGGGTAGGTTTTACGTCTACCTACGTGTTATCTTTAGTTTTAGATACCTATATGGGTACTTTAGTTATCTTTTGGTTGAGAAAAAAAAAAACGTATGCGGTTGGGGGGCCCCCGTCAGGAACAAAGTTCTTTCTCACGTATCATTTAAAAAGAAAACAAAATTTTTACAGCCGCTGTCTTGGATTTATATTACTCGGGCCGATGTGTACAATTTTGTCCCACGACCCTGTTCACTTTACTCTTTTCTTTTGTTTTTTTCTGCCGGCGTTCTCTTCCTCACTTTCTCTTTCTTTCTCTTTGAATTAGAAGAAGACAGTCGCAAGTATTAATACTTTTAGCGTGACAATTTCTGAAAGTTTACAAGCCACGTTAAGGAACTTCGTTCCTATAAATGATCTTCCAAGTTTTTTTTATATTTTTCGTTGTTCTTATAGTTTTTCCCGGTGCTTTTGATTGCGATCAACTGATGTCGACCAGGCGATATGGATATTGATCGCCTCAAAACATCACATCATCGTAACGATCATCTTCGGATTGTGAATCGCTTATATCGATCGAAGATCATCGATCAACCGCAATGTAGTTGCACCTTTATTAATTTTTTAAGTTTAAAAATTGTAATATGGCTTAAAATTTAAACCATATTGCATGTAGTATTTTAAAAATATGTTGTTGTTGCAAGTTCCGTGTTCGTGTATTTCTCTAGGTAAAAATATAATAATCATTTTCGTACATTTGAGGTTTTTTGCGTCGTAGAAGTAGTGCCTACGTACCTATATTTTGTCAATATACTTATTACCTACTGTTTGCTTACTTTAGCATGGCTAAGTGGTTAGCTGACGATGTTCATAGATACACAAGTATTTATTTACTGACATCAATTGCTTACTGAATGTCAAATTTTGATTGAAGTGTCCACCTATTATTTGATAATTTATGAAATAGATTTCCTATTACAAATTAATTAATCAATAGTTATTTTTTTTACAGAAAAGTGAATGTGTGATTTATTTGCCTATGTACAAGTAGACCATAGTGATTTTCCACGAATCCTTAACTTCAGTGTACCATACAAAGAATTTGACTTTTCAAATCACAAATAATTTTGTTTAAATTCTGTTTCCCTTTCTCACAACTAATGAACAAAATTGATCAAAATCAGTCGATTTCGTGCACGACCCCTTATGGAAAATCGTTAAACGTCGTTCAGCTGTTTCACATAACGGAGCTGTTTTGTAAAACAGCTAGTGGTCATGTAAAATAGCGGATTTGAGAATCTGCGACAGCTACACCTGGATTACTCTTGCAATGAACATAGAACAGCAGATGCCTCTTATAAGAAATCACCATCCACCATATCTGTATACATTATTCAATGTTCATTAAATATTCATAACATCGATTGTTTACAGGTGTAAACAATCGATGTAATGAGTACCGAAATGCGTTTTGTCGTCAGTACACATCTCTTTGTTCAAATTATTTTATCAGTGTCTTGTAAATTGGTTAAGTACGTTCTGATGCGAATTTCAACAACCCCTGAGGCTTATACTGGTGAAGTGAATGAGTGTTAAGTGTTGCTAATGGTTTAAGTTTATAAGTCCGTTTTTGCCTTTTAAATTTTTCAACCCGATTTAGGTACCTACCTATATGTGTAGGTATCTAGCTAGAGCACCGATTGACCGTATAGTAGGCTAGGTATATACCTACCTAAGACCTTACTGAAGGTTGCCAGGCAAAGTGAACCTGACATCATGCAAGTTGGCAAAAAAAAAAAACTATCACTCTAGCGAATTTAGAATCATTTAAAACTTGAAACTGTAGAGCGAGTCGATTGTTTGACGTGATACAGAATTGTTTTAGTCGAGCAACGAGTGAACACGTCTTGATGAAAAAAGGTTAAATTCAGCAGAGCCTTCTTATTGGCAGGTGCTACCTATAATTATTTATTTAAACTTTTCACACTCAAAAGGTACAAAGGCGGACTTAATTACCTTAAGCATTCTCTACCAGTCAACCAAGGTTGGTGAAGAGATTAGATGGCAGGTGCTCTGTTTGTTTGAATTATCTTTATCTTTTAAAATATGTCATTAGAAATAAAATAGGAAGGAACAACAGTACATAAATAGATTACATCTTAGAATATACATACACACGACGGGGGATGCTGTGGCCCGGGCCACAGCATCCCCACCGTCAAGACAACCTCACCCCGGGGTGAGGTTGTCTTGACGGTGTCTCTAGGCATCGCCAACGCCTTCAATGCCCTGCTCTGAAGTTGCATCAGGGAGGCACTCCAGTATCACCGGATGCCGACCTACCTCTGTGTGTGGTCGAGGCCTATCTGACGAACAGGGCTGTCATCTACCCCGGTCACTAGGGAGAATGGAACCGGCAAGAGATGTCGTGCAGTGTCCCACAGGGATCGGTCCTGGGGCCGCATCTGTGGGACATCGGATACGACTGGGTGCTGCGCGCCGACCTCCCTACCGGCGTCAGCGTCGTTTGTTACGCTGACGACACGCTGGTCCTGGCGCAGGGGAGGTCGTACCAGGCGGCGGCTGATTTAGCGACACGCGGGGTTGCGACAATCGTTGACAGGATCCGGCAGCTGGGACTCGAGGTGGCCCTGCACAAGTCTGAGACCATGGGTTTTCATGGTCTTCGGAATGCGCTACCGTCGGGCTCCCAGGTAATGGCGGGAGGGGTTCATATCGGTGTCGAGTCGACGATGAAGTATCTGGGACTCGTCCTCGACAGCCGGTGGAATTTCGTAGAACACTTCCGACGTTTGGCTCCCAGACTGGACCGGGCCGGGGCTGCCTTGAAGCGGCTCCTGCCCAATCTGGGAGGTCCAAACGCCTCCTGCCGGAGGCTCTATGCGGGGATCGTGCGATCCATGGCCCTTTACGGGGCACCGGTGTGGGCGCGTTCATTGAGGATGCGGCCAGCCCGCCGGTTGAACGCGTCCCAGAGGGTCATGGCCATTCGGCTGGCCCGAGGATAACGCAAGGTCTCCTGTGAGGTGGCGAGCCTCCTTGCCGCCATGAGATCTGGAGGCAAAAGTCCTCGCGCACATCTGGCAGTGGCGCAAGGGGGTGTAACGCCGGGGTTTAACTCCGCTGCCACGAGAGATCTCATGGCGTCATGGAGAGTGCGATTGTCGCAACCTACTGGGCACGCCATAATTGCGGCGATAAGTCCCCCTCTTTGAGAAGTAGCTAGAGAGGCGCCATGGCGTTCTCACCTTCCGCCTGTGCCGGTCCTCACCGGACACGGTTGTTTCGGGAGGTTCCTGTTCAGGATAAGGCGGGAGGAAACGCCCGGGTGTCACCTGTGGTTCGCCCGGAGGACATGGTGGAGCATACGGTGGAGAACTGCCCGGCTTGGGCGGAGCATCGCCGTATCCTCGTGGAGGCGATCGGCGGCGGTGATCTCTCGCGTCCGGCCCTGGTTCAGGCCATGGTACAGAGCGAGGGCATGGGAGGCCGTCACCTCCTTCAGCGAAGCAGTAATGCTCGCGAAGAAGGAGGCGGAACGCGTAAGGGAGAGGCAAATTTCGCGCCCTCACGCCCCTAACCGCCGCAGGAGACGCCCTGGGCGTCGAGAATCGCAGGCCGTTTTCCGGCCACCGTAGGCGCGGGCTTGCGGACGGTGAGCAACGGGTAGCTCGCCGTCCGATAAGGACCAGGCCCGGGTAAACGGCGCGCCTCAAAGAGATGACGGGGTCCGCTAGGGCCGATGCCTGCCGGGGTTGCGAAGAAGTCCGAAAGGGAAATCATGGCCCCCGGCAACATGGCAACTGAAGGAACATGGGTGGGTTTTAGTCAGTAAGAGTCTGGCACGCCCGAGCTCCGCCCAGAGCGCGAGAAGTTATTTGATAATTTCCCACCCAAAAAAAAAAGGGCTCCAAAGCTCTACAGTACCTACTTATAATGAAGTACCTACTACCAAAGTACTACTAGATATTATAAACTACTATTACTAGATATTTTTGGTAGCGTTAGAAATAAGTTACCGCTTAGAGTCGTTTTGTCGGCCTGTGTGGCATTAGGCTAGTCGAGGAATTTTCAGGACTTTTCACAATGCTGGATTGGATACCCACTATAAGTATAAGTAGGTACTCAACGATGAATGATTGTTAACTACCTTATTCACCCTAATTTATCTTATTGGTAATCTAAACATTCGATATACCTACCCAACTTATGTTTTCATGTTTTTAGGTAGGTAGTTATTTATACCTACCTACTTACCTAAAAACTTGAAAATATAAGTTGGGTGTATCGAAGAAGGCTACTATATTGACTAAACAATAGGTATACCTACCTTCTGATTAGTCAATCTGCCTTAGGGTCGGCTTCCAGTCTAACCGGATGCAGATGAATACCAGTATTTTACATGGAGCGACTGCCTATCTGACCTCCACATCCCAGTAACTGGGTAATACTATATCCCTTGATAAGACTGGTTGTCAGACTTTCGGGTTTCTGAGGACCCGTAACGACTGTGAAAGATCCACGAATGACAGCCGGGACCAACGGCTCAACCTATCTATTGTATAGGTGTGGTCTCTGGTATTTAAGTGGTTACAAAACTTGTAGGTAGCTAAAACATACTTTAACACATGGATTAGTATTTGCAAAGCCATTAAATGTTCGCCACGACAGGTACACACGGCTACACATCAAACTATACATTTCCAGTTTATGCTGATCTCGCATTGCATAGGATTTCCGTACAATGCGAGGTCACCTTATACTGGAAATTTATAGCTTGATGTGTAGCCGTGTGTACCTACATCACAGAGTCGAATGCAGACGTCATACCAGCAAAAAGTTAATAACTAAGTAATGTATCCTATTAAAGAAGCATAAGAATTATTGGGACTTTCCGATCATTATTTGCACATTAATAACTATGATAAATAAGTTTATAACCGTATTAAGAATTTTATTGTAAGTTGAAATGTATGTTAGACATTATAATAAAATAATAATAGGTAGGTAGGTACTTATCGCATTAACTATGCATTTTTCTTTTGTTGAAATTCAACCAATAAGGGGGTGAAAAGGGGGGATTTTGTTTGTATGAAAAATCTTATTCCTTGAGTTAATAAACTTGAAACTTGGCACGAATACTTATCTATGTAAATTGTAAAGATTGCTAATTTTAGTTTTTCTAAACTACCCCCTAAAGAAGAATTGGGGGTTGTCAAAGTTTGTATCTACTCGAGACTGAAAATAAATAAAAACGTATATCAGGGTTTTTTGCATATCTACCCGTAACGGGGTGAAAAGGGGTATAAATTTTTACAGGCTAGGATTTTACTGTGTGACTTGGTTAACTTGAGAATTGGTATAAATAATCAATAAGTCAAATAATGGAAACGTTACAATAGACTTTTCAAAAATTTATTATTACGGTATTTGTTATGGGGGATGAGCAATATTACAATAAGTTTGTAATCTTCTATAGTTTACCGTAAATTGTAAAAAGGCTAGCCAAAAGGTTAGAATATTGCAGATAGTTACGGATTAAACCTTTTCAAAGATTATCATCACGCTATAGCTTTATGGATCTAAGCAGTCAATCATAATATATACAGGGTGGAGTTTGAGATGGGGCAATAAGAGCAGGTAGCTCACACCTAACCGTTGTCGCTACAAGAAACATGTTGATCTGTATTCACAGATTTTGAAAAAAAAGTACAGTCAGATAGAAAATTGCCAATTTTCACAAAAACTTTTTTGATGCCAGTCGATCCTATTTCTTATAACTAGGGTCAAAAAACTATTTAGGGCCAACTGAGGTTTGATAACAAGAATGTCTGTCTGTATGTTACCTCTTCACGCCTAAACCACTGAACGGATTTCGATAAAATTTGGCAAGGAGATAAATGGCATCCTAGGGTAGGACATAGGCTACTTTTTATCTCAAAAATAATCCTAAAGGGGGTGATTTATAGGGGATGAAAGTTTTCTCGCCAAACTTCATGCTGCTAGGTCAACGGGAAGTACCATTAGGCTTTGTTTTATTTGCGAGTGTCAACATAAATATGCGGTATAATTAAATGACCGTATTTTTTTATTGCGTTGATTTGGAAGTTTGATTTTCTTTACAGCTCCAAGGGACCGTAGATCTAAGTTTTATATCTATATCAACTTGATGTCTTCACGCGTTTCTCAGAAAAAGGGTCTTGACAGACAACGAAGTCATCCTTTAACGGTTTCAATTTTTCATTTTGAGTACGGAACCCACTAAAAACAGATTTATTATCTGCCTTTTACCTTTTCATGCCGTGACGGCTGAACCTATTTAGATGAAAGGCATGCGGATAGGCCATAAGCTGGGTTAGGTTAGGTTAGACACAGGGGACATAGGGTACTCTGAATTCCGGAAGCATGTTCCTGTGGGATATTTTCCAATATCCACGCGGGCGAAGCCGCGGGAAAAAGCTAGTTACCTATATGTCTTACGTCTTGGTTTTGCGTGAGCCTTAATAGATTAAGTGTGTATGTTATTGTTCTGTCTGTTAGCACAATAACAACACTCTTCTCCCTCTACCTGTTTATTGTACGAAAGCCTTCATGGTCGATAATCATCTTTTATCTCCACGCTCTTGCAAACACAACAGAAGAGTAGGAAATACTTTGGAGACTGCTTTATGAAGGTACCTACGTATCTACCTACCTACATAACGCAACGCACTAATGAGGCCTCACTCTAACTTGCGTTGCGTTGCGACATCGCAGCGCTAGTGTGGCACTTACGGCGTCGAAATCGCTGCGCTGCGACGACGCAACGCATTGGCCAAATAATTAGGTTTTTACATATACACAATTATTAAAAAATATCGCTGAATATAATTACATAAGTTGTCAATACTGCAAATAACTTACCATGTAGCGTTCGGTCTCGCTTAGTGGCGTCGGCGTCGCTCGGCGATGACGGCGATGCGACGGTCGGCGGTTACCGTCGACGAGTGTCGATTCTGTCGACGGCTGCTGTTGCCTATGTAGTTGGCACGTGCCGCTCGTGTATATGAACAACCGCTACATCCTATACCATTAAACGACCAATATTTATATACACATTTTTTAAATCACGTTCTCGAAAACGGATCTAACGATTTCGATGAAAGTTGCAATAGGTATAGGGGTTTACGAGGGGCGAAAAATGATCTAGCTAGGACTCATGTCTGGGACAGTTTTCTCCGTATTTTCACCCGAGCCAAGCTCGGTCGCCCAAAGTTAAGAACAAAATGAATAATGACATGAGAATAATGACATTAGAATAATGACATGGTAGCATGGAATTAGTAAGTACCTACTATCATGGCAGCATGGAATTAGTATGTACTATAGGTACATCGGATTAGTTTGAACTATCCTATAATATTAAATGAGTATTCTATATTTTCCAGGTACTCGTAAGCTAGTAAGTTATTTGCAGCATTGACCACAGAGTAACGGGTATTGACAGTAGGGAAGTAAGTATATTTAGCAATTTTCTAATTAACATCCTTAAGTAGGTAGGTACGTAGTTGGTAAACAGTTTAATTAAGATTAAGATGTTAATATAGAGCCTCGTGCAGACCAGCGCGAAATCGCGGCCGCGACAGGTAGCGCAACCCTTGTCGCGCCCGTGATATCGCGCTGGTCTGCACGAGCCTTAACTCTACTTTTCAGAGTTTGTTCGAAGTCTAGTGGTATTCAGGGTATTGACAAAACCACCACAAGTTTAAGGAAGTAGGTTGTACCACCAACCATTTTGCTCACAATCTCACATCGTGTTAGTACCTACATACCAAATATTTTGTATTAGAAAGACTAAAAAGTATTTCTAGGGTTACTTATGGAGTAAGAGATTTAAAAAAGTAAAAGATTAGGTATTGGTACCTGCACAAAGCTGTGGAATTTTAATATTGGCCTCAAAAAGTCAAGTATTATTTCGGACCATTGCGATTTTTATTGTATAGGCTTATTGACGTGAACCTATCTATAGCCAATAAGTCTATAATAGCTAGGTACTTAACACAACTTACCTATCTTATCAATTTTGTAATTCTCACGGCGCTTTTGTCCGATCTACATAACTACTTACTCATCATCAGCCTATAATGTTCCCACTGCTGGGACACAGGCCTCCTCTCTTTGAGAAGGAGTGGGCCTTAATCCACCACGCGGGCCCAGTGCGGGTTGGTAGATGTCACATGTCTTCGAATTTTCGGTTCTAGGACATGCCGGTTTCCTCACGATATTTTCCTTCACCGTTTTGAGAGCAGTGGTGATGAAATAATTTACACAAAGTAAAGCGCCTGTCTGGGTTCGAACCTACGACCTACAAATTGTAAGTCGCGGCCGTTACCATTGGGCCACCACTGCTCAACTACTTACTCGTTATTACAAATTCCTTTTTAGATTATGATATTGATATAATATTAGTATCGAATACATTTTACCTTACGGCATGTATGGCATGCCGTAAGGTAAATACAGTAGTTACTCTTTTGCTAATCCGCCGCTCGTCTATCCGTCAACTAGGTACTTACTATAATCCTCCGTTTTTGCGAGTCGAGACTGGTCTGATCATACTCTGTAATCCGCCGACATTCTAAGGCTCATATTACAGTCTTGAGTGAGGTTCTGCAATATGGGCCTAAGAGTCTAATTACAGAACCTCACTCAAGACTCAAGCATTATTTAAAACTAGTTTCAACCAATCAAAAGGCTAACTACGTATGTAATGCTTGAGTTTTAAGTGAGGTTCTGTAATACGGTCCTAAATGTTCACCTCGAAAATTCACCGTCTACTGTTTCTTTCATATGCATTTAAACGTATAACATATGCTTGAGACCTTACAGTGTTCTATACTTCGCCGCACGGTCGTAAGCAGTAGGTCTTTAGGCTGCCTGTCTACTGGAGCGGAGCTGTGCCTATATTAACAAATATAATCTAAACTCCGCTATAGAGTTTAGATTCTATTGGTTAATATTAGCACAGCTCCGCTCCAGTAGACAGGCAGCCTTAGTCCGTAATTTGATGTTCCTATAAACTAAATCCACCGATGGTTGGGTTTTGTGGTGGCGGATTAGCGAGAGAGTTATCATCATCATCATCATCAGCCCATAAATGATCCCACTGCTGGGACATAGGCCTCCTCTCTGTAAGAGGGAGTGGGCCGTAATCTACCACGCGGGCCCAGTGCGGGTTGATAGATGTCACCACATGTCTTCGAATTTTAGGCTCTAGGACATGCCGATTTCCTCACTATGTTTTCCTTCACCGTTTTGAGAGCAATGGTGATGAAATAATTTACACAAAGTAAAGCGCCTGTCTGGGTTCGAACCTTCGACCTAAGTAAGAAGTAAGTCGCGGCTGCTCCCACTGGGCCACCACTGCTAGCGAGAGAGTACTATAAAAGAATAGAAGAAGGTGGTACTAAGATAGTACAGATTGCGCAGTAGGTACCTTAGTATGTGCTGCCTGAGCGTCGTGAGTGCAGGCAATATCCTAATTGTATTATACCTACCTAATAAGTAGGTCACCTATCCCAAGACTGCCTAGTCACCTAGGCCCATAGTGCTTCATCAGAGCGGAGTGATTGGGTAACATACCTTTACGCTCAAACAGTGGTACTCTCAAAGGACACTGGCCCAGTAATAGTCACTAATTTTCATATGGCGTAATGTAAAATAGTAGGGTCCACTAAAATCAGCATAATAATATTATTTGTAAATGATTGCTCCATTGGGCAACACAGGTAGATAAACATAGCCATTTATCTATAGATGTCCTTGGACGCCATTATTATGGGTGCTTAACGATAAACAGGTGTTGGAATTTGTGCTGAAAACATCCAGTCTTAAGGCTTATTCATATATAAGCGATATCGCTGTCGCGCTCGGTAGCGATACTGGTCCGCCATCTGGTTAGTTAGGCTATACGTAGGTACGGTTTCCTGATTCAGAAACCTGAATGCTTGCCTTACATACAAAATGTTCAACTAGGCGCACACGTTTGTACATTTTCCGAACGAAAAAAAAACTGACGTTCGTTTAGGAAACAGACAAAAAATAAAATCGAACGTCTGCGCTAGTCTCACGGAATTCAGAAATCAGGAAATCGAATCAGGAAACCGTACGTATACGGCCAACACGGTCACTGTGGACCAGCGTCGGTACCGAGCGCGACAGTGATATCGTTTATAACTGAATAGGTCTTTAGGTACCTAGGTACATTTCTACTTTATAGGTTCATTTGAATCAATCATTCAGACAAATGACTGCTATAACCTAAAGTGCCTAACCCAATTGTTGAGTGGCTTAGTCAGCCATAGACATTGGTATAGCTCCGAGCTCGGAAAGGCCAATAGAGTTCGAGTAGGAACATTTTCCAGTGGGAAGTAACCAGAAGAAAAGAGAAAAAGCCATGTTAATCATCAATTCATCACCTAAGTACCTATTTTTGCTCTCAAGAAGCGTTGCTGTGTTCAAGTTTTAAGAGTTTGGGTGCCGGTAAAATAACATCGTGAGGAAACCGGCAATGTCCTAGAATCGAAAATTCTAGACATGTAACATCTACCAACCCGCACTGGGCCCGCGTGGTAGATTATTTACCCAAAGTAAAGCGCCTGCCTGGGTTCGAACCAACCTACAACTCGTAAGTCGGGGCCTTTGCCACTGGGCCACAACTGCTCTGCTTCACCCAGCCTGCTTGATGCCACACGATTATATCAAAATAATCTAAGATTTGCCTTTTGCACTCGCAATAAGGTAAGCTCATAAAATATGAGTACCTACCTATATTGTTGTTAGCCCTTCAGAGTCATCGGCCAGGAACCTGACGGAGCCTGTTTAAGAATATCAGAACAGGTACGACCACACTACCAAACGAGTTTTTAGTTTTCAACTAATAACAACCTGTTCCCTCCGTCAAGGATCAATTTGACATTACTTTACGGGAGAGGGATATCGTCGGTTGCTTGCGCAGATGGACATTTCTTAGCAGGTATTTAAGCATGGTATCTATGAAAACTTCTTTAGTAGGTAGGCGCGTTGGGCATTTTTGAGATGGGAAAAAACAATTGAACTCGCGACACCGTTACCGACACCTCATTTTTGTAAACGCGATTGTGCTCTTTATTTATATTACGTTACGGATCAATGTTCTATGCAAGTATTTTTACTTTAAAGGTTTTGGAAGTATTTTTTTTTGTAAACGCTATTATGCTCTTTATTTAGATAAGGTTACGGAGCAATGTTCTATACAAGTATTTTTTTTCCACCAAGGCGATCTTGTTCAAGTATTCACTTCTGTCGGCACTGTGTTGGTATTTTTTTGTACCTATCTAATAAAAAAAAAAAACTGGCACTCCGGGACTGCCGACAGAAGTGAAAAACTTGAAAAAAAATCGGCAGCGCGGTAATCAACACGTTGATGTCTTTTTAATGGTCAAAAGCTGGTGTCATCACAATGTCGCGAAATCAATGGTTTATTCCCATGTCAAAAATGCCTAACGCGCCTAAAGAAGTTTTCACTTCAAAATCTGCAGAATAATAAAAAATCTCATGGTTTTTGGCTATTTTTGAAACCTTTGAAATTCATTTCTAATTGAAAATTTCACAAACTGTTTCTCCCTCCAGACATGAGTGAGTATGTAATAAACTATTCTGATTGATTGATGTGCTGCCAGGTGCCTGTATGTCGATAGTCCGGTTGTGGGTTTATAATCTGTCGCATACTCGCATATTGTCCAGATTTTATAGCAAGATTAGCTTGCAAACCAGTGAAGTATTTGACGGGATCTGATTTTGCAACATTTTGAACGACTTGACATAAACAATCACTCAGAAATGTTGTTGCAATTAGTTGTTTTTGAGTTTATTAGACAACGAAGTGCACTTCTACGCGAGAAACTTGAGTACCTAGTGCTAATTTCAAAATAAATGTGTTATTCCTAGTGACTCGAGACTTGTGTTGAAATTGCAAGAAAATATATTATTCAGTCTGTCAGAAACTTAAACTTAGCTTAAAGTTTTAAAGATTGGAAACCTGAAATTATTATTTATTTATTGGACACGAATAAGTAACGCTTGATACAAATTTGGTCCGGGATAACGCGATGTTGCGCTTTCGACCGCCGAGATGTGCCCGCATATCTTGTAATGCGAATCGTACTCAAGTCTCCATCTCGATCTTATTTATAAAATTTTGCAAGATAAGGGAATAAAAATCAGCATCAATTGTAAAATCCTTTATTAAAGTAATAAATAAACTTGCAAAAGAGTGTATTCGCAGCAATTACTTGAGCAGGACTGTTGTGTCGGACTCGCCCGCCTGCGATCGAAGCAACCGGCACTTCACATTGCACAACACTTAAAGCATCGGAATACCAGAACAAGATACAAAATAATACTTAAATATTATCGTGATGACTCGGCGCGGTCAGAGACTGTGCACATTCGCCGTTCACTTAATTAGCTACGCTGTTACTCTACTTCTCAAACACCCAGAATCTACTTTAATTCCCTAACACACAATGCTTATTTCCTTGTTGCGGTAAGTTCTATTATAATTGCAATGCAATGTGCACAGCCTCACACCTTTACAGGATTTTTTATAAACAACAAAAATAACCACAATTTATGATGAATTTGTTAACATTGTTTGTTCATAAAAAAAAAAACTATAAATAATCCAATTTATTATGTTTATAAGTTTTCATACGGAAGTATGAGGTACTTGAGCACAGGGCATTAGAAGAGAGAAATGAACTGCTGTTAGTAAAACTACACTGGCTATCTAACAACTGTATGGTAACATAATTATTCTTGATTTATTTAGCATCTAATAATAAAAATATATTTACAAAAATCCATTAACCTTTAATACACCTCTTTACACATGATACCATCCATAACTAAGTTTAATTTTAAAATAATAAAAATATACACATAATACAAAATGCCCATCTCACTTTCGCCTATCGAGAATATACCAATATTTATTGTGACAAAAATAACCTGATCAATTGTTGTCATAATTTATTGATTGCAATAACAGATCCTTGCTTTCAGTTCTACAGGAAAACAATATATCGCCAAAACGCGACTAGATTCCACATCAATCGAGACTTTGATTTTCAACAGTTCATAGAAACTTTCAATAACTATACTTGGTACTTAAAAAAATTACAAGGCAGTTAGACAATCCAAGCAAGATCCAAAATAGTGACTTTGTGCATCAACAAACTTTATAGAAGTAATAATGTTTATATCTAAATTCATCGTAGAAATATAGTCTGAAACATTATTCGCCCGGTCAGCGCACACGCACTCACGTCGCGGTCCACGAGGGCATTACACAGTCTCGTAGTGCAAACATCAGTCTCGGTGACGGCGGATGGACACTAACGCGGAAGGTTCGAGATGGTCTTTATTCCTTTAACATTAGAGCACAGTTCACTCGCGGCGGCACTATGACACGGGGCGGCGCCGCACGAAGGCGTCGGCGCCCGACGACGCGTACGAGCTCGGCACCTGCGCCTCCGCCTCCTGCTTGTAGCCGTTCTTGCCGTTCAGCGAACTGCTGCTGTCGTCCATGACGGTCTGCGAACATTTACATAAGTTAATACACTGTCTGGGTTCACCTTGGACATAATTGACATTGGTGAAGGAAAATATCGTGAAGAAATCTGGACTTATAGTCGCCAACCCGTTCAAGCATGGCGATCAATGCTCGTGCCTTCTCTGTATGAGAAGAGGCCTTTGCCCTAGGTTGGTATTATTATACAATACACACAACTCATAGTCCAAAGTCAATATTCGCTCATTCGACGCACGTGTCTCAACAAGGTTGCCGAGATCACGCGGTGCCCTGAAGTGCTCAATAAATAGTCCTGATGCGATAATTGCACCTTCTGATGTGCGACTGTTTTACTTACGTCGGGTTACAAAAACAAGTAAGTTGGCATTTACCACAAAAAACATATATAAGAACCAATCGAAATAACAGTTGTATTTACAATGCGTCTTATGTGAATTCTTTAGAATGCCTGGGACGCTGAATGCATTCAAATCTACCACCTAGTTATGGATGACTGATCAAATTCTGGTTGAATTTATCAATCAAACAAATGTATCACTGTCAACATTTTTAGGCCAACGAAAATGGTTATTTTATTCACGGTCAAGAAAAAGACGTATCATTAATTATTCGATATACAATCAAAACCAGGAAATCACAAAATGTATTGACTGTTGTTTACCACGTTTTTGAACACATTCGAGGTTAACACAATCTTGAAAATTTCAAATTTCCCGAGTAAGCACGTACCTGTCCTGCTAGATACGGAAACGTGCGGGGCATTACCGCGTAATACGCTATTTGACTTTCCTGGTAACATCAAGTTGTGATAATAACTATTGGGCTTGGTTATGTCAAAACGAACCAACCCACAATTTTTCAATAATTCAGTTATGGGCGTAAAACTATTATAATATATCCCAAATGTGATTGAGATTATTCTTCATCTTCTTCGTAGCACTCTTGACAGACACAGTCGTGGTCTTCATGTAGTTTCTTGTCAGGGGCTGATGTGATTCGCCTCACGATTTATCGCCATCTACTCCGATTTTTTGTGTTTTTAGTGCACTTATACATGGGTCCGCCAACTGTGGATTTAATTTGGTCAGTCCATCTCATGGGTGAGCGTCCGCGTGGTCTAGTGCCCTCCACTCTACCCTGCACGACAAGGCGCTCTATAGTCGCCCTAACGCCTCGAGACGTGTCCGAAGTATTTGAGAAAGCGCGTTTGGACCAGAACAGAAAGACGCTTTTTGATGCAGAGTTCTTGGCATAAAGAGGTTTTGGTGCGAAACTCCATCCACATTACCCCAAGCATTCTTCTCCAGCACCACATTTCCAGAACGTCTATCTTCTTCTTCTCGATGTCACGCAGCGTCCACATCTCAGCAGCTATTATGTAGATTACTATGCAGTAATAAGTTATTGTGTATTACAGTCTATAATACACAATAACTTGATTATTTATAGTTGTACTATACTACAAAAGTTATATGTCGTGTCCCCATGTATATTACTGTGTATACATAATTAAAATAGTACAAAACTTATGCAATAAAGAATTAATATTAATCATAATGGGTGTTAACTACCATGCAGAGTCCATTGGTCCTTGCTTTCCTTTCGGACTTGGAGTAGCGCGCCTTGTAGAAGTCGCTGAACAGGAACAGGAAGAGGAAGCCGTGCATTGCGATCCAGTAGACGAAGACGCGCGGGTACTGGCACGACGGCCGGAACAACACTTGCAGCTGGTGGCTGAAGATCAGCACGAACTGGACCTGAGGGGATTACACTGTATAAGTAAAGTCCAGCTATCTAATTGCGTAACACATTTTTGTAAATTATTAAGACTAATCTGTTTCATTTTGACAGTTCAATAACATTCATTGTGTTATTTACGTTGTACAGCCGGTTTTTTTTTTCGAACTTGTCTCACAAATCCTATATTAGCAAAGCTATTTTAGCCATACCCGGAACTAGTTAAGTTTCCTGTTTTAACCAAAAACATTACATTTAATTACTTTTTCTGTAACACCACTTTGTCGAACAATTATAAACATCGACTGCAAAAACAGCCGTCATATAAATACAATTAAATTCTAACTTATTATTACTAACACAATTTTCTTATTTGACATGGGTATCATGTATGATTATTTTCCTTATTCGGTTATGATGTTATAACTTTTTTCATAAATAAGTTATAACCGAATTAAGATAATCAAATAATTAAAATAATCATTAACTAGTAAGTTACGCAATTACCCCGCTGGTCATAAACGCACGCTGGTTGTGATTTATGTGTATAATACGTTAATATTTAACTTAGAGCACAATGATGTCAATGTTTTAACATGTCGCCACATGAGTACATTGCACCCGTACGAAACAGGGGCGGCTAGCTAGTTAAACACGTTGACATAGGTATAAGCTGTTTTAAATTGCAATAAAAACTACATATATTTATAGCTACAAATTACCATGATGATGCCGAAACGAACATCAACATATAAAATCAGAACAACACTAATGTTTTTTGTTTATTTTTTTACCTGCGTTCGTAGTGTACGGAATGTTTTGATAGACAGTTTTTTCCCACAAGTCTAATATTAGCAAAGCTATTTTAGACATACCCGGAACTAGTTAAGTTTTCTTGTTTACAAAAAACATTATTATTACTTTTTCAATAACACGACTTAGTCGAATAATTATAACATCGACTGCAAAAAGTCGTCATATTAATTTAATTAAATCCTAATGACTAAAAAAAACCGATTACTAACACAATTATCTCATTCGACATGGGTATCATGTATGATATTTTTTCCTTAATTCGGTTATGATGTTATAAATTTATAACATATTAATGAAAAAAAAAAGAGCTGTATAATTTTGTATATAGTGGTTTAGTTTAATTTTATAATCCTTCATAATAGTTGTTTGCAAATATATATGTATTAAAAAAAAATAAGTATAAGAAGAATGTATTTTACTTTACGATATTATATTTTTAATGATAATAAACAACGCATCAAACTCCGTTTCGTTGTTTAGAAGAACAATGTAGTCACACGATTTTACCTCGAAGGTACCTACCTACTTCTTATTTATAGATTTATTATTTTAATAAAATAAATAAATAAAATTCATTTAATTCAGACAATTTTGTCCATTTAATGTAGGTAATAGGTACACAGATATCGGGTATTTATTTAAGTTTCTCATTAATCACAACACACACATGTATGTATCAATATTTTATTTTATATGTTTTTTTTAATAAAGGTGATAAACCTTTAATTTATTAAGACGGACACACACTTCCCTTATTATTCTAAAGTATGGCTTGGGATGCATCTGAAAATCAGCGTCAGATGGAATATCTTGTGTTGCTATCTGACATTATGCTGAGTTGAGGTCCTTTTGGCATTGTTTTCTGTTTTTATAGTTTTAAGGTGTATCAGCATATTTTGCACTTACCATCTGGAAGGCGGTGAGGTACTTCTTCCACCAGATGTACTTCTGGTACTTGGGCCCCATAGCAGCCACCATGTAGTAGAAGTACATCACAATGTGGACGAAGGTATTGAGCAGGGCGAAGAATGTGCTGTGACCACCTGTTGAAGAACGAAATTCAATAAATGACTAGCTATTGCTCGCGGCTTCACCCGCGTGAAGGTTGAAAAATATCCCACGGTAGCTTACTACCAAGATAAAAAAAGTAGTTTTTCTTTCAATTGTATTTTTGCAGGGGTTTTTTTATCATTTCTCATTCCAAAATCACATTTACTTAAACATATAATTTGTTTATATTTTTGTAATCAACTTTTAAAACCCTTCATTTTGTTATCCCACTCGATAGGTTTGAGAGTTTTTTTTTTAAATTTTAATATACTCAGTGACATTAGTGTATTAAAGACGAATCTAACGACATATCATTCATGAAAATCAGTTCAGCCGTTTAGTAGTTACGATGGAACATAGAGACGGACATACATACAGGAAAAAAACATAACCCTCCTTTTTTGTCTTCGTTGCAGTCGGGTAAAAAGTATCCTCTGTCCTAACCCAGGTCATGGTCTATCCGTATGCCAAATTTCGTTCGTTCAGTCGTTAAGGCGTAAAAGGTTACAGACAGACAGGCAGAGTTATTTTTTTTTATAGTATTAGTATGGATCAGTAACTGATAATGTCCACTGCCGAACATGGGCCGGGATACAAAGTGTATTATTAATATGAGATAGGATAAAAGGAATTTCGTATTATTCATTCCCGGCTTGTAGCTAGCCACAAAAATTAAGTACTTAGTACAAATTAATCTGGCCACACATTTATTCATGGGTTTACTTTAGATAAATTAGTTTTCCTTATTTTAAACGGTTATGGATTAAATGCATTATGCGCATTAATCTCACGTTTAACCACATGAATGTACCTATACTCCATAGGTTTAGGTAGTTAAATAAAGGTAAACAAAAAAGCCACGTGACGAGACAGCTGTCAAGTAACCGACTAAACGAAATACCAGTCACTTCAGTTGTCATCCTACGTCACAGTTGTACTCTTCAATTTAGCAACGTTATACTTCGTTGACGTTTATAATTTGGGCTCGTTACAATAGACAGATAACAAAATATTATATTATTATTATAAATCTAACTGAAAAATTGTGCTCAAGCAGTTACATCTACGAAGAATAGTTTAAGAATAAATGATAAAGTTTAACATACTTACATTAATAAAAGAGGAAACTATTGGAAAAATGTAAAATAAATTTAATTTGGTTTTATCGTATTTTTAAACAAGAAAATATCATCTATAAAAACTTTTTTTACGATTTGTTTACCTTTATACTACCTAAACCTGTAAGTATAACTACATCGATTGATACATATGAAAAATACACTGCCAATCTATTTGTGGTCGGCGCAAGCGCAACTATCACTAATTTTCTTCTTCCTATTTCAATAATCCAAAATTTTTGCGTGATTTAAATGAAGGTATAACAGTTCAAATACAGAGTGGCAGGGACATCGAAGCAAAAATCTGAAAAAAAAAAAACTGCAGTTTCATAGAAAAGTGCAATACCTACGCGGTCAAACTGTATGGAACAGCAGATTTTTTTTTTAAATAACCGACGAAAAATTTCAAACGCATGGGGGTTCAGAATCATGTACTGAATCCATGGTTACAGTTTTCGCGTCGATGTCCCTGCCACCCTGTATAATATGAAAGACGCAATTCACACGATGACAACACTATATAGATAAACATAAAAAAATTGTCATGATCACTTAGCACCGATACGTCATATTCACATTCGTACGTGATCTAATAGAGTATAGACAATTAGTTAAATAAACGAAACACGGATCTGAATAACGTCACATATTAAATCTATGTTCGTACAAAGCACTATTATTTGCTGAATAAATTATCACTTCACCTCTTTTAACTTTTTACGGATGTTTTCCGCTTATCACAATAACACTAACGTATTATCATAGCTTGAGTTCATTGTATATTTTTCAATGAAGTGACTCAATGAAAATAAATTACTATTGCTAACTTCGTAACTTTAATAGAAAAAAAGTTAGCTAGCCTCATGATTACAAACGATGTTCAATAAAAATAAAAATAAAGGCTAATATAATTTACCATAAATGAGTAGTTTAACAATATAATTAAGGGCTGATGAAACTTATAACTCCTACATATTTTGTTAAGCGTACGAATCGCTTCACATGGCTATGGGTGATACACCTAATAGTTTAAGGTTTACCTTAAAACTACAATTTTGGATGTCATCCTTGGGCACCCATAATGCCAAGTTACGCATAACCAACTATTTTGGATATCCAAGACAGTGATAACCAAAATAGTAGGTATGGCGTACCTTGGGATTACGAATATTTTTAAGACGCTACTACTTATCAATCAACTTTAGGATTTCCACATTCGTCCTTATACGGTATCCAAATAAAACCATGTTGACTCGAGGTGGGATCGGAAGTGATTGCATAATAATAAACTATTGCCATTTTAGCTAAATTTGGCGCCGAAATCCAAAAAGATAATCATTTATTTAGGTAATGTCGAGGCTAACTAGTCGAGATCTTATCTAAGGCTGTTACGTAATTAAAAAAAGATACTTTACTAAAACAAATACTTTATTACAAAAAACTCGTTACCGAACTCACTTCAGTTTTATGTTATTTTTTAATTCATTGTTTGTACTTCCCATGAGCAAAAAAAAATGTTTTTCCGTCAAAAAAGTAGGTATGCCTTAAATCCAGAGTGAATTGTTGAAATGAGATAAATTGTAATGTCAAAGAGTTGGAAAACGGTCTCTCGCACTAAGCGGGATGATAATCCAGGAAATAAAACTTAAATTTATTTAGTTTATTGATGCTAACGAGGTCTTAATGTACAAATATTTCCTATTTACATTATTTATTAGTTTACGAACCTTCGAATATTCTGTTTAGGAAGTATGTATTTATGATAATGCTATTCAATCATTGTTCCATATACATTTTCATTGAATGACCTCTGACAGATGGAGACTATTTTAAGGTTTAGTCACAAGATCAGCGTTCAGGATTTGGGATCGACGATTGATCGAGATCTCCAAATACAGAGGTTTTTGTTTCACTGTGTGAGTGATGGCGTTTAAACCGACTTAGAGCGTTTATTCTGAAAGTTGGCAACGTCGCAAATTTCTGTCAAATATTTACCTGTTTTGATTAATTTGGCAATATTACTGTATGGAATTAAGAAATGTGGCTAACTAGCGAACTAAAATATTGATTATGAAATGCAATAATTAATATCGTAACATCGCATATTTCGTTTTAGAAGTATAAAAAGTATTTGGAAACTTTCCAAATGCCTTTTTTTTACACCAAAAGCGATTACAACATCTAATTCAGTGTTATAATTTCAATTCATTATTAATATTCTAGTTCCCTAGTTAGCCACATTTCTTATTTCCATACAGTAATATTGCCAAATTAACCAAAACAACGAAATATTTGATATCTATTTGCGACGTTGCCAACTTTCAGAATAAACGCTCTTAATACGGAAAGTAAAAATTCTACCTGTTCCGAACGAATATCCTATCCGAAGCACTCTAATTAACAATTAATTTTATTTCGCCCTTATGAATATGATTAGATGAGAATTACAACAAACTTTTGGCCACCTCCACCACTCTACGAAATTAAAAACAGTAGTAGATAGTAAAACCCTCGCCGTGCATTTGAATACGATGTTGGTATAACTTTTAGCTCAAGTGCCGCGAAGTGCGTGTTCGGAATGCATGTTGTAAACAATAATGTGTGCTCACCACGCATTGACCCAATTATATTTCGAATTTTTTTGACAATTAGGCTACCATGTGTACCATCAATAATATCACCATTTACAATAGCAGCCTTTTCATGTCTCAAAAGCTTAACAAAATCGTTTGGAACTCGCTCTATAGATTATAGTAATAACTTAAAAACTTTAAAGCCTCAGCAGTAAAGGTTGACTGGTAGAAAATGCGTCAGCATTAAGTCCGCCATTGTACAGTATTTTTTTTATTTGTGCGTAAAGTTTTAATAAAAAACTTTACAAAAAAAAAAACAACCGGCTTCCAAAAAAAACACTACTAGCAGGTAGTGGTATTCGAATTTATGTGGGGTAGGTACCACAACTAAAAAGTGAAAAATAAAAACTTTTACAAAAAAAAAAAAAAAAAAAACAACCGATTTCCAAAAAAACACTACTAAGTGAAAAATATCTTTAATTTCGGAAGTCGGTGTCTTTGGTTTTGTATTTTCGTTTTTTGCCACCGACTTCCGAAATTAAAGATATTTTTCACTTAGTAATAATTTTTTGGAAATCGGTTGTTTTTTTTCTCTGTCAAACGAAAAAAGAATTTTCAAAATCGGTCCACAAATGACGGGAGAAATCGGCGGATACATAAAAAAAAACAAACATACGCTACGAACATATAACCTCCTCCTTTTTGGAAGTCGGTTAATAAAATAATAAATAAAGCCCTTGAATTTTTATCTTTTGTGATTGGCTGTTATTATTTCAGCCGGCCAACTACTTGTTACTTAATTTTTTAACAGGTCTCAGTAATTAATTATCTTTCCCGATCCCATGGCAATTACATATATTAAAATTTTCGGTCAGGACATCAAGGGGCGTCAAAAATAATGAACGCCATAAGCCTTTAGGCATTATGTTGATACTTTTCCTTATGTTATTACTTCATGCAATATTATTAAAATGTAGTTTGTTTTAAAAAATCCACAAAATAATTATTATTCTGCATTGCGTTATTGACCGTGGCTTCGAGCCTAAATAACTAATATGTAGATCGATCAATTTTGATTTTGGACAGGTCATCGTTCTTTAAAATACGACCTCGCCTTGCCCCTGAAACCTACGCACTGCTACACCGTAATTTCAAACGGTAATTATCTACTATGTAGCTGTCAGATTCCAGAAAAGTGTGACACTTGAACTACTTTGCATCTTTAACTTCCTGCTTTCCAAAACTGGGCGAGGTCTACAAGTCAATTTCTGATACTAATTTCCATACAAAAGAAACTGAGGCCAACAAGGAATAAAAAAAACCGGCCAAGTGCGAGTCGGACTAGCACGGCTCCGTACCACCGTACAATTTTTTGCAAAAACCCCCAAAAAACACGTTTCTTGTATGGTGGACCCCCTTTAATTTTTAACTTTTTTTTAAATTTGTTATTATAGCAGCAATAGAAATACACAATATGTGAAAATTTCAACTGTCTACCTATTACAGTTCATGAGATACAGCCCGCTGACAGACAGACGGATAGCGGAGGCTTAGTAATCCTTCGGAATCCTAAAAAAAAAAAAACAACCGACTTCCAAAAAACACTACAAAGTGAAAAATAACTTTAATTTCGGAAGTCGGTGTCTTTCTTTGGTTTTGAATTTTCATTTTTTGTCACCGACTTCCGAAATTAAAGTTATTTTTCACTTTGTAGTGTTTTTTGGAAGTCGTTTGTTTTTATTTTGTAAAAAGTTTTTATTTTTTACTTTTTAGTTGTGGTACCTACCCCACACAAATTCGAAAACCACTACCTGCTATGTAAATAACAGTGACAGGAACTTGTCATATCATCCACATACTAAGTGGGAAAAACTACGTATTATTGAAGCTAACTCAAAAACTATCGAAGCAAAGTTAATAAAATTTATATGGGACCATTTCGAAAGCATACCCTTTCAAACAAAAAAATAATTTTCAAAATCGGTCCACAATTGACGGAGAAATCGGTGGACATACATAAAAAAGAAGAAAAAAAAAACAAACATACGCGACGAACATATAACCTCCTCCTTTTTGGAAGTCGGTTAAAAATGGGGAAATACAGAACTATAATAATACCTAAATAAATGAATTAAATGATTTTCGGAGCCAAAAAGGAGTTGAATGTGAGGCGAACACGGAATATTTAAATGTGGGGCGAATGCGGAACAAATCGATTAGATTGGATGTTGACCTTAAAAAGTGGTATATGTAGGCTTAGGTGCTAATGATGTTCTGAATGGTACAAGTGACTGACCTGGAGCAAACTTGAGTCCAAACCACACCGACATGGGCATGATGCCGTGGTGTATCACATGCAGCGTGGACACATGCTCGTTTTTCTTGCGCAGCACGAAGAAAAGTGTGTCCATGAACTCCGTGAATTTGCTGAAGTAGTACCACCAGCATGTGTTCGCCATCTGAGCCAGAAACATTGGTTAAATTAGAAATACGGCATCAAAATCTTATTTATAGAAGACTTAATAAGTACAGCATTATTAGGAAAAGGATTAAATAGCCGGCAGTCTTAGGCTTGAATTCCTCTGACGCTGATGAAGCACCACTATGAGATGCTGACGTTTTCTTTCTTACTGACGACGGATCTCCTATGTATACGTATTGGTGTCAGCGAAGGACGAACTCGGGCAACACCCAGGGGTCTTGACCTGAGTTCGTCCTACGCTGACGATTAAATCTTTCGTCAAGTCGTATGTTAAGTCGGTTACTGATATGCCGAAATTGATAACAGGTTTAGTAGGCCAAAGTAAAAATTGTGCACAATGTCAGTTTTTTTTAATATTTTGTATTTAAGAGTACGACAGTTTATAGTATTTTTGGAAAATAACGATAAAGTTTATCCAAAACATCGCATTATTTAAGGCAGTGACATTGTGTTAATTCGATGAAGGCCTTTTTCGGACTCTCATTCGATTGCGGAAACTCAAAATTGAGTAAATGCTTATGGCATCAAGTCCACTTCCTTGCAATATTTTTCATGTTTAAAGCATGAATAAATAAAAATATGTTACTTCACAGCTTGTAAAAATAAAAGCAATTTTGTAACAATATTTGAGTTGATTAAGTGAAAATTAGTTAGTAAAATGCTTAATATGGCAATATTTACCTAGTACATGACCGCAAACCGCGTTTAATATTAAATACCTAACATTACTAACTGTTCCAATCTACCAAAAATATATTATAATTAATTAATTAATTACATTAATGTATGCTTTTTCGTAAACAAAATTGGCGATCAACAATGTAGTTAGCAAGTAATTTCGTGTAGGTACTTACATATGCGTAGGTAAGGTTAATCACACAGTCATCGATACCTACACATTGTTTACTTATGTACCTGTTTATTTAAACCCGTGATTTAAACATTCATAAATTCCTAATGTAGTATTATTTTTTTACACGTTTTTAATGGTTAAATAAGCAAAGATCTAGGGAATCGCTAATGGTGTCCTTCTTGCGGCATTAGCGTCAAGCTCGTAAAACGATTGTTGACATTATTTATATTCATATTTGTGTGTCCGCTATTTTTCTTATTAATTAGCAGGTCAGAGACGGAAGTATGTCAACCTTGATTGTTCTTTTGTACATTACAGCTATGAATTTTAATTACGGCAGATTTAACAATCTTTTTATTTTTGGTGTTTTTTGTGAATATAATTTACACACTATGTTACTATCTTGCAGTGGCGGACTAACAGGGGGGCGGAAGGGGCAGCCCGCCCCGGTCCTCCGGTCTTGGAGGACCCCCAAATGTCTCCGCGTTCCCCTGGTCAAATCCTAAACAAGACTTTAAAAATGTGCTTGGTACCTACCTACATAATTTCATCAAGATATAAACCCTACAGCCATCTAGACTTTTTACGCGAAACTAATATTCTTTTAACTTTGCTGGACGCGTCCAATACGCTGGGGGAACTCCCGTCTTTGTAGCGGGTACTTCCCCAGGAATCCCGGAATGAACGAAGTGCAAATAATTCACTCTTGTACGCCTACATTCTATTTACGTCGAAAAATAAACATTGTCCTCATACCGCTAAAGCCGCCACAAAAAATAAAAAAACTATCTTTGATTTCATTTATCAATTTTTTTTTTGTCGATCGATTCGTGTTTTATTTTCCTCACCCATATCCATTCCATATTGTAGGAATGTTTATTTAGCCTAAATAATTTAATTCGAATTTAAATTTCACTTGCCAGATTTTAACGAAATAAACATGAACACTTATTTATACATACAAATGTGAACTGAATAAAAAGCTTGTAAAACTACATTTTGTCGAAAGCTGGGGGGCCCCATTCAACTTTACCGCCCGGGGCCTCTGACGGGCTTGGTCCGCCACTGCTATCTTGCATAAATATTTTTAAAAGAGAACTATAAAATCCTGTTTATGATTAACTATTATAATTAAAACCTATGTAAGTATTAAATTTCGCTGTAGATAATCCAATAGACCGAATTTATTTTTAATTGGTTTTTTTTATAATATTTTATGCTTTTCTGTATAATTGTAATTAGTTTTACATCCATCTATGTAATTAAACTATAATAGGTACTTACTAATACAAAGTTTTACAAAAAAGAAACAAAATATTTTTATTTTTGTCAAACAGTTTTTATTTTTCATCGTTTAGATGTGGTGCCTACCCCACACAAATTCGAATACCACTACCTGCTATGTAAATAATAGTGACAACATCATCCATATAAAGTAAGAAAAATACGTATTATTGAAGCTAACTCAAAAACTACCCAAGCAAAGTTAATAAAATTTATATGGGAACACCGCGCAAGCTTCTTCTACTAAATTAAAAAAGAATTTTCAAAATCGGTTCACATTTAACGAAAATATCCATGAAAACACATTTTAAAAAAATACACAAAATTGAACATAGAACCACCTCCTTTCTGGAAGTCGGTTAAAAATAGACCTACCTAATTTTAGTAGATACGTACTATAGTTTGTTCGTGGATTTTCGTCTAGACTAGCAGTACCAAAATACATACTTCGAAACTACTAGTCTTAACGAAAATCCATGTTTTCGTTTTACTTTAAGTACTGTTAAATTAAATTCTGAATCTTATTTAAAATATACTACCAAAGATTAAGCTGACAGCTAGCCGTTAGACATTCCTATGGTTGTTTTACAAGTTATGTATTTAGCTAAGCCGGTCGTCATAATGTCGTCGATCAGGGCCACGGTTAAGCGCAAACAGGTACTAAGTTGATTTAGGAAAATAAGACAGATTTGTGCTTCTCCTTTTACACTCCATATTAAGTACGGGAAGGCCTAGTGCCAGCAATGTATTACCCGTTACATACTCAACCGTTTGGAACTATTCTGTTAATTATAAAATACCTATCGAATTCAGAATCTTACCCTCATTGCCATCGGACTCCGTGAATAGTCGACAAGCTGACACGTAAAGTTATATTGACCCCACCAGCCGCTCATCAAGTACTGTGAAAATAAAATAAAACATGAATTAATAAACGAGCAAAGGGTTTTTACCAAAGGTTTTTCCACTGTGATCATATTTTGGAAACTACTCAATTTAATTTATTTGTGTAATAAAACTAAAACGTCTAAGGTCGATGAGCTCGCCCAACGAATGTAAAATTTCCAGTGATTAAAAACTTAAATATGTTTGGTTAATCTGAATCGATGTGTTTTTTTAAATGTATCAAGTGTTGATGACGATCTTAATAATTTTATAAGAAATATAAACATAGGAACGTAGCTTGCGTGACCAAGTTATTGCTAGTTGCTAATATCACGCTGTTTCGAAGTTCAGTGGTCTTTGTGCGTGTTTTTTACCCTATCACAAGGCTATTTACCGGTCATAGTGGCAAAGACCTTTACCTCATAGAATATCCAGGCGCTGAATAGTGTTTGTGCAAGGTTATAGATGACTAGCACGCTGCGTAGTTCATAGGGCTTGCGATTCGCCATAAATCGAGGTCCCAGCACCCGCGAGCAGTATGCGTAGCATACACACGCGGCCAGTGTGGGCCATAGCGATGACATCATCGGCCAGTCCTTTACACGGGGATCTAGAAATTGATAAAAATTAACAAACTGATTAAAAGATAAAAGTAGGTTAGCCAGTAGACGAAAGATTGACACTGGACTCATATGGCTAAGCAGTTAACTACCTACAACCATTTTTCTACAGGTTTATATTAAATGCAACATCTAGTTGTTTCTCAGTTTTGCAATTTAAGTACGCGATTCTGTACGTTGCATGAGAGGTAATTACTTGGAAAGAATTCCTAATCTTATTATAGCTTGCTGTAAGTTTAGTACCTACCTCCCTAGTTCATACATCCTATCCTAAACTATTAAACGAGCAATATTTGCTCTAACGATTTCGATGAAAGTTGCAATATAGGAGTTTACGGGGGCGAAAAATTAGTTTTCTCCGTATTTTCACGCTCGGTCGCCCAAAGTTTAGAACGAAATAATGAATAATAACATGAGAATAATGACATGGCAGCGTGGAATTAGTAAGTATCTACTATCATGCAAGCATGGAATTAGTAGTAACTATCTTGTACTATTAAATGCATTCTCTATTTTCACCAGAGCAGAGCTCGGTCGCCCAGATACTTTATTAAGAAAGGAATAAGTGATAAAGATAATCTTAAATACTAATGTTTAAATAAGTAATTTCGTATGTGCTGCTTGGGAAAATACCATTAGTAAGAAAATTGTAGGGCATGTATTCCAAGTGGAGCCAATAAATTATGCATGCAAAAAAGAGTGTCAATAAAGTAATGTAACATACACATTTGCTGAAGAAAACGTGTACTTTGCTTATAAGCCATATAAATAAATGTTAGAAGAGTACAGTAAAATTTTCCTTGCAAAGTATGTTTCAAACTTATTTTTCATGCTGCCTTCTTTTTGCAACGGCATCCTAATTCTAAATAATAAATTCGACAGTGAGTTTGTTGGTTTCGATTTTACGCTAAAACCGCTGAACGGATTTGGATGAAATTTGCCACACGGGTAGACCATGACCTGTATTAGGTCATAGGATACTTTTTATCCCGATATTCCTACGGGCTCGAGGCTCAACCGCGGGCGCAGCTAGAACTGCAAAAAATATTACAAATTTTTTGTTCGAAAGTTTATTGCCGTTAATAAAATGCAAAAAATGTTGCTGCTGATGTGCCAGTATTGCAGTGTCAATAACTTTTTGTCTGATTAGATTAGTTATAATTAGGATTACATAAGACACTCATATCAGTCGATAATTCATAATTCTACACATCGATATTAGTCATTCTATTGTGTGTATCATAAAGTCCGTACCTAGTCATAGTTTTCTTTTCATATGCAATAATATTGTGTTCTACCTGTTTTTTAGGACAATGTTTTTTTGTATATGATTTTTGCATTTAGTTAAGCCGGTTTGTAGATTGCAGCAGGATATGATAAATGGCGGAGACCTTTAAACCTGATAAATGCTATTTTTATAGTCACAATCTCTTCCGTATTACAACGATTATAAATTAAAATAGCAGGCCCAACTATACATACAAAGTTGTCAATCAAAACATGGCCAAACTAAATAAATAAATTATTTTGTTTAATTTGCGATTTCCTGTGCGAGTCTCAATAAATAATTTTTCTTTCTTTTATATAAATGAATTGTTTCACGTAGCGCTTGTACATAATTTGGTAAAGGTCAGTCATTAGTGTCGTTGCAAATTCTATCAAATAAATCAGTTTATTAAATTTTGTTAAGGAGCTCGTGACTAAGTAATAACAGCCGCACGGGTCGATCCATCAGGTTAAGCTACGCTTGTCGGGGTTGGTCCGGGGATGGGTGACCATTTCCAAACCGAGACTCCTGCGTGCCTCGGAAAGCACGTTAAGCCGTTGGTCCCGGCTGTCATTCGTGGATCTTTGACAGTCGTTACGAATCGTCAGAAGCCCGAAAGTGTGACAATCAGTCTTACCAAGGGGTAACGTAATACCCAGTAACTGAGTTGTGGAGGTCAGATAGGCAGTCGCTCCATATAAAATACTGGTATTCAGCTACATCCGGTTAGACTGGAAGCTGACCCCAACATAGTTGGGGAAAAGGCTAGACAAAATATTACATTTTGTTCAGTGGCAGACCACTGCTGGACAAGAACATCGTTACAGGATTGCTAGACAACAAACCAACAATATTGATACTTTGGCTATTTACTAGTAGTAGTAGTGAGGAAAATTTTACATTTTGGGGTTCGCCAGGGCAGTGTCCTGGGACCAACCCTCTTCCTCATATATGTCAATGAGCTGTGTCAGTTATCTCCCGAATACAAAAAATATTACATATGCAGATGACACAGCTCTAGTAATCGATGGCAAGGACTGGTCTGAGACTCGTGAGAAGGCAGAATTGGCTCTGAGAATGGTTATGATGTGGTTAGCTTCGAATCTGCTCAAACTCAATATCTCTAAGACCAAGTTCATCTCTTTTACTCCGAGTATTATTAGTCAACTACCACTGTCGTTTAAGATCAGGGCCCATGTGTGTACAGTGGCCAACACCTGTTATTGTGACCAAATAGAACGCTCTGACAACGTCAAATATCTTGGGGTTATATTGGACAGTCTCTTGTTGTGGAAAAAAAAATATTTAAAAAAACAAAAACCCGACTGCAAAAACACATAACTGAAAAAACAACCTACTTCCAAAAAACACTACAAAGTGGAAAATAACTTTAATTTCGGAAGTCGGTGTCTTTCTTTGGTTTTGAATTTACGTTTTCTGTCACCGACTTCCGAAATTAAAGTTATTTTTCACTTTGTAGTGTTTTTTACTTATCATGTCATCCACATACTAAGTGGGAAAAAGTACGTATTATTGAAGCTAACTCAAAAACTATCGAAGCAAAGTTGATAAAATTTATATGGGACCACCTCGAGAGCATACTCTTTCAAACAAAAAAGAATTTTCAAAATCGGTCCACAATTGACGGAGAAATCGGTGGATATACATAATAAAAAAAACAAACATACCCGACGAACATATAACCTCCTCCTTTTTGGAAGTAGGTTAAAAAGAGAAAAACAAGCATTATAATCTATAGAATTTTGGTATTGCAGGCGGGACAAAACAATAACCTGAAATAACAAAATATAAATTTTGTTTGTCCCGTCTGCAATACCAAAATACTATAGATTATAATGCTTGTTTTCTCTTTTCAGTTATGTGTTTTTGCAGTCAGGTTTTTTGTTTTTTATTTTTTTTTTTAATTTCAATCTTTTTAGTTATATTTAATAATATATATTGACTCATTACTAGCTTTTTATTTGATACCAATAATATAGTATTTTTTTAAAGTAGGTTTAAAAAAAGGGAGGGGTAGGTCCTCCCTTTTTTTTGTATTTGCAGATGCAAAATATAAATATTATATAGCCTTTGACACTCCCACAGTTAAGACGAATCTAACGACACCTCACATGTTAAAATCCATCAAGCCGTTTAGGCTACAGAGCGTGTCAAAGAAATAGACATTCATACATAAATACTTTCGAAAAACATTACCCTTTTTCTGGGGCAGTCGGGTAAAAACAGGTTAAGTCTGTTCTGGTTCGAGTCAGGAGATTGATTGATTTATTTAATAAAAAACTTCGAGCGGCTGCTGATTTCCAATCCCTAAAAATGGTATACTTTGCCCTCGCTGAATCAGTTCTCAGTTACTGCATAACTACATGGGGGGGAACCCACAAGACAACCATGTTGCGGCTAGAGAGGGCTCAGAGAGCAGTTTTGAAAGTACTGGCAAAAAAACCTATTAGATTTCCAACCTCTGAACTGTACTCACTTTGGGAGGTCCTCACAGTGAGACAGTTGTTCGTCCTACAAACAGTTTTTAAGAAACACCTGCTTCTCTCTTACGACCCTCAACCCCTAACAAAGAAGCGACGTGCCGACAGAGTTTGTAAGACTGAGCGCTACAGGTTAGCGTTGGTTAGTCGCCACTTCAACCATATCAGCTGTAAACTTTAAAATGACATAAATATAAGATTTAATATTTGCCCTATGACAAAAGAAAAAAGTGACTGACTGGCTTAATTCCTTGTCTTATGAAGAAACTGAGCAACTTGTGGCATCATAAACACGGTAAACACACACACATACACACTTCACCCCACCTCCACTCTACACTTATACTACATATTAACCTCCATATAGAGTATATTCTCTTTTTATTCCTTTTTTTTTGTTTTTATTTTGTAATTAATTAATTAACTTTCTTTGGGAAGTCTGGAACAATGTCTTTGTGTATTTATGAGTTGGGCGTTGATAGCTGCGCCACAGTATTTTACTTCTGTGGCTATCTTCGTTTTCCTCTGTAAATTGTAAACTTAAGTTGTTCCAAATAAAACTTTTATTATTTATTTTATTCTGTAGACGTACAATGGGTGCAAGAAGATAAACAACTCATACAATCAGTTTATGTGTATTTCCCAGATTTTATGTATGTAGCTCAGTAACCGAGACTGATAGGTTTCGAGGCTGCTAGCGCAGTTGACATAACTTCTGCCGGAGACGGCGCAAGCGCAACGATACAGGCAGAGTGGGGTTGCGCCTGAGTGTGAATCGTTCCGCAGTTCTTATGCAATGTATTGAGCAAACTCGTAGACCCGACAACACTATCGGCGTGCGTTGTCTTCACACTTGGACGAGATTTGTTAAAACACTTCAATAAACATAAAATAATCTCACATTCAGTATTTCAATATAAAATGTGTTATTCTAAAATAGCATTTCTCTATAAACAAAATTCCAAATTGTTGAAAGGTTAAACTGTATTCAATCTTATGAATATTTATCGAAGACCAAATTCTTCATTAAACAATGTGGAGACAACGTCATCACAATAATTTAAACTTCGTTTAATAATCTAATGACGTGGGAAGTCCGCGTACAAAAATTCAAGCCAATATATCCAAAACCTTAGAGTCCCTATAGTTAGTCGGTTGATCAGCAAGACCCATTTAAATCACTACTATTTTGTTTTGTATGTATTTTCTTTCTTTAATGCTGATATACTCCCGGACTCCTAATCGAGCCATTGTGCATTTCCGTGTAAGGTATAGAGACCTAAAACATTAAAACAATGAAGAGTAAAAAAAAAGTTTAAATGCAGTTTTGAAGCTGATATATTTTATGCCATTTATTGAATGGGCCACTGCTGGCATTAGAAAAAGCAAATATTTATGTAACGAAAAATCATTGACTTCTGATCAAGCTGTTCATAAATGTAAGAAACTATTCTAAGAAGATAACGAGTACTTTAATGAATTTTTTTTTACCGGATTTTTGTTTTTGTCGTACTGATACTGAAAGCCACCATTTGACCATTTTTCGTCATGGCTGTCATTCTCATGGTTTTCTGGGGATAGTGCTGATACTATTCAGTTCAGTATAAGATGAATATTCTAAATTTTAAGATGCCGCTATTCCAAATAATAATAATATTGTAAATCAATTCTCATAGTTATTCTTATTCTCATAGTTAGTTTAGTGCTTCATGCAGATTGTAAACTCGATATCCAAAATTTGTAAAAAAAGGTGTTTTTGGGGTTCCGTAGCCAAATGGCAAGAACGGAACTCTTAATTTCGTCATGTCCGTCGGTCCATGCGTCCGGATGTCATACAGCCATTTTACTCGCAGACAGTATTTGCACTATATCGATGAAAATTGGAAAGGAGGTGTATTCTTTGCACCGCTAAACAATGGTGTGGTGAAATAGCGAAAAACTTAATTGGGGGTGGCACTCTTCATACAGATTGTAACCGACGGATGCACACATAAGCGTGTGGGGTATTGTTGGATGTCATAACTCATCACCAGTTAAGCAGCCTTATAAAGGCGGATAACAATTAAAATTCTATTGTGTCTCGTTAATGACAGTTGAAGGGATAACTAAAAATGATAATTACCTAGTTTCTAAGTGACTTTGCTTTGTTTTTGGAATATTTTCGGTTTTTCTTAGTTTTTTCGAGACATACTATGGAACCCTTCACCGTGCGTGGTCCGACACACACTTGGGCGGTTATTTAAATTTCGTTGGGAACCTAGCACGGTAAAAAAATAACTTCTTTTATTCAAGTTAGCTAATAGAAACAAATACTACCAAGCTCATATAACTTACAAAAAATATTGATAAGTAAAAGTGTTTGCGGAATTCTTACCCAATTTATAGAATTAATTTATCATTATCACCAAACAAAATTTTGCTAAGCCTACCTAAATAATGTATAGGTACTGGGCATTCTGTACCAAACTTTCAGAAAGTATCAAAAATAAAATCCGCAGTAAATGGTCTAATAATAAATTAAAATAATTTGGAAAAGCGAGTGCATTCCGAATTTAAATTCTGAATATAGAAACAATTCGGCGCGAAATTAACTGGTTCATAGGTCCTGTCTGTTGACTCGGTTTTAACATAATGTCGGAAAAAGATTAATATTACTTTAGAAAGTACTAACCTACATTATTATAAAATAATGCTTATTGTATTTTATACTTAAAACAGTTTTATTTCAATTTCCAAGTATCGATTTCTGATATTCTTAAATAAAGAGTTCTATTACATTTTTACGCAAATTCATGATTAATGACGCTGTAGTTTCCAGCATCAGTAAGATATTTTAACTATTTGATTATGAATAACGATAGTGCCATTCTCTTTCTTGTAAGTTGGAGATACACATTTTAGTTTTTCTTTTTGTCATGAATTTGCGTAAAAAATGTGACAGGGCTCTTAAAAATAAAATTGTTTGGCTTAATCGCTTTCGCCCATCATTTCAATTTAAAAAAACGAGCGAGCCTTCCAGTAGTCGCATAAGATCAGTAACATCTGACATCTCACCTTGGTAATAAGCAACATTAAGGTAATAAACAAAATTAAAGGGGCGGGGGTCGTCAAGGTCGTTTCTGACGGCCAACTCTAGCACCGCGCGCGTTCATTGGTCAAATCAAATAGCGCGCGCTTCCCCGGCGTTTTTTCGAATCTAAAGGTGTTTGTGATATTTGTGAAAAGTAAAAATGTTAAAAACACGATTGGCGCGAAACTTCTGACTTTGGATATCAAAAAACTTAATTATCACTACTTTAATAAACTTGCGCGCTAAATATGAAAGTTTTAAAGCATTTTTTTTCAACTCTCTTAACGCACGTTCTTAAGATTTGATGGGTAACATATCAATTTAGGGTGTCGTCATTTTCAGGTCCGATGGGACCCGTTACCGAGCCAGCGTAGGTTCGTGACTTCGTGTATTCGGGTCCATTCGGGGGCGCATACGAACTATACAGGGTTATTGGTAATAGTGATGCAACGAATAAGAATATTCGTATTCGCCGAATACTTTCATGATATTCGTAATTATTGACTTCCTAGAAATCTCGTACAGATATTGCGTTGCGAGATATTGCGAAAATATTTGTCGATAAAACTTTCCACAGTGGCCTCAGAAAGGCTATTTTCAACAACAAGAAATATTTACAGACAGACAAAAGGAATAATTTCTTGCCAAAAAATTTACAACTGTTATATTTTTTAAAGTTAATTTTTATTATTAAATAAAATGTAAATATTTATATTCCTTAGCGTGTTTAATTTCCTTTCACCTTCTTTGAAAAAAATATTGCATGCAGCTATAGTAGATTCAGGTATTCGTATTCGGCGAATAGTACAATCGGTATTCGTATTCGTAAAAGTAGTACTTATTCGTTGCATCACTAGTAATATGTCGGCGATCCATCAATGTAGGAGAGGTCATTAACAACCAAATTACCCCTTTTGACTCCGTATTTTCATTTATTGTCGTATTTTTAGAATAGAAATACTCTTTATTATGTTAAAGTTCATTAATAAACAATACTTTAAACTTACCTGAAGTGGAAAAAAATTGGTAGTGAATGCGTTAGTTCTGATGGGATATAGGTACTTAAAATCTTGTTAAAAATACTAATTTAGTAACTAGTTACAAATAGAGAAAAAAATTAACTTACCACTCCTATTATCCAATAGGTCTCTGTACCAATTATATAAGGTTGCCATCTTTGGGAAGGTTTCTCTAACGACTAATTAAATCTGCAACAAAAGAAAAAAATATTAAGCTAACAATATCTTCAGATTTATTTATTTAAGATATACGTATACAACATAACAGATTTTTAAATAATTCAATGTTGTAAAGTAAAATTTTAACAAAACTTAATAAAATAAAATACACGAGAAATATTTAAAACGATGTAAAGATAAAAATCAATCTAATTAACTAGATGGTTTCTATATTTAGAAACATATTATCAGAACATAAATAAGTATTATGTCTTTTATATTAACTTGTTGGTTCGAAGACGCTGTCAACAAAGAATTTAAATTAAGTTTTTGTCATTTGTGAACCCGCGAAGAATTGCTCTTAAGCAATTCTTCAAGTTTAGCAACACCGCGCGCCATGTGGTTTAAGTTCCATTTTCTAGAAATAATCTATTTAATATTTGAAGGATCTTTTGAACAGTTAAACTGTAATATTTACGTAAAAACCCAGGTAGATACACTCATTATTTTGATAAAATGCTATTCCCAACTTAATAAAAAACACGGTCATGTGACCTTGCCCAAAATCGGCAATAGTGCAAGGCTAGACAATGATACTGACAATTAATATCAAGTTAGACAATAATTAACGTCATCAACTATTTCAATTGATAAATAAAATATCTGGATGACCGAGCTTTGCACGTTTTTTTTTTGAACGACTTTTTCTAAAAATGACACCTAGCTAGATCGGATCGATTTATCGCCCCCCAACCCCCTGCATACTAAATTTCATGAAAATCGTTGGAGCCGTTACCGAGATTCTGATTATATATAAATACAAGAATTGCTCGTTTAAAGGTATCAGTGGTATTGTTGATCGAAGGGTATCAGATACATGACAGATGTTCAGCAGGTTATCCGTATTCACAGAAATAAATAGTTGGAAGCTCAGTAGCATTTTTTTCTAATTTAATTATTTAAGCACAGTAGTACTTTGTTAACAGATATAGATTTTTCTATAACATTCTATTTGAAGATGCTTAGGCCCACTTGCGCGTTCATGGGTTAGCTAAATAACTCGGAGTTAACAGCTAACTCAGGGTTAATCCAAACATATGTTTTATTACATAATATTACATTACAATAATAAACTAATAACCGGAAATATGGTGTAACTTTTGAATGTGCCCTGCCTGCGATACCGAAATTCTATAGATTACTAGCTATTGCCCGCGGCTTCGCCCGCGTGGATGTCGGAAAATATCCCACGGGAACGTACTACCGAGATTTCATACCTAATAACATAGGAAAAGGTCATTGATTCCTACCGTTGCGCCCGCGTTGCTACGCGTAATTTTGAAACTGTGATATCTTTTAATCTATTCATTTAAATGATATGACTTACAGGCATATTTTAATCTAAATTAAATGCCCAATTTAAATAACATATTTTTTTTGGATAAGGATTAATATTATACCGGTCAAAAAAGCTTCAGAAATAACAATTAAATTTTTATCAAATTCTGAAAGTTAAAATGGTTATTGTGGGTCATCCTTAGAAGATAGACCGTCGCGGACTTTTTTGTTGAACTTTTTAAGATGAACAATACCGTAGAACATAAATTTGATGTATCTTTTTCGGTTAACGCAGCGCACGCCAGTAAAGCTCTCAGTTGTCATGATTTTTTCCGACTTCTTCAACAATAATCGTCATATTTCAGCCAATTTACACAAAACCGTAATGAATTATATCCATTGGTGAAAACCGTTTGAAAATCCGTTCGGTAGTTTTTGAGTTTATCGCGTTCAGACAGACAGACGCGGCGGGGTACTTTGTTTTATAATATGTAAGGATAAGGATAAAATTATTTTTCTCTTTTCAGATAAGTGTTTTTCTTTTTTTTCCTATTTCAAACTTTTTGTATATTTGCAGATGCAATACCTTTATAAATATTATATAGCTTATGTCACTCCCTCAATTAAGACGACTCTAACGAACCCTCATATGTTAAAATCCAAATCAAGCTGTTTAGGCTACAGAGCGTGCTTCAGAAATAGACATACATACATACCTTCTGGGGCAGTCGGGTAAAAAGTCACATTAGTACACATGGCTACACATCAAGCTATACATTTCCAGTTTATGCTGATCTCGCATTGCATAAGATTTCCGTACAATGCGAGGTCAGCTTATAATGTGAATGTATAGCTTGATGTGTAGCCGAGTGTACCTGCCCGGATTTGAACCCACAAATTCGTACATGACAGGCGAGGCCTTAACCACTGGGCTATCACATCTAATTAAATAAGAGAACTTCTTTTTTACCCGACTGCGGCGAAGTCAAAAAAGGAGGGTTATTTATGATTGTAAATTGGTTTTCTTGGTAGAGTTGTTACACTAAGAATCAAAGGAACGTGTATTATGTTATTATGATGACAGAATGACAATATTAAAAGATAGAATATAATAAAGCCTTTGTTTACACGACCGTATTTATGAGGGACCTTGATGTGTAGTGCTTGTCTAATGGACCATAACCTATTGCTGACCATTTAAGCTTTTTAGAGCGTAACACGTGGCAGTGACTTAGGTATAATGTTTTTTTTATAAAACTGGAAAAACCTGCACAAACATTTAAAACCTGGTACACAAATCCTACTAATCCTACTTCCTACTAATAATATAATATGATATAATTATACTATAATGTATTTAATATAATATAACTATGTAATAATAATTAAAATAATAATTATTATCCTTACATATTATAAAACAAAGTCTCCCGCCGCGTCTGTCTGTCTGTCTGAACGTGATAAACTCAAAAACTAACTACCGAACGGATTTTCAAACGGTTTTCACCAATGGACGGAGTGATTCATGCGGAAGGTTTTAGTGTATAATTTATTAAAGTTTTGTGTGAATTGGCTGTGACGATTATTGCTGAAGATGTCGGAAAAAATCATGCCGACTGGGAAATTTATTGCCGTGTGCCGCGGAAATCGTAAAAGTTACATAAAATTTATGTTCTACAGTATTGTTCATCTTAAAATGTTCAACAAAAAAAGTCCGCGATGGCATGTCTATCTTCTAAGGATGACCCACAATTGTTATTTTTCAGAATTTGATAAAAATTTCGTTGTATTTCCGAAGCTATTTTGACCGGTATTATATTAATCCTTATCCAATAAACTATGTTACTTAAATTGAGCATTTAATTTAGATTAAAATATCCTTTGACATCATTTCATTTAAATTAATGGTTTAAAAGATATCACAGATTCAAAATTACACGTAACAAAATAATTATGGTTAACGGGAACGCGGGCGCAGCGGTAGGAGTCAATGACCTTTTCCTCGGCTATTAGGTATGTAATTCCGGTATCGGTAGTACGTTCTCGTGGGATATTTTCCGACATCCACGCAGGCGAAGCCGCGAGCAAAAGCTAGTAATTTATATTTATGATAATTATTATAATTTACATTTATAATAATATTATAAATGCGAAAGTTTGTGAGGATGGATGGATAGATAATTGTTACTTTTTCACAGATTTGGATGAATCGTTTTTAACCTGGAATAACACATAGGATACTTTTATTCCGATATTCCCACGGGATCGAGACTTATGCGGGTGAAACCGCGGGGCGCTGCTAGTTGTAAAATATAACTGCCTCGTTCATCTAGTGGTCGCAAGGGCTACTGCTGACCATGAGGTCCTGGGTTCGATTCCTGGGTCGGGCTAAGTGTTAATGGGTTTTCCATCTGGAATTTCTCAGTAGCAGCCCGGAGTCTGAATTTGTGCCCGGTTGATGGCAATAGGTTCGCCCCCTGTTACTTGGGACTTAAACATCACTGGCGAAATGTGGGTGTATAGGTACACCACTGCCTAACCCTTCGGGGAATACAGGCGTGACGTTATGTTATGTTATGAATTTAAATACTTATTGTGTGAACAAATATTTTACTGGACTCGCAAAATTGCGAATGCAGGCTATTCGCAATTTTGCGAGTTTTAGAACGTTTTATCAACTTTTTTACTCAAAATATCCCTATTTTAATTAAATGGCATATATTACCTAAAATATGGTAATGGAAGCGGAACGGCGAAAGTCAGGTAAGTAATTGCGGCATTGCGGCATAGTCCTTACAATCTAGCCATTCAAACTGGAGATTTCACATATGGAATGACTGATTATTCCGCAGTTGCATCACATTATACATTGCTATTCGCAACTAAGCCAAGCAGAGGGGGGGCGATTGGAGCGATCACAAGACCTGTTTACGTCGTTGTCGGTCAATTCACAGCTGACACCTGATTCGACATTTTTCTCAATAATATCAGGCTCGTCTTAGATAAGACTACCTTAATTTTAAATAAACATCATGTAATAATTCACTAATTTCAAGATCCTTTAAATTCTTTTTTAAAGCGAGTTAAGTAGTGGCTCACGGCCGGTCGGAATTTATATTGGCACGTAGGTTTGTTTCTAAACCTCACGTCTTCATATGTTTTTGGACTATTGTCACGTTCCATGAATTGTTACCCTTTGTGACGGCATCGAAATTCTAGATCATGTTGATACAAAATCGCCAACGCTATGAATCAAAGCGCCAGTTTTGTCAACCTGGTCGGATAAGTTTCCTAGCAAACAATCAAGGAAAATTACATGCAAAAGACGTCAATTACTTCATGCACTTGTATACTTAATAATCGGGTAGGTCAGGTGGCAAGGTTAGTTGATGATCGTTATAAATCATGACCGTGAAATACCTAAATAAGTCGCTTTATGCGTACTTTGTGGCGGCTACGCTTGTGCGAGCCGGTAGTGGCTGAAGCGAACGAGATGACACGACAAGGCGCGGGCGCCGGCTGCAGGCAGCTGTTGCACAACCGCCTATTGTAGCCGACCTTGACCTGCTCTTCACGGCAAAATTCACTTACACTCACCTACACTTGAGCCCAATTACCCATTTGCAAGTATAACGATTACATCATTTAAAGTTTTAATTTTATATAGGTAATATAAAATATTGTAATAATTTCATGTCTAATTTATTTTATTGTTGTGTCTTTCTACAGAATTATTTTATAATTTTTTGTATGTTTGTGGTTACAAACATACAAAAAAATATAAAATAATTACAAAACCGGTTGGTTTTGAACGATACGTTTTATTATTTTTAACTACGTTTTGCCTTAATATTACTCTTTTCTAGTTATAAATAAATTACATTTTATACTTGATAATAAAACTAATTAAAAAAAAAAAGTTTTACTTAGTCTTATTATTTGGAAGTTTGGAACTTAAGTAGGTAACTTTTTACAGTAAAAGAAATTTGTTTATAGACACTGATTCCCACTAAGGACCAAGGACTAATTTGTGTGACATCCTAAATAAGCCAAGAACAGATGAGCCCATTCATCTTATTCCTTACCTCACAATTGGTAGGTATAGGCACATTATTGAAACTAAAACTAGGTACATTCCGAATGATGCAGAAATGTAATCATTTACCTGATAACATTTAAGTCTAGAGTCTATGACTAATCGATAAGAGCAAATACCAAATTAATTATTTATCCTTGTCCAAGGAAAAACCGTTTACACACACAGTACGGGGACCGTAAACGTTTTCGTCTCGAGTGTTCTATGCAGCAGTCACAACTTTCACCGGGCCGCGGTCCGTAGTCCGCAGGCTTTACGTAAGGGTGTTGCGCCAGACGTCCGCGCCCGCGCCCTGCGGTACCACTGACCCACTGCCACAGACTCGTACGCACCACACACCACTATTCGACAACCATCCCGTCAGCTTTGAACGTTGCGTTATATTTATTTATTGACATATCGCACATACCAAGTTGCACTTTAAAAATATGTTTTGTTTCATTGAATTTTTTTATTGCAATCTGCATTTTTATTGACCATAAAAAAAGAAGGTGGAACTTCTTTACACTACTATTCGACAACCATCCCGTCAGCTTTGAACGTTGCGCTATATTTATTTATGAACATATCGCACATACCAAGTCGCACTTTAAAAATATTTTTTGTTGCATTGAATTTTTTTATTGCAATCTGCATTTTTACTGACCATAAAAATAGAAGTTCCACCTCGGTGGCCAATTTCGAAAAAAACTAGTCCGTGTGAATTACATTATTTTACAACTAGGCAGGTCAAAAATCTAGAAAGATGGCTAACCGTAATAAGTAAACATGAAAATCATGCATACCTACATGAATGCAATAAACGTAAATGGATGAAGCAATCCTAATGTCCCTTGAAAAAATATATCACAAAGATGATTTGCCTTATTGGACAAATAGGCAATAATTACATCTATTATCTAAGGACTAATTACTACTTAGGATGACAATTACTACACTATTGGTACATGCCCATCATAGGTACAAAAAGACCTACTATACCGAGATGCTCAATGAAAAGAGAAAAAAAATAGTATCATTTGTATTACCTAACAATTATTTTGATAGTTCTTCAGCATCGGTAAATCATTATGCACCTATCACGCGATAATCCACCTACCTGTCAATTCTGTAAAAATCTAACCGTGAAAAGTAAGGTGAAGTGAGCTGTCAATCCAGCAGCAGATGGAATCACAGCTCACTTCAAGCAGTTTAAGCTCACTTCACCTAAGTTCTATAATACAACTACTTATCTAAATATGGCTACCTACTACAGCTATATCCTATACATACCAACGCGATCGTTCTCACCCATTGTGAATAAATACTATGGTCGTATAGTCCCCACTTATTTAGAATTAAAAACCACTGGTTACACGTTATTAATGATCCACTATCAACTCACCGTTACTGTGGATGTAAAAATGTCACATTTTTCATAATTATAATTTGCTTATAAATCAAGTAAGCCATGAACTTGACAAACTGTTTTTAGATGCGATCTATGTGGCTTTAACATAAATAGGTTATTAGTTATTGAATAGATTATTATAGTGCCCAGAAAGTCGTCAGAAGCCCGGAAATCTGACAACCAGTCTTACCAAGGGGTATCGTATTACCCAGTAACTGGGTTGTGGACGTCAGATAGGCAGCTATATGTAAAATACTGGTATTCAGCTGCATCCGTTTAAGACTGGAAGCAGAGGCCAATATAGTTGGGAAAAGACTAGGTTTAATTTTTATTGGCACCTGCAGGTCAACCTAGGAGGTGGTCGGCTGCTTAACCGGTCTTTCCTGTAGCTGCCTCAATAAATTTAAGGCCTCCAGCTAGGGCATAAAACTTAGAAGCTAAGCGACTACACGCTAAGAGCACACCCTGTGGGGTACGGAACTCGGCTTAGGGCGACGCTGGGGGAGGACAGCAAGGGACAGGTTGGACCGGATTAAGAAAAGGCTAGGCAGATGATGATGATGATTATAATACCACATAATTATTTAAATTAGTTAAGTAGGTGCTTACTCGTTTAATTTGTAATTAATTAGTAGTAAAACGCGATACAATCCGAATGAAAAACATAGCATTAAAAAAACTTTTTACAAAAAAAAAACAACCGACTTCAAAAAAAAAAACACTACAAAGTGAAAAATAACTTTAATTTCGGAAGTCGGTGACAAAGAACGAAAATTCAAAACCAAAGACACCGACTTCTGAAATTAAAGTTATTTTTCACTTTGTAGTGTTTTTTTTTTTGAAGTCGGTTGTTTTTTTTTTGTAAAAAGTTTTTTTTTTTCTCTTTTTAGTTGTGGTACCTACCCCACACAAATTCGAATACCACTACCTGCTATGTAAATAACAGTGACAAGAAGTTATCATATCATCCACATACTAAGTGGGAAAAAATACGTATAATTGAAGCTAACTCAAAAACTACCCAAGTAAAGTTAATAAAATTTATATGGGACCACCTCTGAAGTATGATGTACCAAACAAAAAAAGAATCATCAAAATCAATTCATAACTGGCGGAGTAATCGCGTAACAAATATACAAAAAAAAAAAAAAAAAAAACATACACACGAATTGAGAACCTCCTCCTTTTGGAAGTCGGTTAAAAATACGTATTCAGTTATGTGTTTCACATACGGTTATTATTGTTTTTTTAAAAACTTTTAAAACTGAATGTCAGCACTTCAGCAGTACCAATAAGTTATTTATGATACTTACCTGTTCCTTGAACTCTGTCTGAACTTCTCAAGATCAGCAAAGAACTGGAATATTCGATGTTAATTTGTTTACATATAGATACTTATTTAAGATTTAAATGTATAAATAAGATTTCCTCATGTTAATAGTATGACATCAAGGTAAGCAGACCAAATTAAACCATAATCAGAAAGAAATGAAAGCATAATCTTACTGCTATATCAAAATAAGGTGATGTGATAACAAAAATCAATAAAAAATGATTAAAGATGGGATAATCAAATTAATTTGGAATGAGTCATTATCGTTACAAAAGATAGTGACATTCGAACAGTGTAAGTATCGCAATTCTCGTCCATGAAGCGATGTGGAACCTCGCAGACGACAGCGACGCGGCGCGAACGCAGCGTTGCGTAAATTCATCGATATGCAGCGATGATCAATTAGATAGGAACTTCGTGAAATCTTTGTCAGTCACTTATGTAACCTATGATGGAACAATAACAGTCCTATTTAACACTTTGGCGTGTAAATTAAGTTAATTAAACAGGTTCTGGTATAAAATTTGGTTCAATGACTATTTTGGAGAATTTCGAATTGATTTGCTTTCTGGTTTTAAGAAAGGTCACTCACTACATCAAATGTTGTAATTTAACGGTATGACACACTTTATTATACTTTTTTGCACAAACCACGTTAATTGAAAAGACTGATTACTTGAGCACTACGATGTAGATATTGCTGCAGTTAAAGTTACAACAATATGGTCAGTATTCAGATGTGTAACACAAATACATGCATTACTCCACTTGCATCAAACAAGGAAGCTAATATTAATTGCATCATCTTGTATCAAGTCTGAGATTTTACTTGAAATAAAAGATTGTTCCGCGAAACTGGATGCTAAGGTGGTAATCAGATATTAATTCGTCGGTAAACAAAAAGAATATAAGTAATTAAAATTGTCACCATCATTGCATTTTAGTTTTTAATTTTTGGTGGAGTTTGTAGCAGAGTTAAAGGAAAAACTTGAAATTTTACAAACAAGTTGCACGATAATATTTTCACAATTACATTTCAGCGATATCTACTGCATTGTTCGGTTTAGAAAACAAGAAAGATTAAATAAGCCATAAACAAATAACGTGTGGTATTTATTTCAGGGAAAATAACGTGAAAGAGGGGGAATTACCTTCCCGCGTACGAGTTTATAACACAAACTTGCTGTCGTAGTTATCTTTAAAAAAAAGTATATTGTATTGGTCGAACTAATTCATAAGTTACAAATTATTGATGGCACTTACGTGTTACGGATGTTCAGTAAAACGGGCGTGGAACAACGAAAGGACGATACTGTCCTTTTTATAGGAGCGTGTCTGTTATGTACACCGTGTGAATACAAATAATAAAAAGCAAGCAGGTCGACTTTCGCGTTGTTGATGTATGTGCACGCGCAGGTGTTGGCGTCCACCGGCGCGGCGAACACTGACTGACATGCGCTCGCGCTGCCGCGGCCGACCATCGCGCCATCGTCTTTACAAACAATCTGCGTCACAATGTCGCGTCACACAAACGTCATTGTGCTTAGCACCATTTATATCTGACCCTCGACCTCTATCAAGAGGATTTGCCTATACTTAATTTAGTTCCGGTCGTAACAATACCTAATTCGTTGTACCTTTGTGATTTTTATAGAAGCTGTACTAAATTAATTAATAAGTTTGCTTTTGTCTATCGCGTTAATCTTTATTTATAGGTACGAATATTGTTTCCTTTCTAAAATATTTTGTTCAGCTATCTATAGCTTTTATAACACGATTTTAATATGAACAAAAATTTTGCTATTATAAGTATAGTCAATCCAGGTTTATAAGTTCCTTTTGAAGTATTTAGGTACTACGCAAAAGTTTTAGGTACCTACTGCCTGCACTACACAATTTTTTTTATGATATATCTACCTACTTGGAAGTCGCCTATATTGGTTTGGTTGGTTAGCTTTATACGCTGCAGAAAATTTCAAAAACTTACAATTTGAATGTTAACTAGACAAACAACAAACTGGGTTTTTTGTAGCTGTGAGTTACAAAAAACCCAGAGATTATTTCTGTAATTTAATAAATTATACAATATTAGGCATTTACCTTGATCCACGTAAACTCACCAACTAGTTTAGGTACGTCATTGACATAATCATCCTTTTTACGGTTTATTGGTGATTCTCACGAATTTACTCGCCCGAAAAAGGCGAATTGACATTTTTTTTTTTGTTTTTTTTCTTTTGGTGATTCGCATGAAGTTAATTTATTTGTAGGTGAATCGATTGTTGCGAGTTTTCGATTCGCCTACAAATAAATTAATTTCGTGCGAATCGCCTCAAGAAAAAAAAAACAGTGGCACTCCGGGAGTGCCGACAGAAGTGAAAACTTGAAAAAAAATCGAAATCAACGCGTTGATGTCTTTTACTCCACGGTTAACGCGTTGATGTCTTTTACACCACCACGGTGTCGGTAAATTGCGTTACGTTAGTGTCGCGAAATCAATGGTTTAGTCCCATCTCAAAAATGCCCAATAAAGAAGTTTTCACTTCAATCATTATTTAAAAGTGTTGATTCGCACGTTTCGCCGCGCGCCGCTCAAACATCTCGTCTCTGCTGCGCATCGTCGACAGCTTGCGAGAAACAGATCACATCTCTGTTTTGTTCGCGTTAAGCAAATATGAAACATCTCTCCTCTGCTCAATCGTAATTTATTATTAAAAAATATTTCAAAAAGAGTTTACTATACTTAAATATAAATAAAATTGATTTAATTCAGGCAAAACCCATATTTCATCAAATAAAATTTCACTATACTGCAACAGCTTAAATCACAAAAGAATAATATGTCAATGGAATTAAAATAGGTACAAATTATAAAGGTCACAGAATTCAAATTAAATAAAATGTCAAAATGCAATTAAAATAAACGAATAAGTGATACAAATTATACGGGTCACAGAATCGAAATTAAAATGATATGCCAAATTATAAGGGTCACAGAACTAATATTAAATTAAAAATAATAATCTCATTAAATAAGTGATTAAAAATATAAGGTCAATTAGATTAAGTGCCTTGGCTATACATGTCTGTTACAGCATTGTCGTATGTAGGGGCAGTCAAATCGCTCAGCGATCATTTTCGGGACAGTATTGAAGCTGGCCCGCACTCTGCGCACTAAAGACGCGCATCGCTTGCGCATGGTGGCGTGAAAACAGTCGGTGCGCGCTTCCGCAAACATGCCCGAGGCGCTGCAGAAGCGGGGGAGCCTCAACACTACTGCCCTGAACGCTTTGTTATACTGAACGCGGAGGGCGCTATATTAATAGCCCGCTTGTGTGTAGCGGGCCCACAGGCTGCACGTGTACAGTGAGGTGCAATATGCCTTGAAAAGGGTGGTCACCCTTTTAACATGATCGGAGCAACGTGCATTTTTTTGACTTCATGTAGTTTACTTTTGTGGTTTAGGAGATATTTACATCTTTTTGGCACTTTGCACGTGGCGTTTTTTATATTGCTCATCAGTGTATCAATATGCGATTAAGAAAAATCGACTAAGCCCAAAGAACGCTTTCATTCCGTTTGTTTCCATAGTTATCAAAAAAGCAAATTGTTATTACTTTCTCCATATTAGAAAAAAAAAAATTGAAATGTAGCTCATCTGAAAACCTTGTGGATTAAATAGAAAGATATTTTTTTATTCAGTGCACACAAAAGAACACAAGCACAATTAAATGATACCAAATTACATGAATATACATAAAAACAAGATGCCAATATAAAAAAAAAAAACGGTCAAGAGCGACTCGAACTCGCGTACCGAGGGTTAAAATTTTCATCGGCGAGGCCTATATTCGTCAAAGAATTTTAACACTGCAGACTGCGGTGTAGAATATTGCAGTTTTAGGTCAGCGCCATCTTTTGGCCGAAGCTGTGCTATTTAGAGACATCGTTTTACTTTTCCTGTAATCTTTACATAAACTTCTATCACATAGAATAATTTCAGATTTTTCTCTATGCAAACTTCGGAGATAAGGGGGTGGAACGGTATTTTTTTAACATTTTTCGTCACAAGTCGAAAACTACGCGGCCTTAAAAAAAAATGAATAACGTTAGAGACTGTGCAAATAGCGCTCTATCATATGATACCCCACATGCCCTAGTAGTCCCACTTCGAATTTTTAAGACCCCGTTCAGGCCGTTGCAAAAAAAAAACACATTATTATTTCTTTCTTATTTGCAAAATAGTTGGGCAAACGTCATCTAAAACAATTCCAAATTTCAAGTTGATAGCATTAGTAGTTCTTGAGATATCCAACAGTGATAGACAGACTGAGTCGCACCATAAGGGTTCCTTTTTAGCATTTTGGTACGGAACCCTAAAAAGACAAACATAAGCATAGAAATGGAGTAAACAAAGGATTAAGGATAAAGGAAGGCGGAGGATTAGGGATTTTTGGATTAAGGTATAAATTAGGCCGGAATAGGCACAAGCAATCATTATGTCACATAGTATTTTTACCAAGTGATAAATGATAAATGATAAATGATTTTATTTCTGTAAGTAGGTTTGTACAAACACTTTTACACGTCAATCATATTTTAAAACTAGATGAGGTCGGCGTTTCCTATCTGACTACTCTGAGAAGAAAGGCCGAAACAAACTCAGAGGTCTCAGTCTCTTTTAAAGTCCAGACATAATCTTGGTCAGATCATGTGAAGGCCATGTGGATTGGTGTCTGAAGTGGCCTTTTGAGGAAAGCACCACACAGATTGAGAGGGCCTGTCCAGTCAGTGCACGCATTTGTCAGTTATCGTGCAGCTCAACTCAGAATTTAAGGAGCTCAACGATTCGACGAACAATACCAAAAACAGGACATTTGGGTAGGCCACTTAAATTACTCAAACTGTCAGACCATGATTAGAAGTAACTGAGAAAATATTAAAACAAAACAAAAAGGAATGACCCACAGAGTCTTCACATTCACAATAATTAAAATAATAAAATACTTTAAAAGTAAATATTCATGTCATTGTTTATATAAAATTCATTAATGTCAATGTGTATATAAAAACCCAGAAATAATCTTGGTCAGAGCATTTCATTTGAGGACCATGTAGATTTGTGTCTGAAATGGTCTTCTGAGGAAAGAACCATACAGATTTGAGTGGACCTGTCCAGTCAGTGCACGCATTTGTCAGTAATAGTGTAGCTCAACTCAGAACTTAAAAGGAGCTCAACGATTCGACGAACAATACCAAAGAGGGGACATTTGGGTAGGCCGCATAAAGTACTCAAAACTGCCAGATTATCATTAGAAGTAACTGAGAAAAATATATATAAATGACCCACATAGTCCTCACATTCACAATAATTAAAATAATAATAATATTATACTTCACATTCATGTCATTGTGTATATAATTTTAAAGTTTGCAAAATAAACAAAGTTCCGAAAGTAAAAATAAAAAATAATAATTGGAGCAGCTCAATCCCAAGCCTTTTTGTCCTCAACGTAATCTTTAACGGTATAAAAAGCTTTCTGGCACAACTTACGTTTAATGAATGATTTAAATTTATTAAGGCTTAGATCTTGTACGTGGCTTGGAAGTTTATTATAAAAGCGTATACATTGACATCTGAACGAGCCACCTATTTTCTTGAGCCTTGTTGTAGGTACAACAAATTTGTGTTTGTTTCTAGTATTTATGTTATGGATATATCACTGTATTTTTTAAACAATTTTATATTTTTATGGGCATATAAAAGATTATCAAAAATATACTGAGAAGGCACAGTCATTACATTAATCTCCTTAAATTTATCTCTGAGAGAGTGTCTCGGACTTAATTTATAAATTGATCGAACAGCTCTTTTCTGCAAAACAAAGATAGTCTGAATGTCGGCGGCATTTCCCCACAACAGAATACCGTACGACATTACACTATGAAAATAGCTAAAGTACACTAAACGGGCTGTCTCTATGTCAGTCAAATTACGAATTTTTCTAACTGCATATGCTGCGGAGCTTAGCTTTTTTGACAATTTATCTATGTGTGGGCCCCACTGAAGCTTAGCATCCAAAGTTAAGCCCAAGAAAACTGTGCTATCTTCAGGATTCAATTCTTCGCCCTTTATTAACACACTAGTTTTCACCTGTCTAAGGTAGGGTGAACTTAATGCATTTGGTTTTTTTTTCATTAAGGAGTAAATTGTTAACAAGGTTCGTAAAACTATAAACCCTATGTTATGGATATAAGGTTTGAATTTCTAAAAAAGCTAACCATACATGGGGCACTCAGAAAGTTTAGCGATATTAAAAAAAAAAATATCCTACAGGTTATAATTTTTTTTATTAGGTAAATTCGTTAGAGATGGCCGTACGGGAGAGTTGGCCAATCAGTATATTTTGCTCATTTATTCACAAGGTGGCGCTGTATTTGAATTAATACACTTCGTGCGCCACCACGAACAATATCCAAACAAAACATTGCGCAAAAATAAGTAAAAAGTAAGTAAATTGGCCTTAATTGAATTTAGTACTTGTGAAATTTTATAGCAGATTCTTATACCATCCGGAAATACTAATAATTTTTATTACTTATTTGTGTTTTTGGAGTGTAGGTATTGTGTTTGGTGTTTTCTTCGGTTTAACATCAAAATGGGAAGTAATTGTAATTTGTAAGTTTAAAAATTGAGGTGGCCATCTTACCCGGACAAAAAGGAGAGATGGCCATATAACGGCTTTCAAAAAAATAGAAAGAAGGTCTGAAAGTATCACCAGTAAGGCGAAATCAATATTATGTGATACATCTGGTGAAGAAGACGCAAAAGATAAAGCTGATAATTGTGCTGGATGTAGCAAAAAATATTAAAAAACCCATCTGATGAAGATTGGCATCAATGTTCGATCTGTAATCTGTACCCCACATGAGAATTGTACACCTTTTGATGACATGTGCCCTAAATGTGGACAGAAGAAGGAAACGGAGCTCCAGCAAGCAGAAATCAAAGAAAAAGGATAAGGCAGAGGCAAATCTAGTGTCGGCCATCTGTCCCGTACCACTACGGCCATCACTACCGTATGTACCGAGTGAGACGGCCAGTGATGTTTTTTTTAAAATATTTTTTTCATGAATGTTCCTCACATTATAAAAATATCTTTATACTGATTTTCTAAAGACTGATTGTTGCTGATTTTCTTAAAAATAAAAGTCTAATTGTGATCTCAATATTTTCAGTTTTATTTAACCCTAAAAAAACTAGGGCCATCTCTAACGAATTTACCCTATTACTTTTCAAAGAACTCTCTATTGTTCATACGTCTAAACCAATTTTCATAACACATTTTCCAGTACGCATCAGACTGGTGAATCCCTGAAACTTATGATTAGATTGCCACTTATGGTAAGGTAATCCAAATTGTAGTTTTTCTCAAGTGTTGCGTCAAACTGTGAATCTGCTGTTTCTAGTTTTGTCACTAAATATCATTTGATGTACATATATCCACATAATTGATATACAGGGTGATTGGAAGATGGGTGCAAAGCGAAGATAGTACAGACAATTTAGAACCATTTAAGCCATGGTTGTCTTAGACGAAGTCTTACCAAATATTTTACAAATTTCTTATTTTTTCTAATCGTATTGTACAAATTTTTTATTTTTTTTGAGCTTTAAATGTCTGTAAAAAAAATTTCTAATGACACAGAAGCCTAAAACATGTTTTGCTTGGTTGCTTACACATTACTTTAATTAAATAAATAAAAAATGAATTCATTTATCATTCAATTTGGCCATAATTATGCAGTTTACATTAAATTTTGAGAATTTCCGAAAAAAAACTTAAAAATTTGGTTAAAAAAATTTGGTAAGACTTCGTCTAAGACAACCATGGCTTAAATGGTTCTAAATTGTCTATACTATCTTCACCTTAAAGCTTTGCACCCATCTTCCAATCACCCTGTATAACATATATCCACTGATATCTTATCAGGGGCCGTACTACGACGTGTTAAAGCCATCATTGTTCCAGCATGAGAGAGATATGGAGCCATACAGTATAAATAGCACTGTCCCATTTTCACAGCGGAACCATAATGGCTATATAAGTTTACACGTCAAATATTTTTTTCATGAATGTTCCTCACATTATAAAAATATCTTTATACTGATTTTTTAAAGACTGATTGTTGCTGATTTTCTTAAAAATAAAAGTCTAATTGTGATCTCAATATTTTCAGTTTTATTTAACCCTAAAAAAACTATGGCCATCTCTAACGAATTTACCCTATTACTTTTCAAAGAACTCTCTATTGTTCATACGTCTAAACCAATTTTCATAACACATTTTCCAGTACGCATCAGACTGGTGAATCCCTGAAACTTATGATTAGATTGCCACTTATGGTAAGGTAATCCAAATTGTAGATTTTCTCAAGTGTTGCGTCAAACTGTGAATCTGCTAAGTTTCTAGTTTTGTCACTAAATATCATTTGATGTACATATATCCACATAATTGATATATAACATATATCCACTGATATCTTATCAGGGGCCGTACTACGACGTGTTAAAGCCATCATTGTTCCAGCATGAGAGAGAGAGATGGAGCTATACAGCATAAATAGCACTGTCCCATTTTCACAGCGGAACCATAATGGCTATACGTCGTTTACACGTCATAGTAAGGCTCCAGCGAACCCTGATTTTTACCCGATTACGGCAACGCCATAGTAGGGTTATGATTTTGTTCAATAAAAAATGCTCTAGGAACTTAGCTTTTTGTTTAGTACGATACGGAACGCTAATTTAAAGCCTATAGAGTCTATAAGGCTATACCTGATACAGAACCAAAAAAAAAAAAGAATACGTTCATCATCGAGAATAGGTCAGTGTGAGTGAGATACCAAGCTTGCTTTTGATCAGTCAAGATTACGAGGCTTTTTCCGGGAGTTGTTTAGCTGTTGCTGTTTTTTATGCGAGGGCCTCGTATTCATAGCATCTAGGCTTTAGTAAGTGCTTTAGGTTCAGGTAATTTTGGGTCGAGGTTCATGTTATTTGGTAATCAATCATAAGGTTTTTTCCAATGAGATTTTATTATAAATGGCCCGGAAACCTTAGTTCGCGAGTCCGACTCGCACTTGGCTGGTGTTTTACATTTCAGATATTTTATGCGCCTCCGTCATAAAAATGGGGAATACCTACCCGAAAACCCACGTCAAAGGCTCAGTATACGTTGGCCGAGCGACGGGCTCGCCCAACGTGTACTGGGGGCTTAAGATGTTGACTAAATCTACTTACCACATAAACTGGTTTTATCACAGAGAGACGGTGGTCTGGACTCAGCCGAATTTCCGCTAATCAAGTGATATCTGAAAAACAACAACAAAATATTACTTAAAAATAAACCAAATGGAAAGGGTACGCGGAAAAAAAAAAGTCATTTGAAACGTCAATCTGCTATAATGATGTTTTAATTTGTATTTATAGTAATCAAGAGTTTATTTATGTATCTTTAAGTGATTTTGTCATTGGTTGCACGTCACTTGGGTTTAATGTCCTGATGAGATTGCAAGTTAAATGTCAATTACTCTCAGATCCTACATTAACTCGTTTACACAACTAACCTATTTTTAATTATGAAACTAGTTTGCAGTTTTTATTTTTTGACTGCCATTCGAAAGGAATGGTTGGTAAATCTCGAACTTTACTTCATATACGACTAGTTATTTGAACATTTAAGGCTCCCCGCAGACAGACGCGACGCGACGGTTTAGTCCCATCTCGGCACCCATGAATTTATTTATCATGCCCACGAAAAATTCCTAATAAATTTATGGCGGCACCCATGAATGATGGGAAGGTGCCGAGATGGGACTAAACCGACGCGACACCGGTAGAACAATTTCTCTGAAGTTTTCATAGAAATTGTTCCACTAGTCGCGTCGCGCCGTCGCGTCACGCCTGTCTGCGGGAGCCTTTCATAGAATCGAGAATTTTAAGAAATATTAATAACATTTTTGTTAAACCGTTGATTCCAACTGCAGTCATAAAGACATTCTTAATTTTTATGAAGGTATTTTTATTTGTTTCAAATGTTAACAGCATAATATGCTGTAAATATTTTATGATTTACTTTTATAATGGCGACTGTACACGTGTACACTTCTGTCCGAGTGCTCTCGCTAAATCTTGCGAAAAAGTCTCGATCGAGGGGCTTCAGCCCGAGTGCGGTGGTGTACTCAAACTAGAAGCATTTATTTCAAACAAACCAATTACAGGCACTTTTGAATTGTCAAGGGGTCGATCAGTCAGAAAAATGAAGCTAGTTGCCCATTCAAAGCGTAGTAGGTACCTATGGAGAAGAACGGACAAGAAACTCCACGGACACTCTTTTAAATCAAAATATGGTTACAAAATATTGGTTTCATCATTCATGTTGAAGTTGTACATGTGAGCATCATTCATGTTGAAGTTGTACACTCTTTCGTCTAGTTCAGTTGCAGTTGTGAACCCCGAGAAGATGGACGCAGACATTGAACGTCTTTTCTGTCAATAGGCGCAAGCAACACTGGAGCACTGGAGACACGAGACGAGAGTGTATAGCGACGCACTCCCAACTGCGGCGATATCCTTTGGCTCGGGCACAAAAAACCGACACGGGGCGGAGAGCGAGCGAGGACCGCCGAGACACACCGAGGCGTGCCGAGCGCTCTCATCTACATTCTCACACTCGGCCTGTCTCAACGTGCCTCGGCGAGAGTGTACAGCCGCCATAAAAAATAGAAAAGCCATAAAATGTAATAATATAAAACTAATAAACTAAATTGAGAAAATTGACTTTTTTATTATTACTTTTTATTAAACTGAGTTATGTGCATAGATAGTGGTGCAATACTTTTATTGATCAGTGTATGTATCCTGTCTTGTGTATTATTTTGAGTGCTCATGAATTTGTAATACACAAGAAACTAGATCAAAACCTGCTATGAAAATTATAATGATTTGCATTAGGTAACATTTAATGTAAGAGTAATGAATATAACAGAAAACATAATTGAAAAAGATAAGAATACTATGGGAAGTACAGTAATTTTTTCCTTATTTTCCTCATTTTGCAAGATTTTGTAATCATAAAAATCAAGTCACAGCTAATGAGATGACAGCTATGATCAAGTCCAATGCTAACAGCTACTTTTGGATTACCATTAAATTCGTGTTAGCAAAATTGGACCTACATTTTAACGTTTTACACTACCTAGTCACAGATGAGCATAATTTAGAATTTCATAATAATGCTTCCATTATATAAAAAGTCAATGACATAGTTAGAGTTACATGGTTGTTCGAAATCTATATGATAGTAGATTATAAAAAATATAAACTGTAGTATTTAACGATGATTCTGAAATACGTATGCATGCATGACATTACTTATTGCAGTTTATGTTACTTACACAATACTTTTTGCATGTACAATTACAGCGAATATTTGACCACGCAAAAAGCTTACCAATGTGAGCGTTTTGACAAATATGGGAAGCATTCTTTACGTGCGGCACAGTGCGCATTGATGATTAATTTGTACACTTGGCCCGATTTAAACATTCGACATTGGTACGATTAGGTAACTACTTAGGTCTAACTCGGTTAGTATTCTAGTTATTTTTAGAGTATGGATTGTACCATACCTTACCACAATTACAAAAATAACAGCCAATTAAATTATGGGCACGGCACATTCCGAAGCAATAGCAGATTGCAGAGAACCTCAACATTTAGGTTATTTCAAGAGCAATAGGTTTATATTTGTTCATTAGAGAAAGGAGTCCTAACATTGGTATCTTCAGGGTAAGAGATTTAAATACGACCTCTGCAAAATCTGCAGACCTTTCTCACAGACGCTCGGATATCGAGACAGATAAGTTTCTTATGATCCCCAGGTCTATCAGACGTCACTACGTCGCTAAATTACTACTTGTAGTAAAAGCCTTGTCGGTCTGCATCTGCAGTAGTCTGCATCGCGTGCAGGTGAGGTTATCGTTCGGGGAAGTCGAACAGTCGAGGATTGGTGATGCTCAAGGAAGTTATTAATTATTTACATTTTAAGGAAATGTTACATAATTATATTTTTCGAGGCCATTATGCACTCGATGTAGAAATAAACTGTGTTTTTATTGACGTATTTAATCCATTCATACTATCCTAACTTTATTATATGGTCGTCTTGCTGATCATGGTTTTGTTATTGTAACTAGTAATTAACTGTTTATTTATTTTTACCTCTATGGTCCTAGTTTATCATTTATAACTTCCAGCTTTAGATAGCTTTATGTAAGCGGGCACGCCCTTTATGCCTGGAGGCTTTTATTTAGATATTTAGTTCTGTTTATATTTTATTTCTCCTTGAGTATAGTTCTCGATGTTTTTGGTTGGTATATTGGCGTGTGCTAGCTGACATATAGCCAATAATTTATCATTTAAATTATGTTTTGTGTTGCGTAATATAAATTATTTTGCATACTATTGTATAGAATCATTTTTTTTCTAACTTGAACAGACAGCTGTGCTGCTGGGGAGTTTGTTGCGCCACTTCTTCCCAGCGAAAGGCACTTGGAAGTGGTGAAGGGTGGGCGTTTTGGGGGACTGTCTTATGTAATTTTGACGTTCGAAAAGTGCTGATTAATAAATGACTTAATGATTGATAAATGACTTTTGAATGTTGAATAATACTAGCTTTTGCCAGCGGTTGCGCCCGCGTGCATGTCTGAAATTATCCCACCGGAACGTACTACCAGGATAAAAAGTATCTTTTGTCCTATTCCAGGTCATGATCCACCTATCTATGGGAGAAGGACATAGGCTACTTCTCAACCTTTTTTTATGGGTGGGAAATTATCAAATCACTTCTCCCGCTCTGGGCGGAGCGGGAGGGCGTGTCAGACTCTTACTGACTAAAACACATTCGTGTTCCTTCAGCCATGCTGCCAGTGGCCACGGTATTCCCTTTCGAAGTTTCCCGCGACCCCAGCAGGCATCGGCCCTAGCGGACCCCGTCAGTTCTGTTGACGTCTCTTTGAAGCTACTTGTCATCCTGGATCGCAGACGAAGTCGCTGGCAACAGCTAGTAGTATAATATTATAAATGCGAAAGCGTTGTATAGAATAGAATAGAATAGAATTTTTCTTTATTTGAGTAACCAAGACTCATTAAGATTGTTAGTAAAACTTACGACTATGTTAGTAAGCACAGACACTAAACAAAAACAAAGAAAACAATACAGTAACAGTACAACAATACAATAACAGTAACAATACAATAACAGTTGGTCACCGCTGCGACATCCCATGAGAGAGGGCACAACAGTGACCTACGTATGCACAGTCCAGGAAAACGGCGGAACGGATTTGGATGAAATTTGGCACATGGGTAGACCATGACCTGGATTAGGACATAGGATACTTTTTATCCCGATATTACACGGATAGACCATGACCGGGGTTAGGACAAAGGATTCATCTTATCCCGGTAATATGTTCCCGTGGGATAATTTCTGACCACCACGCGAGCAAAGCCGCGGGTAAAAGCTATTATCAGGGCAGGGCGCCGGATCTGAAGGGGCGCCGCGGGCACCCCTTTATATCCCCTCACTCAGTCCCCGGTACTGAGTTAGGGTAGGGCGCGTATGGGCACCCGCTTAAGGCGCCAGACCACCAATGCGAACCACCAGCCTTTTATTTTTGTATATTTTCTGTTATTTAACTCTTTTTTTCACCCGACTGCGAGACAGCAAAGACAGTTATGTTTTTCTCTCTAACTTTTTCTATACAAGTCGACAGTTTAGGTCCTATTTTTATATGAATGGGCCAAAGAAAAGACGCAGCGGGGTGCAAAAAATTTTGAGCTCGCTCTTGCACCCTGCGTTCTCTGAAGTCTGAATTCTCAAACTTTTCTGCATAAAAGAAATCCTAAGTTTTCCGTAGCGGGGTGCTGAAATTTTTGAGCTCGCTTTAGCATCCTGCATTTTCTTATTCCTCAAACTAGAACAAAAAAGCGAAAAAATTCGCGCCTCTACTCTCCAAGAGTAGTGAGGGGGGCGCCACAAAAATCTCGCCCGGGGCGCCGGCACTGAATATGAACATATAACTATTAGAGTCGATAAACCTATAAGCTAATTAAGCTACTCCAACCCAATGTATCACCATGCAACAAACTATTTTATTTAGTGTTTTTTTTTTTTTTTTACTTGTATTTACAAGCCGTGGTCGCATGCCTTTATGCCAGGAACACCTACAAAATTATAATGGCATGCGACGACGGCCTTACCTTGACCATTTTTGTACCTGTCTTGATTTCTGTCTGAAATATTTGCTTGTTTCGTACTTTTTAGATCATTTTTTTTTCCGTAGTCAGGTTACAGTTTTTTATTAAACTTTATTTCCGTTTTTACACTTGATAAACGTAAATAAGACTAATACAATAGGTGAGTAATTAACCTATTTTAAATTCCAATAGCAGTGCATAGGTAGGTTTGCACGCTGTACTCGACAAGTAAAGGTGACCTTATTTAAAGCCTATTGTCAGTCTTTTTATACGTGCAGCCTATGGGCCAACTATGTGCAGCGAGCATACAGTGCCATGCGTGTACAGTACAACAATGCGTTTAGGGTGTTGCTGGGGCTGCCACGGTTTTGCAGCGCTTCTACGATGTTCGCGCAGGCGCAAACTGATGACTTTTATGCTATCATTAGGAAGCGGAGCGCCTCGCTACTAAGTCGCTTACGACGCAGCACTAACAGTATCCTGAGCGTATTGTCCGAACGGTGGGACTCGGTGATGTTGGAGAGGTGGATGCACCTGCATGCCAGTTCGTCACCATTTATTAAGTGAACATTGTTTTATAATTGTAATTCAATGTAATCAAATGAATTTTAATCTAGTAACTTTATTAATTGTACATTTATTTTATTTTATTTTTAATGTGTAATTGTTTTATTGTTTAATTTTTAATGTGTGGGTAATATTTTAATGAATAATTTTTTTGTATAATTTTATGTATAATTTCTATGTAATCTGTAGTGATGATTAATATGGGAATAATTTCCTGAAATAAATGAATAATAATAATAACCCCACCGCCGTATCTCTATGTTGACGTCGTGGTGGGGCTTGCGCGCTCCGATCTCTAGGTCTGTGCCGGTAGAGTTTACTTTGCCGGAACAGGTCTGGGATGAGGAGCCAGATCAAGAGAGATACAAAAACTCGCAGGGCGGCATGTGGCGAGCTGTTGGGCAGTAGCGACCCCACGGACCCTATCTCCGGGAGAAGTCTTGTTCCTCACCTCTGGCTTGCCTTTATTGGCCGGCTGGAGTGAACACTGACGAGGAACGGAACTCCCACCTCATTCTTGCCTTTATTGGCCGGCTTGAGTGGAGATTCGCAAGAGCAAACGTGCTCGGAGGAAGGAAGTATTCCAGTAAGATGCTGGTAGGGATCTTGACCGTACTTCCGGGATTGTCCTGATAGCCGTGGAATACCTCTCCACTCCTCATAAGCACCTCAGGACATGTTGCCCCCTTGTCGCTACGACAGTTTGTGCTAGCGACCGTTTTCGGGGGCCCATTATTGAGTGTGCAAGTCACCCCCTACCATTTTACCTGTGTATTTTATATAAAAATTGGTCAGGCAAGGGCCATAGTCTTTCCATAGATCTAGATAACCAGTTCACTTAGCCACCCAAACCCATAATCCAACATCGTTGTTTCCAAATCCTGCAATAGTTCTGCACCAACCGGGGGTTGTCCTTGGGTGCACTAGCATAGTGCGAACAGGGATAATCGTCGGTTGGAGCCTCGTTTCATTAAACACGTCTAACGGGCCTCTGCGAGTTGGCTTCGGCCCCTCGTACGCCTTCCAAAGGTCCGGGACCCAAGGGTCTCGAGAAATGTTAAAGACGTACAAAATAATAATAATAGTGCTTTGGACGAAACCATAGCGCGATTTATTTCGACGCCAACACCATAATTATATCGATATCGAGCTTCGAAGAAATCCAAAATATAAATATTTCGTTGTACTTGTTTTTCTTCATAAGAGTGGAATTACAAATCGTTACTACGAGTATTTATTAAGATTTTATTAACTGCACGTTGGTAACATCTTGCGATACTACGTAGCGCAGTGTCACTTTTCCTTGTTTTTAACAATTTAAACATTTATTTACTTTAGAAATATAATATTATATACATATTTGTAATGTGCTCGTCAGGGCCTTTCTTTTGATACCAAACATGTCATGATCATCCCATTCTATTTTTTTTTCGAAGTTAGTTATTTACGTGTTAAGTCCAACAAATTAAATTTAGGGAAAAATTATATAGCCTATGTCACCCGGACTATTATTACGAATCTATTGATACCTCATTCATCAAAATCGGTTCAGCAGTTTAGGCGCTACGGTAGAACACACGTAAAAGCAAACATACATACATAGACTGCTAAAATCATAACCCTTCCTTTTGGCTTTGCCGTAGTCGGATAAAAATAGCGCATATTGGTACACGATAGATGCCCATAAACAACAAGAATAGTTATGGAAATTTTCCATATCATTGTGAAACTGCTATTACAGGTTATATAAACTTGTGTCAAGTTCAAAGGAGTTACAGTTAAAACCGGTACTTATCACACTTCTAATTATATTAAATCATAGACGTACATGTATTTACCTGCTACAATTATTTAAGTAACCTGTCTGTACCTATTATGCTAGGTATGGTTGTTTTGCAGGTAATCGTTATTATCGTGAAGTCTACCGCTCGACAGTGATCCAACGACCAAACATGGTGTATATAGCCTGGTGTATTATACCGGAATAAAGTTACACAAAGCCTAGGTAAACTTGAGGTTTACCTAGGCTTTGTGTATGCATTCAATTTGTGAAGACTGTAGGTTGGTTGTTCGGATAATACGTAAACATTGATTGTAAACATAGAAGGTTAATGTACCGCTCGTGGTACAAACATGGGGCTACTACTATTAAGGTTCCACTAGTCCACGGCTCGAACGCATTAGTGGCGTAGCTAATAATATGCATGTTATTTTAGTATAGTTATTTATTTATTTAGTATTTTTGAAGTAAAAACTTCTTTAGGCGCGTTGGGCATTTTTGAGAAGGGACTAAACCATTGATTTCGCGACATATTCCTGTTACTTTCTAGAGTTTTGTAGAAATATTAATTACCTAAGCATTTTTATCTCATTTTAACGTGGATTAATTGGATATGTTGTGATTCGGCTTTAGCCTTTATTAATTTTAATAGACAAACTTTCAGCACTGTGTCCATTTATATTAGTTTCGGCAAGGCTCTAGACGGTGCAGTCAAAATCGGTCCAGCTGTTTCGGAGATTAGCCAGAACAAACAGACATACAGACAAACATTACATTATAATTTTTTTGTTATACGTAACGTATTTACTTTTTTAAACATTTTGTAAAAAGCTGTTATTTTGACAGTAAAAACAGACACTTCAATTTTATTTATTTGTATAGATTCAAAAGTTACAACTAAGTATATAGGTAAATTACGTCCCATTACAATTTGTACAATTTACGACGACGTCCTTCGTTTTAAGGCTCCCGGAACGATTTCGATGAAAACTTCAAGGAAATTGTTCTAGCAGAATCGACCCTTTAATTACATACAATACACCCGTATAAAAAAGGAAAGAGATGTAAATAGGCAGGTATGTATTTTGATTTATGCGCAGTTTTATAATGCCTGCCCTAAAAAGTACTGCAGTAAATAAAATCAGAAAAATATATTTATGTTATAGTTTGACCAATACCGCTGTACCGCGACTTAAGAAGGCGCGCGGCGAGACGGGGGAGCAGTCCAGGCCGCTAATTCGTCAAAGCTCTCGGCGCACGGCGTCCCGCCCGCCGCTCATTGGTCAACACTGCCCCCCGCCTCGCCGCGTATTCCTAAGGCGCGGTACAGTGGTATTGGTCAAACTATAGTTAAACAGTGTTGAAAACTTAGTACAACTAATTTGATACGATAGAATAAAATCACGAAGATACTCGTACCTCTAAAAAAATGTCTTTTAACGATTGAAAACCATATTAATATACATGCAATAATTCTGAGTTGTTGTCAGATTATTTTACAAGCAACATATTAACGTAATACTGGTGCCGATTCCCTTGTTCACAAACTAAACTAAATTTAAGTTCAGTGCATATTTTTCTTTCTATTTCATTAAGAAAAGGACAGAAGATAAATTTTAGTTTAGTCCTGTCAAATTAATCAGCGCCTGTCACTACTCCATACAAGTTTAGACGTGATTAAAAACTTGCCTACTAAAATTATGTCAATTTACGTCAAGCGCTGATTAATTTGACAGGACTAAACTAAAATTTATCTTCCGTCCTTTTCTTAATGAAATAGAAAGAAAAAGATGCACTGAACTTAAATATAGTTTAGTTTGTGAACAAGGGAATCGACACCAGTGTTTCATTTTTTTTGTCCAATCAATAGTTTTTTTGTAAATAGATAATAATTGATGTGTCATCGCGCTTTTCTTTCTTTTCTATGAGTTCCGACAGTAACCGCGCTTTAGCTGTTGTCAGCGTCTTAAGGAAACAAGCACGTCATTAGACATAAGGTCGAGTCGCTGAATATTATCTACATAAGATACTAAATTAATCATTCTATGTTAATCAGATATATACTTATCATTATTTTGATATAGGTTAGTACGGTACTGTCATGTGTCACACAGACATGAGACAATCATACCTACACAAAATAAATACCTTATTTATGATTTATGAATCATTACGATAATGACCTATTGTTACCGTCATTCGAAAATAATAAAATAATGTATTATAGTGATTGATGATCGAAATAGAGCATGATAATAGTAGTTTATCAGCATTACGACGATTTGTTGATGTTACGAATAACTAATTACAGTTTAATTGTACGTTAATATTTTTTTAATGTAAACTTAATCTATTTGCATTGTTTACTGAAGGTCTAGATAAATAAACGTTTAAATACAATTTATAACAGGTTTTATCTCGATGACGGAAATCATTTTATGGACATAAACAATTCTCGAATAATTCGTTTGACGCAAAATGTTCTGCACCAGATACTTAAGTGAGCCGGACGGTACTTTACTTCACAGTACCTACGCAATGGCCATGCATTTACATATTTTTTTCGTTATTTGGTTTATTCCACATTATACTACAAAACATAATTACACGTAATGACAATAAAAGAGGTAACCTTGGCAAATAGGTACCTACCTACTTAAACATTTTAAGATACTAAAATAAAAGAAAACAAATGGTCTTTTGTTTGGTACCAATTTTTTATACCACTTAAGAATTTAAATTTTAGAATTCTTATCTGTATGAAATGGAACATTGTTTTGAGGCAACGCAATTAATCGGGAGTACAGTTAATTGGTGTAATAAACACAAAATAACGATTTAATTTAAAACTTGCTGTTTGTAATTTGATTATTAGGCTCTGTCACATCAGTTAACAAGACTTTTCACGTCACATGGTAACTTCGTCCGCAGAAGCCGCCCAAGTTGTGGCGTTGTTGGATTCTGGGCTTAGTCAACTTGTTGTGGCTGCAAGACTACATCTAAGCCTCTCGGTCTGTTGATAGAGTGTACAAACGTTTATTCACACACCGTCCTGGATCTGGTAGGAATCGGGCCACTTCAGAGCGAGACGACCGATTTATAGCAATAATTTATTTGCGAAAATTGAATTGCAGCAACAACAAAAACAACTCCGTGTTGTTTTCGAAGGGTGACTGTGAGTGACTGTACAATTAGACAAAGATTGAAAGAACGGGGATTTGTACCACACAAGCCAGCCAAAGGGGCGAAATTACAACAGACCATCAAAGAGCGCGCCTTCTGTTTGCACATGAGCACTTAAATTGGTCATACCTACAATGCAGCAAGGTTTTTTTCTGACGAGAATAAAATTACGCTGTATGGTAATGATGGAAGAAAGAAGATATAAAAAAGAGAAAGAAGCTATGGTGGCGGTTAACGGATAATTTGGGGGTGCATCAATACCGCCAGAAAAACAGAACACGCTTTCGTATCTGGACCACGCCTGCCTGCACTAAACGGTCGTCGTTACGTCGAAGAATATTTCGAAGCTCACGTGGTTCCCTATGCATATTTCATTGGCGAAGACTGCATATTCATCATTCATGCATGATAATGCCAGGGTCCATGCCGCAGGAATCGTATGAGACGCCCGGGTGTCACCATTGTTTGGATCGCCCGGAGGACACGGTGGAGCATGCGGTGGAGGTCTGCCCGGCTTGGGCGGAGCGCCGCCGTGTCCTCATGGAGGCGATCGGCGGCGGTGATCTCTCGCCTCCGGCTCTGGTCCAGGCCATGGTATGGAGCGAGAGGGCATCGAAGGCTGTCACGTCCTTCTGCGAAGCAGTAATGCTCGCGAAGGAGGAGGCGGAACGCGTGAGGGTGAGGCAAATTTCGCGCCCTCACGCCCCTAATCGCCGCAGGAGACGCCCTGGGCGTCGGGAATCGCAGGCCGATTTCCAACCATCATAGGCGCGGGCTTGCGGACGGTGAGTTATGGGTAGCTCGCCGTCCGATAAGGACCAGACCCGGGTCGACGGCGCGTTGTGTTCCACGCGCGCCTTAAAGAGATGTCAGCAGAACTGACGGGGTCCGCTAGAGCCGATGCCTACCGGGGTTGCGAGGAAGTCCGAAAGGGATATCGTGGCCCCCGGCAACATAGGAACTGAAGGAACACGGGTGAGTTTTAGTCAGTAAGTCTGACACGCCCTCCCGCTCCGCCAAGAGCGGGAGAAGTTATTTAATAATTTCCCAACCAAAAAAATAAAAAAAGGAATCGTATGAGATTATCTCAGTGAACTTGCTATCTCCGTTATGGAATGGCCAACAAGAAGTTCGGATATGAAACCCATAGAGCACCTGTGGGATTAACTAAAAAGATGAGTTCGAGCAAGAGATCCTGCTCCAGACTCTTGGCCAGCTGAAAAACGCAATTCAAGAAGAATCGGATAACATTCCACAACATGTCGTCGTGACTCTCATCCGATCCGTTTTGTTTATTGCATCTCCATACAGGTAAGAATAAGAAGTGTCTTGTTAAACAAAACAAGAAGCATATGAAAATTTAATTTTGAATTTGGAACAATAACAGGGAATTCGAAACCTTTTATGTACTACCTACTGTTACATGACATTTACATTTTTCCGTTTATCTAATACAATATTTTTCTAATAATCCATTTATAAAATAATAATATAAATTCCTAACCTAACTAAAACTATTAACAAATTAAATTACGCGTCGAAAAATTCCTCCGCATCGTTGTCGAGTAGTAATGTACTTAAGAGACTGGCGGCAACGGTATTGCCACGTTGTATGGCAATGCTTAGCCTCTGACTAAGGTAAAAGCCAGTCTTTGGGTAACGGGAAGTGTCAACCAGCCGTTTGGAGATTTCTTTGAACAAACCATGAGCACTCGGACCCCACGGCGAGCAGGCCGGCAGCGCTAGCACAGCACGACGAGCCAAGAAGATGGGATGGCGCAAGAGTATCGACACACGTTGCGTCCCACACTAAAGGCCTGCATCTTCCATTAAAATAAAGACCGGTCTCCTGTGACTCCTGCCATCATCGCGTGCCAAGCCATTGGCTTCTAATACAGCTGGAAAGCCGACGGTAACAAGGGCTTGCCGGATGATGTCATTAATGTTTGCGCGCTAAACGACCCGCACTTCGGCTGCAAGACAGGCCGTGGTGTCCGAGGCTGTTGACAACTTCGCCACAGTGACGGCGATGAGAACAACAAGGAGCTCTTAGTCGTAGGGAAGCAGCGATGCGGAAAGTTGTGTCATCGAACAAAGTGCCTAAGTTCGATGACGGTAATGCATGAAGCCATAGATCCGATTCCCGTTTACCCGCAGGTAGCAGATGTGTCTAGTAAGTTGTCATGAACTACTCTGCAGAGCGGCTCATCCCATCGTCTTTGGGGATGGATTTTCGGGCGGATCTGAATTCGGGCAAGCCAGTCTCCAGGCATCCACAGCCTCGGTGAGGCACAGCACATCAAAATTAATCAGTGCGGTGGCTAGGATTTTCCTGGTTAATTTCTCACTCAGTACCGTAGACCGAGAATATGAAAGCCGTTAAACTAATACTAGAAATTTTGCGAATACGAACTACTTACTGAATAAATTATTTAAAAAAATGTTTAAAAACATAAACTTGAGAACTATTCCGATTTTTTTGATGAGAAGTGTAATAGTTGCTCTAGAAAATCTAGAAAAATATTTTATTGTCACAAGAATTACAACTGATTATTAATCTAATAGCTGCGCCCCGCGGTTTCACCCGTATATTTCTGGATCCCGTAGGAATATCGAGATAAAAGGTATCCTATGTCCTAACCAGCGTTGCCAGACGTCCCGATTTTTAAATCAAAATTAAACATCCCGCGCGGGACAGGCTCAGGTCCCGCTTTTCGGGAATAACTCGACCGTGCGTGCAGTATGCTGAGGAAGCGCTGCCGGGTGGCACAGACAAGTGTGGACTGGTTGTAAGTTACAATTTGTAACACTCAATCCTTAGGTTATATTATTTGAAACACCACATTTTTCTAAAGAATACATTTTATTTTTACTTTGATTTTTGGTTTTTTATTTTATTTTTTGTTCAGAAGACTAAGAAGACAACTACCTAATGATAGGGTACATCTGATTTAAAATATCATATTTTTATTAAAAATAAATTTTCTATAGCTATTTTTGCTATCTATTGTCACGTAAACATAACTTATCTAACGTAACTCAAATAAAAAGATAAATAGTATACCTATATATATGTTATAAGTAGGTATATTTGCATGGAAGTATGATAATATGGAATATGAGATTTTGACATCTATTGGACACGTGTTAAAACTTTAAATACATTAGAGTAATAATTTACATTGATTTATTAATATTTTATTTGATTTCAGGATAACAAAAAGTCACCAAGTTTTGCTGCTGTCTGTACTAATTTGCAAGTGTTTGCAATGTTCAGTGGTAATTACAATCCATACTAATATTATACATCAATACTAATCGGTAAAATAACTTTGTTTTAATATCTGTTACCATTTCATGCCTAAACTACTGAACCTGTATGTTAAAGTGTTGACATACAGGTCACATACCTGTTGACATACCTAGAGACGGACATGTCTACTTTTAATCCTGGATATTAGTATTAAAAAAATTATTGTATATAAAATACATACAGGTAACAGCTAGTATTCCTTCGATTTGATTGATTTCTACAGTTCGCAGATCATATTTAGATAGTTATGAATAGAATCTTTAGAAAATAATAATGACTTTTTTATTTTAAATATATAATAAAAGGTAGGTTACCTTGACAAAAGGTAGAAAAAATGTAAATTGATACAAAAAACAAACAATTATACACAATATTATATTACAATATTACTAGTTTTTTCTCGCTTGGAGGTCAGAAATTATATCATGGGAATCTACTACTGGGGTGAAAAGTCCTATGTGCTAACCCAGGTCATGGTCTACCTCTGTGTAAAATTTTGTTGCAAGTAATCAGTTTATCTATTAAGGAGTGAAATGGTAAAAATACAGGCACACCAACAGTGTTACTTTTGCATCTAATTTATAATATTAAGTAGTATCCGGATTATTAAATAACATTATAGATTTTTTTTTGCTACAGTAAAACTAGACTGCAAATAAATACCTAAACTATGACTACTAGGAAAAGTGGTCTAACAAGTCAGAAAATAAACATTTACATTTATTAATTCCTGGCTGAACCCGGACGATTGTAATCTTCCGGGTTTAGCTGGGAATAATTTGTAAACAATTCATATTATCAGTAATACACTTCTAATGCTGCCAAATCAAAGAAAAGGGAGAGGACACATGATTTCCATCATTTAGTCAATTACTAAGAAAATTATTATTTTGGTTTCACATCACTCGCTACCTTTCCAAGCAAATGCATTCATGACAATGGTGATCAATATGCATTGACCAGACTGTTTTAAAGCGTTGTTTCTAGTATCTGCTGCATCATCAATTTTCAAGCTGGGATTCTATATCTAAGCATAGTCACTAATACCTATTCAAAATACTTGGTTTGGTTTCTTTGCTTTGTTAGATATAGGTACATATATATTTGCTATTGTAAGTAATAGCTTTTTACAACAAAAATAGTTGGGAACAGGTTATATTGTCTAGTGTCTCTGAATAGAGATCGTAAAAATAAAAATCTGCATTGATTTGTCTAGCCAAACAGTGTTATGACCTATTCAAACAAATAATAAATTAGTGATTTCAAATCAATTTAGGCATGTAATGTAGGTAGATGTTTTTTTTTCTTATAGTTTTACAGTCGATAAAAGTAATAGAACAAGTAGATTTCATGTCACTTTTGAAATTCAAATAAATAGGGTCATCAAACTATGAGAGGCTATTCGTGAACTAATTTGACACACTTTGGAATGTTAATTATTAGGTAATGAATGCAGCGGGCATTTTTTGTAGTTTGAAACTTTGAATTAAGAACGATAAAACATTTGCCAGTGTAAAAAGTTAGATAGCAAACAGTGGGCGTGTACAAATGACTAATAACGTTAAAAATGATCAAAGTGACACTTACCATTATTTACACTATTTCCAAAGAGAGCGACGAAATGTTGAAACAACAATTAGGTAACAGAAGATCTCGAACAAGAAGCAACAGTAATTGTAGGCACTGTCGGTTACTCACACAGCATCAATCTACTTCAGTAATAGGTTATAAAAATAGCTGACGCCAAAATTGGTATTCAATAAGTTATTTTATTGATAGAGTATTAAGTTATTAACTTCATCCTTATTAATAAAAATAATAGAAGGCAAACTTAATTAGAAAATTAAACAAATTAAAAATAATACATAATTATGTACAATGCAACCCACTCGGCACCACCCTCGTAGTGATGTGGTGCTGTGGTGTGGTGTGGTGTACTGTACTCTACTCTACTCCATCTCGTTGCATTAGTCTAGTTTCACTTCTAGTTTGCAACTTAGGTTAACAATCTGTCAGTCAGGATTAGTCGATTATCAGGTTATTAGACAGTTGTCGTTGGATTACGGTACCGTACCGCGTAATTTAATTTAAAAAAATTATTCATTCAAAGTTATGGGTTTGGGTTAAATTATCCATGACGTATTTTTTAACTTTATCTTTTGCGGGCAAATAGAACTATCAGAAGAACTGTCAAGAGATTTGTGACAATGTCAGCTCTTGCTGGCCAACCCATGGCGCATAGGCCCATAGCTTAAATGGTATATGGCAGCCCACTTTTACATAGCGTCGCTTTGCAGAAGTGGGTTCTAAATTAAAAGCCACGTAAACACTACGACTAAACCTGGACTGGACTATATACTAGCTAGATATTGACGAAACTTGCTTACTACAATGAGGGCTTTACATCATATGTATGCTTTAGTTATTAAAATGGTGGCAAAAAGTTCAAGCGCTATTTGCTGGGAATTTGGGCTTGCTACTTTGGTTGTATAATCAAATAGGTTTATTATTGAAAATAGTCGAGTTAGATGTGACAAGAAAACGCATTGCTATAGTGAGACGTATTTGTGTCTGGAGTTACATGCTCTGTGGTGTCTAGCACAGAGCATGTAACTTTGTGTCTAGCTTGGCGCATTACTGAGCAATGCGTATGCCGTCGATATTAATGACGCTGGCAGTGCCAGATGCGAAGTTGAAAAAGTGGAGTTAAAAAAAGGGTTGCACACTTGCACTACCGCCAAATTGATGTTCTCTAGACATTCTGTAGCTAAAGTTATACTGAAACTGCCATCTATTGTTGAATAGATATTCGTTTTTACGTTACTTTGTGTGCGAAAGATGGCGCTTTTTTAAATTTGTCAATTAGTAATAGTGCTGCTATTGCTCAATAGATGACTCTGTACGTCTCTTTTAGTCATCTACTAAGAAACCAAAACTTTGCGAGTCATAAAGTCATTTATTTATTTGTTTAACATAGGTGAGAAAAAAGGTATGGTAATAGGTGAGAATAAAGATAATAAAGAGTTTGCTATGTTATACCAGAGGGCGTACAAATGTTTGGTATCGTATATTTATATATTTTTTTAAGGCAAAAGCAAAATATGTCGCTGTATATTTGTTGACAAATAATAGTTATTTATGCTACAAGTGCGGAAAGTCGAAAATCACCTTACGCACGTGTTACAACGTTTTAGCCGACGTTCGCACGGACGTAATAAAATCGCGGTGTTTTTTTTTCGTGCACTGGATTTACAACGCGCTGGGACGAGAGTGCGTCCCAGCGCGTTGGATTCTCAACGCTCGGCTTAACACCGAGAGTTGAAAATCCAGTGCGCGATGAAATCCCGCCGCGATTTTATTACGTCCGTGCGAACGTCGGCTAACTATGCATTGTGCGAGGAAACAAAAAAAAAACGAGCGAGCCTTACTATGCGTTTGCACCAGAAAACATTCAACATGTAGATGTTTCGAAACTTGTCACATGAAACAAATCTCATTACTTGTTTTGTTGAACTTGCGTTCGCACTGCACGAAACATGAGTAAGTCATAAGACAGATGTCAAGATTTGTTGTTATCTGCGTTCGCACTGTCAAATCAAAGTCAAAGTCAAATAATTTATTTCAAATAGGCCCATGTATGGCACTTTTAAATGTCAACATTTACAAAATAATAAAATTGATTCTAGCCGCCCCTTCCAAAAGATAGTTTTCGTATAAAGAAGAATAGGCAAGAAACTCCACCGTTACTCTTTTAAAATGTTTTACAATTGTTTGTATAGGTACGTACATTAGTTAAATACTTAATTATATGTGAAGACGTAGACTGTCTAGAAACATCACAATAGACATGTTTTGTATAGAGATTTGTCACGTTTACGTTCGCACTGTTGTTTGTTTAGGTCAAATTATGTCTCGCAACTTGTCTATTGCTTGATGTTTTGTGTTAGGTATCCGAGTATGGCGGTAAACATCCCGAGTTCGAGTATCGAAACAAGGAGTGGTCCAAAGTAGACACGGTGAATTTTTTTCAGAAAGTCGCGCATTCATTACCTTGGTATCTTCCTAGATTTTTGCAGGTATGCAATACCTACGGCAGCTACAAACAATAAATCGTCTTCATCGCTTTAATCCATTTTATTACCTATTTTTAACCGACTTCCAAAAAAAACACTACAAAGTGAAAAATAACTTTAATTTCGGAAGTCGGTGGCAAAAAACGAAAACACAAAACCCAAGACACCGACTTCCGAAATTAAAGTTATTTTTCACTTTGTAGTGTTTTTTTTGGAAGTAGGTTGTTTTTTTTTTGTAAAAAGTTTTTTGATATTACCCAGTTAATAAACGTTGCAATATTTTTGACTTTGTTTAGTTTCGTTAATACCTAGTAGATAATTTGGACTCCGCTACGATTTGGCCCCAAATGAATCGCTATCAATATCATTATGATTCACAGAACATAAAAGTCGGCAAAATGCAATGAAATGTCAAACAAATCTTACAACATGTTGCTAGATTCATACAGATATATTTTGGTAGGAAATTGGTTTGTAAAAACATGTGGCGAAACATGTGAAGTGAAATGAAACGTCAAACATGTTTCGTGTCAACAAGTTGCGTGAAAATGCGAACGCGAGTCGATACATTGACAGAAAACAGAGTTGAAAACATGTTTTTATGTGAATGTTTCACCAGTGCAAACGCACAGTTACAGTAGTTGTAGGTATATGATGTTGATGTGTAACATCTGACATCTTGGCTGATGTTTATAAATGATAACACTTGTGCCGATTCTCGTGGTTAGTGACTAACCTGTACCCTAATTGCGTAACACACGATCGATCATAATCTGAATCATTTTGAAGGAGATTGCTATTCCATTGCTTCATGTTCGAAAAAATTATCTGCTCAACAACGTAAATAGCGCAATTAATGTTGTTGAACTGTCAAAATTAAACAGATTGTGATTGATCGTGTGTTACGCCACTAAGGTGCTAATGTCAGAGTTTTAAAGCTGCACATGGGCCTCTGACTTGGCTTCACATGCCGGTTTCCTTACGATGTTTTCCTTCACCGTTTTTGAAGCAAGTGATAATTGAGCGCACATGAATCCGAAAAGTCAAGAGGTGCGGTCAGGTGCGTGCCTTGGGTTCGAACTCGAGACCAACCTATAACTTGGTAGTCTGACGGTCACACCAGTAGGTTGACAAGTTAGTTGTGTTAATAATACATAATAATAGGTAGGCAGGTACTGGAAAAATACATCTTGGATACCTAGGTAGGTACCTACCTATAAGGTAAAAATATTGGAAGCCTATGATTACGTTTACGTTTGATTAGCAAGCAATAATCACGCAGATACTTACAAAAAAAAATGCTGTGCTTGTTAAACAAAAATAAGAATTAAAAAATCTACTCGTGGTCCTTATAGGTAGATATTTTTCTTATTTTGTTTTCGTTATGAACTCTTATTGGGCTTGGATTAAGAGAGGCTACTTTTCGAAGTTGTTACTTTCCTACTAGCTACTTAGGTAACACACATGAATAAATTACCCTCCAAAAACTGTTTGCAAAAGGTCAACCACCCTGCCGTAACGCTTTTTGACCTTTGACCCTCTAAACAAATCGCCATCGTCAAGACGTCAATTAAATGTTTATTCAAATGTGTGAAGATTTTATGAACTTTGCTCCTAATTGTGTACTCTTCTATAATATTGGGTAATCGGTGCTTTATCATTTAGAATGTCTTAACATCAGACGCGATGATTCAGCACGTCTTTAGAACTGATTTCAAGTAGGAACACAGACAGATACCTACTAAAATACATGGCTTATCATATCCCTAATGTTGATAAAAGTGATCTGATAACATGTGGAGATAAAAAGATCTTGACTAATGGAATAAAGGTACCTAATGCAAACAGTTTCGTAAGAACTAAGAACTAATTTATCAATACAATCGTTGATCAACCAAGCCGGCAGGAAGTTGATTTAAGAGCGGCCAACCCGTCATACTTTTCATACAAACGCTCGTACGTGATTATGGCGTTGTAACATATCTTTCTTTAATTATTTTTAACTAATAGGTATCTTGTGCACTATATCTAGGTTTCTATGAAAGCAAAAAATAAAAATTTTGCGAAACAAATTCAATATAAGCCTCCAAAAATCTGCTTTTTTGCACAAATTTTACCTGAATTTTGACCGTTCATAATGTACTCTTAAATTGTAAAATTAAAGAAAACATCGTCATAGAAACCTCGCACATGTAATGGAGATTCTAAATGACAAACATTTATTTCACAAACTTATAAGGCGTATTCAAAAACACGTATTTCCAGAAACAAGTTATTTTTCGCACAATGTTATCGCGTTCTCACTTGCTTGTTAGCAATTCTCACTTGCGCTGGATTAAACAACAAGCTGTTCGACCATGCTCGCGTTGACGATAGACGGACCGGGAAGGGCCCACTTAAGGCGACACAACACACAAAAAAAAAAGGCAAGCGGTGCCTTTGTGTCGCGTCGCGTGTCGCGCCTGTTTGAAAGACCCTTTAAGCTTTTCATAAGTTCTCAAATTTTCATATAAGCTTGGCGGCTCCGACAATCATCAGTAACTACTCAGAAAACGTATAGGTAAGTTATAGATAAGTAAACAAAAAATACGTAGCTACATATTGTGAACTGATTTCCACCTAGGTACTATAATTACTGTAAAAAGCTTCGAAATCGAAGCTCGAACTAAACAACAAACCATATATTTTGCATATTAAGTCAGCCTGAATATAAATCGTGAAAATAAACAACAGAAAATGTTTCAGGATAAAGAAGATGCTAGTACCTAGCAATCACGACACGAGACGGTACGGCCAGGTCAGTCAGACATAACGAAAGTCAATTAACATTATCACTACAGATAATGTTCAAGAAATTATGATTAAATTAATTTCATACGCATATCATTCCTCTGTCTGTAAGAAACCCTGAATACGAAGTTATATGTGTCTTAGATCCAAAAGTAGCGAAATGGTACAAAAAAAATAAAACAAAAAGTACCTACTTACATTATTAAAAAAAACGTAATACCTAATCTATACATTTATATTAAAATAGTAACCAAGTCAAAACTTATTATATTTTTGAAAAAAGTCATTGCTACGAGGTGTGGGAACGATGCCGAAAGTCGTTCTAATAAAAGGGTACCTACCCCGATAATATATGCCATAAGCATATTGATAAAGCACCGTAGAAAAGAGGTAGTACAATTTTATTTTAAACAGATGTTCGAACTCGCACAAGCAAGATGTATACTTAGTAAAAAGTGAAATATTTGGGGACATATGCAAGCACCAAAACCGCGTACTTATTGTGGTAGACTTTATTTATAAACTACTCTTCATAAAACGTATTGATAAATAAATAATTACGTTTTTTTTGTTTTAATCGTTCCCATCATCATTTCAGCCGAAAGACGTCCACTGCTGGACATAGGCCTCCCCCAAGCACCGCCACTTTGACCAGTTCTGTGCTTCTCGCATCCAGCGGATTCCTGCAGCCTTCACCAGGTCATCACTTTAGGTATACTACGGAGCATATTTTAGTTACGCATATTTGAGCAGGTAAGGTCACGATTACGGTTTATGTGCAAAATTTAATTTAATTTAGATAAAGATCCTGTTAAACCTTTTTGAGCAATGAAAAAGCTGGAGTTTACTAAGTAACCTTTTTAGGGTTCCGTACCCAAAGTGTAAAACGGAATAAAATAAATACTTAAGGGGGCTCCCATACAACAGACATGATTTTTTTTGCAGTTTTTATAGATAATGGTACGGAACCCTTCGTGCGCGAGTCCTACTCGCACTTGGCCGGTTTTTTTAAACATTTTTTTATCGCCCATGGTGAACAGCAAACAATATTTATAACAGAAATATAAAAGGTCATGGGACATCAATAGATCCCCTCTATATTTCTCTTTAGTTCCGGTATCAATAGTTTGAGTTACTGTGTTGGCTCCATTCATCATTATTCCAGTCAAAAGCTGGACTTTGGCCTCCACTAAGCGTCACCACCACGCAACCCCGGATCTGGGGGGGAGGCAAGCCGGGGCCCGTGCCCCGGGAGCCAACTTCAGGGGGCGACAAATTCAAGCGTAGCAGACAAGTGCACCACCCAGCACACAGCAACTTTGCAATAAATGAGACGCGCAGCACATTTATAATCTTGGCTATAATCGTGGTGGCAGGCTGCCAGCCTGCCACCACGACTGGTCCTGAAATTCCTGGTTTGAGTGAATTCCTAATGTCCTGAAACCAAAATCGAAAATTTTGCTATCATCATAACATATGTGACCCAAATGAGTTCTCCGCCGAGTTCTTTTCACTATAAACAAGCAATTTAATGACACTTTTGCACTAAAAGTTCATATTTAGTGATTGGGCGAGTATTCGTAAAAGCAGGGAAATAACTTTTTGAGCTTTATAGCCTAAAGCAACATATGAATAACACAAGCTTTCATCAGTATGTTGCAAAAAATTTTAGAACTTTTAAAATTGTGTGTAAAATAGCTAAAGCAATAAAATAACATCAGCTGATGAAAAAATAAAAATTCCCTGGCAAATAATAAAACAGGTAGAAAAAAAACAGCGTAATACTGAATTTAATTTAGAGACTGCACATGGCCCTATGGTAACTGGGTTCTGGAGGTCAGATAAGCAGTCGCTCCATGTAAAATACTGGTATTCAGCTGCATCCCGTTAGACTAGAAGCCGACCCCAACGTAGTTGGGAAAAGGCTAGGCAGATGATAATGACATGGCCCCATCAACTCACAGTCATGTAGAAATAGCTCAGGAATTTAAAAACTTTTTTGTTAATATTCCCCTTTACGATAACAGTACGATTTCACCAAAGGGCGTTGTACCACTGACGCTGGTATCACCATAATAAAGAACTTTTTAATGCCTGGAAATAAACAAAAGATGCCATTGGAATCTTTTGCAATCTCTCTAAGGCGTTCGATTGCGTAAACCATGAAACACTTCTGCTGAAATTAGAGCACTATGGGATTAGGAATACAGCTCTTGATTTACTAGGATCATACCTGAAAGATAGAAAGGTTAAAGTTCAAGTAAACGGCATAAACTCATTAGGGTCTGAAATGGCAATGGGCGTTCTTTAAGGTTCAATATTGGGTCCATTCTTCTTTTTATTAGTTTACATTAATGATTTACCCCAATTACTTCAAAATCAACCGAAGATGGTGTTATTTGCAGATGACACATAATTGTTTTTTTATATAGACCGACGGTCACAAAATCTTGACGACGTGAATAGCTCTATCCCTCAGGTCCAAGATTGGTTTACGATAAATAACTTGGTACTAAATAATAAATAAATAAACCAAATGCATTCGATTTAAATGACCGAATGTTAAAAGTAGCGAGTGTCATATTCGCCACTTTTCGGTTCTCTGGTACGGCCTATCAACAAGTACCAGGTACTTAGCAAAATAGAAAATGGTCCACAAGTCTACCACCTACAACGTTCTCACATTCACAAAATCTAAAAGAAAAGAATCTATATCAAATGACATGATTGCCACTACAGCTGTAACAAATCCAATTTCATAAAAAGTATTGAAAATTGTAGGTACATAACATAACATAACATCACGCCTTGTTTCCCCGAAGGGCTGGGCAGAGGTGTACCTGTAGTAGGTACACCCACATTTCGTCAGTTATGTTTAAGTCCCATGTAATAGGGGGCGAGCCTATTGCCATCAACCGGGCACAAATCCAGACTCCGACTGCCTCGACTACTCTGCCTCGTTGGTCTAGTGGTCGCAAGCGCTACTGCTGAGCATGAGGTCCTGGGTTCGATTCCCGGGTCGGGCAAAGTGTTATTGGGTTTTTCTATCTGGAATTTCTCAGTAGCAGCCCGGAGTCTGTAGGTACATAATGTCAAATAATGAAAAGATTATTTCAAGGAAGTATGTAAAAGTAAAATAAAATAATCATCGTAATTTGGGAGCAGTTAATAGTCATATACATTGCTATGCCGTTAATGAGGTACCAGGGAAGGGGTAAGTAATATATGACATAATTACAAAATCTCTAATACTATTAACAAGATATAACAACTGAATCTATTATTTTATTTTATATAATGATCAGATAATATAATAAACGATTGATATAATTTTAAAATAACTATTTTTTATAAGCATAACATACATTGAACATAAAATCGTTTGATATACTACTCAACAGACATAAAACCTGACAAAAACGCCTTGTTGAAAACACAAAGCAAAATTGCATATGTACACATTATAACTTGGTCTAATTATTGATAAATTGTAGCCTGTACCTTAGCTCAACAAATATCATTGTTAGTGTTGTCACTTTGTGTGCATAATCTTGCTCAGTTAAATAATAATTCATTATCACTGTTCTGACCTAACCAAACCGAAATGATTCACCAACAATAGAGGGGATCTGGCGCTCGGTGCCCGCTACCGCGGCGCGCTCGCTTCGCTCGCTGCCCTTCGCGTTAATGATCACTGTTCTAACCTAACCTAACCCAAATGATTCACCAACAATAGAGGGGATTACCTTAAATCCTCTCTTAACTGGGTTACTGATTATTATTCAATTATCTTTATAATTAAACATCATTAAAAAATAAAATACCCCCTTTCTTTGATTTTCGTGGAGTGTCCCAATAGCCCCGATCTGGTCACTTAGTAAATTATATATTTTAAACTAAACGCTACATGCTTACCAAAAAAAAAAAACACAAAGTCCTAAGAAGTTAACAATGCTATGAAAAATTAAACCATAGTTCTAAAAGAACTACATTTAATTTAAAGAAAATGTAACTGTCCCGAGGTAATTGCTGATTTGCGTGGATTATTATAATTTCACTAACACATCTCTAAATTCGAGCCTGATGATTCGTCATCCTAATTCAAGTTACAACTAGTCGCACTCCCACGCGCTCCGACGCCCGGGCAGAGTGCTTGTGCGTCGAGTTTAAAAAAAATAGATGGTAAGAACTTCGTTGCGTCGGTTTGGTTTCTCAAAACTTTGAGTGGCGTGGTACAATTATCTCCGGTGTCTGCGAATGTATTTATTTAATAAAATATTGTTGCGAACAAATATAAGGTAACGTAACTTATAATCAAAACACAGTTTATTTGCTTAAAAGGTTTTTGTATATTTTCAGCATAAAGAATTTATTTTGATTTCCGTGGTCGTGATTTGCGTGGTTTACGTGGTAGTTTTGACCCACACAGAACAATTTTTGACCATGCAAATGAAATAACTTTGAGTTTTGTACTAGTTATGAATGAAAATATTTTTTAGTACTTTATGTAGTTAAATGTAAATTCGTTTAAATGACTTTATAAGTACCTAATAAAATATTGGACTGTTTCTGCTAAAAAACGTATTCTGACTTAGTAACCTACCTATTTTTTTTACCTTATAATAAAATAACTTCTTTTCAATATGAACAATAAGTAACTCATTTGAGAAAGTTAAATTAAAATGTTCATTTTCGTAGGGTGTTTTGTGATTAGCGTGGCCTCCATTTTTTTAACCTCGATTATCTTTGTAAGTATATCGCTCTCTGAGGTGCCTTTTTATAAAAAAATATTACTTTTACGTATATTTTAAGATTCTGATATCAATTTTTTTTTAAATTGAATTTGAAAGTTGCCACGAAAATCACCAAAGAATGCCTTACTCGAAGAATCACCCTACTCAATGCTGGTAGCACAGATATAGGTCTAAAATTTGAGGGATCACTCAAACTACCCGATTTGAAAATTGGATAACTATTTTTCATTAAATTAGGAAACGTACCGCTATCTAAACATTGATTAAATATGCTTGTTAGTACAGGGGCAATTGTGTTTATGATATTCCCAAGAACCTTAACGGAAATCCCCCATAAGTCTTCTGTGTTTTTTATGTTAAGACTTTTGAATGCTTTTTTAATTGTGACGATTAACTTTAACATGGTAGCAGAGCGTGGTTAGGTTAGAAGTTGTGCAGAGATTTAAAGTTACGTGAAAGTGTAGGTACCTAGACAAATCCATCGACAATGGATAAGGCTATAGTTGAAACCTCAAAGGTAGAAATAGTGCACCTAAACGGGAACAACTGCAAGCACTGGAGATATACGATCGCAACAGTATGCACAGCCATTCCTGGAGCTGAACAAATTTTGGAAGGAAAAATAATCAAGCCCGGAGAACTAGCAAAGACTGCTGATGCTTCTGCCAAAGTAAAATATGAGAACGATTTACAAAAATTTGTAAAGATTGATTGTATAGTATTGACTCTGATGACAATGAATATGACAGATGAGTTACTGGAACAAGTCATGCGTTACAAAAGCGCAAAAGATGTATGCGACGAATTAGAACGCCTATACAGTGGAAGTAGCGAAGACAAAAGTTATGATTTATGTCTAAAATTCATTGATTATAAAAAAGATCCTGAACATGACATAAGGAAGTTCATATCTACGTTGAAGAATATTTGGCACGAGCTGAATAGCCAAATCGAAGCAAATCTGCCTGAGATATTCCTGATTTGTAAGATACTTGGAACGTTACCACGAGATTATTTTGCTTTCAAGTCAAGTTGGCTTTTAATAACAAAAATGAATCGGACAGTGGAGAATCTGACGTCACAACTGAGCGCTTTTGAAAAAGCATTGACAACTAAAGAAGAAAGGAGAATACCGAGGAAGTATTAGCTGTGAAGACACAGAAAAAGATGAAGAATACAGTTTTCAAATGTAATTATTGTAGAGAAGCTGTTGTGCGAAAATGACAAAAATGGATAAAAGATGGTAGACTGCCAAAGCCGTCAAACGCTAGACAAAACCCAAATGTGAATGTGTTAGTTATAGAGGATGGATTGCCTGCCAATGGATAAAGTTAACTGGTACGTTAATAACAGAGCGACAAGCCATGTTACTAACAGAGGTGATTTCTTCGAGAGCTTCGAGCACTTCAAAGGAACACATACGGTAACTGTGGCGAACGGAGAAACCATTGAAGCCATTGGTATAGGTAACATTAGAGCTGAAGCCATCGTTAATGGAAAAGTTGAGCAAATACTTTTGAAAGACGTTTGGTATGTCCCAAAGATGAAAAGAAACTTATTCTCAGTACTATTTGTGCATGATAACTTCATCACAAGTACGTTCGAGTCTAGACCTAAGCAATGTGTAGTAAAAGTAGAGAAGCAAAAGTAATTGGAACTAGAACGATTAAAGGGGGACTATTCAAGCTAGAGTTGAAATGTGTCGCACCCAAAAATCAGGAAGTTAATCAACTACTGACAAACCCTTTGCAAGTATACCATGAAAGGCTAGTATATCAGAACAAAAGTCATGTTCGTCAGGTGATCGAAAAAGAGCTAGGCTTTAAAATAGAGAGCAACCAATCCGACAATCCGACATTTGTGAAGGCTGTGTCTACGCACAGGCATTCATTTGGAACAAGGGTTAGAGCCACTAAATCTGGAAAACTAATCCATACAGATTTATGCGGACCATTTCCTTATTCAATTTCGATGTTTTGATATTACATTCTGTTCAAGGACGACTTCACACGAAATCGTCACATTTACTTTCTTTGACAAAATTCTGAAGCAGCTTCAAAACTAAAAATCGTCTTATATGAAACTAAAGCAGCAGGACATGTTATTAAAGAATTGTTAAGTGACAACGGAGGAGAATTTGTTACCGCAGAATTTAAAAAAATCATAACTAAAAACGGAAAGGAAAGGAATCACAATGCCTCACACCCCAGAGCAAGCAGGCTGCGTAGAGCGTGAAAATCGGATGGTAGTAGAAACCACAAGCGCCATCATGCATGCACATGATAAAATTCCTAATGGCTTGTGGGCAGAGATAGAAATGCGATCGTCTCCGTGTTGAATTGCACAGGGCAAACGAACGTGCCAACCAAGTCTCCACATCAGCTGTGGTACGGACAGAAGCCAGCGATCAAACATCTTAGAATCCTTGGTTGCACCTGCTATGGCCATGTTCCTAAAGCTAATCGCAAGAAGCTGCACAAGAAAGCTAAAAAGGGTATTCTTATTGGTTATGAAGGAGATGAAGGCTATAGCATCTGGGACAAAGAACCATTCAAATTGATTAGATCCAGAGATGTGACTTTTGAAGAGCTACCGCTACCGTAAAAGAGGGTGTATCTTAACCGAAAGAGTCGACTCTTGTTCTTCAGAGGAACTTAAATCATAATTTCCCAAGTCTCGAGAGAGAACATGAAATTAATGTTAATAGAGAGATTGGAGAACAACATGCTTCAGAGGATGAAATCGAAATCATTCCAAGACCTTCTTCATCAAGGGCACATATTGAAACCAATAAAGAAATGGTAGATGATATGAATTCATCAGATTTCGAGTCCTTGCCTTCTGAAGAAGAAAATGAAAACCTAGCTGAAGAAAACAATTCTCATAAAAACCGCATGGTTCTCAGAGATAGAGCAAACTTAAAACCTCCTGTAAGGTTTAATGATCAAATTATGGCTCTGGAAGCCAATAATTTGTACGAACCGCAAACCTATAAGCAGGCAACATAATGTACAGATAAAGAAAAGTGGACAAAGGCTATCGAGAGCGAAATAAACTCGTTAAGAGATAACGAAACATGGGAACTAGTCGAACTACCAAAAGGTCGAAAAGCCATCCTATGCAAATGGATTTTCAAAATAAAGACCAATCCGGATGGCTCTATTGATAAATACAAGGCTCGGCTAGTGATAAAGGGATATTCGCAGAAGAAAGATATTGATTTCCATGAAACTTTTAGTCCAGTAATCCAGTTGCTAGGAGCAGTACGATAAGAACCGTCTTGAGCGTAGCTACAAGGGAGACACTGAAGCTATCACAATTCGATGTGTCTATAGCCTTCCTTTATGGCACGTTAGACGAGGAGATTTACATGAAACGGCCTGAAGGTTATGCTGACGAGAGGTATATCTTCAAATTAAAGAAGAGCCTGTATGGACTTAAGCAAGCCTCACTCTGCTGGAACAGCATCACAGACTACATCGTAAAGGCAGGATTCAAACAGAGTAATTCTGACCCCTATTTGTTTGTAAAAAGACAAGGAAAGGAGAAAATTATTCTGGCCCTGTATGTTGACGAAGGTCTATTGGCATATACCAGCGAAAAAATGGCGAATTGTTTCTTGAAAGCACATTTCAAGATAACAGTAAAACCCGCTAGTTACTTTCTAGGAATGGAGATTAACAGGTACTCTGATGGTTCTATTTTGCTGCATCAGTAAGCATACGTCACTCGCTTGTTGGAGAGATTTGGCATGGATGAATGCAAGCCAGTGACAACACCAATTTTAAAGGCAAACAATGCTCAGGTTGAGGAAGACATTCCCCTACCGTGAAGCTGTTGGTGCCTTGTCCTATTTGATGACAAGCACAAGGCCTGATATTGCCTATGCAGTAAGCGCTGCGTCGTGAAATTTAGAGAAACCAACAAAAGAGAACATCCTGAACGTAAAAATAATTATGGAACTATGGACGAAGGTATACGTTACAGGACAGATAATGTTCATAGTTTGAAAGGTTTGGGATATTATAGCGATGCAGATCATGGTGGTGATATGGAAACCACGCTCTGCTACCACGTTAAAGTTAGGTGGAGAATAGAAAAACAGTTAATAAGAGAAACGGCAACACAACCATAGAGTACTAATAAGGAGTATGCATTCCTCAACAAGAAATGGGCTTGAATTCAAAACTTGGAATGTCCTGGTTACTGAAATTTTCTTTTAGAAGGGATCCAGCTAACATAGATGATGAGGGGAGAGATTTTGTAACCTTTATTGGGATGTTAGTAAATAAATTTTCTAGCGTCTCAGCAACTTTTAACTTATCTGAAATGGTTTCATTATCCTGCTACACAGCTTTTATTTTATTGTTAGAAGTATCTACTAATTTTGTTACTTATTTTAATTTTGATTTAGCTTGGGCGCAGACTCCTTTAAATATCTAAGAATAATTTCTGAGATAATTATGACGAGCTTGATCAGAGGTCAATGACTTCTTGTTGTACAAATTATACAAAATATCTCTGCTTTTTCTAATTCCAGCAGTGGCCCATTCTTTAAATTTTGGTCTAGTATTGATTGTTACTTTTTTACAGGACACGCTTTATTGAATTCATGGCATACTGTAGAAAATAATTTACCGTAGCTAATATTGGGTTCTTGTGAATCAAAACTAGCAATTGATAGATTGCTAAGAACATTATTATTAAACATTTTCTATTTATTTTTAGTGAGAGGTCTTAATTCAGTGGTTTTATCTAGGTGTAACTTTTTATCTAAGTCAAATGACACAAGTTGACCAGTATGGTCAAACCTGACGCCACTAATTAAGGATAAGTCTTGTATTTTACAATTAGTAAATTTATTACAATTAGATAATAAACATGCACTTTTTGCACGTTGATATTCTGCCGTATTTTGATAACTTTAAGAAGTCACCTAAACTTAAATAAAGATGACAAATAACAGTGAACCCACAGACTTTTTCTTTTTTCAAACTTTTGTATAAACTTATCCAAAACCCATAACACGATTTCCTGTTGAAGACCCTTAAGACCTTCAAGTTTCGAAAGGAGTAAACAACAATTTTAAATGTGGCGTAGTTTAATGCTACGAGTATAATTTAAAAAAAAAAAACTTGTCACAAACAAATAGCCGAAGACGGCACTGTCTTAGAAACTTTAAATTCATACCGTGTCACGTAATGCTAATGCCGCTATCTAAATTGATGTAATATTGTCGGTTCCGTATGTAGATAAGTCCATAACTATTGCCTTGAAGAAGCGGCTAAATCTATTTGCAAAACAAATAATTTGGATTATTTTTTAAAGTTATGCTCATGAAGTCTAGAAGTCTCCAGAGCCCAATGCCTTTCCTGGCGTAAGGAGTTCTCTTAATAGCGGCATTGGTTCTCCTAACCGGTTTACATGTAGAAGTCATTCTTGAGTTCCAGAGTCTATTTCTTTTTGCAATTTGGTTGTTTTCTCAGTTGATCATTCTAGTCAATTGGTCAGACGTTGACGACCCGAGCTTGATATCACTATGTATGACATCTCGGGTCATCGACGTCTTCACGACTTTCGTTCGTCTGATTGAAATAGATTCAGTAGTTTACGCTGTACGAGGTAAAAAACTGACTCACATAAATACATACCTACATGGCTAGTTAGCTTCATAACTCTTCCTTTCCGTCGTAATTGGGTAAAAGGAAAAAAAAATCTTAATGTTTCTACAAACTTTGGCACCTTTAAACCAGTATAGTCTAAAATGTCAAAATAATACATTATTTTTAAAATGAAATACCACATCTTTTTATAGTTACAGTGTTTTTCATTAGCTTAATTTATAAACAACCTTCATTTGTATTGCACCAGGTAAACTTTTTTTTTTCACATCATTACAGCAATTAAACGTCAAAACAAATCAGTTTTCTATAACAATATAATTATTATAACTGTGTTCACGACTGAACGTAGCGTAGGGCGCGTGTAGTGCGTAGAGTTCTACATAGCGTGCTGTATAGCGAACTTCGTAGTGCGCCGCGTAGCAACCTGCGTAGCATGTTCTATAGCGTGCTATATAGCGTGTGGCGTAGTGTATAATCGAATGTTTTTGTGTTTTTTATGACAATCTGCTATTGTACAGACGCCAGCACATCAAGCTACCCGAAACTGCCAAATTTTCCCAATCAACTTTGAACCTTAAACTTCAGCAATAAAGTTGAAAATCAATTAAATAAATTTGACATTCTATAGTAGCTTGATGTGCTGGCGTCTGTACTTTCAATATTGCTGAATCTACGATTTTCAGTAAAACATGTTTACTTGATAAAAATAATGAATAAGTTTCCTTCTCATCTCCTGCATTTGCGTTTACCAGCCGAACCCATTTTCGGCTATGTTGGAAATTTGTTAAGACTTTGAGTAACGACTGACATGCCAGTTCTTATTTTAGAGTATAAGCTGGTAACTTCACATGAGTAGATAGTTTATTCTCCAATACATTCACACAACTGTTGCGAAAAATTCAGTCCATTCATGAAATTTACTGAAATCCGGTCATTCAACTTGATATTAGGGAAAAGACGTTATCGCTACTTCTATCGTGGCCGAGAAGATATAAAAAACATAATTATACTACTTAAAGTTAGGCTGCATTATTTTGAATGTTTTTTCTCGAATAAAGTTAACTAACAAGCAGGAATAGTAAAGCTTTTTCTTTGCGGAATTAAACATTTCCGGAAAAATGTTTATTCTTTAATAGCTTATGCCCGCGACTTTGTTCTCGTGCAAGTCGTAAGTCATCTTAATATACAGCCCCTTTTTATAAAATTCCCTGTAAACTATGATTGTAGTTTTAGTTAGTATTGTAATGATGCCGCGGGAGCAAGTGACATACAGTCTGTTTTCCGTGTGAGAAGCAGCCTGTCCTGAGGTCGACGCTGGCAGCCTTCAGTAGCAATTTCCCATTGCTAGCGAAGTTTTTCGTTTTTAGAGAATGAATGAACCGCTACGTTCCTGCATATACTACCTAATGGCACAACACTAATATACACTGACTAATGCATTTTTTCAGATTATTCTTGACGAACGAACTGATCACTAAAATAATATAACAGTAGATTGTACATGCACGGGATTTCTCATTAACACCTACCTAATTATAGATGACAAAAGAGGCCTAAACCTCATATTTTTCTGTGTACGTTTAACGAACTGTCATTATGTCATATAATAGTGTAACAAAATGTAAAGAAAAAGAATCACAAATAATATTAATAGTTGGGAAACGCACTTACGACCTCAGATTCGCAAAGCAGTCGTATAACTGCTAAGATTTTTGCTTTACTGAAAGTTGATTAAAATAGCCGTTTTGACTGCTTCATATAGGTATACTGTAATGACATGACGATGATGTCACATCGTCTTCGGATGGCATCAATATCTCAGAAATGTTCGCTGCTCACTTCTCTTCGATGTACAGTCAACAAAATGTGACTCATCATTAATCTTCCTCTCAATACATGCAGGACATGTTGGCTTATAGTTTACCTTTGATAACACCCACTATTGAAAGTGATGCCTTGCTCAATAAATTGAAATCACTGGATCTTCGAAAAGGCGCTGGGCCCGACGGAATATCTCCTTATTTTGTCTCCATGTGTGCTTTGCCTCTGGTGGCTCCCTTGTTACAAATATTTAATCGATCACTTGCGTCTGGCATATTCCCAAATATTTGGAAGGTAGCAAAGGTGGTACCAATTCATAAATGTAGTGATCGTAGTTTTGTTGGTAACTATAGGCCAATTTCAATTTTATCTACCCTCGCCAAAGTTTTTGAATCCATGATTTGTCCCTACATACAGTCTCATTTGAAACTTTACCTCAGTAATTCCCAGCATGGCTTTGTGAGTCGAATAGGTTAAATCTGTAACTATTTGCAAAATTCGTTCTTTATTCAGCTCAGTGAAGTAATGGAATAATTCGACTATTGTCATGCACTGGTAGGTATATTGTGTTCATCTAATCTAAATATATAAAAGCGAAAGGTTACTCACTCATTCATCACGAAATATCGAAAACCGCTTGATGCATAAAGATGAAATTTGGCAGAAAGGTAGTTTATAGTTCGTAGACGTCCGCTAAGAAAGGGTTTCTGGATATTCGACATATAAAAAGGTGAAAAATAAATAAATATATATATACATTTTTTTTTTTTATCAATCTCTCTATCTAATTCAGGAAAAACCCATATTACATCAAATAAAATTTAAATATACTGCAACAGAATAAATCACAATAGAATAAAATGTCAAAGCAATTAAAATAGGTACAAATTATAAAGGTCACAGAATACAAATTAAAATAAAATGTCAAATACAATTAAAATAAACCAATGAGTAATACAAATTATAGGGGCACAGAATCGAAATTAAAATAATTGAAAATAATTGAGAATAAGATTTTTCATACAAACAAAATCCCTCCGATTTTGTTTGTATGAAAAATCTTATTCCTTGAGTTAATAAACTTGAAACTTGGCACGAATATTTATCTATGTAAAGTTTGCCATTTTTGTTTTTCTAACTACCCCCTAAAGGAGGATTAGGGGGTGTCAAAGTTTGTATGGAATAATTTTAATACGCGGTCTGATTAACTCTAAACTCAGTATTTATACTTAAGACTGAAAATTAATAAAAACTTGTATCAGGGATTTTTGAAAATCTACCCCTAACGGGGTGAAAAGGGTATTTATTTTTACAGGGGAGGATTTTACTGTGTGGCTTGGTTAACTTGAAAATTAGTAATAATCAATAAGTCAAATAATGGAAACGTCACTAGACTTTTCAAAAATTATTATCACACTATTTGTTATGGGGGATGAGCAATATTACAATAAGTTCGTATTCTTCTATAGTTTACCGCAAATTGTAAAAAGGCTAGCCAAAAGGTTAGAATATTGCTGATAGTTACGGATTTAATCTTTTAAAATATTATCATCATGCTATAGCTTTATGGATCTAAGCAGTCAATCATAACATATAGGTATAGGGTGTATTTTGAGATGGGGCAATTAGGGCAGGTACCTTAACCGTTGTTGCTACAAGAAAACGGTCTTAAAAGACTGTCTTAACCTTTTTGAAACATGTTGATCTGCATTCACAGATTTTGACAAAAACTTTTTTGATGCCAGTCGATCCTATTTCTTATTACTAGGGTCAAAAAACCATATCGGGCCAACTGAGGTTTGAGTACAAGTATATCTGTCTGTATGTTACCTTTTCACGCCTAACCAACTGAAAGGATTTCGATAAAATTTGGCACGGAGATAAATAGCATCCTAGGGTAAGATATGTCCTGCCCTAGGATGACATATCCAAAAGTAGCCTATGGGCTACTTTTGTGTCTCAAAAATAATTCTAAAGGGGGTGGTACATAGAGGATGAAAAGTTTTTCGCCAAACTTCTTGCTGCTAGGTCAACGTCAATAAATGGCCGTTTTTTATTGCGTTGACGTGGAAGTTTGATTTTCTTTACAGCTCCAAGGGACCGTAGATCTAAGTTTTTGATATTTATTTCAAACTGATGCCTCCACGCGTGTCTGAGAAAAAAGGTCTTAACAGACAACGAAGTCATCCTTTAACGGTTTAAATTTTTCATTTTGAGTACGGAACCCTACAATAGATTTATTATCTGCCTGTTACCTTTTAATGCCGTAACGGCTGAACGTATTTAGATGAAAGGCATACGGATAGGCCATAAACTGGCCGAGGACATAGGATACTCTGAATTCCGGTAGCATGTTCCTGTGCGATATTTTCCGACATCCGCGCGGGCGAAGCCGCGGGCATAAGCTAGTTTAAATAATAAAACTTTATAGTAAACCGTAACCCATGCCAAATTACAGTTTTCCAGTACTAAGAGTCTTTATTTTCTTTTTTTTTTGGGTGAGTTATTATCAAATAACTTCTTCCGCTCTGGGCGGAGCGGGAGGGCGTTTCAGAATGTTACTGACTAAAACCCACCCGTGTTCCTGCGGTTGCCCTGTTGCCGGGGGCTACGATCTCCCTTTCGGTTTTATTCGCAATCTGATGGTCTACCCCATTGATCAGTGGTTTTGCTTTATCATTGGCCCTACACCATTGGTAACCTAAGCAACCACCTCTATATATATGTACTATCTAATCTATTCTAAAGAGCGGTGCAACTCTATAAAAAAGCCTTTGCAGCAGCGGATGGTTACTGCCTAAACCAAAATATCTACCTATTTACATATTGTATATTTTAAGCAGCGGACGGTTACTGCCTAAATAAGCCTAAACCAAACAAACTATCTATTACCTATATATATTCTATGGAGCGAATGGTTACTCCCTAAATAAGTCAAAACCAACACTATCTATTTATGTAAACTCTATCTATGTAATTGTTGGTATTCCTATGCAGTTTAGGGAATTATGTTAAAAAAAACCTAAATACTACCACTACTGTATATACCTATATACTATGGACTAGACCCTAATTTCTAGTCTTGTGGGTGCATTATACTATTGGGACTTGGGTTGAAACTACAACAGTAATCTACTTATTACTGAAATCACAAAACATAACTAATCTTATAATCTGTGATATTACCTAATGATATTATGGGAATGCTAATGACTATTAAATCTACCTAATAATAAAATAAAACTAACTTAAAATAAACTATAATTTAACTATCCTTATAATATGCTGTGCTGGCGCTATTTTAGGGAACGCTGTTGATCCCAAGGGATGTCTATTTTTTATTGCATAGCAGGTCACTATCATAACTACCCTTAGCTTTTGTGTTGCCTATCTGTGACCTAAATGCCCAAAGTACATACTAAAATAAAATTCAACAATGACTTTGGCATTCTAACTACATGTGTACACATACCTACCCAACTACACCTACAAGTACACACTGAATTCACCTACCTACCTATACTTACCTATAGCCAGTTAAATATCTACTACACCTCATGTCTACTCACATGTAGGAATACTACTATACACTGGTACTACCTGCTAATTAAAACACTACTGATTGAGATACACTTGCTCTCACACTTGTGTATTTCTTTGCTTGCTGTCTGTAGATCTTGAGTGACCTATGACTAAATAGTTCACTCATGGCTGCTGAGTGTGGTTCCAGTCTTCTATTACTGGACTGGATTCAGACTTGTGCTAAAGATTAGACAGCAAGTGGGAAGTGGTAGTTCTAGCGGACTTTATATAGGTAAAATCCTCTCTGCAGCCGGGGTACTGTAGCGTTTTGAGCGGTCTCACTACAATTAGTCGAGTGATTCTCAATTAGTAAGTAACTAACCACATCACTAATAACGTGGCACAACACTAATTCACTAAGGACACTCTAGAATTTCGACTGCCGCTTGCCTTCCTGAAGGAAGTGACCCTCAGGACTGTGTGCCCCGTCCTAGGGGCTCTCTGTATGAGCTCAAGGGCACGCTGACGAAGGCCTGCCTACCTGCGGCCTACCACCGCGCGCCTGTGCTGACAGGCGATCTCCATGTGCTCCCAATGCCTGCCTACCTGCGACCTACCGCCGCGCGCCTGTGCTGACAGGCGAACTACTACGTGCTCCCAATGCCTACCGCCAAGAGCACGTGCTGCGGCGCTAACTACCAGCAGCCTACGAGGGCCGTCCGACCTACCACGGAGCCTGTGCTGAGCAGGCCTCCCACATCTACCATGTGCTACCAAGGACGGTACCCTTCCTTTCTATCCTAAGTGTGCGAGTGCTCAGAACTCAGTGTCAGGATCTAACCCACGACCTAGCCGTGTACTTTCTTCCTATCTGAATTATATCTATTAATCTATCCAGCTGTTTTACTATCTACCTCTATCTACCTATCCTTTAACGGCCTGCACAGCCTACCCTGTGCAGCCCTAGCCATTACAATCGGCCCTAGTGGACCCCGTCAATTCTGCTGACATCTTTTTGAGGCGCGCGTGGAACACAACGCGCCGTCAACCCGAGTACTAAGAGTCTCTGAACTAATCCGCGAACAGACAGACGTGTGTCTGTCTGTTCGCGGATTAGTTCAGAGACACGACGGACATGCCGAAATTATAGTGGTTTCTTGTTGACTACGGAAAGATCAAGATAAAATAAGTGTAGACTTAATGTAAATACTTGCAAATCTATTGTCATTTATGAATTGATTTATACAAATCGTTATTTTGACCACGAAAAAGTTAGCTCTTATTGTCTGTTCGAAATTCTTTAAGTTCGAGGTCGAGTCATAGGAGTAACTATCTTTATAAGAGTATATGGCTGTAATAAAAATATTTTAGAAAAATATACATGATTTCAAATATTAAACCTATTTCCAAAAGTCAGCGAGGAGAGATACAGTAATATAATTTCAATCTTGTTTGTTTGCTTGATAGTGCTCGCATCGCTTCAACACTATTAATGAAACTTGGCATCGTGAAAGTTTATATGCCTGAGTAATATTTACTATGGATATTTTTTATTGTGAAACCTTGACTATACCGGTTCTATCTGACAATACTTACGATCCAATTTGGTGTACGTCCACGTTCCATTCGAATGCGCTCGAGGGCTCAGCTAGATAGAGATTTTTAAATATCTCAAACGCGGGTTGGAAATAAATACAACATGTAAAGAAAACCCTGTCCGATCCGTAAGGGTATTGTTAAGTATCATACTGTGAGTCTATTTGTGTGGAAATTTTCAGCAAAAAAAAAGAAATCGCTACATCTTTACCGGTTATTAATGTGGCGCCGCACTATGGGACCAAACGGTGCGTTCCATCTCAAAAATCTATAACTTTTTTGTTACTTGACATTTTGAGTTGAAATTTTGTATACGTATTCCTGAATACTTATGCTATTGGATTATTAAAACACTACTATTTTAAAAATTACGTTTATTTAATAAAAAAAATACAAAAATAAAATGTTGAAAATGTTCATACAAAAATTAAAATTAATTATTTGCTTACATAAGGTTAAATTAAAATTATTAATAAGTTACTACGTAATTACATAATTTTAAACTAAAAAAACATACCATTCATGATAAAGAAACACATTATTCTATTCATCACTTGTCAATACTAAAAGCTCTTTAGTTTCGTCAAGTAGTTCTTTTGGTATCACAATACTATTGTTAAGCTAGATATATAGGGATCAGAAGTATAAAACAGGATGATGTAGAACGTCTTCCATTGTGGCTGACCTGGAACACTTTCGAGCGTGATTTAACCTATATTTCTTATAACGAGCTTCTTGAGCATCTTCAGATAATTGGCCTATTGGCAAAACTGCAAAATGCTTGATTATTTTGGCACCATGTATAAGAATTTTGTGGACTAAAGATGGCATATAGAACCAGTTATATTTACTCACATATAACTGTGCAGTCCCCAGCATATATTCACCAAACTTTACTGCGTTTACAGAAAATCACGATGACATGGTTTGCAGAATTATGTATAATCTCTTGATCAACTCTTCATCAATACCCGTGATTTCTTTCTTTTTATTTTTTTCTTTTCCGGAACCTGGACGAGGTTTATCTATGTGTAAACCAAGCAATTCCCGGAAACGAGTTTTGACAGCGAGTCTGTCTTTATAATACGACAGGCAGTATGGTCTTAGAGATCTTGAAGGTTCACTTTGGCACTTATATTCGTTACGGTTATGCTTGACGCAAGAGGATAGCAATCCTTCTTTGCTTCAGTCAAAGTTTGGTATGATGGAAATACAGAAACGAAGTTCTTCTCGACAAGTCTCAGCCTCATGTAGGAATATTGAGCTTTGGATAGATCGGTTTCAATATAAATACATACTTAATGCTTCTTCTTTGGTATAGGAAGGTATACCATCTGGACTTCGTAAAATGTTTCGAAAAATTACTTTTTTCTCCTCCTTTTCTGTATTTCTAACAATACACACAATCGAAGCTTCATCATTTTCACCCATAGATTGTAAACCTTGTACATAAGCTTAATGTACATGCCCCATTCCATACTCCTGGAGTAATTCCAAGTTTTGCGTTTTTTGTACTCTTTGAACACGTGTCATATGGTTTTGTTGGTCTACCACGATCTCAAGAATCAAGTCAAAATTTGCAGATGTTGAGGAATTCAATGGTACTTTAAACTCGCCATTTAAACAATTTTTGTTTTGGTTCTCGAAACGATCTTGTTTTCTTTGAGCTTTCACCCATTTTTGGTTACAAATCGTTATAAAATTTCTTTGTATACTTTGCATAACCGTATTCACATGTTGTTGATAAATAGAAATTGTCCAACAAATATTGTTCAATATCTGAAGTACTTTTCCCGCTTATTATCTGAGCACAGATATCGCGTCGAAAACAAACGAATTTACAAATTTTTTCAGCAGATTCACAGTTACTGAGGGAAGGTATACGGACACTTTGACGAACACGCTGAAAACCCAAGTATTTGTAGGTCCCTAGTTTCAGTAACTTGTGCAAAAGCAATGAGAAAATTGATAAAAACAGTTCTCACAGGAATGCTATAACCAATACTGATTATAATTACCACAACATATAAGAACTAAGCAATATCATTTTTATCAAACGTGTGGTTAAAATGATCACCGCAAAAAAAATCTTACTTGCAAATATTTTTCGGTTGACATTTTTGCGTCTAGCTCTAAATGGCGCAGTAATGACGCAGGTTTTTTTTATTTTCTTGTATTATTGAATAGTTAAGGAATCTAAAAATGTCATTAACTCGACATCGGCAGCCATCGGTAACAAGGAAACCTCAACTTGAAAAATGAAAAGACGGAAAATTTCCTTATGACACTTAAAAATTCAATAAAAAATAAATTAAAATATTTCTCATAAAAACATAACACAGTTGTAAACTAAGGCTCTTGAGTAATCTAAAAATGTATAATACTTATATATTCATAGAAAATATAAACGACGAACGAAGAACATAGAAAATATCTTAAGTTGAACTTCCACAATGAGTAATCTAGTAAATATAAAATTATCAAAGTATAAAGTTTGGGTGTAATTTTATACACATAAAACTTTTTATTTTTTTTATTGCTGTTATGTCGGATAACTCTGTCATCTTAGAATATAAAACAATCAAAACGGTTTCAGTATTAAGACTTGTCCCAACCATTTTTGAGATGGATTCCCATAGTGCGCCGGCCGTCGTTTAGCGGGTGTCTACAAGTCATAACATATAACTTCTGTTAAAAATTTGGATATAGGGTATTATGGTAAAAAAAATGTGAATTTTAAATAGCAATAACTTTTTTATTTTATTTTAAATAATAATAAGTTTTTTTTTTTTTTTTGGTAATGTTGTTCCTGTACCTATGTGCCCCTTTCGGATCGGATACGGTTTTTTTACATATTGTATAAACATCTCAATTTTTTTTAAACTCTTATAACACAATCGACGTTTTCGCTATATTCACTTGATAGGTATATCCAGATGTGGACGTCTTTTGGCTGAAACGATGATCATGATGATGATGATGTTGATTCCTGATCTCAACATTTTAGCTTTTAAGCTTCAGCCAAACTGAGCGACTACACCGCGGGTCGCGGGAGCGAAGCGGTAGCGTTAACAACGCGAAACTAACGCGGGAATTATCGTGCACTCCTGCGCAACTACAGCGCGAACAGCGAACTTTATTTTGTTTAGTGAATAGTCACAGCCGCACGTCTATGGCTTAGTGTTGCACCTAAATTCTTGTGTTATGTCAGTATCATATTTAACATAAGAGTATGACTCTGGCCGATTCATCAGTTTGGCCGATTGAGTCCCATATTTTATCCTTTTTACGTATATTTTTATATCCAGGATTTTTCAGATCGTATAAGAAGAGTATGTTCTCTTACTTTTTCGATAAACATCTCTATATTATTATCGTCTGTCATCGTGGAGTTTAAATAATGAGACGGCCGTAATAATGTAACTATCTGTACACACGTCTGACCACAAGACGCGTGCTTCCCGCTCGCTCCCGCTTTGCCGACGCGGTGTTATCGCGTTACGGTCGCGTAGGTGTGCAAGGCGCCATATAATAAAACGAGCAGCGTCCACCGCGTGGTAGACGCTCCCGCTTCGCTTCCCACCTCCCGCGTTGTGGTCGCTCAGGTTTGGCCGAAGCTTTAATTTAGAAATTTCTACATAATGTTTCAACATAATGTATTCCGTTTATTCGTCTTCAGTACCTATCCTTATTATTATTGACATTTTTAAATATTACAAAAACGTTTTCATAAAACGATCATTACAAAGTTGAGTAAGTATGCAATTAATTATTTAGCATAGTTACACATATTGAACTAAATCGAATAACATTTTTGTGGACTGCTAATTTCTTTACTGCTCGTTTTTATAATGCCAACATAATAAAGTTAACTGTAAAATCTCTATAAATACATATGTATCCTTGTAGTATTTATTGCAAAACCTCTAATTGCGATTGAACTTTTCGTGATCATGTTGTTAGGAATCTAAAGAGTGCGTTCAATGTGAAGTTCTGGAAGATATTCATAAATAATGTGGCGACTTTCTTTGTCTGTTTTATAGTATCTGTATTTCTGGTATAGTATCCGTACCATCGGACTATGAGAGTGAAGGAAGAGAGAGTGCACCTGTGTCTGCACACATACTTGTCCACTATAATACGAGTATCTCCCGCGGCAAAGGCTAGTCTCCGCTGAGATTGGCCGCCATGGCCGAAATACGATCTGGAGGACTATATTATTATCTGCTATCAACATTTTTTAAACTAAAAATCACATACAATTAACTTTAGAGAATACCTTAGCCAAGGAGAAGAAATTGTAGTATCGTATACCATCATCATCAGCGGCCTACAGCAGTTAGTGGAGTGCTAGATAAAAGCCTCTACAACTCAAGGTGAAATTGAAATCAATTTCAATTTATCTGATAATTAAAATCATCTCGAGCCAGAGTGATTATTACTGATCAATTGTGGTTACCATAATCACCCAGTTGCCATTGAATGATTTGCTTTTTCTTCTTTGAGATTTGAAATAGTTTGGTCTTGCTAACTTACTTAATAGCTAGGATTTCGTGCAATAAGAACATAACTTGGGTTGCTTGTTATGCCAACGGGCATTGCAAAAAATGGTATAGAAATTGTAACAATTTCAAATTACAATTTAATAATACAGGTTTCGTAAAAGTTTAGAGCTCGAGATTTTCTCATTAAATCAACACGAAAAATATATATATAATATTTTTCGTGTTGATTTAATGAGAAAATCTCGAGCTTTTTTATTTATAACTAATGCCCGTTGCATTGCCTTTTTAATTTTTAGGGTTCCGTACCTCAAAAAGAAAAAACGGAGGCCCTAAAGGATCACTTCGTTATCCGTCCATATGTCTGTCAGTCTGTCAAGACCCTTTTTCTCAGGAACGCGTGGAGATAACAAGTTGAAATTTATATCTAATACGTAGGTCCCTTGAAGCTCTAAAAAAATCCAGCTTCTAAGTCAACGCAACAAAAATATACGGCCATTTATGCGGCATAATTTGATACTCGCAAATAAATCAAAACCTAGTTTGGTCGGGTATTTCCCGTTGACCTAGAATCATGAAATTTGGCAAGAATCATGGTATCACATAATATATTTTTTTTTGCGTTTACAAACTTACATTTGCAGTTGAAGAATTGACCATGGCGCATATCGATATATGAGAGAACATGTTTTTCAACAACAATGTTAAATATGTTTTTGATATAAATTCATCCCAACTACGGAACCCTTCATTGTGCGTGGTCCGATACGCAGTTGGCCGGTTTTTTTGTTAGGAACCTTCTTTGGCGCGCACGCAACAACTTAGGTACCAAAGTTTCATCACAATCAGTCGAACCATTTTCGTGATTTTGCTAGACTAACGCACGATAGTTGACTTGGTATTTTTCCTATATTTATAAGGATGGACAGCAACGTTGCCAACATCAAGAGATTCTGTACTTGCCTACGAATTAAATTCGCTTTTCGTGTTTGTCTGTATGACCGCATTGTTCTTCTAAACCACGCAACAGATTTTGATGAGGTTTTCACCATCGTTTAGAGAATTTATTCCAGAACGCTTATGTGTATATTACAAAAATCTCGATGTTTTGACAAGTCTTAAAACCGGCCAAGTGCGTGTCGGACCACGCGCAATGAAGGGTTCCGTAGTTGGGATGAATTTATACCAAAAACAAACTTAACTTTGTGGTTGAAAAATATGTTCTCCCATACAGAATGTATGGGAAAACATGTTTTTGCAACTGCAAAGTTAAGTTGGTCGATTATTACTAGTTAACTTGTAGAGCCCACTTAGCTGTGATAGTTTTTCTATTAATTTCGTTGTATAAACTATTGCTATGATTTTTTTCACATATCCAAAACCAACCATTTAGCTGGCAGGGGGGGGAGGACACTTGACTCTAACAAAAATTAGCACTTTAAAGCTTAATATTTCGCAAACGGATCCTTGAATCCAAAAATGGTTTCCACAAACTCACAATTTTTTTAAAGGACCTTTCCAATGATAATATTCCAATGATAACCATGAGTTAAAAAAAAAAACATCACCACTTTACGTGTAGGAGTGCATTTTTTTTTAGGTGCAAAAAAAATGTTTTTCATAATTTTGTTTTACCACTTTGTCGGCGTAATTAATATGTATACCTATGCCAAATTACAGCTTTCTAGTACTAAGGGTCTCGGAGCTAGACCACGGACAGACAGACAGACAGACGGACATGACGAAACTATAAGGGTTCCTTGTTTACTACGGAACCCTAAAAACCGCGCGAAGCAGTAGCGGGTTGCCAGTAATTATATAAAAGTTAAAAGCAAAAGTGTGTTTGTTTACTTTTGTTTATCCACTAAATTCGTAATTAATGTTGTCCAATGCAGTTATTGTGTCGAGACTAAGTAGGTATTATCAATTAATTTAATAGGTACTAAAAGAGTGTAGACCTAGACGATGATTTATTTAACACAATGTTTTAAATAAATCATCGTCGGTTGAGCTGAATGGTGCTAATCCATGCGTCATGTTCGTGAACGGGCGCCGTCAGTTGGGACTGGTCATCTCTTAGCTGCCAGGGCTTATTTTTATTTAATTTAAATTTTTTGAATTGTTCTTTGTTTTATCTTTTTATTACGGACGCTTCTAACGTGCACGTCTTTCTACATTGTTCTCACATGTATAATTTCAACATGAATGATGTAACCAATATTTTGTAACAATTTTTTATTTAAAAGAGTGTCCGTGGAGTTTCTTGCCCGTTCTTCTCCATAGGTACCTACTACGCTTTGGAATGGGCAACTAGCTTCATACCTATTTCTGACTGACCGATTCCTTGACAATTCAAAAGTGCCTGTAAATGGTTTAATTGAAATAAATGCTTTGAGTTTGAGTTTGAGTTTAATCACTACTATGATAAATTCTCGTTTATAGCAGATGAAGAAAATGCCAAGATAAGAAAAAGATTCAAGCCCATCACAGACGTAGCTATAATATTTCCATACTAATATTATAAATTCGAAAGTAACTCTGTCTGTCTGTCTGTATGTTACCTTTTCACGCATAAACCACTGAACGGATTTCGTTAAAATTTGGCTAGGCGATAGATGGCATCCCGGGATACGACATAGGCTACTTTTGTCTCAAAAATAATTTTTCAAAAATCGTCCCTTAAGAGGGTAAAATAGGGGATGATTTTAGAATTCACACACATGCAATATTATTTTATTTTTTTGTGTCTTCTTTTCAAGATATTTAACGGATTGGAAATATAGTCATAGTCCGTACCTACCTATCTTCAATTAATATTTAGTCTTTATTTCATTAAAATTGGCCAACTCGGTTAAAGTTATAACGATTTAAATTCATAAACTAACCTTTCTAACATGTAGGTAAAATGTGTTCAATGGCGGCAAGAGTAGTTATTACAAATCAATGGTGATAATAACAGTAAAATTAATCATTAGTATTTTAAGAAAGGCATTTAGAATCATATAAACTTTTTTTTTTTTACCGGGACATGTGTGAGTAGGACTTGCGCCCTTCTTTTTGGGTGGGAAATTATCAAATAACTGCCCCCACTCGGGGCAGAGCAGGAGGGCGTGTCAGACTCTTACTGACTAAAACCTACCAGTGTTCCTTCAGTTACCTGTATGTTGCCAGGGGTCACGGTATCCCTTTCGGACTTTCCCGCGACCCCGGCAGGCATCGGCCCTAGCGGACCCCGTCAGTTGTGCTGACATCTCTTTGAGGCACGCATGGAACGCAACGCGCCGTCGACCCGGGCCTGGTCCTTATCGGACGGCGAGCTACCCATTGCTCACCGTCCGCAAGCCCGCGCCTACGGTGGCCGGAAATCGGCCTTCGATTCCCGACGCCCAGGGCTTCTCCTGTGGCAGCTAGGGGCGTGAGAGCGCGAAATTTGCCTCTCCCTCATGCGTTTCGCCACCTCCTTCGCGAGCATTACTGCTTTGCAGAAGGAGATGACGGCTTCTCATGCCCTCTCGCTCCGTACCATGGCCAGGACCAGGACCCCGCCTTATCCGGATCAGGAACTTTCCGAAACAACCGTGTCGGGTGAGGACCTGTGTCAGGTGGAAGGTGAGGACTTTGTGGTGCCTCACTAGCTACTCCCCAAAGAGGGGACTTATCGCCGCAATTGTGGTGTGCCCAAGGACTTGCGCCCTGAGGGTTCCGTATCAAAGCTGTGCTTGCTCGGCTGCCCGAATTCCCAAATCTGGATTGAAGGAAAACTTAACTTTTCAATTGAAAAAGAAATTATATATAGTAATGAAATATGGACTTAATGTTACTTCAAGACACTACCTATGAATTTTTGATCCCCGATTTGAGAAAAATACTTAACTTTGCAGTTCATATATAACAATAAATTACCAATTTTCGGATTTTTCTCTTTACTAGATCTTATTTCTCGCAAAAAATCATGCTTCTGGGCCAACGGGAAGTACCAAATAGATTGGTTTATTTGCAAGTGTCAAAATATGCGGCATAAATTGCCGTTTTTTTTATTGCGTTGACTTGGATGTTTGATTTTAATTACAGCTCCAAGAGACCGTAGATCTAAGTTTTTGATATCTATTTCAACTTGATGCCTCCACGCGTTCCTGAGAAAAAGGGTCTTGATAGATAACGAGGTCAGCCTTAAGGGTTTAAATTTTCCATTTTGTGGTACGGATCCCTAAAACAAATTTATTATCTACTTGTTACCTTTTTATGCCCTAACGGCTGAACGAATTTAGATGAAAGGTATTGGATAGGCCATGACTTGGGTTAGGACATAGGATACTCTGAATCCCAGTAGCACGTTCCTGTGGAATATTTTCCGACATCCACGCGGGCGAAGCCACGGACAAAAGCTAGTATTAACATAAATCATAGCTGATATTACGATATATTTTCCATAATAATCTTCGAGCCACCTCAGACGGAGCTATTATATATATTTCTATTACGTCACCCAATTATGTGGATAGATATAGCAAGACATATTAATATATATTATGGTTTATTAAACCGCAAACCAAATGAGAGCAAAAATATATATTATAGCACAGTATATTAATATTATATTATAGCTACGTCTATGACGGGATTGAATCCCGTATTTAAGCCATCTATGGCCCACATTAAAAAAGCAATTACCTTTTACTTATTTTTTTTTTAAATAAAATTGAAAGTGCGCTCACAGGTAACCCTCTTGCTCCTAGTGTTCAAGATGAAATTGTGACGTTATTCATTTTGAGAAATAATGATTTTGAAATATTTTTTCTAAAGGCTAAGCGTGAAAGGACTCACTCATTAACGATTCAGTACAAATTAATTATCTACACGCTGATTGCGCAGGTAACGCAGACGTCCCGACTGTGTACAAATGATAAAAATACTACGTGTAGTATATTCTAATTATGTGTCTCGACGTTCTTAATTAAATCACGAAATTACTCTAGGTCGATGAATATTATTATTATGGAAGGTTTTCTCAGGTAAATTCTTCTCATACCTGTTTCATGTGTCATGGCTATTCTTCCGGTACATTCTACAATGAAACTTTACTCAAATGAGTTACCTAATAAATTTTTCTCAGTATATTGTAGGTACTTGACTTAAATACTAGTTAAAATCTAACAAGAAATACTGCCATATGCGTCATTGGCAAGTACCTTTTCACCTCTTCAAGTCATCATCATCATCATCATCAGCCTATAAATGTTCCCACTGCTGGGACACAGCCCTCCTCTCTGTGAGAGGAAGTGGGCCGTAATCCACCACGCAGGCCCAGTGCGGGTTGGTAGATGTCACATGTCTTCGATTTTTCGGTTCTAGGACATTGCCGGTTTCCTCACGATGTTTTCCTTCACCGTTTTGAGAGCAGTGGTGATGAAATAGTTTACACAAAGTAAAGCGCCTATCTGGGTTCGAACCTACGACCTACAACTCGTACGTCGCGGCCGTTACCACTGGGCCATCACTGCTCTTCTTTCACCTCTTCAAGTGATTTTCATAAAATGTGGAATCCGCATGCGCCAAAAATTCCTTGAGGAATGTGAAAGTGTCTGTCCGACAGCAGCTTGCAAACAACGTAGTAAGTTTATAATAATCTAATCTGGCTATAGCCTAGATTGTCCCACTGTAGGGCAAAAGCCTGGGATCTCACTTTTCCACACAATTCTGTCCTTTGCTAGTCGGCCAGTCCTTTCGATAGGAGTCAAGCTCGTTCCGCCATCTTCGTCTCGGCCTGACGCGATGTCGTCATGCGTTTAGTGGGACCTAACCGGTGGTTATCGCAGCCCATTGTCATCTGTCAAGTCAATAATAAACTTGAAAAACCTTACTTGATATGTCTATGGAAAAACCAGAGTAGGGTGACATTGACAGTAATTGACTGGTTAGCTAAGTAGCTAAGGTGCTAACAGTATCCACCCAGTAAAACAGTAAAATCATTTTAAAAACGTATCCCCATTTTATTTATTTATTCATCCCGATATCTCACACAAGCTTCGCAGTAACTAATAAAAATAAAGTTTAAAAAAAATTCAAAACAACAATCCTGCAATATTTCCATGTAGAATGTTGAATCAAAGAATCTTATTTATAATAAAATAGAGATTGTCGATGTTTTGAAGGAAAAAAATGAAAACGTCAATGTCAAATTTGACCGGTTTATATTCCTTACCGACGATTTCCCGATCAATTTGTAGAACGTTTCATGATTATATTATCATTCATAAAAGATTTTATGGTGACTCTTCCACAAAAGTCACTCAAGAGTTGAAGTTAAATGATGCTGCACAGTACACAGAAGAGGCTCCGTTAAACTGTCTTATCAAAACCATAGTAATAGACGATTACAGATAGAGCACGCATTGTGCAGACATTGATGGTTCGAAGCCCATATCTTGGGAGTCAGTTCGTAGTTGTGACGTCAAATACTGTAGTGATATATACGGGTGGAATGATCGCGCGCGAACATTACTAATGTTAAAGTGCCCCGTGTTGCCCACGCGCAGTTCGTGTCGCCAGACTTACGCTCGCTAATTTACTATAGCGATACAGCATTGCTTCGAATTAGTGTATTTAGTGTATACTTGTGCTGGAGCGTTTGCTAAGCCGGTAAGTTGTGCTTTGTTTTTTTTTTCTTAGATATAAGATTAACCATAAAAAAAGTTTAGGAGTTTTCAATAATTTTCTATGTCAGAGGGAAATTTATAGTCTTTGTTATTGTTTACATGAAGCTGTAAATACTTACCTATGTGTCTAAACAAAGTTTAAAAGTTTTCTTCCTATAACCATAATCAGCAAAATAGAAGGAAGAAGGATGGTTGCGATTTTCCACCCAACTATTCTGGGATAACAAGACTACTTAGTTGGTTTTTGCCAAAGCGTCATCTTTCTTGAAAATAATCTATCATCAAGTTCAGTGTTATCACTAGAAGTTATACACTTTGTAAACAAAAAACTTAGTGGTTTTTCGTAGTCAAACTACTTACATTATCTTTGAACAGAGCTTAAGAAAATGCAATTCCTAGATCTTAGACGTCAGAAATAAAGGTCTCTCTGACGTCCAAGATGTACCAACAATAGTTTGTTATTCGTACTTATGATAATGAATCAAACTAGTTTTGGTACGGATTTGTCTAGACAAACTTTTTAGATTATGTATGAACAATCCAGTCGTTGTTAAACGGACAAAACAATTTTATAAACTTGAAAGTAAGAAAAACAATGTCAAGAGCGCATCATTATCTTATTGCGAAAAATATTTAAAATTTATGGCATTGATATGCAAACTAGATTTAAATTTGACCAGACCTGAACTAAACGAAGGCTTCTATAAAAAATTATCAATCAAGATGAAGTAATTAAAATGTTACAAGTATTTTATTTTAATGACTTTTGAAGCCCATAAACTGTCTTTAAGCGACCAAAAAAATGCAACATTTTATGTAGTGTTAAGAAAACACGCAGTTGATGTCATGTTTTGTTTTATAATAGGCATTATAATTTATAGCTGTCGGCATAAAAGTGTTATAGTCCTGGTCAAGATCGGTCAAGGTAGCGAGCTGGTAGCGTGAGGTCGAGGCTCTAGTTCAATTGCACTTAGTTGCATTCAGCTAAAATATTTCGCGAAAAAATTATGAGGAAATTATTTTTCCAGATCAAATAAGGAAAATTTCCAAAGGTAATCAAGATCGTATTGTTCATAGTATTTGCATTACAGGACGTGTTTACTTACGGGCTTTGTTGGCAATAAACAAGTAGGTACTTATAATTGTAGGAAGCATAGAACAAAGATTTGCGTCGGTCGAGTTGCAGAATGATAGTTGTCTTACTATTGCGAATACTTTACTTACTTTTATTATACCTAATGGGTGTTGTAGTTATTTTAATGAGCTTTTAATTTCTGTGATAAAATGTATTATTTGTTTACTAACATAGTAAACAAATAATATATTTTCAATAATCCTATAAAGTACCTTGCTACAATCACCTGACCTTGCCAACAGGTCCAGTCTCTACATTTTCGAGCCTCCGCTAAATGAATTGTTTTCAAAAAGTTATCTAGATCGATTAATCTTTTCCCAAATCGTTGCCACACTGTTGTTGCATACGATTTGGAAACCTAAGGCCGGCTTTGAATTTATTTGTGAACTCATTCATTTATCTTTCATTCAAGTTCACACCACCTTAAATAGTTGTAAAACTCAGAACTTTCCTTCACAACTTGAAAATTGTATAAATCACACTTTAAATATTTACGTTATTGTTGGAAAAGATAAGTGGGTACTTCGGTCGTCTGATCTTTAGGAATCTTCTAGGTCAATAGGACCGTATCTAATCTTAGGTTTTCCAAGTGAAAGTTTTGCGTACTTATGCTTTTCTTAGTACTAGCACCATTACCATTTGTCACGCTTCTTCAGTCACAGCCCTCTTAATGTATTGACGTGATCATCTTGAGCTAAGTACCTTTCGAACTGAGCATTGTTTACTGATCATGACATTGCGCATTTACTATGTACAAAAGAAACAAGTGCTGAGGAAATATAATGCTAATAAAACAAATATTAAATAATAACTTAAGCAACTGCTGCCCACACAAATCAATATTGATATTCAAAGAATTATTAAAATCAATTCTTTTATTGATCGGTGCAAAGATTACAAAATTTCTCAAAGGTTAGTTTGGACCTTCACCTTTTGTTCGTGACCTTTGAATTTGTTTTATTTCATATAGTAAACTGTTTGATGTGACGGTTTTAATCAAATATCTAATTGGACGATAGGTACCACACAGATCGAAGCCTACTTCCTTCGTTTTATGAAGCATAATTGGAGGAGTGTCTGCATCTAACGATTCTATAACTCTAACTAAAGGATATTATCACATATGACGTCTCAGTATTTTTATTTGGACAATTGGTTATAAACCGCAACCATTTCTTCAAGCAGTTACCATGTACTTGTTAAGTGTAAAAACTAACTTAAAGCGAGGAATTTCAAATAGTTATACGGTTCTAAAAATTTATAAAATACAGGCGAGTTTCACAAACCAATCATGACTGGTTCATTCCGTCAATTTTGGAGGATCCATGAGGATTTCCCCAACGAAAAGATAACGATAATTACACATTTAAGGACCTATCCTTGGGAAAACCCTTACAGATTTTCACATCTCTTTTTATGGACCAACAACAGGCAATCTGTAAAACATACGAATGTCTTTATCCCACAGAGAAAGAGCTCTATCTCAGGTGTACTCTCAGACAGACATAATCCTAAGCAAAACAGTTTCCTTTGTCAATTTAAAAGCTTTATAAATTACGCAGTTCCTACATACTTATTGTTGTATAGGTAGTTTGCTTCTCTAATATTTACTTACATAACTCACGGCTTCTTCCTACGGGATTAGGTAAAAACTACAGAACGTCACCTGCTACGATCCTTGCATACCTACTCCTTTTGTTTATTTACTTTTAATCATAACATTTTAACATAACACGTTTTACTTCATAGTTCTAGGCTATTCTAGGTCAGTAGGTAGTTTGCTTCTCTAATATTTACTTACATAACTCACGGCTTCTTCCTACGGGATTAGGTAAAAACTACAGAACGTCACCTGCTACGATCCTTGTATACCTACTCCTTTTGTTTATTTACTTTTAATCATAACATTTTAACATAACACGTTTTACTTCATAGTTCTAGGCTATTCTAGGTCAGTGTAAGTTAGCTAATATAATTTTGTCTGTGAATTCATACATGGTTTTAAGTTTGTAAATTAATTTGACTCTAATTATGATACTCGATTTTCGTAAAATATTAAGTATATTTTTGCTTTTCTAACACAATATGAGGATGCAAAAAATATCTTCTTTTTTTTTGTTCGTTCACAAGATTTAGTTTGTTTTTAGTTTCGTGTGCCTTTGCATAATATCTTAAATAGTACGCAAATGTGGATCAAATTAAGCAGACGGAGGTTCTATACAACCGCGAAAGGCGTATGTTTACTAGTGTTCATGCTGACATAGATAGGTAAGGAAATATTTAAAATAACATTGATTATTTTCAACCTTATGTATAAGGAACTAAGAATGTAAACAAAGAATGAATAAGGTTATATACATTATAAAAAGACGCACTTACATTGATCAAATCACGTGGAATGTGGCAAGCTTGAAGTGTTTGTACTCACGTACATAGTTAATTTATGTTCAACTAACTCTTTGTGAAGTGTTTGCTCTGTCCATTTGCTGCACCTTAATGCAAAAAGAATAAAAGATTAATTGATTATAACAATAATAACTCAAGTAATCAAGTACCCACATACTTAGTATTTCAGTAACATCAACTAAACGGAAATAACTGATTATTTCCGTTGGTTGGTCAATGATTATCCTAATGATGTAATTTAATAACCTGTGATTGTCATGAATTATCCAATATTTTCAATGATTCGTTTCGGGCCCAGTAAGTAGGTAGGTATATTTAGTGGAAAATTGTGGAAATCCAGATTTGGTGATTCCCTATCATTTTATTTTACGTGTGCTTTTGTCGATCAGAATATTAAACACCCAGCTCCGTGATAAAAAAAATAAAACAAATAACTAATCGATATATACATAATCGATTGGAGATTTTTAAACGGTTTATATATGTTGATTTGGTTTGCTTGATTGAATTTAATTAAACTGGTCAGATAACTTGAATTATTAACAAGATTAAATGAATAATCTAGACCTTGCTAGATTTTAATTAAATCATGAGTCACTATAATTGTTAAAGATAATTACTGATGGAAATTATTGTGTCGTTTTATGACGAACGGACGGAAACTTGAGGAAAACATTTTCCAAGTCCGTAGGTTATATTGACATAAACACATACACTATGATTACATTGAACTTAGCGTGCTTATGTTGTTAGCTGAACTATTATACCAACAAGTGGGTGTTTGCGATTCTTTTTGAAAATATATGGTTTTAGGACAGTTTAAAATCAACAACAAGATAGTAAATTAGCTCAGAACATCCTGGATAATGTAAATATTACGTCACGGTAGATAATAATCCGTGGCGTATTAGGCGGTTGGGCAGTTGGGCTAGAGTTACTTAAGCGGAGCTGATTGATAGATAAAACGTGAAGGTTTAGAACGTGAGCCATCTGCTCGTATCTCCTGATTTACACACGGCTGCTGTTGCTGTATGTGGTTGCAATATTTTATGTCTGTTTAAGTACTTGTTGTTTCTAAAATATTTTTGCGAATATTGCAATGTTTTTTGTCCTTATTAAATTAAACGAGCTTGTCTAGCTTTATCTAAAAACCATCTCAATATGTACTCGTAGATGATCGTGCTTGTGCACTACCGGCCAAAAAATTTAATCTAGCCTGTTTTTAAACTGAACTCTTGATTGCCAATCCAGTTCAGCAGATAGACACTGCGTAATAATCCGCTTGATGAAGGAATAATGACCATTGGCACGATATTGAACTTGTCGCGGGTGACGGGAGCAGGCTGAATGCGCGCCTGTCGGTGTCAAGTGCCGTGGAAGTGTCGCAAGCGCGGCGCAAGTCCTCGTGGAAGTGTCGCAAGCGCGGCGCAAGTCCTCGCGTCTCGCAACGCAACCGCGCGGGCGCAGCTATTACTGCTGTTGGCCTGTTGCAACTGGAAGCCGCCCGCGCACCCCTCACACCGTGATCCGGAGATACATTTTTAGTTCTCACGGATAAGTGAAATGCAAGTGCAGATTGTTAGTTCACCAAAAGTGTAATCGGATTGTTAATTAATTAAGTGGTTATTTTGCATGACTCGCGCATTCACCAAGTTATTTTGCAAGTTGGATAGCGTCTTCGTCTTTGTCGTCGTTTTATGGTCTGCTATTACAAACGTAAATACTTCGAACACAAACGTATTTTAGAGTGAATTCAATTTTGATAACAACTTAATTAACTATTCCTCATATATGTAGGTAGTTCGTGCCAATATGAGAGAAGAGGATTAAAATCGTTTCGCCTCGTGACTTAACTAAATCAACATCAAGTCTGCGGTTACTAAGAGTCACCTTTTTAACTACCTCTGTGGCATTCACATAACACTTTTATGTGATTTTATAGTCCGAAAACTTATTCGTGCATATATTTGCAAAGTTAAAAACAACCTTTTTATGTTTTGAGTAGGTACTCAGAAGTGCAACATAATGATTTACAAAAAAAAAAAAAAAACTTCCAAGAAAATACTACAAAGTGAAAAAGTACTTTTATTTCGGAAGTTGGTGGCATAAAACTAAATTATAGATCCAAAGACACCGACTTCCGAAATTAAAGTTATTTTTCACTTTGTAGTGTTTTTTTTGAAGTGGGTTGTTTTTTTTTTTGTAAAACGTTTTTTATTTTTCTCTTTTAAGTTATGCTACCCCACACCAATTCATATACCACTACCTGCTATGTAAATAACAGTGACAGGAAGTATAACATCATCAAGATACACAAAGTGGATTAAATACGTATTATCGAAGTTAACTCAAAAACTACCCTAGCAAAGTTGATAAAATTTATATGGGATCACTGCACAAACTTCCTCTAGAGAATGAAAATTAAATGAAAGAATGTTCAATCCTCTTTTTTGTCTGTTAAAAAGTGTAAGCATCCTAAAGTTATAATATATTCACAGTAAACAACAAAGACCGGGCGGCGCATTAAGAGTGCTTTATATTCTGCGTCTCTATGGTTCTAAAAATATAGGGACAATGACTCAAAGACATTAAGCGATGGAGCAGTCGTTATTTTATGCAAAGATATGTAAGAAAATTATATCATTCATATTTTGACAGTTTTGACTGGTACCGGTGTTTGTTTTTTTGCGTTACGTACGGGTCGAGTGTGATTCTTGAATTATTCAGTTATAGCTTAGAAGATTCGTTCTCCGTACCTTTGTGCTCCAACAAATACGAGATTATGTTTAATTTTATTCTGCCGCGACGATTGATATATTCTTTTAAAGTTGTCAGACTGCGTTTGTCGTTCTATCTATGTGCTTTTTATCTTCTCTATTCTCATCGCGCTAATTATCTCTGTAGGAAAGAAGTTTATCGCTGAGTTTTTTCTTTTTTGCAGTAGGTATTTAGCTACACCAAGTCGGTACATGTAGTAGTGGTTAACAATGGACCCAGCATTTGCCCCTGAGGCATAATTTTGTAATTTTTTTGCGATAATAAATTTTCTTTGGTTTTTGGGTATATTTTGATTACAAAACTTCCCCACCCTCAAAAACTTCAACTGCCTTACCAGTTTAGTTTTGTAAGAAAAATTCGTTGGTCAACAAAATCAGAAGCTTTTTTCATGTCCATAAATCACTTTGGTTTTTATATCTATGTTTGAAACGATTTTATTGCTTAATTCATATTGTTATGATGAATTGGAATGGTTTGACTTTGATAGGATCTTGTCTTTATGTCATTCAACTTAATGTGATTATTAATAATTAGACTAGATATTTCACAATCTATATTGGTTTTGACATGTTTAAATAGCTTTTAAATATAAATAAAAATATTATAAAGAATTTGTTTACCTTTATTTCCTATATTACCGTTATATTCTTCGAAAATATTTTTTTTAAATTGGTATCCAACCTAAAATACCAGATGCACAATAGAACATCAATATATATTGATAAGACTCATGCATACCATGAGTACGTGGTTATAATATTAATTGAAATCATTCATTTTAATTACATGAAGATCATTTAATTCATTTATTCTTTACAGAAACAAAGAATGATGAAACCGTGATAATACCAACGACATTCTTGAACACGGATTCAAAAATCTTATGATATTATATTGTTGCTATAGGTGCCTAAACTATTTTTTAAACGATTTATTTAGTCCCTTAGCTAAAATAACATCAATTCATTTATCGCGCAAAATGTCATCTTATAAAATATACAACTATAATTTCTAGAAACCAGTCGCCATGCCTCAATTATGTTGAACGCTTATTTTTGGTCAGTATTAAAGGTGCTAAATAGGTATAGCAACATCCACCTACGTCCCTCACGTAACGAAGGTGACAGATGTGCTGAAACCACACTATAGGAGTTTCGACAAGGATGTAAACAAAAATAACAGGTTTTGTCTTAACAATGTGGTTCATAAACCCACAAATGCTTGTTTCCGCGATCCATTTTTAAAAACGATCAAGGTGAACCTATTCGTGCAATCGCTTTCGAGATTTTCAAGAATTAAATGTATCCAGATCGTCATTGGCTGATACGATGCAGCCTTGGGATATTCCACTCGTGAGTGCAAGGGCTCGTCTCATATCAAAGAACGACCTCGACGTTATTGTAACATTCCAATTGACGTCAATACTGCATTTTTTTGTGTGTGATCTGGTCATTGAGCTCGTCTTTAGTAAATACTAAATCCACAAATAGATATTACTTCACGCTTGTTATGCCATATTGGTTAATAAGAACAAGACTACTATTGTATTAACAGCTATGCACGTTCACTTTCTGAATGAAAATTAGATCGCATAGAATTTATAGCGATTAAAATTATGATTATGTTGAATAGATGATCAAGTGGTACATTGTATTAATGATAAATATGAATGAAGCAAAGAAATACACATTGTCTATGAATATAAATCACGCACATAAAGTAATGCGAACACATGGAGTATCGTAACACTTGTTTGATATCATGTAAGAAACGATCGACAGATTACTTACACGCATTTCATAATGCACTTCCATATTTAACTTAGTCCTACTACTTAAGTTTACGATGCAATTACCTACACCGTTATTGTGGTATTGACTTAATAGAATATATCAAGATGAACGAGAGGATGCAATCTAAGGAAATAAACCATTTGATACAGCAGCAATGGGTACTTCAGAAGTACTGACGACTAGGCACAATTACTTAGCACTATGTAAGTACATCCATAATAATTGTTCAACGGTAATTGTAAATCCCGAGTTGCCGTTATTGTTTCGCAGTCTTTTGTATTGTCATTGAAGCAATTAATCATTGATATAGTATCAATGATGTTAGTCATCTTCAATAGAAATAAGATGGTTAACCGTGACCGTAGTTCTTTGTTAGTCACGTGGAAATTGCGCAAATAATTTTACGTCTATAGGCTTGCTATGGATAATGTCACGGTCGAAACAATAATTAGAGCGTTTGGCCCGAAAGTGTCCGGCGGACGCAGGGCTGCCAAAAATTTCATAGCTTTTGGTTTCTAGCTACGTAATAATCAGCGAAAGTCTACTTCGCAAACTTAAAAAAGCAAGCACTCTACTCAGAATCATAAGTCCACGAAATGTAGAGACACCAAACAATTTATATGAATTTCTCATCTGTTTTTACACGATATATTTTTTATATAACTGGCAATATTGCATTGGAAATACCATCACGTCAAGGTTTGTAAATAATACTAGCAGCCCTATGCGGATTGTTGGTGGCGGCGCGTCAACGACGTCGTGTGTATGCTGCCCGCGCCGACGCGCCGACGCTTTTGTCAATGCGTAATAAAGTCGGTGCGCATTGACGGCCGTGGCATGCGCCGTCCTAGCACCTCGTATACACTTCGCAGTTTGCACCTACACGTAACGTTACCTACCTAGTTTTAGAATATGAACGTAAATAAATTGACAAAATTGTTTTAGAATAATCAAACGGCAAATCTATTTGTGTTTACGACAATTATGGAAGTAACGTATGATTTTTGAATTTTTTATTACGAGTCACATGTAGTTGCTCGTGATGGGTTCCATTTTATTTTGTAACAAATCTATCTATTTACCTACTGTCAGTCTATTTTATTTACCTACATTTCATTTATTTATACTGCTCTGTTTTTTATTGAGTTGGTAACATTTAATGTGCTAATTAATTAAAGCATGCAAACATGAATCCGGAAAATCTAGAAATGAAGGTGGTATGCGTTTCAATTTAAAAGAGATTTCAGGTCAGTGACTGAATACACAGTAAAAAGAGTTAATTTCATAAATATACAAAACAATCATACATTCGTAATGTTTCTCTTCAAAGAATAAGAAATCTTAACGACCCGTTATTTCAATTTTCGGAACGTACACACTGACTCAGTAATTTCTCCTGTTTTTATGCCAGTAGGAATTATATACTTCACAAATGTATTTACGGAAATATAATTTGAATGTGATTGTAATGGCATTACAGTATTTTAATTCAACAGTGATTTAATAAATATCTACTGAAAGGCAGGAAACTTTCTTCGGTTATAATTTAATGATCACATCCTTTTTTATTCCTGACGTTTCAACCGAAACGGAATGGATACTTTGTTACTTTTCAATATAACATAACATAACATCACACCTTGTTTCCCCGAAGGGTTGGGCAGAGGTGTCCCTGTAGCAGGTACACCCACATTTCGCCAGTTCTATTTTTTAAGTCCCATGTAATAGGGGGCCAGCCTATATAAGTTTTAAATATAAGTATTATTGAATACTGAAGAAGAATTAAACAAACAATGGTGCCGATTCTCTTGTACACCGAACTAAACTAACTAAACTATCACTAAAATTCCTTACTTTTGACTATGAGAATTTTAAAGCTATTCTGCAAAATAAATTCTCTAAATTTAAAAATAATTTTGACACATCTAAATCGAATTTGACAATCGCGACTCCACACGTGATACCTAACCACGTGATCTTTTTAGAGCCGGAGGCGCGCAGGGGGGGCAGCCTCGTCGTGTTTTGTATGGAATTTTTCACTTTTTGTATGGAAAATAAGAAAAATTATAACCTACATGTAGAGTGTTAGGGGTTTAAGGGTATTATAAAGGGGGTCGAAATTTTCATTATTTTTAACCGACTTCCAAAAAGGAGGAGGTTATATGTTCGACGCGTATGTTTGTTTTTTTTTTTTTTTTTTTTTTTTTTTTTTTATGTATGTCCACTGATTTCTCCGTCATTTGTGGCCCGATTTTGAAAATTCTTTTTTTGTTTGAAAGGGTATGCTCCCAAATTGGTCCCATATAAATTTTATTAACTTTGCTTGGGCAGTTTTTGAGTTAGCTACAAAATACGTATTTTTTTCCCACTTAGTATGTAGATGATATGATAAGTTCCTGTCACTGGTAACAGGTAGTGGTATTTGAATGTGTGTGGGGTAGGTACCACAACTAAAAAGTGAAAAATAAAAACTTTTTACAAAAAAAACAACCGACTTCCAAAAAAAAACACTACAAAGTGAAAAATAACTTTAATTTCGGAAGTCGGTGGCAAAAAACGAAAACACAAAACCCAAGACACCGACTTCCGAAATTAAAGTTATTTTTCACTTTGTAGTGTTTTTTTTTGGAAGTCGGTTGTTTTTTTTGTAAAAAGTTTTTTTGCGATTGGACACACCGTTTTCGAGATATAAGCAAAAGAAAAAAAAATGATTCAGTACTGTTTTTGCATTTGAAGTCGAGGTGTTGGTGTGAATTTATAGTTCATGACAACCAATTTTATTCCACACGTTTTTAGTCGCGATTAAAGATTAAAAATAGTCAGATTTAGTTAGAAAATCTAAATTTTAGGTGAAAAACGTCAAATTCAGAATAGCAAAAATGTTATTTTCACTAAACTAATATCTCGTTGCCATCTTAGTGCTGTCAAACTAAAATATAGTTAAGTTGTGTCACTTTAGTCTATTTCAGAATGGGAAATCGTCGTTTGACAGGAATAAACTAAATTTTGGTGATTTTTAGTTTAGTTTAGAGGCATTTGTGACAAGAGAATCGGCACCAATGATTAAGTAAATCAGTACGTAGACTGGAGTTTGTTTATAGTGCAGCAGGCTGTTATTGTCCCGGTCAATTCACATATTACTCAAATAATAACAGAATGCATGCAGTAAAAAGTTGTTTATTTCGTACTTTGGGTTTTAAGTGCGAATTTCACCTATGAAACTGAACGCGATCAGCACATCTAAACTGAGTTCAAGAGCTGTCAGTGTCATTATTTTCTTTGGAACATTGACACTGACAGTTCTTGAACTCGGTTTAGATGTACTGATCATGTTTAGTTTCATTGCTGAAATTCGCACTTAGTCTGATGCGCTTGCCTTTTTTTTGGGCATACTAATCTATGCATACTACTTATAATTATTGAATCTATGATTGATTGGTTCAAGTAGGTATACAAAAATTTACGGAAAATATTATGATTCAAGTAACTTTAGGTATTTAATGCATAACAAACTTTTGCCAGCTTCGGCGATAGACTGCAATGATCTATGAGAATTTAGCTTTGTTACATCGATGGTCTACGAAGACACGTCCTGTCAACATTGTTACAACGAATTTTGGTTATTTATAAAAATAACCATGATTGATTCGTATTGCAACCGTTTTCAGTAAATGTAAGTCATAGCGTGTTGTGGTTGATTTTTCCTCGACTCTAATATTAACACCGAAATGTTTTTCAGTTATCTATTAAAAATGATTTCCATAGAAGATATTACCATATTGTTTTAGGGCTTTTTTTTTGTTTGTAAATTATCAAATAACTTCTCCCGCTCTGGGCGGAGTGCGTGTCTTCTCCCGAAACCCAAGGATGGGGGTTTCGGGAGAAGACTCGCCGCGTTTGGCTCACAGGCCGTGAGCCAGACCAAATTTAACTCAATTATATGTAGCATCGATAATAGTAAGAAACGTCGATAATTTCTATCGACAATTTTTTTATATCCTGACAACCCTAGGAATGTCAGTTTGACATATGTCTCAGGGATCAAGCTATCTTTTATGAAGTATAGGTGCTGGTAGAATTAATTTAGTTTTGTGGCGCTCGTTCTTATCAAAACAAAAGAGTTGTTTATTCTTTTTAACAAATGTGGCTATTTCTAGAATATAAATTGAGGGTAACGTTAGGATTTTTCCCTTGATGAAGCCGTATATACTTATACCGTAATATGGCTATATGATAGCCGTTCATATCTTACTAGGAATATAACTATGATATGAGCACGATCTAGTAATATAACTATTAGGGCACTCCGACCGAATAGGTTAGGGTTAGTTAGAACAGTGACAAATTTACGCGCGAGCCGAGCAAGCGCTACGTCGGTAATTGGTCGCAGTAACAAAATTAGGGCACTGCGACAGTTAACAACCGCTTTCATAAAACTATATTACGGTATACAGCTATATCCCTATGGATATAACTATATTAGGGCTTCAGCCATCTTACTACGACATATACGTTCGTTCATAATCTTGCCGGATCATGCCGATCCGAACCGTATTTAGCACCCAGTAGACTCCGAGTGCAACCGAGGATTAGAATACCTCTATTTACGCTTATGCAGCTAATGCGATTATTTGAGAAGATACCTGCTTAATTATTTATTATGATTAATTATTCAGTTACAGTTCATTGCTCTCTTAATTATTGCTATAATAGTATTAAAGATAAAAACGAGGTTACATTTTTGTAAACCGGTCTTACGAGTCCGCGCTAGTGTCCGTCATTGCATAGAAATGCCTTTAAAAAAAAAGTTGTTTTACAATTTTCTGCCAGACTTTAGTGGTGGCGGAAACTATAAAGCTGGTCAATCTGGGAAACAAACTGATTGGTTAGCAAAAATCTTGAAACTCCGATCTAGCCGAGGAACGGCGGAACGGTTATGGGTGAAAAATAAATGAATTACAGACCGTTCACTATAACTTGTCCCTTGCCTTCATGTTGGCACCATTGCTTGTCAAGCTTAGTTTATAGAGTTCAAAATGGCGACTGACAGAACAGTGCTACCAATTGCGTCACGGGACAAGTTATAATGAACGCACTGTAGTTAGGTTGCCAAAAATTTAAATGACAAATTGAGCTTTAATAAAAGAGACACACAGAAGAGTGACGGAGACGACGCACTACAAAGCCTATAACTTTTACTACAACTCGATGTGTATTTACGGCCGGGCAGGTACCTACCTATTTACTAACATAAGTATTTTCGAATACAAAGCTCTGCTGTAGACAATGGCAGGATGAGAAAATGTGTAAAACTTACAATGTTTCACAAGCATATTATTATAGGTAGGTACCTACCGTACTAAAGATGAAAAATATAATTAAATTATGTAAATGGTTGAATTAATGGGGTGCGCTGTATTTCTGAGCGGATATGCCAATTACTGTTTTTGTTATTTTTGTTACCACGTGCACTTTATTACTAGGTACCTACTAGATGTGTCTGAATACATTATACACTGTTAAATTATAACTATACGCCTGAAATGGAATATGATAAATGCATGAAATTAAATCACATAATTAAATAACTCGTTTTCTTATTTATTTGTACATTATATGCATATTTACTTCTTACCTAAAATTATTATTATAGTTATATACCGTAACAAACTTTAAGTTACCTACTCATCATCATCTGTCTAGACTTTTCGCAACTATGTTGGGGTCGGCTTCCAGACTAACCAGATGCAGCTGAATACCAGTATTTTACATGGAGCGACTGCCTATCTGCCCTCCACAACCTAGTTACTAGGTAACACGATACCCCTTGGTCAGACTGGTTGTCAGACTTAACTATCCGTAACGACTGTCAGAGATCTACAAATGACAGCCGGGACAAACGGTTTAACGTGCTTTCCGAGGCACGGAGTTATCTTAGTATGTAAAGATGGTTACTCATCTACGGACCAATCGCGGCAAGCTTAGCTTAACCTGATTGATCGACCTGTGCGGCTGTTATTACTTAGCCGCAAGCCACTCTCCCCTTTAAGTTACCTACTATGTTTATAATTTTAATAATTTATCTTTTTAAGCCATCTACCTAGCCCACTGTCGGAATTTGATAAGCATCGTAGAACCACTCTAGAGTGAGCTTTGCTATAGTGACATGTAACATTAATATAAATAAATGTTACAAAATCAAAGGAGAATCAAAAAGAGGAATCATTGAAACCATTTAATAGGTAATCAATACATGCAATATTTGCCTTTTTACATCCTTGTTTATTCATTAGTCAAATTAGGATTTTCCCTGTTGAACTTAAGGAAAAAACTAATATTAATAAAAATATTAGGCGCGTTTTGATTTAGTTTTGTGAATTTTGGGAATTCCAGTTTCATGGAACTCCCAGAACACAGAGACGCTTTGTTAAAAGAATGTACAAAAGTTCAACTCAAACTGTACGTACCCAATTGCGTAACTTATTTTCGTAAACAATTACATCTAATTTGTTTCATTTTGGCAGTTCAACAACATTCATTGCGTTATTTACGTTGTTTAGCAGATTCTTTTTTCCAACTTGTGAAGCAATGGATTAGCAATTTGTTTCAAATCGAAACAGATTGTGTTGTATTACGCAATTAGGGGGGGATTCTAGGGAATCTCTTGGATCTAGGTTATAAATGGCTCGAACAGCCCTTTTCTGTAGAACAAAGATAGTATTAATGTCCGCACAGGTTCTCCAGAACAGAGAAGAATCCCATATGACATAAGACTATGAAAATAACTAAAATAAACAATTCTGGCTGTATCTACGTCAGTTATCTGTCTAATTTTTTTAACAGCATAGGCGGCCGAACTTAGCCTTCCTGACAATTTTTTCATGTGTGGGCCCCATTGTAATTTACCGTCAATAGTGATTCCAAGAAAAACTGTCGACTCAACAGGGTCCAACTCTGTTCCATTAACTTGAACATTAGTAGATAGCTGCCTAACATTTGGCATTGAAAATTTAATGAGTTTAGTCTTTTTTTCGTCCAGAAAAAGATTATTTACATTAAACTAATGCACAACTTTAGAGAGTGCATCATTAACTTGTTCAAAGTTGACTAACTGACGTTTGATTTTAAAAATGAGGGAAGTATCATCTGCGAATAATACGATCTTGTGATGTGATAAGGTAAGTCATTTATATAAATTAGAAATAAGAAAGGACCAAGAATTGAACCCTGCGGAACGCCCATGGTGACCGCAGATCCTGCAGATCTCTTGCCATTAACATTGACCCTCTGAATTCTGTTGTTCAGATAAGAAGTCAGAAGGTCAAGAGCCTTGTCCCTCATACCATAGTGGTACAGTTTCCTAATAAGTGTATCATGATGTACGCAATCGAAGGCCTTGGACAAGTCGCAGAAAATGCCAAGAGCATCTTGCGACTCTTCCCAGGCCTCGAATATGTTCTTCAGTAATTCCACGCCCGCATCTGTAGTTGAACGACCCTTAGTAAAACCAAACTGTTTGAGATGAAAGAGTGAAAATTTGAGCCTTGCAAATTGCGTTCTGATACCTTGTCCGCAGAGATTTATCAACGGGTTTAACAAGTAGGTCAATGGTTAAGGTGAAAATATGTCTTTATTTTTTGCCCTAAAAATGTCGCGTATTGTTTGTTATCAAGGCGATGACACACGCATAAAATACGGCATTTTTATAAGTGAATCCACGTACCAACAATTAACCTTGGGTTGCTCGGGTGAATGGGTTTTCAGATGTTTACAAATCGACAAACAATCGCGAGATGTTTTGATTCTTTGTCGATGAATATTAAAATATGTAAACTTTTTGACATTTATATACATCATATTTTTAAGTTCCAATAATAATGCTTAGTTAACCGAGTTCAAGATATTATGTAGATAACCGTCATCATCTTAAAAATCATAAATATGAATGAACAAGCATTATTTTTGTCAAACAAACTCTAGGTGTGATATAGGTTGTTCCAATATAGATTATCTTTATTTGTAGTTATCGATATTGAGGCACCATGTCGATGGTCATTTGTGACACGAGCTTATACAAATGCAATCGCGATTGTATTTCTTTCAAAGCATGTGAAGGTCATCACTAAAGATGTGAACGAAAGGGCTTAACATTATTATTATAAAGTTACTTATATTAATTATGTTAAGCCCTTTCGTGCGCCCCGCGGTTTTACCCGCATAAGTCGCGATATTGGGATAAAAAGTATTTTATGTCCTTACTCAGGTTGTGGTCTACCCATGTGCAAAATTTCATCCAAATCAGTTAAGCCGTTTTAGGTCGAAAGCGTACCAAATAAACAAACAAACTCACTTTCCTATTTATAATATGAGCTATAGGATAACGTTAAATTATTTATTTAATTCCTACAATGTGACATTTAAAGTCAAACTTTCAATTATACAAACAATTCCTATTAATTTGATTATGCGTCTTTAATTTAATTTCACCTCAAACAAATCCATTTTGTACGTATCCGCGCGAAGGATAATTATGGTTGTATTAGGAAATAGCAACATTACCTTGAATCTCACATTTTTAGAATTAATGACCATTAATACTTTATAAGTAAGAAGAAAAGGTCATCATACATTAGGGCGGCATAATTTTTTAATTTTCTTAATACAATCTGCGTTCCCCGGTTTCACCCGAATAAGTCTCGGTCCCGTGGGAATATCGGGATAAAAAGTATCCCATGTCCTAACCCAGGGGGCCTACCACCAGCTTCAGTATGGGAAAGAGATGAAGCTCTACAAGTCGTATAGCTCCATCTCTTTTTCCCACTGAAGTAATATTAAAATAATACTGTTTATGAGCTGGTGGTAGGCCCCCTGGTCTATACGAGTGCCAAATTTCATCCAAATCTTTTCAGCCGTGTTAACGTAACAAAGAAATAAACAAACAAACTCACTTTCGCATTTATAAAATTAGTTAGGAATGTTTAAAACAATTTACTGACGCAGATTTTAAATATTTAAGTGATAAAAATATCAATATAAATACCCTTGAAATGTTTGTATATTTATGTTTATAATTTATTAGGTACAATTTATATTCTCGTCCAAGTAGTGATCATTATAATAATGTTTACAGTGGAGTCAGTAGATGATGGCTAAAACAACATCTCACTCGTTTTGAAAACTATACGACCTAATTGTAGCAATTCTTTCATTTAAAGTACAATTATGTTATTAAAGTCAAATGAAAAAAAAATGTGAGTATGTGTAAATTTTGGGCACGCCACAATTGCAGCGATAAGACCCCTCTTTGAGGAGTGGCTAGAGAGGCGCCACGGCGTCCTCACCTTCCGCCTGACGCAGGTCCTCACCGGACACGGCTGTTTCGGGAGGTTCCTGTTCAGGATAAGGCGGGAGGAAACGCCCGGGTGTTACCACTGTGTGGATCGCCCGGAGGACACGGTGGAGCATAGGGTGGAGGTCTGCCCGGCTTTGGCGGAGCATCGCCGTGTCCTCGTGGAGGCGATCGGCGTCGGTGATCTCTCGCGTCCGGCCCTGATTCGGGCCATGATACGGAGCGAGAGGAAATGGGAGGCCGTCACCTCCTTCTGCAAAGCAGTAATGTTCGCGAAGGAGGAGGCGGAACGCGTGAGGGAGAGGCAAAATTCGCGCCCTCACACCCTAACCGCCGCAGGAGGAGACGCCTTGAGCGTCGGGAATTGCGAGCCGATTTCCGGCCACCGTAGGCGCGGGCTTGCGGACGGTGAGCAATGGGTAGCTCGCCGCCCGATAAGGACCAGGCCCGGGTCAACGGCGCGTTGTGTTCCACGCGCGCCTCAAAGAGATGTCAGCAAAATTGACGGGGTCCGCTAGGGCCGATGCCTGCCAGGGTTGCGAATAAAGCCGAAAGGGAAATCGTGGCCCCCGGCAACATGGCAACTGAAGGACTTGAGGAACACGGGTGGGTTTTAGTCAGTAAGAGTCTGACACGCCCTCCCGCTCCACCCAGAGCGGGAGAAGTTATTTGATAAATTCCAAACAAAAAAGAAAAAAAATGTGTGTGAATGTGAAATGTTAAATATATTTTTCTTTCTTTCTTTTCGTTTATTATCGACCTAGCTTGTCAAGTACACAGCTACACATGTAAGTTGTGCACATGCAGCTTAATTAAGTTTATGTAAGTAAATAAAATGCCATATAATTTCACAACAAATACTGTCAACTTTTCTCCGGCGTTTTGAAGGATACCTACACTATGGTGGGGCAAAGTGGTCCGACGAGATTTAATGAAGATATTGCAAAACGGATATAGTATACGTCGTAGTAGAATTTGGGTGGGAATGGTCAGAAATGAATCAGATGAACTTTCTGCCTACATCATCATAAAAATATTTCATTTAGTCTGTACCTAAATATCAAGGCTTAAAAATATATAATATTTTTAGATAAGCGTTGCGGTTTATGAAAAATGGTCACGATTTTTAATAATAATAATAATTTGCCAATTTTTATTTTAAACATCTGGTGTCCTTTTAGAGAATAATACAAATAAATGAAAACATAAAATATTAACAAAATGGACTACGACCTACGACATGTCGCGGAATTATGCACACGACTATACAGCGGATTAGCGGAAGTGTGACTGTAATTTACCTAGTTTTAATTATTTTTGGGATAAAAATCCCAACTAATATTATACAACCTTAGTTTTTGTCTACACTAAACCTCTTAAGGGGTCATTGTACTCATCATTATGAACAACTTTCACTATGGGACCAAACCTGAAATCGCGAAAAAAAAATCTGCTGTTTGTCAGCCCTACATTTTGACGAGATATGCGAACATAAATGTAGGGAACAGCTGATTTTTTTTTACCCTTTACCCCTTTTAACCCCTTAAGAGGTTTAGTGTAAACAAAAACTAACGTTGTAAATGCAAAAGTGAGTTTGTTCGTTTGTTTGTTACGCTTTCACGCTAAAACAGCTGAACAGATTTGGATGAAATTTGGCGCATGGGTAGACCATGCCCAGGATTAGGACATAGGTTACTTTTATCCAATTTTTTTCCTTTCTTTTGCTCACGGGATCGAGACTTATGCGGGTGAAACCGCGGGGCAAAGCTAGTTACCTAAATTAAAACGATTCTTAACAAACTACTTTCATAATGTGCATTAATTCAGTTACATATTACAGACTATGATATTCTGTCTCCTACTCCTGCTATCGGCCGAAAGTCTGTGCTGAGAAAGAAAGCTTCAGGACTTAACAGCTGTAGTGTACTTCCTACTTGTTACTTAGACAGAGTACGTCAACAATTTGGAACTTCCTATGCCTATCAATCAGATCATTCAAATTAATATCCGGAAAACGCCTACCTTATCTCCAACATTATTTCCGATGATCACAAATCGGATCTTGATAGTTAAAATATTACGAAAACCCGTCGGCCTATGCAGTATGCTAATGATCAAATAAACATTAATTATTATGAACAATTTGAGGGTCATTCATTACTGATTATTGACTAGGATTCCGATACACTGTAATTGTTTATAGTAGCCCATTTCTTAAGTGCCTACTATTTTAGTGGTAAGAGGAACAGGGTGTAAAGTTCACCAGTGAGTCGGGGTGATGAGGCTGAGGGTGATGACCAGGAAAGCGCGTTCGCTGCATGTTGGTGGTCAGGATACCCGTTGAAGCCGTGGGTGCTGGCTGTGTGACCCGCCTCACGAAACCTTGCGGGAGTGATGATGATGATGACGTCACGCCGAAGTATTTGCACGAAGGCTGCGTTGACGTTCATACTCGGGGTCACTAATTTAGTGGTATGAGGAACAGGGTGTAAAGTTCACTCATCCACCATAGAAAAGGGAGGATCCTCCGACCAGACGGATGTTGTGTCTGGCGGGCAACTGCCCGACGGTTGAAGTCGGAATCTTGTATATATGTCGATCGCACGGTAAACTTTAATTGCGCGATGCAGGATTTGTGTGATCATGTCTTTGATGCGTAGTTCGTATGTGGCGGTGTAACCGCTACACTATTAACTAAATTTTAATTTAATTTGTGCTCGATATGCGTGGCTGAGACGATTGGCGAATCGGCCCCGCACCCGGTCCACCCTGACATTCGATAAACTTGACGCTCGACTGTAGGCGGCTAAAGTTACTATTGTACCCAAAACCACTCATTCTGCAATCGCGATACCGTGTGCTCACACCTTTAAAATTAATGTAATACAAACAAATGTAAAAAGTGATTGTGTTTAATTGGTGCATATCTTAACATAGTTGTTGTGATTGTTGCAGGGAAAATGGAGGCGCTGAGTAGGCTTGTCGAGGGTTACCATGATCTGATGGACAATAAAAGTGACCAGAGGGTGAAAGACTGGGTCCTGATGTCGTCACCCTTCCCCACACTGGCGATATGTCTCACATACGTCTTAACAGTCAAAGTAAGTAACTTATTAAAATCCAATGTTATGCCAGTTTAATGATTTAACGTCACTTGAATCGATTAAAAATTGATATCATGTCAAACTAATTAAACATCATTACGGATGTTTTCCACTGGAACTTGCCACCGTTAATAGTAGGCAGTTGCGTAATAAATAAATTATCGTCCTATTAAAGAACATGACATTTGAATGTATTCACAATTTTGACAGTCACTTGTTTTGACATTTTGTATTTTTTATTTTTTCACTACAATTAATCCTTTTTTTTTTGTCAGGTGTTGGGGCCGAAGTTTATGGAAAACAGAAAACCGTTCGAGCTGAAAAGAATATTGATATTCTACAACTTGTTCCAAGTTATATTCAGTATATGGCTGTTCCATGAGGTAAAATATTTGTTACTTATATTTATATTTTTTTTTAAAAACATTGACTTTCGTTTTGTGGTGTCTAATATTTATGTTCATGTTTTTTCTTTCTAGAGTTTGAAAAGCGGCTGGTTTACAACGTACAGTTTTCGGTGTCAACCCGTCGACTATACGAATTCTCCAGACGCAATAAGGGTAAGAGAACCTTCGCACTTTCCTAAGCCAGTTTGTGTCCATTGACGCTTTATGCATCTCTCTTGTAAACTACTGTTTATCAGCACACGTTCTAAATGAAGTGCAAAAGCTACGTTAATCAAAAGCTAATGAACTAGTATGTTGCCCGTAGTTCCGGCAATTATATAGGATAACAAAACAATTAAGTATTATCTACAGATTGTTTAGTTAATTACTAAACTAGATTTAATTTACCGCAGATCCGCATACACCAATCAGTCTCTAATAGAGTATAAAACTTGTTGATACTACATGATTTTGATTCCAAACCATTTAAACGTCACAAGGAAATTAACCTATTATGGCTGTGAAAAAATATATAGTAATCATATGGTGATTATATGCAATTTAAATTGGCATTACATCGTATGAATCATTAATCCTTTGTTCTAATCAGTCAATTTGAATAGTCATGTGATTACATTAGCCGTACTTTGTAGGGTAGGTACTTAGTTCAGGCACTAGGCTCGTTTACCTCATGTCGTTAATTATGGAATATTTTTCTTGCAACTCATTTGCAATAATGAACCCGATAATCATGACATCGAACAGAAGAATTGCAATGACAGTGATAAGTAAGTATGCAGGCAGATATATTGTTTAGTATTGCTTAGATAGCTAAGCAAAAAGCGATAAGTACTAAAAGTGTTTTCTTTATATTTCGCTTAAACCAATGTTGGTGCCTGTACTTGCGTTCAATGAAGGCAAATTGTCCATAGACCTTACATGTGTTAGATGAGCCGAGGTTGTTTACCTTCAAGTTCATTCGCATTGCCATGTAATTATCGTACTGATTGATACCGCCAGCAATTTTATGTGTAATCACATATTATTATAAAATAATGAGAGCTTATGTGCATCATCATAATCGTTCTAGACGAAATATAGTAGATATCTTATCTACCTACAATTTATTTTTCCATAGATGTCTTGTTTGGTAAAAAAAAAACACACTTGTTTGGTAAACAAATCATTTATTTTCGCATCAAATACAGTTTAAGTTCGGTGCGAACGCTTAGAATGTTTATAACTGTCGAAATGTGGGTGTATTATAGGTGTACCTTTGCCTAACCCTTCAGAAAAGACGGACGTATAATGTTACGTTATGCGAACGTTTAGATTTTTGTAAGAAACACATACGGTATGAATTACATTATAAGTCTGTTTCGATTTACCATTGTAACACATGTTTTCTGAAAATCGAAACAAAAACTGCACAGGCATAAAAAAATACGCCACATAATATGTGGTTGCATATTAGAAAATCAAAACTTTCTCGAGCAAATTTCAAAAGAACAACGTACAAATCAACAAAGTTTAAAATAACGATGGTCAATTGATCAAAAGTTCAGCTGACCAAAGTCTGGAATATCAATGTTTAAATTATTTATTACACTATTGACCAAATCGTTTAAAGGTCAAAATGGATTACTGGATAAATTATTAATTATCAAATGGATTAACTGAAAAAGGTAAAAATAATATTAATATTAGCGAATAGCGCCTGTCTGATACAGAAAGCCTTTGCACAACATGACCGGTTTGCTAAAATAAAAATTTTAATTTAATAGTCAATTGAGCTTGGTCCACGGAGCCCCGCTTCGCGGGGCTCCTACTTCTGTATGGTTTATAAAAAAATAACCACGAAGATCCCCTTCTAACCTAACCTATCCGAGTCGGGGTGCCCTAAAGTCCCGATTGCATCCAGTTTCTCCTGATATAACAACCGTTACACACCCAATGTCGATGGCAAATGATGTTATGGCATCATTTGTGATTATGTAATTTGATTAGTAATGATTTGATATTTTAAAATTACATCTAGCAACTTTTGATCAGTCGTTCATTTGATGTCACATACATTGGGATTTTAAAATTTTTCTAAATAAAACATTTGGTCATTTAAATTTTGTTATTTCGTTTATTGTTCTTTTGAAATTTGCTCGAGAAAGTTTTGATTTTCTAATATGCAACCACATTTATGTTAACCAAATAAGACAAATAAAGAAAAAATTGCTTTCCTGAATTCCATAAAGGAAATACCTATTTAAAAAACAAAACAACAATAATACTTTATTTATTACTTTATAGGTTCAATACAATAAATTCGCAATAAGAAACTAATAAATTGCTAATAAAACCGTAGTATTCCTTATAACGATATATCTACGTGATTGGTATTCTTTGTTTTATTATGTCGAATGCGTCAACATATGACCACACAAGCTGTGTTATGTATGCTTAAAGATAACGCAGTATTTAATAAAATATGCGATAAATTTAAAGATTATGCTGAACGTCCTTTTGTTTTTTTTTTTTCAATAAAAAGGGCGGCAGTGTCGACGCGCCACCTAATACCTGGTAACAGGTTGTGCGTCGATGTGGGATGCCACCTTAAACCTTTATAGCTTAATCAGGTCTTCAAGTTTTCCATTTAAACTTAATTCCTAGGATCAGACAGCAAGAAACATGTGTCCCTTTTTATTTCAATTAGAGTTGTTATGTAAACTGCACTATTATACTTTGTATTTTGTTCATAAATATGTTTTTATTCGTTTACAGACAGTACATGGCTGCTGGTGGTACTATTTCTCGAAATTCACAGAATTCTTCGATACGGTGAGTTGATATAATTTCCTTAATTCATCATATTTTATCCGTGGCCTTAAAAACCCAAACTACATTTTTAAACGATGATCACATGAGGATATCATTTTCCACTCATTCGTTTTTATACCTATACTCCATTGGTTTAGGTAATTAAATAAAGGTACACAAATCGTAAAAAAAGTTTTTATGTAGATGACACTTTCTTGTTTAAAAATTCGTTATAACATAAAACCTCAGACCAAATAAAAAACCAAGACAGCACTGCCAACAGTGACGTGAGGCCGGTTTCGTAAACATGTGTGTTCTTAATGAGGTGTAGTTTGGTCGTAATTTGATTGTAAATGTGTGCGGGTGAGCGTGTGTGCACAGAGCAGAGGTGTTTTTTATTTTTGATTTTCACGATAGTTTTCCTCTTTTATGTGTTTTATATGTTAAACTTAATTCATTTATTCTTAAACTACTCTTCGTAGATTTAGCAGCTTTTTGATCGCTTCAGTATATACCCGTTTTGAAGAAAAGTTGGGACGTTTGGGACTTTTTTCATAGAATCTTAAACTTCTCAAAAACGAAAAGAGATATCGAAAAATAGAAAAAGGTCCTAAATTGAAGAGTACAACTGTGACGTAACATGACAACTGAAGTGACAGGTATTACGTTTAGTCGGTTACTTGACAGCTCTCTGTTCACGTGGTTTTTTTGTTTACCTTTATTTATCCACCTAAACCAACGGAGTTTAGTCATTTTATTATCATCGAATGAATGAACATAATATAAAATCATAATTAGTATTATCTTAAACTTTTTTCTTTTGAAGTCATTTATTTCTTGGTTTCGCCAAAACTGGAATTTCCAAATTATAGATAAAGCAAATTATATAAATTTAAATAAAAATAAGTAGGTACCTAGTTTTTCTTTGTCTTAGTACGTATTTCCTATTTTGTATGTTTTATGTTGAAAGGAGTCTTTTGAACGAATTTGACTACAATGTGTGTAAAGGCTATGTTTCAATGTCTAATATTTTTTTTTTTTTTTTGACATTTCTTTCGGTTCTCCAAGTCATCATTGTGCATAATGCATAATGTAAATTATTTTGCATACTATTGTAGATAATTTTTTTTTCTAACTTGGAACAGACAGCTGTGCTGCTGGGGAGTCTGTTGCGCTACTTCTTCTTCCCAGCTAAAGGCACTAGGAAGTGGTGAAGGGTGGGCGTTTTTGGGGGACTGTCTTCGGTAATTTTGACGTTCGAAAAGTGCTGATTCTCAGCCTAGTTTGAATAAATGAATTTTGAATGGTTTTAAAATCTTATCCCACTCTAAAAGTCATATGCACTATGCCCGAAGCTTTATGTCTAATACTAGCTTGCCTTGGCCAACTTAGCGACTTGAATCTCTAACTAGTTTAATTTCGTCGAGTTATTAATTTCTCACTGTCAAGGCCACGGCTGGACACTTCCGCGGTTAACTTCCGGAGCTAGTATATACGAACTCGTCGACTTGTTTACGCAACGTCTACGTACATTTAATCTGCTTTAATATTAGATTTATTTGTTTGCTTCTAATACATGCTTAATAAAGTGTCGTTGAAGTCTACTTTGGGAAGTTTCTCGATCTTAACATAGGTTGAACCTTGAACTGGTTGGAAGTTTTATTTGTACGTGAACATATTGGAATAGATACGTATATTATGCCTTTTATTTTGGGTGGGACATTATCAAATAACTTCTTCCGCTCTGGGCGGAGTGGGAAGGCGTGTCAGACTTTTACTGACTAAAATCCACCCGTGTTCCTTCAGTTGCCAAGTTGCCAGGGGCCACGGTATCCCTTTCGGACTTTCCCGCGACCCCGGCAACGTATATTATGCCTAACAGGCACTAAATATTCGTAATCTAGTCTCTAAGATTTTTACGAAAATCAAATCCGTGATTCAATACCCAGTTCTTAACGCAATCTATAGCAGGTGAAGATCGGCATCGAATAATTTAGGTTCTCAACCGGATTTAGATCTGATGAATCCTGTTTGTTGCATATAAAAAACAGGTTGTAAAATTTTATGGACGTTTGATGTTATGTAGAGAATTCGCAAAAAAATAAACGAGGGCGGATAAATTACTATATAACTAAATTTTGAATTGTCATCATTCATCAGTTATTTTTAATGATGACTAAACACATATTAAAAATTTGCCGTCTCTTTGAATTTGTACACCTTTGTATTAGTATTAGACAAATATCTCTAAAACCACTCCAATAAATATGAATACCTGAAATAGCTCTTATCTTTATGGTTTCAAGAAAATCTAGCTAACGATTAGTTTTATTCAACTACATATTTCGTTATGTGACATATCGTTTTGCATCTATCAAAATGAAATATAGTATCTCAATCAATCTGCCTAGCCTTTTCCCAATTATATTGGGGTCAGCTTCCAGTCTAACCGGATGCAGCTGAATACCAGTATTTTACATGGAGAGACTGCCTATCTGACCTCCACAACCCAGTAAATCTAGTATCTATATGTATTTAATAGTATTACAAGTAAATTTAAAACTTAATAGTTACATGGAACTTAAACATAACTGGCGAAATGTGGGTGTACTATAGGTACACCTCTGCCTAACCCTTCGGGTAAATACAGGCGTGATGTTATGTTAATAGTATCTAAAATTACTTATTTCAAACTTTAATGCATAAAATACGATTCCAGATACTAGATTTCGCTACGTTACATATTACAAATCATAATCCTCACCTCAGAAAAATATTGTCAGAGTGTTGGCGATGACGGGGTCCGCTAGGGCCGATGCCTGCCGGGGTCGCAGGAATGTCCGAAAGGGGTATATCGTGGCGCCTGGCAACATACAAGCAACTGAAGGAACACGGGTCGGTTTTAGTCAGTAAGAGTCTGACACGCCCTCCCGCTCCGCCCAGAGCGGGAAAAGTTATTTGATAATTTCCCACCCAAAAAAAAATAAGGGTGTTCGCGATGACGGAATTTTTAATTTAATATGTCGTTTCTAGTGAAAATATTTAAGGTATAGGTAGAGATAACATAACATATCATCACAGGTTAGGCAGAGGTGTACCTATAGTACACCCACATTTTGCCAGTTATGTTTAAGTCCCATGTAATAGGGGGCAAGCCTATTGCTATCAACCGGGCACAAGGTAGAGATACTTTCGTCGTTTATACAAGGTGTAACATGTGTTTCACGATTAAGACACCAGTCTTTCGTGGCGCTAATAGTCCGATTCTCAAGTTTAGTTCCGATGTTACGTTAGTAACAATATATCGATCTCCGTCACACAGAAATATCCAAAATTTTATTGACAGTTTAGAACTTACTCTAAATTCGCTTAAAACTTTTAAGACTATTATTATTTTAGGAGACATTAACATAAACATGTCACCTGATAATGTTGACGTAAATTCTGAAACTTACCTGAACACATTTGCATCCCATGAATGCTGCCCGGTCATCTCTTCACCACTCGTAAAAACAGTTGCTTAGTTCACGCGATTATTAAGACCAACAAGCCTGCTCTTACTTTGGTTGTCGACTCTTTTATTACAGATCATGCCCCAGTTATAGTGTTCTGTAAACTTAAAATTAATTTCCCGAAACCAGTTATAACCTCGCGTCGTGTTGATGTGGGTGCTTGCGTTGTCGAACTTGAAAGAACCGACTTTTCATGTGTTCTTAACAGCGACGATGCAAACAATGCTGCTACCAAATTAGTGTCCTTAATCTCCACGGTGCAGCGGTGGTTAATAATAATAATACTTGCACTGCTGTAATCTCTAGTAAAAACCGAATTATTAAACCCTGGATTACGCCCGGGCTTTTGAGATGCATTCGTAACCGGGATAAAATGTATCGAAAATCAAAAAGAGATCCCGAAAACTATTTTCTTAAAGCGTTACTTTAAGAAAATAGTTTTTGGGATCTCTTTTAAATATACACGCTATAAAAAAATTGTAACAACCTATAGAAAAAATTAAAACGCCAATACGAACACACAGAATGTCAGAGGTACCGCAAGAATTCAAAAGCTACCTGGAAACATATTAAATCTGTTTCATCTGTTTAACCTTAAAATATAACAAATCATCAGCTAGTGAGCTTTTGTCCTTAAGGGCTGACCCCTCCCAGTCACTTGATGAAGTGAACCATTTCTTCGCAAATGTAGGGAAAACTTTGGCATCTAAAATTACGCCTGGGTTAGGCAACCCTCAAACTGCTCCTATACCTAATACGAGTACCAATCCTGGCTCAATGGCCATCTTCAGTACGGGCGTTGAAGAGTTAGACCGAATCATTTGAGGTCTTAAACTAGATAGCGCGGTTGGGATGGCATATCTGCTGCTCTAATTAGGGCTGCTAGGCATTTCCTTGCCCCAATTATGTGCCATGTTTTTAACCTTGTTCTTATGTCAGGGGTCTTCGCCACTGTTTTCAAAAAGGCTGTCGTACACCCTATACACGAGCGGAGACAGAGGCAGTGTCAATAACTATAGACCTATATCCGTTTTAACTACCCTGTCAAAGATCCTTGAAAAAGTCCTTAACAATAGACTTTTGAACTACCTTAATTCCCAAAATATTCTCGACGCGAATCAATATGGTTTTAAATCAGGAAAAAATACAGAAGACGCTGTTTTGGAACTAACTGGAACTATTGCAAAAAAAAATTAAGAAAAATTAAAAACGATTGTAATCTTTCTTGATCTTTCTAAGACTTTTGATACTGTCTCTGTCCCCCCTTTGCTCACAAAACTGCAACAAATCGGCATTAGAGGCTTGTCCCTTGATATTTTCAAGAGTTATTTGACAGACCGTTCTCAGGCTGTTAATATAGGTAACTTTACCAGTAATGAAGAGGTCCTTAGTTATGGAGTCCCACAGGGTAGTGTCCTTGGATCTACCCTTTTTTTAACCGACTTCCAAAAAGGAGGAGGTTATATGTTCGTCGCGTATGTTTTAATATATATAAATGACTTCTGTAAATTATGTTTAAGAAACTCTAAAATGATAATGTACGCAGATGACACTGTAATACTTGTTCATGGTAATGATTAGCTTGAAACTCGTTTCTATGCGGTATCTGCCTTACAGGTTGTTATGAATTGGCTAACTAGCAATCTCCTTACCTTGAACCTGAATAAAACTAACTTTATCAGGTTTGCACCAAGAACAATATCCCAACCGGCTTCACCCTACAGCCTAACTGCACACAAGTGCTGTTCGATAACTAACACTTCATGTAGATGTAATGTGATTATGCGAGCTAACAGCATAAAATATCTTGATGTTATTATCGACAGTACTATGTCGTGGAATGAACAGATGGGGTCACTGGTGGGATGGGTCAGGAAATTAATATTTGTATTCAAAAATTTGAGATCTTCTGCTGATTTTCATACTCTGAAAATGGTTTACTCTGCCTTGGCGCACTCTTATCATAACCTACTGTATAGCGGCTTGGAGTGGCGCTGGTAAGTGTTTACTGCTTAGACTGGAACGGGCACAGTGGGCAGTTCTTAAAGTTATGGCACACAAACCTGTTCGTTTCCCTACCAACGAAGTCTATGCTCTCTGTAAAGCGCCCACAGTGAGGCACGCATTTTTCCTAAGCACTACATATATTACTATATTACACAAACACTCGGAACTTACTTTTGACCCTAATCACAGTTTAAAGAAACGGCAGTATCACTTCTTTGGTTCTGTTTTATACAACAGAGTAAATAAGTTTTTAAATATACGAGTATATCCACTTACCTCACGGGAGTGTGAGCGCTCACGGACAAATGGCTTAAAAGCCTGACGTATGAGGAGTTAGCAAATCTGGTGATACATATTTACCTAAGTAGGTATACAATACAGATGCACACATATCACATTCAAGAACTGAAACATTTTATCCTAATTTATTCTGAATGTTTTAATAATTGAATAACATAATGTTTAAAAATAATAGTAATCATAATTAATAATATTTCATTTTAATTTTATTTTAGTGGTTTAGTTTCCTGTTCCACTTAGCTAAGCGGATCAGGTTACTAAATATATCCACGTCTATTGTATTTTATAACCTGAATCAATTAACTATTTTAGTTTAGTTAAATAGTTTATATACCTACTTAATTTTAGGTTCTTTTTTAAATTTATTTTATTTTATTGTTTTTGTATTATAAATGTTATAAATGTTGGAACACCGCCACACAGTTTTTTTTTTAACTAATGTCGCTGTTAACAAACACACAAATTGTAAAACTATTTTTGTTCCAATAAAATATTTGATTTGATTTGACTTTTAACAAAATTACTTTTATCCTATTGAATTGTAAGTAATTTAGACTACGGTCTCGTCAGAATTGTCCTTTAGTGAAATTAGTTTATTGAACATTTTTCTTAGAGAATAATTCCTTGGTTTAATCTGAAAGTGAAATCTGTCTCATCAGTAATTTCTCATTCATCTGTCGGCAGTGCAAATACCTACTTATTATAACATGACTATACTTTAATTCCAGATCTTTTTCGTGATGCGAAAGAAGTTTGACCACGTGTCGAAGCTGCATGTCATCCACCACGGCATCATGCCCATGTCGGTGTGGTTTGGAGTCAAGTTCACACCAGGTCAGTACATTCAAATTACTGTTATCGTAATATTTGTTCGACAAACAATCGTACCAATGCCAAAGTTCTTATTGGATTTTATGTATTAGGTAAACCAATATTTAAAGTTCTCAACACTGACAAATTTAATTGACGTCCAGATGTTTTTATTATTTAAATTGCTTGAATAATTAAGTGCATAGGCATTGCAAGTTTAAGTAGTAACAATTAATTTGATATGCATTATAAGTGCATAAATATAATACAGATGTTACAAAAAAATCTCAAGGCAAACAACTATTATTATGGTCAGTTGGATCGCTACGATTCACACAATATGTAGACGCTTACCATTCAACTTAAGCTTTTAAAAGTTCATTGCGTAATTTTTTGTTTCATTGTTTGTACTCTTATTTTTTTCATATATTTCTGCTTGCGCGTCGCACGCTATATTTTTCATATTTATACATCTATACATACAAATAACATCGAAGTGTCTGTTTGCAATGTCAAAGTAACAGTTATTTACTAAATGCATATGAAAATACGGTACTTATATCTAACAAAAAACCTGCTGATGTTATAAGGACTCAAGCTATGTTATTTTAGAAAAAGAATTAGGGTTCCGCGAAAAAAAAACTTCTAAATAGGTTTAGAAAACACACATGTATTTACATATAGGATCCGTTTTATCCCGTACGTTCCCGTAGGATATTTTCCGACATCCACGCAGGCGAAGTCGCGTAATTTAAATAATCGGTTTATTATCCATTGACACATTGAGGCCCAGCTCAATAGATAGGTACTCCTTTCTGTTGCTCCTCTCTTGGGTGCCAAAAATCCACCCTGCGGACCTTGGTGGACGTCAATGTCTTCGAATTTTTGATACTGAGAAATGTTTTCACGATAGTTTCCTTTATCGTTAAAATATATTTGTATCTAAGTCAGTTTAATACATCCGTTTATGAATGAAATTTTAATCTCGAAAAATGTTATTAAGGCTTTATAAAAACGAAAGATTAGTTTCGTTTATAGATCAAACTTCTTCATGAAATGATTACCTACTATTATAATCTGCTATCATATTTCGCTCTATCACACCTCAGAGAAGAAACAAAAATTACGTAAATCTTTCCTATTTAATAGCCGGTACTTATGTTTGTTGTGAAGTTTGCAAATAAAATTGTTGGGAATACCAATACGGCAAGTACTAATGACTGCTTAGATCCGTATAAGTAGCGATTATTTTCTTACTTCAGTAATAGTTGGTTACAAATGTTTACATGATCCGTCGGAAAAAAACCTGTAAATGTAGGTAGTAATGAGTTTTATGGCAGTAGTCTAATGTGGAAAATTACCAAGGCATGAATATTTTCCCCAACCTAATCAGTATTATTCAAGGCAATGGCACGTAAAATTTTATCGGAGAGGCAACCGGATGGCGATGGCGAGTGGTAATCTGGGTCTTGGAGTGATACCGAACCTCACCGTACCGTCCGAATGGACCCCAAATGGACGGGGGCGGAGATATGGGGGATGGGGACCTAACATTTTTTTTTTGACATGGCATTCAAAATTTAAGCTCTTTTATGTGCAAGGAATTTGTGTGTATCAATGCCCTCTAGTTTTGATAAAATTAACCCTCATTTTCGGTGATAAATCATCGATAAGGAGTTTCAAGAATTATATACATTATTTCAATTATAACGATGTTATACGGGGGGTGACAACCGGATGGCATTGATTCCTTGCATATAATAATAGAGCTTAAATTTTTAATGCCAGGTTAAAAAAAAAAATTAGGCCCCCATCCCCCATATCTTCGCCCCGTCCATTTGGGGTCCATTCGGTACGGGGGAGTTTGGTATCACTTCAATACCCAGATTACCATTCGCCATCCGGTGGCCTCTCCGATAAAATTTTACGTGCCATTGCTTTAACTATATTAGGTTGATAACAGTTTATGTACCTATCATAAGTTCTTGGAAGATGAAAACTCGGTAATTTAAAATCGAATTAACTTTCGCAGAAGGGGTTTCCCAGTATAACATTTTTATTTCCTCAAAAAGCTTCCTCAAAAATTTAATTTAGCGACACGAAATCTTATAAAATTCGGATCATTAAGTCAAATTTATACCGAACACAAAGGCGAACGGAGACATGACGTGATTACAGCATATTGATTCATTTAATAAGAATTAGGTGTGACCTGTTAGGTATAGGAAAAGCAAATTCTTATGCGTTGTTTTCCAATTACAATAGATTATACTTTTTATTATATATCCTCGTTAAAATGTTTAGCACGTTACTTTACATTTTCCTCGCTAACTATGCTGAAAAGTTCAGTAAATTTAACTTATTGCTAATCGAATATATACATAAGATGACTTAGGTAATCTGCACACCGTGGCGCACTATTTGATTATTATTTTAGTATAATTATACTTCATAAATAATTGTTCAGAAGAGTCTCAACATTAAATAGAAAATTATATTTAATTTGTTTACCTTGATTGACGTTCGTACCATATTTTTTTTTTTTTTTTTTTTTTTTTTTTTTTTTTTTTTTTTTTTTTTTAAACCTTGCCCCACACTAGGAATTTCTCCTGTATTGTGGGTGCGTTTACAAACATTTAAAACTCACATACACAAACACAAACAGCCAGACCCGGAACAACTACTTATAGGTCACACAAATATTTGTTCCGTGCGGGAATCGAACCCGCGACACGCAGCGCAGCAGTCAATCGCTTAACCACCACTGCGCCAACCGTGTCTGACAATTAATAAGTCAAGATACACTTATGATGGCACAATCTCATTCGTTCCTAAATAAATATACCTGTATTAATACAAAGCAAGGATAGACTTTTTGAACAAAATGGCTATAAAAAACCACGTTTCATGCAAATCAAATAACATTTGAACAGCAATAAAATGACAAGTATGCTCAACACGCACAAGGAGTGTTTGTTCGTCTGTCAAATGCGTAAATAGGATTTTTCTAGAACTAGAGAATGTCTTTTGGCCGTATGTAATGTGTGCCGTAAAACCTTTTTTTGTCGATCGACACGTGTGATCAAGCAAAATCGAGTAAATATGTGTAAGTAACAAGATCACAAGATCTTAGTGATCTTGTAAACACAGCATATCGAGCGACAATGAATGTAAACGAAAATGATATTCATATTATTTTAAACAGTTATTTGGCTAGCAGTTTGACAGTGTTAATAAATCAGTTGTTGTCAGGCTGCTTTAATAAACAAATATATTAATGACTTACCTTAATAATACTGTTGATGCCAGTCATATTGGTTTTTAGTATCGTATACCTACTGCACATTTCCGTTAACAAATTTAATATGGCTTTTATTTTCTACAAATCTTTGAATTTATTGAAAGAACTTATCTTATCATCACGTTCAGGTCCAGGAAAGATGGTTTTAAAGCCTGGACAAAAGATAACAAAAACTGTCGTGAAGTTTTTACTGACATAAACTTAGCTTTCAGTGCAATAAGAACTGTAATAAAAATGACTGAAAATTTCTTTCGAGTCTTAAAGATCCAAATATGTATATTACCTATCTGTTTCAGTATAAAAACTTCATACCTGTGTTTATTTCTTCACAGGTGGCCACTCAACTTTCTTCGGAATGTTGAATACCTTCGTACACATTGTGATGTACTCATACTACTTGCTGGCTGCTCTTGGCCCTAAGGTCCAGAGGTACCTCTGGTGGAAGAAATACCTCACAGCGCTACAGATGGTAAGTTTTTTTATGGAATAAAATCATTTGGGATAATTTAAAATGTAAAAGTTTCGACACGTCACGTCAGGGAAAGAGTTAAAAACCAAGCCACCCACTAATCCCACAATATCTTGAGATATTGTAGAAGTAGTGAGTGGGTCATGGACTGACTAGTTATAGAAGGACAAGCCAAAATGCCAAACAAAAATGATAGTCACTAAAATTTAATTTTAAAACAAATAAGCAAACAAAAACTAATCCAAATAAATTATTCAAACGTAGGTAATAATATCTTTGTTCTGGCAATTTAATTGGAATTTGTAAAATCTGATTATTTTAATCTGATTTTGGAAATTAAGCAAGAGACAGATCCTCCTTGAAATTATAATTATAAGTTTTTAACCGCCTTACATAAATTAAATAATACCTAATAAATGATGATTTATAGATTATAATACAATTTTGTCAAGTCGGTGATGGTCGAATTGCCTTAGGTATGATATTACGTTGTGCTCCAATGTCAAAGTTTTGCAATCAGTTAAACTGGCCGAGCGCCTATCCTTGAACGTCTCTGTCGGCACGGATGGCCCATTACATGACGTCACACGTTCCAAGCAGGTCCAATGAATAGGACATAAACGTCACCCTTCTCTTCCTGTTGGTGACGTAGGATACAAGTAACGGATTCTGAATAAAGGATCTCTTCCTAGTTCATAATAACGACATACCTACTGCATTTGACTAAGCAACAATTCCAATCCATAAAAGTTCATTGAAGAGACCGTATCTACTCTAGCTAGATGAACAGAACTTGACGCTTAGAAGTAGTATTTATAGATAGACTCTCACTAGCAGAAAGGCAGATGTCATTTCCACAGCTGGTCTACTGAATAGTATGTAAAAGTGAGGTAATATGTTCACAGGTCCAGTTCGTGCTGGTGTTCCTGCACGCGTTCCAGCTGTTGTTCGTCGACTGCGACTACCCTCGTGCCTTCGTCTGGTGGATCGGCATGCACGCCGTGCTCTTCTACCATCTTTTCTCAGACTTCTACAAACAGGCCTACCGCAAGAAAGCCGCTAGAGTAAGTTTACTCATTTAACATCCCAACATAAATACAAAATTATTGGATATAGCCAAAATAAATACAAAATTTTCAAAAGCGATTAGTGTACCAGGCCTTTGCAAAACTACAAAGAGTACTTTATCATTCTAAACAAGTAAAACAACTACTCATTACATTTTCTCAGTCAATTATCACGTCTCTATGTTTCACAATGATTAATAAATTCTTAACGGCAGCCTATAAAATCAATTAACATAATCCTCCAATCAACTCTAATGCTTTGACTGTAACGAATTCTTCACTTGCAGAGAGAAAAAGCCAAAGTGAAGGTGGAAGGGGAGGCCTTGAAGGAGACGAAAGACTCCGAGATTAAAGAATCGGAGACGAAAGACAGGATGCTGCCGCTACTGAACGGGTTCGGGAACGGATCCGCGCTCGGCGATGTTCGGCAAAGGATGGCGGGCGCCGTCGCCTCGCAGTGATCGCCTACTCCTTACCTTTAGAATAAAGAATCTCAATGCACCGAGTGAATACACTATGTGTACTCACATAGATTCCTTTAATTACAGAGTACATACTAACCTTGTTACGGGTGACGCGTCAGTTCTGCCACAAAGCCCTTACAAATTGCAGTTGGCACGGAACGTACATTAAATTGATTATAAATTACTTGTCATTATTGGTACTTACTATCCGTGAGTCAGTTATTATGCACTATATATACTGTCGTGTCACTCATAATAATTGTTAGTATCATCCTAGAGGATTAAGAGTAACAATAAATCGGTTTAAGTACAAAACGGGAAGCTCAAACATTGCCCGCACGCAGCCGCGGTACTCGAAGAGACTATAAGCTCAATTATTTTTAAGTTAATTATATACGTAGCTCAGTAGTGATAGTAGTTTTAATTTATTCAAACCGAATACTGTTAGTCCGTAGGATTCTTAACAATAATGATTCTTGACTATTATTCGGGCGTGGATATGGTAGGACTAAGATAGAGCCAGTATTTTCATCAATAAAATATTACTAGGACTTTTTATATTCATGTATCGTTGGTTGCTAATGTAAGAAATACGGCCATGGTAACCGGTAGGTTAAGGTAACTTATGGACAAAATGATCAAGTTTAACACAGGGAGGTATCCCTGTGTTAAACTTGATCATTTTGTCCATAAGTTCAAGTACACAGCGGACTCAACCAATTAACCAACAACTCTTACCAAGGGGTATCGTATTACCCAGTTTTACTGGGTTGTGGAGGTCAGATAGGCAGTATCTCCATGTAAAATACTGATATTCCGGTTAGACTGAAAGCCGACCCCAACATAGTTGGGAAAAGGCTAGGCAGATTGATTGACACAGTGGAATAACTTCACTACATATTATAAAACAAAGTCCCCCCGTCGTGTCTGTCTGTCAGAGCGCGATAAACTCAAAAACTACTGATCGGATTTTCATACGGTTTTAACCAATGGACGGAGTGATTCATGAGGAAGGTTTTTAGTTTGACTATGATTGTTTAAGATGTTGGATAAAATCATGCCGCGGGTTATTCCGTTTATCCACCCCAAAAAATCCTCCATAGGGTGGAAATTCAGACACGTATAATGTCCGAGAATACATTCTAAGCCTAATTCCGCTTATCCAACTAGGCCTAGGGTGAATTCTCGGACATAATTATGTATCCGAGTATCCACCTTTACTGGCGTGAGCCGCGTAAACCAATTAAGTTATATGATAACAATAAGTTACGGAACTAATACATTGTTTACCTGGATTAACACATAAGATACTTTTAATCCCGGTAGTACGTTCCCGTGAGATATTTTCCGACACCCAGGCGGGAAAAACCGCTTGCAAAAGCAAGTAATACTTAGTTAAATAAGCTGAAGGTACTTTTCCTAAGGTTACGCAATAAACCAGTAGTTATAAAAACTGAGAAGTATTGGAACGTTCCGCCATGAGATTGTGTTAATGAGTAAATATCTCGATACAAAGAGATTGCAAACAAGGCGAATATTCAGATGGCCATGTGAATTCTATAGCAAAGATGAAAATCGTTGTGAAATCGATGTTCTCTATATACAATTATTTAGCAGTTCTATGATTTTATTTGTTGGCTCAATACCCAAGTAGAATTTAATAGAGGCTCTATTTTCATAGCCCTGTGAAGTCAAAAGAAAATCATGCATCAATGTAATAGTTTCAGGTCTACAGTTGATTTTTGTTCAACTACACTGAGGTAATCATAATTATGTCAGGATGCTATAAGGAAGATTATTACAGAAATTTTCAATGTTCGCGAAGTAACCTGACTACATTGTGGAATACAAATCTGTCTTCTTATTTTTTGGTAAAATTACATGATGGGATAATGTACTCACTTAGTTCTTGTCAAAGATCGCCATGTTTAAAAACATGTATTTATCGAAGTCTGTTTTATGTGCGTTTTCTTGCAAAGTACCTTGCAAATCATCAACCTTCATTGTCATGTTTTCTTTTTCCTGATTCTAGAACAAAAAGCAAGTACGTAAGTACAATTTCAGTTTACTTTTTCACTCTATTTTCTTTCTCGACAGAATATCTCAAATGTTTGTCTTGATTTCCAAGTCATTCGACCAACACGTTTGATGATTTTAAAGGTTCAGTTATTGTGAAGTATTCAGGAATTAAGGCAATTCAAATTATGTATTTATATAGGTCCCTAACAACGACATTCTGTAAATATGTTAAAGGGTAATCGTACATTTGAGTAGTCCACTTGCAAACCAAGTTAAGTTAAAAAAAGTTTTTTTTTCTTATGACTGCAATCGGTTGATGATTTAAAATACTAACGTCTGTGTTTAATACAGGTAATCTGTCAAAACTCATTATGTTAGGAATAAAATTAAATAGAAAACTCAATACTCTTGCAAAAGTTGCCATGTCGATCCACAGTCCACTTTCAAAAGTCTATAAGTTAGCCGACGTTCGCACGGACGTAATAAAATCGCAGCGATTTTTTTTCGTGCACTGGATTTTCCACGCTCTGCTTAACGCCGAGAGTTGAAAATCCAACAGTATGTTTACCAACGCGCTGGGACAAGACTGCGTCCCAGCGCGTTGGATTCTCAACGCTCGGCTTAACGATTTTATTACGTCCGTGAGAACGTCGATTTATTGTTAACTTGCATACATCGCTATGTTGCGTAGTGACTCTTGCAAAGTCCGCCATCTTGGCTCTTGCTTGGGTCGAAGTGCATGCACGCGTTACTTTGTTTACGTACTGCAGGCTATTAAAAACAAGGTATTTTGTGATAAAATTATGTTTGTTATTACAACAAACGATACTACTGTAGAAGAAACTGTTATTGAAGAAATAGACATAAGTGTGTATTATTAGATTAAAATTGTGAGTAGATAGATAGAAGTTTAAATAATATGAAACTGTTTCAAAACTGCCTATGTTGATTGAATAAAATTACTGCGAAATTGTCTATGTTTAAAATACTTCTGCAAAACTGTAATGTGATTATTGATGAACGGTGATTTCGTTCCTTAACATAAATGAATTTGATATGATCCTACACTTAAGTAATACGTAAATTAATGCACCTTTATTAATAAGGATAAACATTTTTATTAGTTTTCTCAAATAATTGCTTCATTAACATACCTAACGTGGTTTGCAAGTGGACTACTTATTTATACTTTGTGATACTTAAGTTAATAAAAAGAATTTAATTATAAGCTTGTTTTTTTAACCTCAAGCCCCATTAGGTACCCATATTTATCTGTAATATTTCCTCTAGCTAGATGTAGGAGATGCAGCCGGCAAAACTGCAATACTAGAAGGAGAATGGCTAAAACACGCTCAAAGTTATATGCTTAACACGTTTTTTCTAAAACGTGATAATCATAACGTGAGCATAAATGTGACTATCACACCAAACATTTCAAACAAAACAATCAACATTTTAACCATGATCATTGTGATCAAGGTTTCTAAAATCTAGTCAGAAACTGTTTCTTTGGATAAGTAGTACGTACTGATATGTAAATACCTACTACTTATTACTTTCAACGTTTAGTGGTACTCATGTGTATATCGTCGTTGACGAGTGAAAACCTCGTAAGTCAAATTTTTTGCCAAAAACACTTTTTAATGTAGATAATAAGTAAGAAAACCTCTCAACGCACATTTCTAGCTCGCCTATAACTCGAATGTTCGATTGTAGCGCCATCTCTCGCGTTCAATTAAAACCTCGTAAGTACTAGGTGTCCGCCATTAAAGAGGGATAAACTCGGCAACACATGCTCTGTGCCATAGAGGAAAGTAATCTCTGTGCTCGGCAAGACGGCTGACGTGTGAATTCTTGCTCTTTAATTTGAAAAACTTTGTTCAAAGTGGTTTTCGTGTTGTGAAAAAGGTTTCACACAAAAATATTCACGAGACGGTTTTTTTCTCTCCTAAACAATTTTGTTTTCTATACTCCCGAGGTTTTCACTCGTCAGCGACGCGACGATATGCTATGCTAAATTGCCAACTGCGGTTTTCTCATGGATGACTAACAATCTTCTAAATGACCTCAAAATTTCCTAAATGTTTATCACGTTATCATCGAACTTTAAATTTCTTTAAATTAAATTTGAATTTGAAATTTGATTATCTTTTAAGCGGCAAAAGTTGTTTTGATAAGTAAATAACTATGTTATTTCCCTGTTTATATAGATACGTAAGTATGAACAGATCAAACACTTGGAAGAAGAATTATATTGTGACGGATTTTCTACAAATGACTTGCCCTTTTCGAAAACGCAAATCATTTCCAATCAGCAGCGTCGTAGGCACCTACATCTATTAAACATGTAGGTACCTATTTGTAATGAGTATTAAAAACTTCGACTTATTAAGAAGGTATAATAATATTAATGTAAACATTAGAGTTCATGTACCCAATTAGAATTAAAGAGAGACTTTGCCCAGCAGTCCTAATATTTAATTACATCATAGGTCAAAGTGTAATGACCAAAAGGTATCTGTTAAGAAACGGGTTAATTTTCCGTTGGAAGACATATTATTATTTGCCTTTTCATTGAAAAGGTACTCTGTGATTGAAGTATTATTCACTGTACCTACATAATATATTCACTTTCATTTATTGAAACTTTTTTATAAATAAAAATATGTTCAATTTTAAATTAAACATATTTTTATTTATAAAACCGGCCAAGTGCGTGTCGGACAACGCACAATGAAGGGTTCCGTAGTTGGGATGAATTTATCCCAAAAACAAACTTAACTTTGTAGTTGAAAAACATGTTCTCCCATACGAAATGTATGGGAAAACATGTTTTTGCAGCCGCAAATATAAGTTGGTCGATTATTACTCGTTAACTTGTAGAGCCTACTTAGCTGTGATAGTTTTCCTTTTAATGTCGTTATATAAAATACTGCTGTGATTTTTTCAAACATCCAAAACCAACCATTTAGCTGGCAGGGGGGGACACTTGACTCTAACAAAAATTAGCACTTTAAAGCTTAATATTTCGCAAACGGATGCCTAAATCCAAAAATGGTTTTCATACACTCACAATGTTTTAAAAGGACCTTTTCAATGATACACCACACTATAGAATAGAAAAAAAACCTCACCACTTTACCTGTAGGGGAGGTACCCTAAAAAAAAGTTTTTTCATAATTTTGTTTTATCACTTTGTCGGCGTAATTAATATGAATACCCATGCCAGGGTCCGAGATCTGGCCCTTGGGGCACTCCATAAATTATTGGGGAAAATGTGTTATATACATTAAAAAAGGTAGGTTTGGATTATTTATTAAATAGGTCGTAAACCCGGAAAAAAGGTAACGTGCACATCAAAATTAAAGGTAGTTAACAAAAATCTATTGTACACCTTTGAGAAATTCGGAATGGTAAACTATAGGATAGTTTACCATTCCGAATGAACAAAAATCAATCAAATCCTATACTAATAAACAAGCAATATTTGTATATAAATATATTTATATATATATATTTGTACTCACGTTCTAGAAAACGGCTCTAACAATTTCGATGAAAGTAGCTAGGGGTCTCATATCTGGGATAATTCGTTTTCTCCGTATTTTCACCCGAGCAGAGTTCGGTTGCCCAAAGTTTAGAACAAGATTAATGACATAGAATAATTACATGGCAGCATGGAATTAGTAAGTACCTACTATCATGGCAGTATGGAATTAGTAGGTAAGTACTATCCTATTCTATTAAATGAGCATTCTCTATTTTCACCAGAGCAGAGCTCGGTCGCCCAAGTACCTACTGATTTATGATTCCAAATTCAAATTCATTTATTTCGTGAACACAGGGTACATACAATAGGTGTTATAAACTTATAATACATAAGATCCGAGCTGTGTTCCGCCAAAAGGCATACAAAATGTCAAAGGTTTAAAAATATAAAAGATTCAAATAATACAAATAAAGAATAATGTCGCACAATAATAATCAAAGTACAATAATAATCAAAATTAACAAAATTATTTAGTATGTCATAAGAACAGATTGGATTTAATTAACAGCTATTATAATTAAAATTTGTTATTTAAATATTCGTCAACAGAATAATACACCTTGTTATTTAACAATTTGAACAGATTTCTTTTAAATTCGTTAATGTTAGTACTTGAGATAACTTGTCCTGGTAACTTATTATATAGTTTTTGAGCCAATGCATAAAAGCTGTTGCTATGAAATTTTGTTTTTGTTGCTAACACCTGCAACTTTTTTGAGCGCCGTTTACTTTCTACAAATCTATATAAATTCATGTTGTGTTTTATAAAAATACAGGCTTCATAAATATAGAGTGACGGTAAAGTTAATATTTTTAACAAATGAAAATGTGGCTTGCATGATTCTGTTTGTTTTATTTTACAAATCGCTCGGATACATTTTTTCTGTGCTATAAGTACTTCTTGAATCTTAGGGGCATTTCCCCAGAATATGAGGCCATACCGCAGATCCGAGGCGACGCGCGACGTAACCATGATAAGCTGCGAGTAAGCGGTCTTATTCGCAATTTTACCCAGCATATAAAGAGCATATGAAAATCTACTAAACTTTCCACAAACACTTTCAATTTGAGTCCTCCATGTCATGTTGTATTCCAGTAGTTTAAAAATTCAAAGATGGTAATAGGTACACAAAAAGACTACTGGCGACATCTGTAATTTGGACATATGAACAAATTGCAATTATTTTCCTGCGGTAAATGAAAGTAAGAGAAGTAAACTACTAGTTACTTTGATTTAATCCAATGTAGTCTACCGAATAGATGAATAATTATTTATTTCAACAACAGATTTCAATTTGTTGAGGAAAGATAATATTTTGTTTATACTTCAGCTACTCGATAACAGATGGCAGTGTTCGCAAATAATTACTACATTGGGCAAGCCTCCCAATCTGAAGAGAAAATCTTATGAAGAAAGATCTTCAAATGCCTTCAGTCCACTTTATTATCGACACTTCGCTGGGCAGTCTACGTTTAATCTGATAGGTGGCGTTGCCTTACCTTTTTCGTTCACAGATCTCTGGGCATCTATACCTACTCTAATAGGTACCAATTAGCATAGGTACTTTAAGCTCCTTTAGAATACATATAGACTTACTTGGGTGCTTCAAATATCATAGCTTAAGGCTCAAGGTGGCTTAAAGCCAGCATCACTAAAGGTTGTAAGGTCGTGAATGTTCTCTATTAAACATACCTAAGTCTCCCAATGAAAACAATGGATTTGGAATGCGTATAAGCAGGAAATCTTTGCTATACTAATCCTTGTGACATAATCCATTGACCACATTGATAAAAAAAGATTTTTGTTCGAGGGTTTACCATGACATGCTCTGATGAACCGGCGACCTTAAAGAAAACATCTCGGTTAAGTATGATGTGGAAGCGGAGTACCAGGTGTTGTGGTTGTAGCAGCACTTAGGATAGAACCGTGTAAGTAATACTTAATATCCTGTAACTCCTATCCTCCTCCTCTCATCCTATGAGCTTGAATACAGAGCCAATTTTAGGAAGAAGTTGGTCCTATGATTACTTTTCCATGTTCCTTCTTTCAGCTCTTCAACTTTCACTTTTTAAAGAACCGGCGGGATGTAGGTAAGTATGATGTTTCAGGCCTTCAAACGGATTGCATCGCATCGAATCGGAAAGGATACGAACGGATGCGGCGACAGTCGATCGCGTCCGGCAGAATGTCGACGCATACGATCGGCTGCGTACCGTGTCGCTTGCGAACGTTCCGTTTCTGCGCCTAGTCAAATAGTTTCATTCCTACCGTGTTGACGTGTTCAAATTTTTGAAAATGGTTGAAGTTGACGTAGTATTGTCGGCTATTGCATTAGAAGAAGAAGAAAATAATCATAAAACAGCCGAAAGGATCCGATCGGATACGACGACAGGCGAACAGAAACGATACATTCGGCTACGATCGTATGTCGCGGAAGACGCCTGCGGTCAAGCTGCTGTGCGCGGCTTGGTAATATAGACTTTAAACACTGTGTACACGATTTAATAACGTTTAAAGATTGCAAAATCCGTTCCGATCCTATGCGATGCGAGACCGTTTGGTGGAAATCATTCTTTACTTTTGAAGAAACAAATTCATCTCCGAAATTCAACAAATATTTCAGAAATATAAGATCTCAGATATTGTAAGGTTAAACAGTTGAATTAAACTAATATAAACTCAATAAGACTCAAGCATAGATTATAATCTCCTGTACGAAATATCCTCGACGAATCTATGCTTGAGTCTTATTGAGTTTACATTAGTTTAATTCAACTGTTTAACCTTACAATATCTGAGACCTAAGCACGTGCTCAATGATTAGTGTTGCCCAAATGCAAGAACAAGACGAGACTTAGCCAGTCTTGGTCTTGGTCTTGCGCCAATACACCTGGTCTTGGTCTTGGTCTTGGTCTTGCGCTCCCAGTCTTGGTCTTGGTCTTGGTCTTGCAGCAAGAGTCTTGCAAGTCTTGCAATTACCTATTAGTCTATTACTATTTATTAAAGTTTACTTTAAATCTTAGAAAAACGTATTAGAATTGGAACATTGTGAGCTTGAATTAACATAGCCATAGTAAAGATCAAGCAGATTAATAAATAACTGAAGATTTGATAAGAAATTCGAAAAATCAACTGACCTATATGTCATTTTCCATGGAAGTAACTGTTTCTTAATAAACATTTATGATTTATAAGCTTACATTTGCTAAAACATGTAAAAAAACAAATTAATTACAATAACTTGACTGTATATAACATAACTATGCATGCACTCAGTTTGATTTTAATAGATATTTTTTTATTCGCTATGTTTATGGTATTAGTCGTAATGCGCATAGGTCCAGTTTTTCATATTCTTTGATACAGTTTTTTGCGTCTCATAGAATTCCTAAGCGTACCTACCTATACACCGAACTGTTACACCTAACTACTCAGTGAAATAGCGCTAAGTCCTAGCTGCAAGACGCAAGAGTCTTGCAGGCTATGTCTTGTTCTTGCTCAAGTCTTGCACGGTCAGTCTTGGTCTTGGTCTTGCTAAAAATACGCGGTCTTGTTCTTGGTCTTGGTCTTGCAAAAACGCAAGAACAAGACCAAGACTGCAAGACCAAGACTGAATTTGGGCAACACTATCAATGATAAATAGCACCAATTTGGGGAATTAGTGAAACGAGTGAAATGGCAGCATGATCAAATTATAAAGGCTCATAATATTTTGATCATGCTGCCATTCCACGCAAAATTTGGCGAACCCATGAAAATTTAAAATCTACCCTTGAAATATTTTTTTTATACGCTAACACTTTTCTTGTGAAAAAGCATTTTCGCACATTTCACCTTTAGCAACTCTTTAAATAGTTGTCTTATTGTAATGGTACCTAACACCGGTATGCAGATAGTTATCTGCGTCACAGCATAGTGTCGAAAGCGTTCTTTTGTTTGTCTGCATATGTGCAGTGCTCGGCTAAACGTCTAAATTGTTCACTGGTTCTCACGTGCTTTGAGAAGTGACACAAATTGCACAAGCCATTGTTTATCAAGAAAACTTTATTTACAATGAAATATTTTACAATCTATCCTCATAACTTACTTTCTATTGTACATAGATAATACATACATCTATATCGGTTAACATCAATGTCAGCAAGTGAGAGTACAACATCTACTTGCACAAATTCGTAATCGATTGTTTGTAAATTCTTACACAGTAATAAACGACTTATACCAATAGAAACATCATTAATAATATCACAAATAATTTAGGGTAACTACGGATAAGCCTCTTTAGATATAAATATAACTGGTATTGTTACATTCAATCTGACGAATCTGGGACTCTTTTAATAAAATAATACCTTCAAGTTTTATTTACAAAAGTTGTACTTTGATGGTCGTTACTGAGTATTTTTAAAGATCTTAAACAATTTTTCCGTTGTCTTGAAGCATTTACGAATTAACAGTCTTAAAACTATATCCCTGCGTATAAACTAGACGAAATAAGGTACGTCTTAATGCCAATCAGGTAGTCAAACAAATACAACATTGTAAGGCAATTAGTTACTTGTTCTAAAGAGGCGAGTAATTTAATGGCAGTGATTTAACATTTACACAGTAATAATTACGCTCTTGTTTTAGTTCTACCAAATTCTTCTATATGGTCATACTCTGTGAACCCTGGGTCAGAGTCGTAGTACGCGTAGTCGTAACTGTTGTCTCCTTGGTTGCGGGGAGGGTTCGCGACGTGCGGGGGACGAGTGGTGGGTCGCGCCGCAGGGGTCGGCGGCGGCGTCGGCGGGCTTGGCGGCACGGGCACGCGGCTCGGCGGACGCGGCGGCCGGGTCTCTGGCACTCTCGGAGCAACCGTCGTCGTCGGTGCAGCGGATGCGTCATTAGGAGGTTGGAAGTTCTGATTTATTGCTTGAAAGTCAACAGGCCTCGATGTTGTGGTGTAGGTTTGAAAATAATCAAAAGTGCGCTGCGTATTCACTGTCTGTGGCTGAGGCGTCGTTGTGTAAGTTGTTTCTGGAGCTCTCGTGGTTGGAGGTGCAGTCGTTGAGGGTGCAGGTCTGAATGGCCTCGGAGCTGAAGTTTGGCCCGAAGGTTTAGGAGGAGGTTGTGTTTTTGCATATGTTTTACGGTCTTCTGGCAGCCTGTTGCCGCTAGCAGCTATATTGAGAGAATGTGCGCCGGCCAGCAGTTCGCGGTCACCGTATAAATCGGGTCGGTACTGTCCATCGTCTTCGCCCTGGGGAGGATGATATTGGCCGTCATCTTCATCATTGTCTTCAGCAAAGTTTTCAGATTGAGTATTAAAGGCGAGGTTAGTGTTATACGCTACCGTGTTTAAGTTGAGCGGAGGTTCGGGGCGCGAGGTCGAGTAGATCGTTGTGGCCGGAGCGATAGTGGTCGTAGGATTGTCAAAATAGGTTTGTTTCGAGTAAGGAACAAAATTGTTCTTTTCTGGTTCATACGAGACACTATTGAAATTTTTATATGCGGGCGTAGTAGTGGGGAATGTTCTTGCGGAAACGCTGTAGTCAATAGTTGTTGGAGTGTCTCTGAAATTCTCTCTGTTGTTATTCTCCAATCTTTGTTTATAATTATTGAAGTTTTTGGCACGCACGAATTCGGGGTTTCTAGGAACGTCAGCTACATTGAAAGTATTTGTAACTTTGAAGGGTCGATTATCGTTCTGTACGTTAAGTCCTGGAGTTGACTGTGCATCGTAATTGTACAACTCCACGAGACCGTCCTTTTTATTAAAACGTGGGGCTGCAGTCGACTGGGACTGGGGGAAAGTGGAAGGTGCGCTGCTGGGGTAGAACCTGTTGTTCTGTTTGGGAGTGACTCGGGGGACTTCAACGTATTCATCCTTGTATTGTTTGTATTGAGGAGGTACGTTAGGAGATGGAGAAAAAGATTGTTTATTTTGAGCATTGAAGCGACGGTTAAAGTTTTGCTGAGGGGGCTCAGAATATTGTTGTTGGGTCTGAGTATTGGGTGGGAAGGTGGTGGGAGGTGCTTTCGTGGACACATATATAGGACGTTTTCTAACAAGCTTGCGTTTAGAGGGTGCGTCATACTGTTGCTGTGGGCCGGGAGGCTGAGTGTTCGGGGGTGGGGCGGGAGTAGTGTACTGCGTAGTAGGGAAAGTGCGTTGGGTGGTAGGGTATGTGCGTTGGGTAGTTGGGTAAGGGCGTTGAGTAGAAGCTCTACGGAAGGATTGTCGTTGATAAGGCTGTTGAGAGGAGACAGGGGATGGAGAGGAGGCGGGGGAGGACTGCTCATCACGGCCACGGTCTCGCTGTCCACTGAAGAAGTCAGACGAGTGTGCTGCACGGAGGTCGGAGTCAGGTCGATTGGGGGTGACGTTGTTGTTCTGCGATAGCCGACGGTCGCCGGTCTCAGCGCGCTGAAGACCGTTTTCTGCTTCATCATCGCGATTTCCATAAGACGACAACTTCTTGGTGTCAAATCCTGTTGTGGAAGGGCAAACATATTTTAACATTGTATTTAGTATGTTTTCGGGAGAAAAACTACGCTTACAGTGGATTATGAAGCTCCAGCTTGCACAATATTTTAGGAAACAGGCGTTATTTAATTTGTATTGCATTGTACAACAAGATATTTACGTTTCTAAAAGCTTTAAAATGCAAGCGTTCGGCTGAAGCTTAATGTTTTGCAATTCATTACCAATATACTCCAACTGCTCCCTCTGATATAGAGGAGGCCTGTGTCCCAGCATTGGGAACATTATAGGCTGATTATGTTACGTATACTCCAACTGCAGGAGTCGCAATCATGTACCTGTCTGTTGGTCACAGGTTCTTTATACCAATAATTCTCATTAGGTATAATTAGTCATCACTGCATGTTGACCTTGTATGGCTTACCTATTACTTCTACTGTAATTTTCAAAGAAGTTGCGCAAATATTAATAACATGAGTTATTATAACTGATTACCGCCCACTGCCTGGTACACATAATTGTTTAGCTGTACAAACTGTTTGATGATATGAAATCGCCTTTCAAATTACATCCATACATTAACAACTGCCTACTTCTAATCAAAGATTGATGCTCTAAGCGTGCTTTAATTACATGTAAGTTATATAGCTCTAATTAATTATCTAGCAGCACTCACAAATATCGTTAATCTCTAATTGATTTCAACGGTATCAATTGTATCTCATTTATTTCTGAAATCAGTAAACAGCCTTGTAACACACGGCTACACATCAAGCTATACATTTCCAGTTTATGCTGATCTCGCGTTATATAAGATTTCCGTACAATGCGATACAATGCGAGATCAGCATAAACTGGAAATGTATAGCTTGATGTGTAGCCGTGTGTACACAATGCATGTCTGTTCCTCGGTTTACGTCTCTGAAGCCAAAGCCATATTATATTGCTTATTATTTATTTATGTATAAAATAAAATGTAAAGCGCTGAACACATAGAAGTCCTGAAGGGACTGGGAAGTTTTAAATAGTCAAGGTCAGACCCGCTCCTGGTTTTTATGTGTTCAGTTCTTCTAGAAACAATCCTTCCAAAAACATTATATTCTTCAAACTTTAAGTCTTTGGTAAGTTATAATAAGATATTTGTGAGTTTTTTGTTAGTTGCAAAGCTGGCTCACCGGATCCGATCCTGTAGAGATCAAACTGACCGTCGTAGATATCTGCGGGGCAGGCGAGAGGGTCGTCGTCACCCCAGTCTGTGCAGGTCTGTGCCTCCTGGTGGAACAGCGTGCCAGGGGGACAGAAGAACCTGAAGTCTCGGACGCCTCCACCTGCGACCCTCACACACACGTGGAAGGCCTTGCATCCTGACTTTGCGTCGGCGTAGTATGCGCCTAAGATTCGAGTTTTACAGTTGAACCTTTCGGCGCTCCCTGTGTGGAAAAAAGTTAGAATGATTTAGTATAATTAAATACATTCTCCCGCCTATTGAAAGCCTAGCCAAGCCATTTTGAGTATTTTCATATCTCAGGTCAACTTGGTTGGTTATTTTTGGCCTTCAACGTGATGAGCATTGGGCTTATTGGTGATTCGCCCGAATTTACTCGGCGAATTGCGGTTCGCGCGAAGTTAATTTATTTGTAGGCGAATCGATTTTTGGAGTTGTCGATTCGCCTACAAATAAATTAACTTCATATAAATCGCCTCAAGAAAAAATAATATTAATTAAAAGTGTCGAATCGCCCGTTTTGGGCGAGTAAATTAGGGCGAATCGCCAATAAGCCAGCATTGTTATAAGCGGAGCGACTCTAGAGATACTACTTTCCAATTGAAGAGATTAATGAGTGCCAATTAGGTCTAGATATTGACCGTCGCCCTATTTTAGAGGCAAGTCAAAGAATTACCCTTACTGAAAACTGTACTCTAAACCTTCATACGCTTTAGCGTCGGACATCCGAAGACAAAAAAGAACATTAGTCTTTTTTTACATTGTGTTTAATTAACAACCTACTATGGGTTATAAATATTGTTTCTTTAATTGACTTGATTACTACGAAACCAAGTGTAATAACTGACACGGTTAGCTTCTCCAAAACACTACTGATTTCTAATTACCTATGATTTACGTCATCGAGAAAAAGTTTGATATGTTTAATGAGTTTCACTGGTAAATCATTACATAAAGAGTAATAAATCATGGTTTTAAGTTTAAATCTTACGTGTATGTACGTATTATTATTGCTATAAATGGCCATTATTTCACCGTTTTGTCTCTAGGTAATTATTACCCAACGGTCGTAATATGCGGTTTCAGAAATATGAACAGCCGACCAGTCAGTAGTTAGTCACAAATGTATATTAAGATAACGTTTGAATAGTGTAGGTAGTCAAGTTTTTAAAACCTGAAAAACAGTCTTTATTTATCAGCTAGATTTCTGATAACAATGAGTTGCTGTGTCAATTTGACTTTGCTCGACGTTTGATGGCAATGATTAAAGAGATTTCTCACTGTCCAAGGCGACTATTGTACTAGGAGCGACACTTGAAGTAAAACGTGCAATAACTAGGTGGAGAAGTAAACATGTCTAATGAGACGAGTATATTGCGACATGGCAACTCGAAGCACGCTAATCCCGGCGAACGTTGAATGTTGCCACTTAAGATATGCGAAAGAGCGGTGACCTAAACTGCATTGACTGCACCATTAAATCTCTAATAAAATGTTATTCGTTGTAATTAAATTATATTAATATCCGTCGATTACAACAACATGTCTTCATGTGTCAATGAATCGAATCAATTTTATTATTTAGTTTTGAAATACGTTGTAAAAAATTTAATGTGTTACGGATTGTGATCGATGAGTGGTTATGACAGGTTGAAAAAAATTGTCTAGCCGCCTCATTAATCAGTCTAACTAATCGTCGGAACTGTTCAACTTCGTCTATGTTAAATTCCTATATTGCACAAAGTATCGTTTTTCTAAAGTATTTGGGGAAATTTCCAGGTACAGTCAGGTTATAGCTACATCATTTCATGATTCGGGAGGAGGCCTTTACTCGTGAAGAGATCCTTAATTAATTAATAATTTTATTTTCAAAGCTTGAATCTAATAAAAAATGGATTAATTTAAATCAGATTAAATTGCTCAAAGTAATAAACATTTTAAAGTCGTCAAAATATTATTGAAAAAACTAATGAATTTGGGTTATTAATGAAGTAGGTAACATAAAAAATAAGTATTTTTTATGTTGTTACTAATAATAAATTAAATATAATAAGTTCTTACATCCATTTTGAGAGCTAAAATTAACAAACATATAGACACCAACTCCATCATGTCTGCCTCTCAAAATGGATGTAGGAACGGGTCCCGCGGTACTAAGGAGCTACTCCTCATTGATATGGCCATTAGCCAACAGGTTCGCCGTTCCCGAAAGGATCTGTCGACATGCTGGATAGACTATAAGAAGGCCTATGACTCGGTGCCACATACATGGCTCATGAGGGTGCTGGAGTTGTATAAAGTAGATACAACTCTGCGCACCTTTCTGATGTCGTGTATGAGGCAATGGAGGACGGTCCTTCGCTATCCAGGATGTCGAAATATCCAGAGGAATAGCGAACCGATTAGGATAGAGCGAGGCATATTTCAGGGTGACAGTTTGAGTCCGCTTTGGTTCTGCTTAGCCCTGAATCCTCTAAGCACACTGCTAGAGGATTCAGGTCTTGGCTATCGGTTGAGGAGAGGAGGTCAGGTTATATCTCACCTCCTATACATGGATGACCTAAAACTCTTTGCCCCCAACAATTTGCAACTGATGGAGCTACTGAAAGTAACTGAAACTTTCAGTAGCGCCATCAGGATGGAATTTGGTGTGGACAAATGTGCGGTCATGCATGTAAAGCGAGGGGAGATTGTGGAATCCGTGGGAGCCCAACTCTCGGATTCCATAAACCTTAGAGCCCTCTCCGCATCCGAAACCTATAAGTATTTGGGTATGTCGGAAGCGTTGGGCATCAATGTTACTGACATGAAGCAATCGTTGAAGGAGCGCTTCTTTGGCCGCCTGAAGAAAGTATTTAATAGTCTCCTATCAGGCGGAAACAAGGTGCGCGCCTTCAACGGTTGGGTCATGCCGGTTTTGATGTACTCTTTCGGCATACTCAAATGGACTCAGACCGAACTCGACGCCCTGGATAGGAGGGTCCGTACGCTGCTGACTGCATATCGAATGCATCACCCACGGTCATCGGTAATGAGACTGTATATCCCGCGAAAGTGTGGAGGTCGAGGCTTTTTAAACGCTAAGACCCTCCACAATCGCGAGATATGCAGTCTTAGGGAATATTTCCTAGATGCCGACGTGAGGATGCATCGAGATGTGGTCGCGGTGGACAAGGGTCTCACCCCGCTCTCCTTGGCTAAAGAGAACTGGTGCAAGCCTGTAGTGCTTGACACTAACGATCGCAAGGAGGTATGGCAGAGTAAGGAGCTTCACGGACGCTTTTTCCGGGCCCTACATGGACCCGATGTAGATTTACTAGCGTCCGTGACCTGGCTACGTTTTGGTGACCTCTTCGGGGAGACCGAAGGTTTTATCTGTGCAATTATGGATGAAGTTATCATGACGAACAATTACCGGAGATTTATTGTGAAGGATGGCACGGTTGACATCTGTCGGGCATGCCACCGTCCGGGAGAATCAATCCGACACATTATCTCCGGGTGTTCTCGTCTAGCTAACGAAGAATACTTGCATAGACATAACCTTGTAGCCAGGATTATCCATCAGCAACTTGCTCTGAAATATGGCCTTGTGGAATCGGAAGTGCCGTACTACAGGTATGTGCCCGATCCAGTTCTCCAAAATGGAAATATCACATTGTACTGGGATCGATCCATCATCACTGATAGGACTATTGTTGCCAATAAACCTGATATAGTGGTGGTGGATCGAGTAGAACGGCGCACAATGGTTATCGACATAACAGTCCCGCATGACGGGAACCTCGTGAAAGCCGAGAAAGACAAACAAATCAAGTATCTTGACTTGGCTCGCGAGATTGTCGACATGTGGGATGTGGAGTCAGCGATCATTGTGCCGATAGTCGTATCAGCCAATGGCTTAATTGCCAAGAGCCTCGACCAACACCTAAGGAGGCTCTCGTTGGGCAGCTGGATCAAGGGCTTGATTCAGAAGGCGGTACTCCTGGACACGGCTCGCATTGTCAGGAGGTTCCTCTCTCTGGAGCCCTGACCGCCGGTAGCTTGGACCCTGTTCCCGATACCGGTGGGCTACTATTTTTTATATTTTTAAATGTTGTTTTTATATTTTCCTTATTCTAATATTTAAAAATATAATTTATAAGTATTTAAATGAAATAAAAGAACATAATAATTAAATATCAGTGGTGATGATTTGATGAACTTCAATTATTTTTGTTATTAATGAATTAGTGAATCAATTATATTTAATTATATTGTGTTTTTTTTGCTGCATGTTTTTAATGACATATGAATTGTAATTATGTTACGTTTATTTTAGTTAAGGAATAAATAAAAGCTATAATGATAATAATAATAGTCAGAAGGCAGCACTCCTCGATACGGCTCGCATCGTGAGGAGGTTCTTGTCTCTGGAGCCCTAACCACCTGTAGCTTGGCTGCTTGCTGCTCCCGACACCAGCGGACCACAATTTTTATGTTTTTAAATGTTTTTTACATCTTTTTAATTTAAGAAATATTTAAAAATGTAATTGAAAGAAAATAAATAAGCGACAATAATATCTATTTCATACAACTGTCAAAGAATGCCAGTTGTGATTTGAATAGATACTTAATTTAAGTTGGTATCCAATTTACTTAGCAATTAATTTCCCTAAATTTACATTCCTTAGTATTTATAGCCTTTCACAGGTAACAGGCGCAGGCGCATCACGTAAGAATAGTTTAATCATTGTCTACGGCCCGGCGTAGATCTCGCTTCACGCGTATCCGCTGTTGTTAGGGCCTTAGCTTTGTTCTACGAATTGGGGACAGTAAGGTTCCGGCACATTGTCTTGAACCTCGCTTTGAGTAAAACGCGTTACAACCGATTCGTAACGATAATCTCGAATGTGTGTGCGTTTTAACTAAGATGACCAAATAATACGCGTGTAATTTGTTATACTGGTGTACTGTACTATGCTTAGGGATATACTACCTTACCTACTACATTAGACAAACACAACACAAAATTCTGCTAAGCGTGATTCTTAAAAATGAGAAATACGACGGAATGGAAAGACTATGAGTTGCACCTTACATACCACAAACAATAACTTAAAAAAAATGCTGGTTAATAAATTACTTTGACTTTGAGTTTTTCCGACACCACTGAAACTTTACGTCTACGTTAATCCAAGACAACAAAGTACCTACATGATTAAATTAGTGTTAAGCTGCTATAGTCCGGTATAGTTCAAACAACAACGTTCGATTCTCATGCGTGGTGTATGTGCAAGCCGTGGGAGGGCAGCGGGGTGAGCGATAAGATCGCGACGTCTGCGCAACCGCGCGCGCCGTGAGGTGCCATAGCATCCTCCGCAAAAGGTCATCGAATGCCTTATGTAAGTGTAATAACATCTAACTGAGGTACGCTCACAATTTTATCACTTTTGATATTTTTTCTTTTGAACAATCATAAAGTCATGTGCTGTCATTATGTTGTGTACATGAAATATGATAAATAAGTGGGTTACTTCCTCTTTCTTTATTCTGAAATTACATGAGTCTAATGCCTAAAATTATTCATTGAAATTCCTAACGCGTTATTTTTTGTTAATAGGATAGAATTCTATTGAAATAACTTCTAACTGAGGTAGCTCACTATACAATTTTGATCTTCTTTTCTTTTGAACAATCATAAGGTCATATGGGATGTCATTATGTTGTCGTGGACGTGAAATATGATATGCGGGTTACTTCCTCTTTCATAATTCTGAATTTAGACGAGTTTAATGCCTGAAATCATTATTTGAAGTTGTTAGTGTGTTATTATTTCATAATGGCATGTGTTGAATTCGCATTAGGAACGCTCATTTAATATCTAAGTAGGTAAACTGGAAGCTAGAAGACATATTGGTCAACTTGGTACTGCGATAGACTATATTTGACATAAAATTCGAGAAAATGCAGCAAGTCTTGAGAAATCTTACTTTCTTCCCTGTTAATTAACGCTTTAATTAGGCAGATTGCGTTCAGATTGGGCAGTCTGACCGATGGTCCTAGTTATTGATAAACCTCAAATGAAATGTTATTATGGATAGAGAGAGCAACTGCGAGATCACTAATGTTTTTAACTTTCGCAAACATACATAGGCTGTTAGTTGATGTACCGTGAAATTAAGTGGCGTAATTATGTATCAACTTTTATTGCTACAGCAGATCAGATGCTATCAATATCACAATACTATGCAAAAACATTGCAACACCGGAAATTCATTTGTTTATTTTCTAACAATTGCAATATATGAGTCGTGTCAGCTATTTGTGTTAATGTATGCAATGACGTAGCACATTGTTGTGATGAGTCAGTGAAATATCGACAGGTGATCGCCCATTCATGAAATAACTTCGAACACAAAAATAAAGCCGATACATGCATCTACTTTCGGTTTCATTCATACTAACACAAGGTAAACGTTATTTTTCTCACGCTTTGATTGTTACGGTTCAATACATTAGATTTTCCACACAATAATAATGTTATGAGGCAAAAACGTTATTGGTTCACAGTGTTGCAAAATATTCTAGCAACGTTAGTATTAAATGCGTTAATAACCATGGAATCTACAATTGAAATGTGCAGTTACCATAACTTAAATATGTAATGAATTTAATTGTAATTATGAGTTTTTACAAATCCCACATCGTGCGTAGTGTTTTTAGGACGCTCTATGCACGAAATATCAACTCCTTGTTTCTAATAAGCTTGGGTTTGTGTTTTCGAAAGGAAGGGATTATATGTCAAACACAAATGTCTAACCACAAACTGGGCCACCAATTGCTTAACTGCGTTTGTAGGTGTGCAAGCGACCCTTCAACCACAATACACATAAGTGAAGGCAGTATACAGGTAGGTAAATGCCCAAACACATGAACCTTGAGGCTACCCATCCGTTCGCTGGCCGTCACGCCGCCCTAGTTCTTACGGAGAGCGGAGCGTGGGAAAATCACTTATGTAAATCCGGGGAATCGATTATCGTGGCGATGCGCGATCGGCGCGGGCGCTACGCGAATGGAAAGTGCATCGATTGCGCAATGACGTACATGCGCTCATACCTTACCGTCGCACGGGGAACATCTCTAATGTGCAACCTGCTGTTTGTACAGTGAGGTGTTACAAAATATCGAGTTTACTGCAGTGACAAAGTTTACACGCGAATGTTTTCAATTTAGGTTAACGCGCTGTATGGCTACATTAGAAGCTACTGTAGCGTTTTCCAAATGATAACATTGATTCAGATAGGTATAGCCGATTCATTATTATTTAATTAGGCTTGCAACCTATTAGTTTCAGCACAATGCAGGTTGGTTTCAGTGCAATAAATATTATCAGATAGAATTTCCCAAAAAGAAACCGGTAATGTCAACTTCCCACGCGCTCGGAATCCTGCACATTAGGAGCACATAAATAACAAATACTTTCACAGAGATGCGCACGCGCACCGGGCTGCACTATCACCATTATTTCCTCACTACTCAAACGTAGCATCAAAACACATCAAACTACAAACTGTAAAGAAAACCACATAATTGACTGTAAAGAAAATCACGCAATTATTCTTTAACATTACCAAATCGAGGCACCTCGAAAGAAAATTTACACGGGAAAAATCCGGTCACTTCCGATATGTCACAGTGTATTTCTTTGGTAGCAGGTACACACGCGGTGTGGTCGACTTACCCAGGACGGGGAGCAATGTAAGCAAGATCCACAGAGGGGACATGTTGTCGCGTGGTGCGTCGCGAAGGGACTGGCGGCGGCTGCGCGCGCGCCGCCCGCCCCGATAAAGGAGGGGAGATCTGAAAGCTCACCCGCCCGCCCCGTAGCCGGCCACTGCGTTATCACAGTGTAGTACAATAGCAGTTTATCAATTCGATGTTTGTTGATGTTGATAAATTCAATGTTTTGATATCAATTATATCAATAGTTACCACTGGCTACCGGCGGACGTCATTTATGTCCGTTTCTGCTTCACAGACACGTAGTTCTGACACCACATAAAAATAATATATTTTTTGCTCTTGATAATACGAAAACATATTTTTCAGATGGCGTAAGTTTCATTCTTTGTTTTTCAATACAGTTTTTGTCAATACAGTCACTGTTCCCACACTTATAAATCGGATGCACGACAGCTTTTTTAAATGCCTCCGGAAAAACTCCGGTAGCTATTGACCGATTGAAAATATGTGTGATTGGGGTGAGAAGAAGAAGTATAGAAGTTCAACATGTTTCCTGTGGAATATAAGTTGTTTATATGCTTTTATTTATTTCTTTTCAATAATTCTTAACATAACTTTACAGTTTTTAACATAACTAACTATTTACACTGGATTATATTATATAAAAATCAGTGCATACAAATTGATGGTCATGGTGCTGTTGACTTTTTTGCACTGTGGCGCTCACCAGTAAAACAGACGCGTGATTTATTAGACATAAATCTCGACGAACTATTGTTTTGTGAGCTCATTAGTCATATGTTTTATTACATTACGTCACGACTGAGCACCGTACCACCGAATCCATTACACTAGCGTGCCAATCTATTGAGAAAATCATCAATTATATGACTCCGCTTGAATTACCTAATTACTTACAATTTTATAAATACAATATAATATACACTTACATGAATCTGATTAAATAACGCTCATGTTGCATATAATAGGCGTGAAATAATTAACTTTTTATTTCTGGAACGATTTACTACAGTCATTTGTTCAGTGTCTTGGTATAATCAATAAACTGAATGTAGCAATAACACGCTTTATGCAAACTCTAAATGTTGATAGTCTCCATTACAGCGATGAAAGCGGAGTCCAAAAATGCAATAAATGATTGATGTAACTTGTGCATATCGAAAGAAGAATGTAATATGACAACAGAGTATTGTCCCCACCAGGAATTTACGTGTCCATAATGTTACTTTTACTTTCATAAAGGCCCATAAAGTGTCTCAGAAAAAAAACTGCATCTACCACACGCATGGAATGATTATAATACAGACGCACTCACGCGCTCATAACTTGACATTATATAAATAAGTATGATAATAAAGGCATTACAGTGTGATTACTGCTCAAGTCTTCATTTCCATACAACGTTGGAAGAAGGAAGTGCCTATCTGAATGAGCGGGACAATCGAATGACGTTATTGAATTGAAAGTTATTGAATGGTTTATAAATAAGCTAATAGAAATACAGTGAATTTATTTATTAATGACATTGCAGTTGTAGTGTTACATATTGCTTGATTTTCTTCCGTATTTGGATGAAAATGATTGGAAATTTCCACAGTTATGATCTGTTTGTATTTTGTAAGTCACTTAATTTTCTTCTTATCGATAAAAGTAATAATTAAATGATTTATTATCATGTTGTTTATGATTGTATCAAGTTTTTATGCATGAGCACATATGCTACAGAATCTGTTATTAATGGGTCAGTAACTGGTCTACCGAGCTCTGCTCGGGTGAAAATAGAAATAAACATACCGTCCACCAGGTATACCAACGTTGTATCACATTCCAGAGGCTGTGAAAAGTAGAGAAAATAAAGTTTCCCAGCTATGAGACCTAGCTAGATCGATTTTGATTTTTCACCCCCGTAAACCCCTATATTGCAACTTTCATCAAAATCGTTAGTTCCGTTTTCGAGAACGTGATTTCAAATATATATATACAAATATTTCTCATTTAATAGTATTGGATATAGGTCACATAGCAGTTGCTTCCTGTTAGCTCAGAAGCATGTGAGTGAAGCAATTTGTGAAGAGGCAGACGAATGATGAAGCAATGTAGTTAAACGCAAGTCGTGGAAATACTAAGAAGCGGTACCTGTTGTAGCGAGAGAAATTCCTTTTATGTAAACTTAGGTACCTTATCATGCAGGGAGATGACCAGCAACTATGATACCTTATGTAGGGCGCATTATATAAGCCTTTATAATAGAGGATGCCCAAGAAATCGGCCTGCGATTCCCGACGCCCAGGGCGTCTCCTCCTGCGGCGGTTAGGGGCGTGAGGGCGCGAATTTTGCTTCTCCCTCACGCGTTCCACCTTCTTCTTCGCGAGCATTACTGCTTCGCAGAAGGAGGCGACGGCCTCCCATTTCCTCTCGCTCCGTACCATGGCCCGAATCAGGGCCGGACGCGAGAGATCACCGCCGCCGATCGCTTCCACGAGGACATGGCGATGCCCCGCCCAAGCCGGGCAGACCTCCACCGTATGCTCCACCGTGTTCTCCGGGCGATCCACACAATGGTGACACCCGGTCGTTTCCTTATCCTGAACTTCAAGAGCACCCTGGGCCTGCAGAGTCTTTACCTTGTTTATAGGATACTGGTGTAAAATCATGAGCAAAAAGTTATTTAGGCACATATATATTTATGTAAATGATCGCGATCCCTGGCAAATGCTATTCTCGTATACGTTATCCCACACGAGAGATGTTCTTGTGAATTTTGTAGCTCATTAGACGTCATCTCCTCATTACATTTTTAAGCAATAACAAAGTTAATTCTTACATACACAGTGTATGATAATATGTAATACAGTATTTTTTTGTTAATTGTTTTCCTTATATACACAAAGCCTAGAGATGTGTATCAGCGGCGTGGGACATCATACCAATTGTGCCTACACTCAATTCCTCACAACCCACTGTTTAGATACAAACAGATGTAATTAACAACAGCATATTGTTTAGATGATTCACGGCTAAAAGTTGCCATTGAGATAAACAAACATCGCTATAGTGATTTATCTAAGAAGGCGTATGTTTTAGGAACACAATAAGTATTTAGATAGTTACAAGGATGCTGATTATCTTTTAACATCTTCACATTAAATATATTTACGTAATTCTATACCTTCCTATTTAACTTTGTTTATACTGTAAGCTCAAGCATAATTAGCCTATAATGTTCTCACTGCTGGAACATAGGCCTCCTCTCCGTGAGAGTGGGCAGTAATCAACCACGCGGACCCAGTGCGAGTTGGTAGATGTCACATGTCTTCGATTTTTTGGTTCTAGGACATGCCGGTTTCCTCAAGATGTTTTCCTTCACCGTTTTGAAAGCAGTAGTGATGAAATAATTTACACAAAGTAAAACTCGTATCAGGGTTTGAACCTATGACCTACAACTCATAAGTCGCGGCCGTTACCACTGGGCCACCACTGCTTTTGTATGTGCAATGCTTATTGTGAAAATATTTGTTTTGTCAAATATTTAGTGTTTATTTAAAAGCGTCCTACTTACAAACGTACATATTTCGATAAAATATCTCAAATTTCTCGTAAAAAATCTCATAAATATGTAACTAGTGGAATCATGAAAAAAAATGAGTGTATGTCTATGTAATTGGTGTTATATTTTTAAAATGTTCGTTTTGAAAACTTTTTCCCCTTTTTGTTTTTCTTTATCCATGTTTGGTAAATATTCAGGCAATTTCATTGACTTCTCTCATGCCAATAGACATAATAAAAACACCATTGTGTCTCATATAAAACTACTTCCCGGCATCGAAGAAATAAAAATAAACAAAATTGATTGCAAAAGTCAGTGCACGCATAAACCAGAGTGAACATTTGATAGTAGCACGAGCCGACAGCGGCGCGGCGCTAAGTCGTGAAAGATTCCCATGAGGTGTCCCGTGTTGCCTCACTTGTGCCTCGTTCCGTGTTCACGCGAGGCACCTACCATCGTGCACTCACTCATCACGGTTAGACGGTAATGTAGTCGTTTCTCTTTAAATTGGGTGATTATTTCAAGTGGTTTGCCTTGATAAAGTGATCGGGTAACTAAGCTGTATTATTATATTATCAGCATTGATATTTGGATTACTGAAAATGTATCGTTTCTCTTTCTCTTTTTTTTTCAATACCTCTTTTGGTAATAAGGTAGGTATAATATTATAGACTAAAATTGCACAAGTTGGAAAAGCTAAAATATTAGGTACTACAATTTAACATTAACCTTCGCTTTTGATGGCCTCCCTGAACCAAAATTTTCCTTTCAGCAAACATTTTTCCAGTATAATGAACCCTGAGTAAATCCAGTTCTTGCGTAAAAGGTTAACAGAAGACTGATGTGTTAAGTCGAGATTGAGGACGGTTCTCATGGTAACGAGGCACCCACCACGACACGACACGACGCGACGCCACGACGCGATGCAACGCCCTGCTTCTGATAAACTGTCGCAAGTCGTTTCTAAATTCTAATTACCTCACTTATACTCGCCTATATTGAACTCAGATTACAGTAAAGGATTACTACAATATAATCTATGCACTGATATAGTTTCTAGTCTCTGTACAGATGTGTATCCACAGTCAAAAGGTCTATTATGTGATATTACGGCTTTATTTCACGAAGGGTTAGGTAGGAGTGTTTGACGCACTCACTTTTTACTTGTTATGTGTAACCCTGTTGGAATAAAGGCGAGCCAATTGCCAAAATCGAGCTTTAATCCAGACTCCAGGCTGCTACAGAGAAATTCCTGATGGAATAAGTATAATACTTATACAGCCTGATCTGGAAATCAAACCAGGACATGGTCACTAGTCACGCTTGCGATCACCAAACAAACGAAACAATCAAATTTCTATACCGGACATTTACCTTCCTATGTCATCACTATACATATTATAAAACAAAGTCCCCCGCCGCGTCTATCTGTCTGCAATAAACTCAAAAACTATCGAACGGATTTTCATACGGTTTTCACCAATGGACGGAGTGATTCATGAAGAAAGTTTAGATAAATTCATTAAGATTTTTTGTAAATTGGCCGAAATATGATGATTGATGATGATTTTAATCTAACCCACCTGGTCGACACGACAGGCTAATACGACACACCAGGACCGAAAAAACAATGTAAGCATATTTATGTTCGCTACCCGTGCGAGCCGCAGCGGGTTGCTGGTTTCTGATAATAAGGAAAAAAATACGGTCAGCAGTTTCATCATAAGAGATTTCTCTCATACCTTTTTACTACGGAACTCTAACCAAGTACCGAAGTAATATTAAGTACGGAAATATAAAACTTTATGTTTCTATTCTATTCAGCTCCGTAGCTTTAACGATGACATAAATAATACTTTTAGTACCTCTTTGTTTAGGCGATGCAATGGACGTCGTTTGTATTTTCACGCAAGATATTAACGAGGAAATTTACTCTTTGTCTGAATGGTACTTCCTGGATGGGTTTTTAGAAAATGTTAGGATATTTCCTGAAGTAAAGGAAATATAAAATATGCGTTGCTTTAGATTCGCTATTTCACATGAAATAAAATATATCAGTGTGTAGTGACGTGAATGTTTCCTGAAGATATGTATTTGAATCATAAAATTGTTCATTATCCCAAAAAGTAAATGCGATTGCAATGCAATTTGAAATTGAATTTGCATTCCAGCATCTTGATTGGATATTTACTTTTAAGTTGGTTAGCAATCGCATTATTTTGCAAGAATTCCTGTTTTTTAATTTTATTTAACCAGGTACATATAAACACCGTCCAGCTTAAAATAATAATTAAGCTCAAAGCTCAGAGGTCAACTTTCAAGCTTCAACAGTCCATCGGTCACGATTACTGCTCATTTATCACTATATCATCTTTTGTTTACCGACTGCTGATGACGGGAAGTCATTAATAGGTACATATTGAACTTTATGTCATTGTAATAAGAGCTTGAATTTGTCACCAGATTGCTTCATGAGCGTGTATTGTCTTGCGTTGGCTGGCCGTCTGGAGTTATAACAATCAAGACAATGGAGCGAGGAGATGAGGCAAGCAGAAATAACTTCTAGTGTGCAAGTACGTGTAGGTACATGTGTGATACGTTTAGCTGCCTCGTTTAGAGTTCGTTTGTTTTGTGAAGTAAGATTTATTTCACTTCTGCTATGATTGTTGCATTAGCAGCCAAGTTTTATGAGTACTTACCTACTAGTTTGCTCAAAATACGTATAGGAGTGTCACATTTGTAGTTTAGTGAACATAAGTAAGAAAATAAGTGTCTACGTGTGTGGCCTATGGTTTTATGTTAATATGAAACAAAGTGGCTATGAGAAGACACGTTTCCGACTCATAAATCTTGCACAAGAAAATTTAAAATTTAGAGATACTTATCTGAGTTCGTTCGTCAAGTTATCTGTAACTTCGTGTTAAACAAAACGAGATAAACCGCCAAGCGAACACGAGGCAACAAATTAATGTTTATTTTTGCATATTCATAACATTTCGCGAGAGAAATCTCTGAAGAGAAATGTTCCTGTTATACTTACACGTACTTACATTTCTAACTATCACTTTCATCTGTAACTAATTTAACATGCAGACGTGAAATATTACCACAGTTACGAACTAATAATAATTTCATAACCACGTGTTATATGTGCTAACATCAGGAACAGTTCATCTCTAAAATATGCACATAACACGTAACCAAAACTTAATTAACCTTTTTATAGGGACTAATTAAAAAACTAAACAACATGGAAACGCTTCTGACCTAGTTGCATAATGAACGTAATAAATAATCGGATTCTAGTAAGATCAAAGAATATTATGCTCATGCGGTAGATAGGCGTGCATCAAACGGGTTTAAGCGGCATCGTTTAAGGACGCAATCGTGTGCCACCTAATGTCGCAAACTGCTGAGAGCATCTGACCCGTATTACATTTCCATAGCTCTGTTAGACGACCTGCATGCGAAGAGGCTGTGCACATATACGTGCTTGCCTCAGGATCAGCTGCCAACTTTCGTTTTCTTAAGCAAACGTGCACCTATCAATATTGCCTTATTTACGAGCAGTACCAGTTCGAACCTTCTAATATTATGTAAAGGCCAACATTATAATTGTTAGGTACTTATTTTAATTATTTATATCAATTAATTGAATATCATTCGCCATGACTTTGACTTGATTGATTGATCGTAAATATCAAAATAAGCTATGGGGTGTACTCATGTGTTACGCGCGTTGATGTCTTTTCATAGAGCTACGGAGGCTACGGATTTTTCGTAGCCAAAAACGTATTTGTGGCTTTTTTGTGTAATATTAATATCATTCTAGAGGCTCATTTTTTTTTGTTACAAATTTATATACATTGCAATATGATACATGACATGTCTCCAACAAAAAAATTATATTTGGAAATCCATAAATAATAAAGTGGTCAGATGAAAGCGAAGTACTATACCTTATATGAAAATAAGTGTTATTCTTTATTTATTACAATGAAGATTTGTCAAACAATCGAAGGTCGTTGCATTCACTCATCTTTAATAACGTTTCCCACGTACATAAAGTGCGGTTTTTATCGCCCTTCCGAACTTTTAATCTACGCAGTTGACATGATAATTATAATGTTATTATAATAACATTAAAACAATGGAATTACGGTTTGTAAAAGCACCAATATTAGCTTGCAATCTTCCAAGCTTCTAACATATTAACATGCAAATTAAACTAGTCAGTAAAATTATAATCAACAGGCCCTTTAAAACTTAAGAAATATCAAGAAAATTTAATTCAAATGATCTGTGTCATACATCTGAATAATTGGTGTTCGAAGCAACAGATATTCATGAATAATTGTACAATATGGGAGTTTTACAACGAGCCACACGTTCGTAAAGGGGGCTATTACACTAAACGCGTCGTTGCGAAACTTGCGTAGTATGCGGGCCGGTGCGGGTCGGTGTGGGCCGGGGCGGTGCGGTGCGGATAAGAACCGGCCAATTAATTCGCGAGAGATGACCGCACTGGCCGACATGCGTGTGTGCTCGCGGTAAGGACAGAGGACTTAATCTTATGAGATTGATCAGTTTATTAAAGAATTTTTTCTTTTCTTTACGGAAAAATTCATAATCGTTTTATTAAATTATGTCGACACAGCATGTCTTGACAATTTTTTTTTTTTCTAAATACTCGTACTTACAAGTATTTCATAATTCAAATGTTTGTTTGATTAAATCTTTGCGTTTTGATTATTTTAACAAAACGTTTGCCATTTTAAGAGCACTATGTTATTTAATTAATTGCCGTGGGTGTGACAAGGCTGCAGTCTTGAATTACATTCAGTGAGAATAGTTTTCGTAATAAATTTTAACGTGTGTAATGAGAACATTAATACGCAATTAAATGTCACGTAGGACATAAACGTCGTCGCAATAGGACATAATGTCAAATATTCGCTTCACCTTGTGACATTGGGCTTAATATCGCTGCTTTCCCATGCAAAAAATTTATTACTTGTTTCAGAAAGCTGAAACAAGTAATATAATACTTTCTCTAGAACAGCAATTATGTTCGAGTATGATGGGTGGTTTTTTAATTACCCGTTGAATCGTTGAATGCTAGTAAATACAGCAGAAAGTCGAGTGCCAATGGCTGCAATCTCACCACTTCCTCTTCCATATAATTCTTCACGCAAACACGCCAGTTTCGAGGCTCATACCTCGCCTTCACTAGTTATTGTGAATACTTATATAAACAAATATTTGCAAACATAAAGAAAAGGTTAGACGCTCGTTGGTCTAGTGGTCGCAAGCGCTACTGCTGAGCATGAGGTCCTGGGTTCGATTCCCGGGTCGGGCAAAGTGTTATTGGGTTTTTCTATCTGAAATTTCTCAGTAGCAGCTCGGAGTCTGGATTTGTGTCCGGTTGATGGCAATAGGCTCTCCCCCTATTACATGGGACTTAAACATAACTGGCGAAATGTGGGTGTACCTGCTACAGGGACACCTCTGCCCAACCCTTTGGGGAAACAAGGCGTGATGTTTTGTTATGTTATAAAGAAAAGGTATTATGTATGTTCAATCATGAATTGGTTCAAACCTACGTAAAGATGCATGATTGTGGTCGACCGACGTCGAACAGTCGATATTGGTCGCTACAAAATTCAATCAAAGCTCAATAATCCTACCTGCTGCATACACGACATAATTAAAACAAAAAAGCTTTAAGAACCATTGCATTTTATATGCGAGAGATTGTATTAGTGGTCAACACTCTTGCCTTACCGCGATTTCGTCTAACAAAGATGGGCCTTATGATGTTATGGTTGCATCAGATCGCCGCGGGCAGCGCCTGGGGTCATCCCACGAGCATCCGCGATCTACCGCCGCACCGTACCATCAACCCGAGGCCGCGATGATAGCGGAATGTGCGACACACGCTTTATCAAGATAACCTTACTGTTGTAACGTCTTTTAATGCACGAGCCATTAGTGAGGAATGCCAAACAGTAAGTACTTTAGTAATTTGTTTTGTGACAACATCTTAAGGTGCGTTTAACATCAAATTTATTTGATTTTATTAGGTAGTTATGTCAAGGAATATACATACATAATTACATATTTGCCTAGGTTTGACACACTTGTCTGGTTTTAATTAAACGATGCTGTCATAATAGACTCCAAAGATAAATGGTGAAGTTATGACCTTTATAGATCTCTAGAACGTTAGGGGTAACTGTTAGGTCCGGTTCCATTGAATTAAATTTTGACAAATGTTTTTAAATAAAATGTCAATCGAGATTCTAAAGTTGATGATAAGCGAGGTTTTAGATGTTTCTTCATGACTACGTTTAATGAAAATTTGCTTTCCAAATTCCATGATATTGCCATATACCTACGTGGTACAATAATGGGTAAGTATTGGATTTATATTCATGGTGACCCTATGGTGTAATGCTGCAGTCATCTCTTACTTCACCCATGTAACATGATATGTTGATCCTAATCGTTAACGCGCAGGAAAATCATACATACGTGTACCTTGTGGCTTGCCAACACAACGAGATTCCTCGGAATCCTCGCCAACATCGCATGTTTGCGAATATCCTTTATTTAGACCATTTTCGAGGCCGACCCGTTTTGTAAATTATCAAGTAAGAGGCAGAACTTAGTACATGCAGATTACTTAAATTGGTCGCAGTTATATTTCGAAATATTTAGGCATTAAGAAATGCATTTAGAATATTTATGTCTCCGTCGGATTACTTGCAGATTATTGAGATGAAAACGTGATTTGTTTGAAATTATTTAGCTGAATTATGTTGACCGGTTCTTGGGCAGAGGATCAACATTTTTATCCATCAGAGTAGTGCAGTCAGTCATTCAGGAGCGGTACATGTGGACATCGATTCAGATTAGTATTATGATGCCCAAGCAGTTTCTTTGTACCTTTATTTGAAACGTCCGTTTTCCGTTTTTTTTAAATTATAATATCAATTGTGACTGTTACAAAGACGAGACCTAAGTCCCAGAAATGGAACTTAATTTACTGGCTGATTACGTGTGTGTAATAATAATTGTACAATGCACATCATTACCTGTTTTCAAATAATTGTAAAATTGGAACAAATTAAAATAATTAAGTTAAATTCCGTGGTTCACCTTCTAGTAAATTGTAACGTTCCTATTGTGTTCAGTTTAAAGTACGTTCCAGTATCTTCATTACGAGTGGTGACCTCGCGGTGACCTTTAGCTTAGAGGATGCTCACATTCCGACCCGACAAACGCTTCAAAGGGTATATTTATGTGGAAACTTAGCCATTGTACCTATCGTTCTTTATTTAAAAACTATTATTATATACTATGTTATGTACGTGAACTAGGAAACTAGTTATTATCGATTAGTGTAAATTTTTGTTATGGCTTAAAGAATATTGCATATCATGTAGTATTGTCTATGTTGTAGTACATATAGTATTATGATATTGAAATTGCTTTTCCCATAATCTGGCATACTTAATCTTTGTTGTTAACACGATCAGTGCCAGGAGGCCTCCTGGAGGGTTCACCTAGTCGCATATGGGATGCCGGGAGCCCTCGCGGAGGGCTCATTTTAAGTGTAGGTTTTTCTTAGCGAATACAGCATTATAAACCGTGAAAATAAAATCTGATGTATATTTTAACAAGATTTATTAGTATGTGCGTTGGTTTTATATATTTTTTTGTTCACGCTTACAAGAAACTACATATAGCGACCCCCTGAAAACACAATTTTACTTCGTTTTACAGTGTTTTATAACACGGTTTTTGTCCGCGATGGTTAACTTTAGCTCAAACGCAATGCTGGTAACCCTCCCGAAGGGTTCACTTCCAATATGTATAGCGGCATAGCGTATCAATGCTATGAAAAGTAGATGGAGTCGAAAGTGTTAAACTTGCGGTTAGCTCGACCACAAAATTAATTGAATTAGTCACATGATTAAATATCACTAATGACTACGTAAATATTTCCATTAAATAGGCCTACTATACAATAAACATAATAAATATATCACTACATAGTATAAAACAAAGTCGCTTTCTCTGTCCCTATATCCCTATGTATGCTTAAATCTTTAAAACTACGCAACGGATAATGATGCGGTTTTTTTAATAGATAGAGTGATTGAAGAGGAAGGTTTATATGTATAATAACATCCATTAAATAGTGGAGAAATACTGTTATTTTTGAGGTTTCTAATGTGATGTCGTAAATAATTACATTTTTTCCGCTTACATTGCAAACGCAGGCTGAACCCTACGAGATTTATCAAAATAATGTATTAAGTATTGTACACATTGAAAAGATCTACAGAAAACTCCACGATGGTATATGTCTATCTCTTATGGATATCCCACAATAACATTTTTTTGTCATTTACTTTTTACGACAAATAATGGCTAATTTTCGAAGCGATTTTAACCAATACAGCATTAATCCTTATCCAATTAAATAGCTTAAATACATTGTTGATTTAATATAGATATATATGGCCCTTTACAGCTTATGATTTAAATGAATATTTTCGAAGATTAATTGTTGTAAAAATAAAATAAATAGGTAAAAATGTTAAAAGTAAATAGGTAAAAATGTAGTGTATGAATTTAGATATTCCAAAGATAGCAGGAAATCTTCATGGTATAGGGAAAGGGGAATTGTTTTACTCCAAATTTAACGCGTGCGGGCCACGGGCAGTAATGAATAAATCAAAACTACTGGATCGATTTTAATCATTTTTTCTGTGAGTGACATAGGCGAAGCCGGGGCAGGTCGCTAGTGTATAAATAAACCAATGTATCCAAGAAATACCTAAATTCGTGGCATAATCTATTACGGCTCCGAATAACGCAAGAAAGTAAGTTCAAGGTCGTCAATCCCTTGACTCATGGCCAATCCTATTGTAATTACTATGCAGACTTGCGCTTACGTGCTTATTTCAATAGCTAAAATCCAACTCGAAACGACTCAAGTCTTAAATCACCATAAAGGCTAACAAGATAATGAAGTAATTACAGTTCCACATGAAAAAGGTTTACCTCGTATGTGGTGCAACATTAATTCTCACGCCCCCACAGACGAGCAGATAATTAGCGGCCATCATTAATCACGCTGTTCGGGAATTAATCGCAGCATCCGGACGTTCGCAGCGTCGCGTCGTGATGCGTCCGCGCAAGGCCTAGCCTCCGTTCACTATTGTTACGTCGAGGGATGTACTACAACCGAATTTATTGTTCACCATACATTTTTTCACGGCTATATAATTCGTTTGACATTCGTAATCATAGATGAATCGTAATGAGCGTTAATGAAATGCGACGATTATCAAATGTTTGGTGAAGTAGTGCGATAATAATAAATCAAGTAATCTGCGTGTTGCACCCGTACCTATCTCTGAAATCAAACATACTATGAGGCTGAATTCCTCCTTGTATCTAAGAGAAAAAACGAAAACAAAATGCAAGAATATTTGTGTTATTTTATTTACTTCAAAGTTCAAGAAACATACAGACAGACATAAATCAATTGAGAATATAATTACCATGTTACCAATAGCAATTTAGCGGTTGCATCGCTACCAAAATTAATCATTATGTGTAAGGCCACGCATGTGATTGGAAGGGACTGTTTATTGATTGTGTATTTGTTTCTTCTTGAGTCTGTTTATTTATTTGTAATCAAACATGTCCATTGTACCTCTCATTAGGACAACAAAAAGTGTTTAATATTATCTATCGGGCTATTCCGTAATTGCTAAAACAATGCGTTTTGTTACTCTGTACACAAGAGCGATAGACAAAGATGGGATAATCGTGAATATACCTGTTCGTTGATGTTTTAATGTGGGAAGTAGCTGGAAAAATACAAACTAAAAATGGCGCTATAGGCAATGAAAATGGTGGAAACCACAATGCTTTCCACAAACTAGAACAGGGATCACGAATCAGTTTCATTGGGGGTCCGTTTTTTTTACTAATATGACTTTCGCGGTCCGTTTGCTAGACGATTACTATAAAAAAATAAGAAAATTTTCATTTTCATTTTAAAATTAGGTTTTATTTATTTTTACTGTTTACATAAGACAAAATAGGTCGGCGGTCCGCCATTTGGTGACACCTGAACTAGAAGATACAAAAAATATGCCATTATACAACTATTAATATCTTAAAGCAACATCGAACTTCGATCTTCCCAAAACATTAAAATATATTAGGAATCACGCCATTGTGCTTCGAAGATTTTTTGCAAAGCAATATTAGATAAAAGAGCAGATTGTATGCAAATGTAAAGCGTGCAACTTCCCGCCCATAGAATTGACTAATTCAAACAGGCGTGTCTTCTCGCCCCCAATGTTTAACATTGATTCGACATAGGTATCTACTGACGATTAATTTTAGTCGATTATACATTGATTCTTCTTAGCAAGCGTATACCTACTTCATCGACCAATTTTTAGAGGTAATAGAATATAGGTAAATTAATTTTTAAATGCAACATACGGATTATTGCGGTTAGTTTTTAATGTTTCGATACGCTTAGTTAAAAGATTATTTTAGTCAAAACAAAGAATCGATTTTATTAACTATCGATTGCTTTAAGGATTTTTTAAATTTAGTTTCTGAGAAAAACCTTGAAAGTAACAAAAGTGTTCTGATGCACTTCCTGAAACAATTACATACATTTAAAATTAAACTAAGAATAAGTACACTTTAATAGGTATAGTACACTTTAATAGGTAGTCCTTTTAATATGTATTTACACATCAATATTTCCTCTGTAAAGGTCGCAGGTATTCAAATTACAAATAAACACTTAACGCAATGTACTTCCATCAAAGTATTGCCTATTACTCGAAGGCATATTTTCCAAGGTAGTCTTAAAATAGTACCTATAAGTAGATAATACCTGTGCCGCAAATAACTGCATATTAAAGCCATGGCTAGGTGTATTGGGAAACTTATTTAACTTGTGTAGGTAGCTACTAGGTGCATCTTACGCACTGCGTCAAATTGCAAGCCCGACAAAACTCGCCGTACCAAAATCATGATAACTTGAACTCATATTGTACTTTCTCAGATTCCAATCACAAATGCTCTATCTAAGAAGGCAATAACAATAAAAAAATATTTCGACTTCTTATAACATTAGGCAGAATCACTGATTACCTTTTACACGACCAAAGTATTTATGGCACTGGAAGTAATGCAGATAAACCGCTAATGTTTATAGCGGTGAGAAGGGGCAAATGGGCATCATCATTTAAAAGTCAAATGTCAGTGAAAATAAGTAGGTACCTACATACATAACATACGGTCACAGGTCATGTGGGATGTTAACTTATTTTCTGATCTTATCGGTTAGATGTAGTTAAAAGGTTTAATTTTTACTATTTCAACAATTAAATTATTTTGAGCATAAGATAGAATGCAGGGATGTTACGGAGCTTCGGCTCCGGTTCCGAAAGATCGGAACTTCCGATTAATTTTACACCTTTGATTCCGACTTCGGTTCCGATAATTTTGAATCGGAGTTATACCGAAGTTCGAAACGCAGCGATGCACGTGACTAGAGCGCGTAGAAACAAGTTTTAACTCGTCGCCAATGTAATATTAGTTTATTTTATAGACGCTCGCGCTCGAAGTCTCAGTTTATTGTTTTGTTTGTGAATGTTAACGCTAATATTTGACTGATTATGATTAAAGAAACTGTTGTATTTTATTTCAATTGTTTCTTTAAGCGTTTCCATAACACATCTTTCTTCTACTTCCACCATCGACTCCGGTTTCGGTTCGGATTCCGATCAATCAAATTTAGAACCGCCGATTCCGGTTCCGGTTCCGGTAAAACGCCTTCCGTAACATCCTTGATAGAATGTAGGCTACGGCCCCTTATATTAAGATCACCTATATGATTACTGTTAGCGCTGGAGGAGCACTGACGTTACCCGGATAAATATAAAACGCTTCTTTGCGGTGAAACTTGAATAATTATTTGGGTCTTAGAATTCATTGATACATTTTTTTATTTATCTTCTAACAGCCGCTTGTCAGCCCGATGAGCTGACAGTCAGATTTTTTTTTCTATTCTAAATTTAAATATTTTTTTTGTCTCATATTCATACCATCAACTTAAACTCGCGGAGGTTGCATGCTAATAGCATGTCAGGTTCAGCCTCTACAGTACCTACATTCAAAGACCGTTCTTGAGGTAGCTGCGCGGTGCAGGAGGGGTGTGGTGGTGTCGTAATGCGAGAGCTCAGTGATTCGTCAATTTGTGACAACTGTCACCCCTCCCGCACCGCGCACGGACTCATTTAAGCGGTCGGCCCTTAGTTTTTGTACTATATTATCTGTGTAGCGATGAGCAAAAAGGATTCAAAAACATTACCGATGACCTCGTAACGTCAGGTATGCAATCGTAAAATGTGATCTCTGACATAAATAGGATGATGCGTAAAAATAACCTTATGCCTTACAAATGATCGAACACTTACGTCAGAGAGCTGTCAGTGCCTTTTTAAACACTTATATAATATTCAGTGGTGATTCAGTTTCCTGCTAAGTCAAGCAACAACTTCAATGTCAGTCAAACAACTCCACATCAAATATTTATATCTTTAAGTAACGAATGTCCGAACTACGGTAATGCTCGTTTCAGAATCAGTGTCATAAACTTGTCAGGATACTCTTCTTCTTTTCGTGTGGTTAATGACTAACCTGGTGTCAGAGTTTTAAAGCCGCCCATGGGCGTTTGATTTGGCTTCACATACCGTCGAGAAATATCTCTCAAGCATGCCGGTTTCCTCACGATGTTTTCCCTCACCGTTTTTTAAGCAAGTGATACACACATGAATCCGAGAAGTCAAAGGTGCGTGCCTTGGATTCGAACTCGAGACCTATGACTTGGCATTCTGACGGTCACACTACTAGGCGTCCACTGCTTCAGGATATTGATGTCGCTTGAAAGTCATATGTCTCTCATGCTGGGGCCACACCAACGGGAAACGCCGTTAATTATCGCGATGATAGACTTTATTCCGACGGGTTAAGATCCATCATCGTGATAATTAACGGCGTTTCCCGTTGGTGTGGCCCGAGCATCAAAGAAAAAGTTAAAGTGGCATTTTGAAGTTTTAATTTTACCGCTGAAGTGATAACTTTCTGAATTGGTATAAAAACCCACATCTCGCCAAAGGCTCCTCGCTCCTTTGTTTTCTGGAAAGAAAACAAAGGAACTCTTTGGCCAGATGAAAAAAAATTGTGGTTTTTATAGCTGCAGATTTTTTTTTAGGTAGGTACTTATTTATTTTTCACTAAGTTATTAAACTATAATTTCAGACATTAACCTTTTAAACAAACGAGTGTTAGTTCACATTACAGTTCCCATAACCAGCCTGATCGTGTAACAAAACCATTACAATCCAAATAATTAAACTTCAATTACGCACACGAACAGATAGTCAGTTCATTATATTATATAACCAATAATGTTCCACTCCAGATACTGTATGTTCAATAGTTCATATTAAATTACTCTAGCAGAACCGTTGGCTTCCTTCCGTTCATTTATACTTCCTATCAGTGGCAGTAGTACAACTTACTTTGTAGGTACGACATGTTTTAGATGAACTGATAAGTTTGTCTGTTACAAGATTACTACGTTACGTAGATTGTAGATCGGTGACATAAACGTACATATTATTTTATTTACATTCATCAACGTTCTGCAGTCAAGACGTTCAAAAGATTTATAGATTGGATGTTAAAGTAAAAGAAAATCCTGAGAGGGAAAATGACATAATCAGTACTTTTAATTCAGGTAGTTTATCTCGTTGCAGTCTCTAGTCACCTATATTTAATCTGGTTATCAAACCTTTCGGTCTGAAGGCTTTTTACGAATTTTCACCTGCTCCGTACTTCTCTACTAATTAAAAGATTTACCTGGTTTAGCTCACAGCAGCAACATTCGAATGCTTGCCCTTCTAAACAAAACGGCATCTAATCATAGATCTTAATACCAATAATTTAGCCAAAAATGGCGTCTTTAGCGACAGATATCTAACCTTGGTTGATTAGTAGCCATGTTTAGAAGATCCTCCCCTGTAGTTGGTCATAGAAGGTCGGTCTGCTCAACTCATGTCAAAGGTCACACCGAATTTTGGCCAAAAGTTGAAGGCTTGTGAAACAATGCATTGCAGGTAATGGATATTATGAAAACGCGAAGTCGCGTGCTGCATTCATATTGCAACATTTTGTTTGTTTGGCGCTTGTGATACAGGCTGGATTTTCGTTTCGAAGTGTTCGATACTGTGAGAAGACTTGGTAATTTGATGTGGAAATTATTTTTACCTACTATACTATCTTTGGGGGTTTGGCTCGTTTACATTTTTAACTTCACTTCCGAATAAAACTGGAGGTCTCAGGATGGATTGTCTCAGCATCAATAAAACATTAGATAAAATTGTGCACAGTAAAATGTAGACCCACGTGCGTATGTACCCGTAGGTAAGCGAATAATCTTGTAATATATCTTCTATCCTTGTCGTTAGTCGTAAGTTGGATGGAGAGAGAAATACCAGCCTCTACAGATGTTAAAAGGGACGGAATTACACCTCATGGTACCTAGATTCATAATAGTGCAATGCATAATAAAATTGTGTATAGGTGTCTATTTAATTGCAAAGCAGCAGGCGATAATTGGTCACGTAGAATAAATTCAAAATATTTACAACATATTTCTTCAGATTACAACACCGATACTTTCATTTAATCTACATAAGTACAGATATTATAGGATTTGCAAAACTCATTATTTTGTAACAAAGTCGTAGCGCAGTGGAAGCGCTCGCCCCTCACTCACGTACGAGTGTTACGAACAGGGAGGCTTCCACTGCGGCCACCGCTTGTTAGTGGCCGTGAACCAAATGTTCTTCACGCTGTGTGGCCGGGGATCGCCACCACTGCCCACTGCCGAACAGACCATGGCGAACTGAAGCAACCTGTTGAGGAATCTTTGATGATCTATTGTTATTTTTTCATTAGTTGCGACACACGTATCGACTTTTGTTTTAGAATTGTAAAGTTCACGAAACATATTGCGATACGTCTGGTACAAAAGGAGCCAATATATCTTCAAAGCTACTCGTGTTGAGCATATATAAAATATTACAAAGATTATGTATCTAAACACACATGGTTGCGAAATTACAATTTAGATTAACAACTGCGACAAAATTATTGTTGTCTTCCAAAGGTTCCCATAACACGCATTGTTTTAAAATGAATAAGCGCTGCACTTGTGTAAAAACCTCATTTGTTTTGCAACAAGTTGGTGAGCACTGAGTAGCGGCTCCGTTGGCTTTACATTCACAAGTATAACTGTCTCTAATCGAGTATTGCACGTCTAGACTATAAGCAATGACCATACTTACTCTACAATATTAAGGATTCCTCCGTCTACCGCTTTCCGAGTCTATTGCACTTTACTTACATAAGCAGATGTTGCGAGCATCGCGAGTAGGCTGGATAATGATCCTCACACAATAAACATGCGGCATAATGGTGCCTAACTACAGCCGTAAACACATTCAGAAGTGGATGGATAAAAATCTATGTCAATTTCGCGGTGGGAAGCACCTTATTACAATAAATTATTATTGCGTTCATTACCGTCAAGATCAGCATTTAAATATTTCGAAATATGTAAATTTTCATTTTCGTTCACTTTTTGAAGTACCTACGCAAGTATGTTTAAATATTCCACTGAAATATAAAGTCGTGAACGTAATTTTCAATTATAAATTGTCAATGGCAGCCAGAATACAGACAACATCATCGGGTAACAATAGAATTGTATTGTCAAAAGATGTTCTTTGACGTTTGAAGCATTCGTTGCTAAGTCACCTTGGTTGCTTAGCGGGGTGCGCGCCGGATCCTGCGCCCGCGACTGATGCGCGGTCGATAACAAGCGTGAGAACCACGACCGGAGATCACTCATATATCATTCATGACCGCCATTAATTAACGAAGCCTGTAATCTAGAACATTGCCACTAGCTACATAAAAAAAATTGTTTTATTACATGTATTCGACGATTTATGTCTGACGAACAAATAAAACTTGAACGGTTTTAAATTACAGCACCGAGAAGCTTAATTGCAACATTTATTCAAATTACCAATGAACGATCTATCACGTATTTATTTTAACCGTGACATCATATCCTTGAGGTGCATCTTTTGTATTGTTTTGCTCCAAATTGTTATGACTCAGCAATAATTTATAAATAAATGAACAATTTAGTGGTAATAGTCAGGAAGTTATTGTTGAAGAAGCATCCTTATTGTACTGACGACCTTTACACGGAACTAGAGGTGCTCAGAGATCTTAATCGTACAGGATCTCGTTATTAAAGTTATTATATCCACACTGTTAAAATTAAAGTGTTCCGCATTTTCGACAATTCTTACCAATTATTTGAAGGTGAAATACCAATGGGAATGTTTAATTAACTGAAAAAAGAAATTGATTAAAATTATCCAGTTTCAACACATATACGATTACGGGCATGCTAAAGCTTTCCAGTAAATCATGCCTTATAAAATCAATTTGAAAGACAAGAAAAGAAATCGGATCTTTATTTATTCTTTCAAATCGCAAATTCGCAACTAATGAAGCTGATAATTGGTTGAACAATCGCTAATTGAATGCAAATAAGTCGTCGCACAGTATTACGTCTCTGTGATTGCACCCGGAGGCGAGGACCGACAGCCATCTTACTTTCGTTCCGCTCGTCTATTCTTAGAGATTTCCCACAATTTGCCCCATTCGATCGCCGAGATAAATAACTGTTTCTGTTTAAGTGGCTCACACACATTGAATATAGTTTGGAATACCACCTATTTATTATACAGTCATACAATGTGCGTAGACTTAGACAACACGTTTTCCTGCTAAAGCCACTGTGTTAACTAACTTTAGCCAACTGGCCAATGAGTTTCCTTCCCAACTTTTTTGGCAGCAGATACAAATGTTTTGTTATATTTACGACGTATTGATGCACGCGACTATCAAAAACTATGATTGTTAGTGTCAGTTGCAACACGCGGTGGTTGTTGTCGATTATTTAACGAGAAACAATGCCGAGTCGCACGCGCACCGCGCCGATGCTTCTCACGGGTGCCGAAGGTCGCGGATAACTCCATTCTTACAACACGCTTTAAATTATTTGATTTCATAATATTTGGCGCTCCGATGTGTGCCCCTAAACGATAGGCCACAGTGTAAACATTCTCGGTATGACCAATTCGTTACATTTACCCAAAATGTAAAGTGTAAACTCATGGCGAATGGATTAGTCATGCACCTTACATTAAATACCCTTTCGAAACTTTTGCAAACTTGTTCGTAGGCTGTGCAAGCACCTAGATGAATAATTGCTGAAATTCTAGCGTAAACTCATACGTGTTAACATGTTATGACATGCGGTCAATTGCGAGGAATGTCCTCCTAGATTTCTAAACTAATAATAACTTCCTGTTAGATCACCGTAATACTGCGTGGTTGCCAATAGATTCTTCAAGTCCTATTACATTTTTTTACGGAAATTCGTGATTTTTGACGCTGTAATTTTCAGCAACAGTAAGATATTTTAATTAAATGATTATAATAACGATAGTGCCATACTCTTTCTTGTAAGTTGGAGTTACACATTCTTTTCGTGTAATTTTCTGAATTGACGCGGAATATATGGTACTTTAATTTTATTTATTGTAATTTTGTCTTATTATATTGAGAAACGAAAACTATTCAAATGTATTCATGGTAGATATAAGTTTTATATCGTATTAGTTTATTTGATAAAATTGTGTTTATTTGGAATATAATGGACGCATAATCAAGTCATTTATTGCTTTTCTTTACGATTTTTTCCGTGAAAACTCAAAGAATTTAAAGAAACTCTAGAACTCCAATAAACAAGTAAAACATTCAACTTAACTTTTAATAATTTTATCTTTTATTAGAATTGAATGGAACAATGTGAATTTGAGCGTCAAAGTTCCATCGCCGAAGATTTTTCTTGTAAACTGAGTTCGTAAAATATTTATAGTAAATTACATGGACAGAAAAATTAAAATATGTATCTCCAACTTACAAGAAAGAGAATGGCACTATCGTTATTCATAATCAAATAATTAAAATATCTTACTGATGCTGAAAATTACAGCGTCATTAATCAGGAATTTGCGTAAAAAATTTAATAGGACTCTTAAATAGGTATATCATAGAATATGGATCATAGAAGATGATTTAAAACCGATCATTTTAATTTCAGGCCTGAATCATATTAAAAAAGTCAACCTATCGCAGTCCAAAAGCAGACATAGGCCTCATTCAAGTTGCGCCAAGACTCTCGGTAATCCAGTTTGACAAACAAAGGTACTTAAGTACCAGTCTCTTTCCGTGGGTATCGTATAAACAGCGATTTAAATAATTCTTTAAGAACAAATATCTAAGAACTGTTACACAAAATTCTGCAAACGTATCATAAGTTTCCAGAACGTTACAGTGTGACTCAAACTAAAGCCAGTTTGAAAAATGGTCCGGTATCATGTCGGTAATGATAGCCTTAGTTGTTACTTATTGCGGTGTAGGTGGACTATCTAACTAAATAGGTACTTTTAAATGCAATGAAATGCGGCACGCACAAGCACATCACGCCCCAACCAACAGTTTAATGTCCTCATCGTATTATAGAGCAGAAAGCTTTGTCCTATTCGAGGTTAGATTATTATTAAGTACTACGACGAATTCGAGGGTTTCAGAAGTATATCATTTATTTACTTATTTTTTCATGTACCTAAACACAAAATACTTAATGGAAAAATATATAAAGATAGAAAAGCTTTTTTTTTGGGTCTCGTAGTTGACCTCTGAGATCATGACTACTTAACCGGGCTTTCCTGTGGGTGCCTTAAGCTACTACACTTAAAACCTCCAGCCAGGGGTTATTCAACTATGCTAATTAAAACTAGGTGAACGCTCGCTAAGGGCACCCCCTGTGGTGTACGAACCTCGGCTTAGGGCGTCAACCGGAGGGAGGATCAAGGATGGGACGAGCTGGGATAGAAGCAAAAAAAGCATAAAGGTACTTAATTAACGTAACTTATTTACCTATTCCATTTAGTTTATTTTTTCTTTGTTTTCCGCCCAAACTAGACATATTCTGTCTGAGAAATTTCATCGAAATACTATTCCCAACTCACCAATCACTCTGATAAATGTTGTGGTCAATTCTTTAACCTCAATAAAAGCCATATTTTCCACGACATGTCCCAATAAACTAATCTAATATTGGTCATCATTATATAACCCATATTTATATGATTACTATGAGAGGCTATAATTACCTCCTTATCTAATATCCTCGTAGCATATTGCCACAGGCCACTTGAAGTGAACAACTGACGTCGATTAGTATTAATTACAGCTGCTGATTGGCTCCATTCAAAGTTGTCAATATTGTGATCATCTGTGAAAGATAATTAGAGTCTGATTGATTGATTGATACAGTATTAGCTACTGATATGTGAGGATTTCTAATTGAGATTTCTAATTGCATTGTTTCAGCGGAGGAAAGAATAGACAGAACATTTGATTAAACAAAAAGTATATTTTCTAAATTCAACGATTTGTAGAATAAAGGTTGCCGGTTCCACGTCTACAAAACATGAGATAGAAAGTGGTGATACATCTTTATTAATGTAACGGTGGGTATTACCATGTATTTAAGGTGAAACTTAGACTACTCCAAATCTACCTACCAGAAATTTTCCCAGTAGACCCTTAAGGAGAAGTTAGATAACCGAGCGAAGTGTTCTGCGCTTTCACCTACGGTATATCACGAGCCGGCGACCTGCCTCCCCCCTCCTTCCACCGTGTCGCCCACTTCCGTGAGCCTCAGACCTCGAGCTATGAGGGCGCATCGCGACCCGCACCTGACCTCCGGATAGGGCTGCCAGGAATAGAAAAGCTCTAGTCCAGTATTTCATTGGCCGGACGATAGTTCTAACTCATAAAGCGGTCGCATCTCTTTTATTTGATTATATGTTTGAAAATATTGCGTCACAGCCACTTAAAACAATGTTACCTCATTTCACGCGCTTCACACATTGCCCTATCACGTTTTTAATAGTAGGTGATTAGAGTTCTGACACAAGTTTTTAGTTATACAGTTTCTTGGTGCCTTAGCTTTAAACTTCAGGAAAATTCAGAAAAGTTCCAGTGAATGTGAACCCTATTGCCTTAGGTATATCATGTTGCTGGCGCGCCAGGCAAAGCTAATGTTACCTAATTCAATTTCCTAAAGTTCCATTTCATCTTCGATAAATCCAAGCACATTATTTTAAATGAAATCACCGTAATGCAGCATTTTGCAATTTTGATCAAGAAAAAAATTAACATTTTAAACGCAAGATCACGTAGAAAGCTCGAGCGGCATATTACTCGTATTTACAAATCGATTTTAATGTGTAAATGCATTAATGTTTATTATGTCACAACCTTAAATGTGCAAGGTTTCTTCAACATCTACATTAAAAACTTTTTACAAAAAAAAATCAACCGGCTTACAAAAAAACACCACAAAGCGAAAAATTACTTTAATTTCGGTAGTCGGTGTCTTTGGTTTTGAATTTTTGTTTTTTGCCACCGACTTCCGAAATTAAAGTTATTTTTCGCTTTGTGGTGTTTTTTTTTGGAAGTCGGTTGTTTTTTTTTTTTTGTAAAACGTTTTTATTTTTCAGTTTTAGTTGTGGTTGCTACCCCATAGAAATTCGAATACCACTACCTGCTATGTAAATAACAGTGACAGGAACTTCAGATTTCATCCATATACTAAGTGGAAAAAAAAATACGTATTAATGAACCCAACTCAAAAACTTTCCAAGAAAAATTAATAAAATTTATATGGGACCACACGGAAAGCACCAGCCTTCAAATAAAAAAAGAATCATCAAAATCGGTTTACCCAGTAGAAAGTTCTGAGGTAACAAACATAAAAAACAGTCTAATTGAGAAACTCCTCCTTTTTTTGAAGTCGGTTAATAAACTACGAGGGTCTTACAAAGTAAGAGTTAATTTAAGTTCTCGAAAGGAGTGAGTCTGTGAGAAGTTGTCGAAATAGTATTTTTAATGAAGATCTATAACAAAATAAAGTCACCGAAAGCTTATGCCTAAGAAGATTTATAACAAAATAAAGTCACCGAAAGCTATGGCGATGAGACGATGACAAAAAGGGCAACCCAAATACAGAATAGTGTACCCAACATTTCCATTTAGAGACATGCGGCTTCGAGGTCTCTATCGACGAACTTTTTGAATCAACATTTGAATAGTCTAGTAACCTACAAGTGGCGCAAACATATTTCTAATACTTAAAAGCTCAAAAACCTTTTTTTGGGATGAAGCTGAAAGTAAGCCTACCCTACCCATGTCATGGTAGAGGTTTACCAACAAGATCCGATCATCCTAAAAGTAATTTCGATATTGGAGGTCAAAAGGTTGACGATGCTATCTCTCAAAATGTCAAACGAAGTACTCGACACGCAAGTAATGTCGAAAATGCGTTCAATTCCAACAATGTGGTAATAGTCTTCGCTCGTTTATGTACCTCCAATTGAGGTCGATATTTTTATTGGTGCAACGCAATGAAACGATATGCTCATTTGAGACTTCGACGGCAAAACGTGGCGTGTGAAACATTAGCGTCTGTGACACTTCAGCTGTCGTTAACTAAGGTTACGGAGCTAAGCTGCAACTTAAAATTTCAAGTGACAGACCAGGCGCTCTCTAATTGGCAGTTTGGAAATTCACACGAGTGGCTCTACCGACGGCCGCTTTAGTCTATTCCAAAGCTTAAGTCTTTATTTATTTCAGAAGAAAATCAAAGAAGGCATATAAGTCTGGTCACAGCCTAATCTCCTTATTTGCATTCATTGCGTGAGTTTGATGCATTCATTGATATCTATAAGCAGCAATTGGACAGACGTAAGTATCTTGAGTGTAATAAGAAGTCTCCCCAATCCAATATTCAATACATATCAGTATCTAATCTTTTAACACATAATATGCACCTACATTAAGTACGGTTATTCGAATTAATTAATGTATCGTCGCACGTAAATAAATGCTAATTAGGATTAACATAAAAGGAGCTGTGCCGCTATTAAGGTATCTCATTACTTCTGAAGTTAAATACGGAAAAAAATGCGCATTCTCAAAACTTTCGTCATGGTTTATTATTGGTACCATACTTACCTACCTATTAGATTTATGATTTTACAATGCATGTCCTCAAAAGAGCGTTTCCCAAGCAGCCATATTGTGCGGAAAATGCCACTTTTTCACATTAATGCTTTTTATGCAGCTTAATACCAGTATTTTACATGGAGCGAGTGCCTATCGGACATCAACATCCCAGCGCCACATGTCATATAATAATAAACATTGGGTCATCACATGGTATGCAACGATAATGACATTTGTGAATACTTTTCTGCTCCATCAGGTAAATCATTTATTTATTTAACACGAGAAAAGATTTTCATAAGCAGATCTTCCAAAATATTTAGTCAAATGATAAGTTTTTATTCTTAACTTCGCCATGAATCAACTGACCATCATTAACTTTTATTACGCCCATATACAATTTAGGGTATGAAATTTAAGCTGCACCATTTGGCAACATCCACAGATTGAGTAACGCCAATAATCTAAACACCGAATTATGTATGGCGATCCGAACATAACTCTGCGTTTCCGTTACATCCATATTTGCATGAACTGCTTCAATCCGCGACGAGTGACGGAATCCGGACCATCGGATATCTCGGAATCGGGTGGTACAGTATACGACACGTCAGTAGGAACAGTTGAACAACGACAACCGCCCTTAGGACTACAAGATAAAGGCACTTTGAATGTAAAATTGTTACCTTAGCCGTGCAGTTGACTGTGCCTATGCGTTAGTACACAAACATTTAAACCGATTGCAATGGTAAAGTAAACCAATGTGTTAGTGTAACGTTCGATACCGATTGAACACGAAGCACTACATTCTCACAGACTTACGATGACTCTGTTGGCTTATAAATGGTGCTTGCGTAATGAACATCGAATATGAATAGATACTTTAATTTAATAATGCAGATAGAGCGTCATACTTGGGTTCGTTACTCATGAAGTCGTGCCTAGGTTGTGACGCGGAGACAGTGTTAACTTGAAGGTAGCTAATTCATTAATTTCGAGCTTCAAAATGTGCTTATGAAGCGAACACAGCAAACACAAGTAAAACATAGGAAGGGTCATAGGTACTTTGCTCAGAAAACATCACGTCATTCCCTTTTTTTATTACTGTTACTTTAGTTTAGTAACTACTTTTACTAGGTACTAGTTTAGTAAGCAGCTTCTGTTCAATGTTTTTGAAGTGAAAACTTCTTCGTTGGGCATTTTTGAGATGGGAAAAAACAATTGAACTCGCGACACTGTTACCGTTACCGACACCTCATTAAAAGTATTTCCTGCACAGTAAAATTGTTCAAGGTTTCACTTCTGTCGGCACTCCCGAAGTGCCTGTTTTTTTTTTCTTTGAATTTTATGTAAATACGCCTTTTGTGTATACATTAGTTTTAAGCTAATGTTTTATGGTATATGCTGTTGGTGCACTTATAAAATAAATAAATTAATGCAGGTGTATAATAGTTACCACAAAGTTTATGGATTTGACTGCTGACCCAAACAAAATGTGAAAACGGTCTTAAGATGGCATCCAAAAGGGTCATCGATGTTCATTGGCTTACTCAATCTATACCCACAATAGGCGCTAATTAAGTAATACGGCGTTACGTAAGATAGGTTGTGTTTTCCATCAGTATTGCGTTTATCTTCACTTTCTGCTCACCCACATGTTCTATACATTTTTTTTTTTAATATGAAACGTCTATACCGGCGGGTTAAACCGACTGTTAGCATGGCGACGTCGCCATATTTATTTTTCCTGTCGTAAACTATCCTTTTATGCATACTACCTGTACACAGGTCACTCAGAAAGTTTTGCGACTAACAGTTTTTGTCTATGGGACACTGGCTGGTTTTGAAGTCAATTAAAACTATGACTATTTATTACAAAAAAACACAACATTCCTAATTCGAAATTCCTCCACATTTTTTTACGAGCAAAATCAAAATACTCTGTCTCACTGAAAAATGGATTTACAACGAGAACATTTTCGCGCGATGTTTTTGTACGATTTCAAATGTCGACTAAAACCAGAAGAATCGTTTGAAAGACTTCGATTGGTGTCAATAGACAAAAGCCCTTCTAAACCGACTGTTTCCGCTGGTTCAACGAATTTATGCGTGATCGAGTAACTTTGGCGGACGAAGAAAGAAGTGGCCGCCCGTATGACGTCTGTTACATAAGAAAACGTGCTGGCTATGAAAAATGTAATTCAAGAGAATAGGCGAATTACATATGAAGAGGTTCAGTAGATACCTACTGCGGATTGGATCGGGAAGTGTGCATAAAATGATACACGGACATATTCGGATAAGGAAGATAGTTTCACGGTAGTACCGCAAAATCTAACGCAGGCTCAGGTTCGGGTAGGATGGTGCCGAGACATTATAGCGAAGCACGCTCGTCTCGACGCGTTTAAGATATCATTACGGATGGATTTATAATTTTTGTTCCGCAAAATAAAAAATCAATTCAAGGGAAAACAATTTTCATCACCGGAAGATGCACTGGCTGCATTTGAGAAGGGGATTAAAGAGGTGTCTGATGCGAACTGGAAAATGTATTATGAAAATTGGATTAGACGTATGAAACTGTGTATAGACGCCAATGGAGAGATCTTTGAAAGTAATAATTTAAAAAAATATAACCTGTAGTATATTTTTTTTGTATCGCAAAACTTTCTGAGTGCCATGTACATAATAATTTCGATGTTTCACATCTGCCAGGCGTCCCGCGACGGCTTATTTTTTATATACTAGGAGCTACAATATTTCTTTCTTTCTTTTTATATAGTACCTAAGAAAGATTCTCATAAGTCATCCATATTTTACTGATTCCAAAAAAACTAATTTATTTATAAAAGTACCATGGAAATAGGAGCACAACAGAGAGAAAACAATTTTAACAAAGTTTCAAGAACCATAATCACCAGAGCTTTAAAAGAAACAGGTTGAACTTTGATTGCTATCTACAAGCGTTATTTTATGGTATTTAATTGCTAAAGTCGGAAGAACAATAGCGCATCTATGATAGCGCAACTTATCGTCTATCTTGCAAATCAATCAGAGTCACAATAGAATTGCGCGAGCACTTTCACTGCGCCCGCGCCTCCTCACTCACCTCTTGATCGTCATTTGTCTGTGATTTTGACCCCATCAATTTAACCGTGCGAGACTGGTATTGTTGATGAACCACAGTGTGGAGTGGTATAACGAAACTATTTTATTAGAACCTCATCATGAATAATGCGGATGGACCGATTTTCTCATAGCCTTTTGAACTGTCAGTCAGTCGATATGGTAGGTTAATCTAATGGAATGGCATCATATTAATACATCACCACTGGCTGGGGGGGGGAGACCGTGGGTTCCATTCAAATCTACCGTGTTGACTAGTTTTCATGATCTCGAAGCAAAAATTTAACTGAATGTCAGGCACTACACAATACCTCCATTAGTTGTTTCCTGTGATGTGCATGACTATGATAAATTGAACCAAACAACTTCAGGCAACGATATATACATTTAAGTATACGTAGATACTATTACGAGTATGCTTTCCAATTTATTGCCCTTATAGAAACTGTCATGAATTCAATTTTCCCATTATTGTACCGAAGCTAGTTCCGCATGCTTCGCCGCTGGCATTTATCTGACCTCTGCAGTCAAAACGGCTGGGAAATAAGTACCATTTGAAAGATGACACAATCTTATGTGTACCTGCTACAAGCAACAGGTTGTACTACTTATAATAAAATATTCAATGATAAAGAAATAATTTGCCACTTTAAAGTTTACCAAGCGATTTTTGTTAGGTAGGTACATATATAAAATATAATTTACGTAGGTACGCTTGACATGAGATAATAATAGGACTATGTCTATTCTGGGCACGCCACAATTGCGGCAATAAGTACCCTCTTTGAGGAGTGGCTAAAAAGGCACCACGGTTGCTCCGGGAGGTTCTTGTTCCGGATAAGGCGGGAGGAAACGCCCGGGTGTCACCATTGTGTGGATCGCCTGGAGGACACGGTGGAGCATACGATGGAGGACTGCCCGGCTTGGGCGAAGCACCGCCGTGTCCTCGTGGAGGCAATCGGCGGCGGTGATCTCTCGCGTCCGACCCTGGTCCAGGCCATGGTAGCGAGAGGGCATGGGAAGCCGTCACCTCTTTCTGCGAAGCAGTAATGCTCGTGAAGGAGGAGATGGAACGCGTGAGGGAGAAGCAAATTTCGCGCAAAAAAAAAACAGTGGCACTCCGGGAGTGCCGACAGAAGTGAAAACTTGAAAAATAAATCGGAATCAACGCGTTGATGTCTTTTATTCCACGGTGTCGGTAAATTGTGTTATGTTACAGTGTCGCGAAATCAATGGTTTATCACAAAAATGCCCAACGCGCCTAAAGAAGTTTTCACTTAAAAAAAACAAGACTACCTACGTCTATTCAGAAATGTTTGCTAGGTAAACTTTCAGCAAGTTTTATAAAAACTAATCTAAATAAAAACAATTACTCTATTAAGGACAAGGTCCGAAATAAGACTATGAGATTGCTCTGTTATTCTTTTAAATTGTTTCTGAATGTACTCGCATTTTCCCGTGTTTATTGCACAGAAGGTCAACGACGCAAATGATTATCGTCTTAAATGTGATGTGAAAATAGTGTCAATGTTAAATGTCAGTAGATACCTATCCTAAAAGTCGCTCACTTTGCCGTTAGTTGACACAGTGCACACTTATAAGAGGGTGCTAGCTGTTAAATATTTCGCTGTTTTGATTAATTGATCAATATTACCTACTAAATGAAATTATGAAATATCGCTATGTGTTGCACTAAAATACACTGACGAGCAATATAGAAAAGCCAGTAACTCATCATGAAACATTTTCGAAACCATGCAAGATAGCTTCTTGAAGTAAAAAGCAACATAGTGTATAAAAAACACCCATAAAACCGTTTTCAAGTTTTTTTTTTACTTCAAGTAGCTAACTTCTGTGGTATAGGAGATATTTAGCACTTTGGCAAGTGGCTTTTTTATATTGCTCGTCAGTGTATTTATTATGAATTGCATTATTAACACTAGATTAGGTTTTTTAACAATTTTAGGTGTGAAAAAGAATAACATTCATTTAACTTTTGCACAAGCTTTTTGAAGGTTTACAAGTGCTTTCTTCACATCTTTTTTATCTATTGCAATTCATAATCAATATTAAACCAGTCTTACCAAGGGGTATCGTATTACCCCAGTATCTGGGTTGTGGAGGTCAGATAGGCAGTCGCTCCATGTAAAATACTAGTGTTAGACTGGAAACCGACCCTAACATAGTTGGGAAAAGGCTGGACAGATGATCATTTTTGTAGGCACAACATAGAGCGATATTTCATATTTCCATTTATTATTATTAAATTTACCAAAACAACGAAATATTTGACAGCTATTTGCGATTTTCCCAACCTTTAACAACTTTAAAATCCACTCTCTTAAGCCAGTACGTACCTAGGTAGTCCCTAGTTCGCTCGGTCATAACTTGTGACAATCTGACAGTTTTAAATCTAGTTTCAAAACTTAACATTGTTCTTGAACAGCCTAAGTGCGAGAAACATTTGTACCTATTTTAATATTTACTGACTTTAGTAATAGTCCTATGACAATGTCTATAGACTATTTCAAGGACTAAAGCGAGCTGGCATCCTCGGCACATCCTTTCACGACCTACAAAAAGGCATTTATGAATGGGCGCTTAAACTAGCGATTGCCTACCTTACAGCTATTTTGTCTAATACAATAGATTCTTGTTGGAACGGTGTTTGATTGCATTCAACATCGTCTGCTTATAAGGTAATAGGTAGTTGACTACCGTATCCCATTGTTTAAAGGGCAGATGGGTACTAGTGGGACTACTTACCAACATCTTAATGTACCTATGAAACTACTGCTAAGCAAGTGGATAAGCCATCTAAGTTTATCTTTTACAGAGCTTCCTTTCTACACTTAAAGGTTGTCCTACAGGGTAGCAACATCGACGCGAAAACTGTTACCATGGATTCAGCACATGATTCAAGAACCCACCTGCGTTGAAATTTTTCATCGGATATAAAAAAAATCTGCTGTTCCATAGAAAAGTGCAATGCCTACGCGGTCAAAATGTGTAGAATGGTTTTTTTTTTCTAAAATAACTGACTTGAATTTCAACGCAGGGGTGTTCAGAATCATGTACTGAATCCTTGGTAACAGTTTTCACGTCGATGTCCCTACCACCATGTATAGACTATCTCTATACAGGGTGGCAGGGACATCGATAGATTTGAAGTCTTTAGATTGAAGGGTCTTTTACAAAGCATATCGCAAAGTTAAAAATCGAAGGGCTCGTGGCTAAATAATAACAGCCGCACATGTCGATCGAAGGTTAAGCTACGCTTGCAGCAGTCGGTTCGTGGATGGGTGACCATCCATTACATATCAAGACCCCTCCGTGCGTCGGCAAGGATCCCGGCTGTCATTCGTAGATCTTTGACAGTTGTTACGGGTAGTCAGAATCCCAAAAGTCTGTCACCCAGTCTTACTCGTATCGTGTTACCCAATAACTGGACTCGCTCCATGGAAAATACTTACTAGTATTCAGCTGCATCTGGTTAGACTGGAAGCCGACCCAATCATAGTTGGGAAAAGGCTAGGCAAATTGATTGATCTCAAAGAAAAAAATCAAAGTAGGGAATTGTAATTGGGAATTTTGTAGGAAGGTTTAAGTAATAAGTGCAAAAAATCTAACTCCGATCTATCAGCAACCATCTGTGAAACTGTAAAACACGTTAAGACTATGTTGTTAGGAAGTTTGATTCGATTAACCTACAAAAAATGCACCTTGAACTTTATGCACTGGCAATGAGAAAAACGGTAATGACCATCTTCGGCAACCCTTCACTTCGCGTGTAGGTAATGAAGTGTTGATGACACCATTCCTCTGTACGCAACTAGGTAGGTATTATCTACGACTTTGTTGTTTGACCCGATGTAGAATACTGCCGCGCCTGGGTATCAACCTAACGTGAGAATGCAAAAAAAAGTGTGGAAAAACTAGGCACCTACCAGCGAATTCTCTTTCCTTCCAAAAAGTGATTCTGTTGTAAGGTCATGTCAAAGAAACTCAGATTGCCGAAAGCGGGTTGGGTTGATGACATCATCAAAGGAAACTACAGGGAAGAAAGGAGAATCACCTGCAGTGGATTATTTCGGACTGAAATGATATTTCAGGCTGGAGTTAGGTATTCGGGAGTAGGTACGGTCAGCATCAAAAGTCGGTTAACACTGTTACTTTGACGTTTATCAACTAAATAGATACCTGGTTTGATACTTTGTTTTTCAACATTTCATACAATAGCTATGAGTTAATGCTCTTAAAATTTTATATTTGTTCAGAATTTTTATGGATATTTTGCTCAATAAATAAGATTGAAAAAAACTGAAGTGTTAATCGACTTTTGATGCTGACTGTACCTATTGCCTAGGGGTGACTAGGGATAACGTTTTAACTTTGAATGGGTGATGTACCTACCTACGTATCTAGGTGTGAGAGACGAGTCCTGTGTTATAATTGTAGTGTACTTAGGTAGGTGTACACCACTTGGGAAATAACTAGACTCGACGATTTATCAAGTACCTTAATAGTCAGGAGTCATCGATTACTTAAGTTTTTGCAAGCCTCTTCTGGAAACCCGATTAAACTGCCGTACAAAGTGATGACTAACATTCCTTAGCTAAAGTTTCGAAACTCCAGGAACATCGGTTTGGAAATAGGTACTACTACTTTAGAAACGAAATAATTAGGTAAACCGGGCGTGTCGGACCATGCACAATGAAGGGTTCCGTAGTTGGGATGAATTTATCCTAAAAAGTTGCAAAAACATGTTTTCCCATATATTCCGTATGGGAGAACATATTTTTCAACTACAAAGTTAAGTTGGTCGATTATTACTCGTTAACTTGTAAAGCCTACTAAGCTGTGATAGTTTTCCTTTTAATTTCGTTATATAAACTACTGCTGTGATTTTTTTCCGACATCCAAAACCAACCATTTAGCTGGCAGTGCAAATTTTTGTTAGAGTCAAGTGTCCCCCCACTTGCCTCTAACAAAAATTTGCACTTTAAAGCATAATATTTCGCAAATGGATCCTTGAATCCAAAAATGGTTTTCACAAACTCACAATGTTTTTAAAGGACCTTTCCAATGATACCTACCCCACAACATGGGTTAAAAAAACATAACCACTTTACGTGTGGTACAATAAAAAAAATGTTTTCATAATTTTGTTTTACCACTTTGTCGGCGTAATTAATATGTATACCTATGCCAAATTACAGCTTTCTAGTACTAAGGGTCTCGGAACTAGACCGCGGACAAATAGACAGACAGACAGACAGACGGACAGACAAATAGACAGACAGACGGACAGACAGACAGACAGACAGACGGACAGACAGACAGACAGACAGACGGACAGACAGACAGACAGACGGACATGACGAAACTATAAGGGTTCCTTCCTACGGAACCCTAAAAAACCAAATTGTTTCCCTCAAACTATCAATAAGGACAGCAAACAAAAGTAAAGCATTTACCATGTAACATTTAAGCCGCAGATATATGCCCTGGAGTAGTTAGCTTGCGTGTTCTATAGTGAGCTCACGCAACGTGTCGTATGTCCAGTCAGTAATAGGACTCGCCCATCAAGGAGGGCTGTCCCAAATTAGACGCATTATTAATTTATTATACGTAAAACAAAAGGCATTTCAATAAAGTACGTATACTAAAAGATCAATAATTAAATTAAATTTATAATGGTGAAGGTTTCAGAAAAATACGCTAGATAGATTTTGCGTGATTCTCAGTTTTTTATCTGCGTTAAACATAACTTTACAAATTAATTTCACTATGGAATACTCGTATAAACATAATCTAAAATATTCACATATTAAGTTATTAAGAAAATGCTCTAATTTAACACTTATTTTTTCCAAAGCAATAACACCACTCGTTTAGATGTGATCTTCAGTATAAAGTCATTAAAAGTCGGTTATCGTCGTCATAAGCCAAGCGCAAATTACAGCCGCAACGGGCCGCAGCACTGCATCGCATTTTTATACTAAAATGTGCGTTGCGACCCTTCTGTAGTCTTCGTGTGCGGTAAATTTGTTCATAAAAAAAGCCAACCGACTTCCAAAAAAACACTACAAAGTGAAAAATAACTTTAATTTCGGAAATCGGTGTCTTTGGGTTTGGATTTTCGTTTTTTGCCACCGAAATTAAAGTCATTTTTCACTTTGTAGTGTTTTTTTGGAAGTCGGTTATTTTTTTTTTGAAAAAGTTTAATATTTTTCACTTTTTAGTTATGGTACCTACCCCACAGAAATTCGAATACCACTACCTGCTATGTAAATAACAGTCACAGGAACTTATCATATCATCCACATACTAAATGGGAAAAAATACGTATTATTGAAGCTAACTCAAAAACTACCCAAGCAAAGTTAATAAAATTTATATGGGACCACATCTGAAGTGTGACCTACCAAACAAAAAAGAATCATCAAAATCAATTCATAATCGGCGGAGTAATCGCGTAACAAACATGCAAAAAAAAAAATACATACAGTCGAATTGAGAACCTCCTCCTTTTGGAAGTCGGTTAAAAATGTACGAAAGTAATGAAGGATTTTCGCCATGCGTTGCGTTGCGGCGCGACCCGCCCCAATCTAAGCTAGTTGATATGTGTACCTAATCATTGAAATGCGGTTCATTCTTCGCTTCGAGACTAAGTTTTCAGAGGTCGCTCAGAGTGCTGTCACAAACGACAAAACTGGATTTGAGACAATGTTTAGTAATCATCATTGAGGCTAAACGTATGCTGAAACGCAAGTGCCGCTGGTCCACGCAGCGCAGGGCAGAGCGAATTCTGTACCTAATTCAAGAACTTACTGACAGCTGCGTACGCTACGGCGCAGGCATGTGCGTCGCAGATATGTGTATGTCCTGCGGGCCTGCCACCAGCTCATAAAGCAGTATTATTTTAATATTACTTCAGTGGGAGAAAGAGATGGAGCTATACGTCCTGTAGAGCTTCCCCTGCTCTGCGTTTCGTAGGCACAGATTTCTGCGCGACGCTTGCAGGTAGTCACTTGTTTTTTTACCACTGATTCATAATTTTGTTTCAAAAACAGATTGTTTGTACTAGCTAGGACGCGACTGCGTCGCAACATGCGCTCGTGGCCTGTCTGCCTCGCCTGCCCTACCCTGCAAAATCTGTACTGTGCTGTGCTGCGTCTCAGCATACGCTTAGCCTGATGAATGGCCTTTCATACATCACATAACATCACACCTGTAATCCCCGAAGGGTTAGGCAGTGGTGTAGTTACCTATACCTAGTACACCCACATTCAGCCAGTTATGTTTAAGTCCCATATAATAGGCCGAGCCTATTTAGCCGTTTCGTCGGTAGTTTAAACCCCTCATACCATTACCTTTGGGTAAGTGAAGACATCTGCATCTTCCTGAAATATTTTAATTTCCCGAAGTGAGTAAGTAGCAATCAACTGCTTAGGTAAGTGATGTTTTGCTTATAATTGTCGTGTAGGTTGTGGCTACCTACCTCCCTAAGCCAGCTCTGCGGTCACTAGGTACCTAAACCACAAATCACAGTGGGCTATGTAGCTACTACAGCACGCTTAGCATGACCACAATAGAAACGGCTTTTGTCGGACGGAAGAATGAACAAAATGACAGATTCACAATCACAATCTGTCATTTTGTCTATTCTTCTGTCCACAAAACCCGTAGAAAACCCGTTTCTATGGTTGTCATGCTACGCCTTTACCTTTGCCTTGCCTTTACATTAGTTGCACCGTTTAGGTAATATTGGTCAAGCTAATTACCTACTTATTTATTTTTATTAGTAGCTACGCGATTTATATAAGTTTTCAGGTGTAAAAGTGTCACAACCTAGGTAATTAGCTTCGCTTGTCCGCAAATAATTTCGTGCTGCGCAAACTTCTGGCAAAAAAGCTTTTTATCGAATATCATCAAGCTTGAATGAATGAGTAGGATAATTTACACGATAATAATGAATAACAGATTAGTCTGATAGATTCCCATGTGAACTTAATTAAGGTGTAATAGACATGTTGGTAATTTGAACACCCACATTCGCTTCGGTGATTAGATTGTAAAACTAATTAGTTTACATTTTGTTTACCTACTTAGCTACTTATTACGACGGAAAATGTCGTCTTTTGACTTTAAATTGCCGTATAGACATAATAATCCCACCCATCCCACTCAGGTCTTTGTTGTCCAAGATATACCTATTGGCAGCTTGCTTGCAACTACTTTTAAAAAATGTTCTAAATTGTACAGCAATTATTTGCCGTAGTCGGGTAAAAAGGAATAGATATCGTCGGTATGTTGGAAATATGAATATTTTTGTTCGGTACCTATACCAAATAGCTTGATGAACTATACCCTACCCGGGTAACCCGGGAATCAGCTTAACCCCTGAGCAGCAATAGGTGGTGGTGCCGGATATCCGTATCCGTATCCGCGGATATCCGAGGGAGAAAAAAAATCTGTATCCGTATCCGTTACTTTTTGGCGGATCTTGATATTCTGGATAGATAGATCTGGATCTTTTATATTAATACATTTCATTACGAATATGAAATCTTAAAGATATAGCAATGAAATACCTACTGTTAACTTCAATCCAAATCAGTAAAAAAAAAACATTTATTATAATTCAAGTAGAGTAAGTACCAATAAATTATGTTAATGGTAGTATTTAAACTATCTTTGTAGTGAGATGAAATTTCTAATATTTGTGCTATACTAATTGAAATAATTATGTGAGTAACATATCAATTAAAACTATGTAGAAATCAAGAACTTGAAAAAAATATACGTCATAATTAATATTGAGTAATGGTAAATTGTATTTCAAAAAGAGTAACTTGGCAGCTTTGTCCAAGTCTGTTACGATAGATCATAAATAATTCCTGCTGAACCTGAAGAAAGTTGAGATCCGTATCCGTCTTCGCGGATCTGGACCCTCATGATCCGTATCCGTATCCGAATCCGCGGATCACATTTTTTAACGATCCGGCACATCACTAGTGTCATCTATACCAGAAATCGCGATTCAATATTTGTCAGCTAGCCCTAACAGCCCGGTGTGCCTTCAAACTGGAGTATTGATAAAGGACATCTCATACTTTGTGGTTGAGGCAATTGAACAATTGTTTCCGTAATCTAAACTAATATTATAAAAATATTTATTTTTTGTATGTTTGTTTGTTACGCTTTCACGGCTAAAAGGCTGAACCGATTTTGATGGAATTTGATATGGGGATACTTTGAACCCTAGGGAAGGATATACTTATGCTACTTTTTATCGACGCGGGCATTCAGTGGCAATAAAGGGGTATTCAGTGTAGGCTTGTGTTGTTCTATAATAAATGAAAAACATAATGCACATTACTTTGACTTTTTATTTACAATATATTAATATTCTCTTTAATTTTTTTCAGTTTTTTACGTTATTTTTCATTTCAGGCACTAAACATACATCCTTTCATTTTATTTAAGCGTAAACACACGTTTTAACAGTTATATGTAAGACCTCACTTTTCAAATACAAGTGCAACATAAGTGGACACAAACTATTACAGTTAAATTAAATACTTTTAGCAAAAACCGCCTTTGGCGTGAAGAGATCACCTGCGCAATAATCTCATTACAATATGGCTTAAGTAAGCTTTAACCTAAACTACGTACTAGAACAGCATTTCATCAAGTTATAACAGTTATTGCACCACGAAGTATAATTATGTGAACAATTTAGCGCAGAAGTAAAGTGACAAAAGGTTTGTATTAGATCCAGACCTAACGGTAATATTGATCGTCGGTCCAACAATACAAACAACACAGCAACAACAATCCAAATAGAAAATACAGAAAATCATGCGTTGTTTACCTAATTACACCTAAACACTAACGTAATTTTATTTCAATATAAATAAGTTATAAAAAGTGAGGTCCGTCAGAGGTGTTGAGATGGGAAAAGAGATTATTAGGAATAGATACACAGAATGCTGAAATGTGTACAAGCCGCGTCCTTTTAGAATATCCAAACCATGCAATAATTTGTTCGCATCCTATAACATCCTTCTTTTAATAAATTCCAATCGATGACATTTAACGATATTACACAAACAATTTAATGTATAATAATCGCCATAATAACTTGTACTTTACATCTAACAACTAAAATAAGAAAATCGATCATACCCAAAACCATTCAAATAAACATTTCATGCTGACAGTAAGTAGTTACCATCAGCAACACATTTGTCTGTCAATCAACTAGTGAGAAAGCGTGGGATTCAATCATCCAGGTGAGAATTACATATCTGCTGATCGACATAACATGGATCACAATGCAAAAAACCAAAATGAACATCCAGTTAACTAAAATTGATAATATAGTCAGTGCTTCCCTCTTGGCAAGAACTCTATCATAATTTGGTTTTATAGCGATACTTTTTTTATAAAAATATTATCTTTTTTATTGCCACGTTAATAATTTGAGATCTACTAATAATTACACTAAATACATGTTCACATCATACATCTTGAAAGAGAAATAAAACAGGTACTATTTTACATTTATGATATTTTTTGTCATTGCATGAACTCCTTGATATCTAATTAAATATACAAACATGTCTATGGTAATGTTAGCTTTAACAGACGTATGTGATTGAATGTCATATCAGAAAATGTACTAAATAATTGGTCTCTCAACAATCAATTCAGACACATATTTCTATTGAAGCTATAAACTGCTTTACTATTCAGAGGAGTATACAGAAAACTACATGTAACAACCATACACAAACAAATAAATAGCAACATTAAGTATGCCAAAGCCGATTTTGTTCAGAGCGAATGCTGATCAAACATCGAACGAGAACGAGGTCTAGGTGCTATTTAATTTAGCGACAAAACGGGTGAGTCGAGGAGTTTTAGGTATTCTATCCGGCAACAACAGTGGTGGCAAAGTTTACTACTAAGTGGAGAAACAAGTAACAGGGAATCGGAACATGTATGGGAGTGATGAGCTAACGACCATCAGACGGCCGGCGGCATCACGTGAGGCGGCAGGACGGCAGGCGGCCGCACGACGAGTGCCAGCGCCGCTTGTGCCGCGACTCCGCGTCCGACAGCTCCGCCGTCGACAGCGTGCGCGACCCGCCGTCGCCCAGCTCTGCAACACGCACGCCAACTTATACTCACATCGAGACCCAGGATTACATCGAGCCCTGACCGCCGACTTTGCGGTAGAGATTTTTTTTAATGAAAATGCGTTTTTATCGTAAGCGACATAGCTTTAAATAATTATCCTTTTGGATAAAAATTGCATTCCGTAAAAATATCTCTTAAAGTATGATTTCCGAACCCCGCTGCATGCAGTACTTCGCGGCAGTGCTGCGCGGCAGTGGTGCCGCTGCCGCGCTGATTCCGAGCACCCGCAGTTAGTGGTGTCTCAACGTTTTGTTACCAATTTACTTGTCAACATTCACGTGTTATCGCTGTGATGAACGCCGCACTACTGGTCTACCGTGGCGGAAGGGCGACAGTGCCGTCGCAGCAGTGCTGCCGCGACATTGCTGCCATCCTCGGAATGTAATCTCACATAAACCTATAGAAAATGTATGGGGACCAGTAGTGACACGACAGCACTGCTACGACAGAACTGCCGCGTGCAGCGGGGTTCGGAATTATACCTTTACGATAAATCGAAGGTTAGTGCTCGACATACTATTCAGATACTATTATACAATTAAGATAATTATAATTATCAAAGTTTTTTGAAATTCTGAATGAACAGTCAGGGAACTTAATTGTTGACACACTACGTCAATTTGCCGTATTATAGCCATCTCATACTGTTGAGAATGACAGTTTTGATTTAAATTTACGAATAATTTAAGTTGATAGTCAATTTGCTTATCAATGAAGTTCCCTAACTTTACATTAGCTGTTAAGTCGCAGACGAACAAGCGTTGCGTCGCAATTAATTAAACTTGATTGTCCACTCGCATTGGGATGTCCAATTTGGGTAAACTCATTCGGGTACCCGAATGCAGGCCAACGACCAAGATTACGCTTGCGCGCTATTAATATTGGAGAACCGAGCGACCAATGAGTAAAGTCAAGTATCTGTATAGTATGTAATCTACGTCTCACTACGAAGTCGTCATTCTCTTAAGCAATATCAATTATCATTCAGTAGAAAACTAAGTTATTAGTGAAGTACTAGGTACACGAAAACATACAGTACGTATATTTAAAAATATATTTTACTGCACTTATTATTTATCGGTTATTATCAATTGACTCGCATCATAAACACGTTTTATTTTGGGACATAAATTAGTCTTTATAAATAATTAGCCTGATATAGTTATAGCGGGTATATGTAGGTATATGGCTGTTCATATAGATATAAGGTCGCTGGTATAAAAGCCTAGAAGCTAGATTGGGGCTCCGTCACTCGCATGCAACGAACCTAACTCAAGGAACAAACACGAGCGCGCACGAGACCGGCTATGCGCACTTCTTCAGACTCTGAAAATTGTACGACTCTATTTACCTCTTGTATATTTACATAGATAAAAGGCTTCTTTCAATTAACATAAGACAGATTAAGATTCGTTTGTGGTACATGCACACACGTCAGTCACGTCAACGTCAAGTCGCCGATCAGTCACGTCAATTTCAGGGACGTGTGTGACCAGATAGTCAGTCAGTCATATAGCAACGCGTCGGTTACAAATTATCTTTATGACAATGCCGTAGCAATACTAGTTTTGACTTGCCGATGACGCGACGTCGACTGAGACGGACCGGTAGTGATGTGACTGATGTGTGTAGCCAACGTCCTACAACTTCTACGTGACTGATCGGCGACTTGACATTGACGTGACTGATGTGTGTGCATGTGAACCCTTAGACGCTACAAGCGTCAGTGAATCAAAACCTCAGAAAATGTCACAATAAATTCCGTTAAATTCAGTAGGTATAGCAACAAAAATAATGTGAGAATTATAATTTAATTATGTAACTACTGATATCACTAAGCCACCATTCAAAGATATGAAGTGGCAAATGACTTTATGAAAGTGCACGTCATACAGGCACGTAGTTGCATAAAAATCCAAATATCTACAAATTACAATCACAAATATTATCCTGGCACTTTAACAGCCTTGCCACAAGTTCTATAGTCCAAATGCTACTCGCATTACTAATTGAACCTTGGCTACACAGGACTGTAGTTATGGGGCCCCAAATGTTCGGACAGTTTTACTATCTTCTGTTTGTGGTCAACATAACGGCTGCCCGAAGTGCCGGTATTACACAGTTTAGTTGAGAGTGTATATACACTCACTGTACGAAGAGCCTAAGCAAGTTTCCAATATATTCCTATCCTGTATGGCTTGCAGAGGTAACCAATTCGAATTTCAACAGTAATTTTCATGAATAATGTTGACAATACGAAAAAAAGGGTGCTTAAAACCTTTTCTTTCTGCGACTATACAGTTAAACTTCACTGCCTATATGCTAAGTCAGTAACGTCATAAAAAAGTTCATCATCAGTATCAGACTGACCGTGTCTGTAGTCTCGCTCGGTGAAGTACTCCTGCGCCGAAGGGTAGTGTCGCTCCACTAAGTAAGGGATGACGGTGGAAGTGTGCAGTTCGTCCGAGCGACGCGAGCGCGGCGTCACGATGCGCTCGCCAGCCTCCATTGGCGGCCGCGCTTGGACCCAACTGTAAAAGGAAAGGGTTGTTTTGAAAGAAAAATCGGACAAGTCGAGTACGACTCGCGTGAAAATTTGTAATCGCATTTTTTTAATTTTTATATATCACTAGCGGACGTAACGCGGTTTCACCCGCGTAGTTCCCGTTCCCGTGCGTGGGAATACGGGGATAAAATATAACCTATGTTACTCGCTGATAATGTAGCTATCCATTGCTGAAAGTTTCAAATCGGTCCAGTACCTAGTTTTTAATTTATTCGCTACATACAAAAATACAAACATACAAATCTTTCCTCTTTATAATATTAGTATAGACTATAGATAAAACTACAAATGAACACATTTCGAATTTTTTCCTTTACTTGTGCTTTGAAACTTTGCTTTTTGTCAAATTGCTGGTTCTAGGTCAGCGGGAAGTACTCTGTAAATTTTGATTTACTTGCGAGTGAGCAAAATATGCGACATAAATGGCCATATTTTTTTTGTTTACGCTGACTAAGCAGCTTGATTTTTTTACAGCTCAGCTATTTCTTTTTAATTTCGATTTGATATCTTCACGCCTTCTTGAGAGAAAGGGTCTTGACAGACAGACAGACGAACAAAGAAGTGATCCTACAAAGGTTTCGTTTTTCGTTTTAACCGGACAGAACAATAAAAGACACTATGTGGTCAAGGGTTAGTGCCTTTTCACACGTCCCGGTTTCCGGGTAACCGATGCCGGGTACCCTGCGGCTAATTGTAAGGGCATGTGGGTTATCTTACGCCGGTACGTGTGAAAGATAACGTACATGCCCATACACTTAGCCTGGATACCCGGCACCGGTTACCCGGAAACCGGGACGTATGAAAAGGCACTTAGCATTTTGGGAGAAGTCTTTTTGCATTAATACTTAAACGTTCAAAAACAGTTGATCCTCAGTAGTTCCTTATTTAAATAAATGTTTTTTGGTTTGGTAGTGCTAGTGCGAATCCGCGGAGGAAAGAAAACCCTCACAGGCCAGACCTGTAGATAGGTACCAGTTGGATGATAAGTTTCATAATGCCTTAATTCTCGCCTCATCACTAGAGTTTTTTTGGGAATTGTGGATAATAGCTCCGAGGCAGTTAATTTTTTTATTGGAAAAAAGTGGGTGTACCTCTCTGTCTGCCCTTCAGAACTACAGACGTGAGAAGTATTTATGTTAGTTATAAATAAACATTCAGATGATAACAGGCTATCAGCAACTTATTATATTACTGAATAAACAAAGTACTTAATTCTTTCCTTTGTTAGTAACAATATACAAGGCCATTTTCCTGTTGCATACTAGTATTGACTGGATTTAAACAACGTCACAGGGACAGACATAATAAACGACGGTATAAGTTAATCATCGGGATAAGGAAAGTATAAATGGTTGTGGTTTGGAAACCAATTAACAAGAGGCTAACAATTTGATTACTAATGGTACCATGACAAATTGATTGATAAGTGACCCTACCTATCGTAGCAATGGTCAAGTTATGAAGCAAAATTAAATAAATAAAAGGAGCTTACTGAACTTTACTGAACTTAAAAGATACAGAGTCGTGTAGTCTGACGCTCTTTCTTATATTTCACCCCCCGTCGCTTCTGTACTAAGATCCGCCGAAGAAGAAAAAATAAGGAAATATTTAAACGCTTGCGAAATACGATATGACATTCACGGTTCACCCAGTTGTTGCATCTGTTGACGGAATCTTCGCCCCTCAAATGTCTACGGTCAAATGTCAACATCTTAGAGCTGCAATCGCTGACCACTGGTACAGGCCCATGAGCGTAGTGATGGGTTGGCTAAGATCAAGAATCATCATCTCAATAATCCTTGCCACTACTAGCATGTGCATGTCGCGGCACAAGGCATAAATTTAAACCAATAGCCAAGTTATTCGGCTTCGACGATGAAGCAGCTCTACCTAGACAAAACTGATGCACATGTGGCCAATGAACTGAGAAGACGTCGAATGCAATAAATCGCGATGGATTATGAGGTTATGTTATGTAATGTTATTTTCCGATGATGTAAATAAATTTGGGTGTAATAAATGGGTGTAACGTTTGGAATAACAACAAAAGTTCTAATGATCCTATGACCTAATTTCGTTATAATGAATTATTGATATAATTTCATTTTACCTAATTTTATATGGTGTAATGAACATTTTCTATAATGCACATTTGAGTTAATATTCAATTACTATAATATTCAAAATCTATAAGTAACGTTAATTTAGAAACGTACTTTGTTTTGTATATTTTTGCAAAAACTGTTTAGATTTTAAACGCCTGCCATTTGGGTTAGGTTAGTTGGGTTTGGGTTGGGTAGCGCGAAGGCGAACGAGCGAAGCGAGCGTGCCGCGGCAGCGGCCGCCGAGCGCCAGATTCCCTTTATTGTTCTTGAATCATTTGGATAAGATGAGGTTATAACAGTATGATGTTTCCTGATATTTGCTTATTCATTACAGAATTTTGGCGCAGTGACTGAAAATGAGTAAATATGAAAATTAGGTCAACTGAACGTTATATAAAAAGAGCATTACTTATACAAATTGAAAATTATATGAAATTAATGTTATACTAAATGTTATTAGAGCAAAAGAAGATTATATAAAATATAACATTAGATCACATGAAATTAGGTTACTTATTTGTTTTTATAGCATATGAAAATTATATCATGTGAACGTTATTTCAAGTGATATTATACTAACTGTTATTATGCCATATATTCCACACCCGTAATAAATACTCTGAAAAATGTCGTAAGTAGGTACAAACTTCAATGGCCCATTAAACCGACAAGTACCAGAAATACACTTGGTTCAAATAAATATTATTTACAGTTCGCACATTATCCTTGATGTTAACATTTTCTTCACCTAAGTGCAAAGACGAATAAATAGAATGGTTATTTAATATTTATGCGTAAACAACATAATCTCGACAATCACTAAGTAAGTACTATTAAAATGTTCACCTCTAACATAACCTCCGTTAAAGCCGTTTTACATGTTATTTTGTAGAAATAATAGGTATTTATGAAGACATAAAAATCCAAGTTTATTATTTGGTGAACACCATGCAGTTAGAGCGGTTTCACACTACGTCCGATCCGAATCCGAATTCAATCCGAATTGGGAATGTTTTAAATTCGGACGGACAATGATCGGATCTAGTACACAACCCCTCATACAAATAGTACTATGGCTACGTCGGACCGACATTTCTCGGATTCGGATCGGACGTAGTGCGAAACCGCTCTTATTGTTACAAAATAATATGCATTAATTGCATAAGGATTGGAGACTACTGCAGACTGTTGTGGCAATCTATTCGTTTAGTCACTGTATTTTGTGCGAATACTTCTTGCACCACCCAAATGGTGCAATAAAGTCAACCCACCGCAACAATGTTTTAATTTTTTATTTTAAATCGTATATTTTTTATTATAAAGTAAAGGTAAAATGTCGCAAGCTTTTTCTAGAACGATCCAAATTCAAGTTTAGTTCTGGTTTGTTTACGTGTCTTCTGTCACGTAGGACGAAGGGACGTTGAGATGCGCGCACTCTTGGCGATCGCTTACGCAGGACGAACGCTAGTGAATGTAAACTGGATAAGGCATAAGTTATCATCTTCAAGAACTATTCGCAATATACAGCCAGTGGCTCTTTTAGAGTTAAGGGGCACTTTGCAGTCACCACGCAGGGCTATAAGTAATAATCGTAAAATCGATGGTGAAATTTAGGAAAGCCAGCGACCGTGCTTTTCAATTTGTTATTCATACATAAACTTACGCCTATTTCAATGGGGGTAGCCACAAACTATAGAATTTCCTACAATACATCTTTCGCTTCACCAAAGTTCATATAAAGGCTCGTTCAGACCAGCGCGACACGCGACGCGACACAAAGGCACCGCTCGTCGCGCGACGAGCGGTGTCTTTGTGTCGCGCGACAAGTCGCGCTGGTCTGCACAAGCCTTAACACGCGCGCACTTTTCTACTTGTCGATTATTATAATTAAATTATTGTAACCGTTTTAAATTCTGGTGTATCATCGTTGGTGTGTCATTTTTGACGACATTTGCATCGTATATGACACGGTTCTAAGTATGGTCAAGGTTTTCATAGGCTGATAACAAACTTGACCTTTTAGAAGGTCAGTTTTCAATAGTGTGTAACTAGCTTGTATTGTCACACTGCATTATGTCACTAGGATAATAGGAAAAATAAGTCCGGATTATTGGAAACTAAAAAAAGATTTTTGTAATAATACGACGTAATATCATTATAACCAACCATATTTACGATTTTTATAAATATAAAATCTTCCTTAGTTTCCAATAATCTGGTTTTTTGCATAAATCCTACGATTTTCGCAAAGATAATATTGTTTCAATAATCCGGCGACACACACGTCTGTTTTTTAGGGTTCCGTACCTCAAAATGAAAAAACGGCACCCTTATAGGATCACTCGTGTGTCTGTCTGTCCGTCTGTCACAGCCAATTTGCTCCAAATCGAATGGACCGATTAAGTTGAAATTTGGTACACATATGTATTTCTGTGATCCAAACACGAACGTGTAACGTAAATAAATGAATTATGAATATAGGGGTCACTTTTGGGGGGCAAACAAGAAATTAAAAAAAAAGTTTTGCGAACAGCACCATGTGACATATCAAATGAAAGGGCTTGTTGCGAGGATCTTAAACATATTTTTTATATAATTTAAAAATAAATACTTTTAAAGATATTTAAGAAATTCAATGAAAATTGACCATTTCCCCCCTTATCTCCGAAAGTACTGGACCAATTTATTTTTTTTTAATTACTGGGAATGGTTTTTTACTCATAGATAACAGGAAAACTTATAAGAAGTCTATGGTCTTAAAATAACATGGTAAATCTCTCAATATTGTGCGTACAAACTTACATTTGCAGTTGGAATGTATGGGAGAACATGTATTTCAACTACAATGTTAAGTTTGTATTTGGAATAAATTCATCCCAACTACGGAACCCTTCATTGTGCATGGCCCGACACGCACTTGGCCGGTTTTTGCTAATGCAAACCAGTCCTACCCGCCATCTTCTCCTTGGTTTGTGACCGTTCAATAGTGGTTGGTGGCTCAATAATACATATAAATAAAAGTATAAAACATACGAGTGTCTCCTAATCTCATGCACGGTAGGCCTGAGGGCTGGGTCACGCTTCAGCATGTTGGTGAGCAGCAGGCCGAGCGTGGGCCCCAGGGAGGGCGGCGGCGGCGCCGGCTCGCCGCGACCGATCGACTCCAGCAGTCGGTACACGTTGTCGCCCTCAAACGGGTACCGACCCGTTGTCATGTTGTATCTGGGAACAATATGACTAATAAGTGGGGTGTATTAAGCACACTGCATAAATCCTGCATCACAGCACACTACAGTAGGGCCGCACCGCGCTTTTCTGTATTGGTTTGTGATGCGCTGCGGCCTGCTTCGGCTGTAATGTGCCTTTAAGGTGTAATGTAATGTGCCTTTAAGGTGTAATGTAATGTGCTTGTAAGGTGTAATGTAATGAGCCTTTAAGGTGTAATGTAATGTTCCTATAAGGTGTAATGTAAAGTGCTTTTAAGGTGTATCATCGTCCAGTACATGGCCGTTATGTATTGCCGTGCTATTCATGCGATTGCCATTACGTTTCATCATCATTCTCTCGCCCTTCTCTTCTCTTGTCGTTGTTTTATAAAATATAGATTCTGCCCGCGACTTGGTTTGCGTGGAAGTCGACAAAATATAGCCAATGTTACTCGCTGATAATGTAGCTTTCTATAGGATATTATTTTTTAAATTGGTTAAGTAGTTTTTAAGCTTAGCCATTACAAACAAACATACAAAATTTCAAATCTTTTCTCTTTATAATATTACTTTAGATTTCGAACTGCAGTTTACTAACGATAATGTACAGTAAATGTGCATTATCATTAGTGAACTGTACTACAGTTCAATAAACCTAATGTAGTAAACCAAACTTACAATTATTAATGATTAAATATTAATAAATAAGCCATTTTAATAACAAAACAATTTATTATGCTGGTAAAACTGGTAAATCTGGGTAATTTTATCCTAACCACATAATTATAACAATGCAAATAAACTGGAAGCAAATTCCACACTGTTTTACAATGATATGCTTATTTATGTAAGTTTTATATGTATGCAAAGTGACAAACAAGTAAGTCATGGATAGTGAGGCGATGATGATTAATAGTTTTTAATTATTCATGAATCACTATGTTTACTAACAAAGTAATGTGCAATACGTGTGTATTGAACTCTGAACAATGATAAGGTAATTTTCTTTATCATCAAACTCAAACTCAAGCATTTATTTCAGTTAAACCATTTACAGGCACTTTTGAACTGTCAAGGAGTCTCAGTGAGAAATATGAAGCTAGTTGCCCATTCCAAAGCATAGTAGGTACTTATGGAGAAGAATGGGCAAGTAACTCGGTGAAGACTCTTTTATTGAATTGAATTTACAATTATACTAGCTGCGGCCCGCGGTTTCACCCGCATAAGTCTCGATCCCGTGGAAATATCGGGATAAAAAGTATTGTATGTCCCAACCCAGGTCATGGTCTACCCATGCGCCAAATTTCATCAAAATTCGTTCAGCCGTTTTAGCGTGAAAGCGTAACAAACAAACAAACTCACTTTCGTATTTATAATATTAAGTTAGGATGATTGTGAGAACGACGTACGAAGCAAATAACAACAAAAATTTAATTAAATAAGCCATGGCAGCTAAGAGATGACCAGTCCCAAGTGACGACGCCCGTTCATAAACATGACGCGTGGATCAGCACCATTCAGCTCAACCATTTTGAAGGGAGCTAAATGATCCAACAAACGCGCCACCATCAGCGAGACATCTGAGTGAGCATGACATACTCTCAGGCGCCAGGGCACATTCAAGTCATCATCATTGCCCCCATCAAAATTTATTGTCAAACAAAATTTATGTGCAAAAATATTGACAGCTGAATTTTGTACATAAGACAAAATAACAATCAAACAATACTGAATGTAAAGTAACAAAGATAAATGCGCCCTTTGTGAAGGAAACAATGCTCTAACAAAAGGTCAGTGTTAGTGGGTATGTTCTATTTTCGTTGACTTACAATGTAACTCCGCTGCTCCATATGTCAACTTTGACGCCTGAGAACTGTTCAGCACCATTGGCGATCTCTGGCGGCTGAAACGCGGGGGAACCCTGCCCTGTGTAACATGTGTCTTCAGGGGAAAACATGTCTAGAGCCTGAAAATTACAATTATTAACACATTATTGCCTTGTATTATTTGGAAAGAATTGGGGATGCCTTTGCGGCAAAGGCATCCCCATTTCTGATAAAGGGCAAAGACTGGGAAACCCAAAGCAACTTATTTAAAAACTAGGTATAAATTGCCAAATTAATCAAGGCTAACATTATAAAAGTGTAACACAAAATTAAATAGTTAAGAAATAGCAGAGCTGTTTCCAAGGCTAGTTTATGATTGATTTTTATCAGAAAGCTGTTTTAAATTTGTTTTTGTTTACAAAAATAGAGGTATTTAAAAATAATTTCTGTAGGTAATGATTGCCTAGTTTGATTCTTTCGTCCTTCAACAACTTTTCAATTCAATTGTAACCATGTAGTGTCACTTAAATTCAATTAACTAGCTAGATTAACAGTAGACTGAACTAATTAGATGTTCAAGTGTTAATGCAATTTTATATTGGCTGTCTTAATTACATGAATGCTAATGTAAAAATCACTTTATTTTCTAGAACTTACAGTCTTAAACTAAAACTCTTATTCCAAGTTATTTTAGATTAATTACCTCAGCAACACCAAAATCTGTTATTTTCAGTGTCTGATCTAATGTTAGCAACAAATTCCCTGGTTTGATATCCTTGTGTACCACACCCTGGCCATGCAAGTACTCGAGCCCATCCATGAGTTGAGTGAAGTAGTCATGTGCTTGCCGCTGTGGGAATTTCTTGCCGGGGCTCCCTTCTAACATGTCCTAGACAATATTTGTGATATTATTTATAGAGAATAATGAGTTTACAATAAATGGATAAAATAATAACTTAAGGTATTAGCATTATGTAGGGTCATCCCCTGTAATTTACTACTGAATTGTTGCTCAATTTGTTAACATTTACTGTTTTTTTTTTCCAAGAATGTTCATCCTTGTAACCTGTTATAAGCAACAAAGTGTGCCACAATATCAATAAGCTAAACGCTCTAGACCTTGAAAGGTCGCGCAGTGATCTCACTAAATTATCTAGTCTAGTAGATTACTGTCATATAAAATTAACGTAAATAGTGCAATGCAACTATGTTAACTGAATGCACTTATCTGTCTAGAGCACTCTAGAATATTATGCCCTTTGCACATCATTAGCCTTAATGTTTTTTCAATGTGCTTTACTTGGATTGAGTTATTAGTAGGTCAAAGATTACATAAAAACAAAAAATGTAAGACATGTTGAAAAAAATATGGGAATTTAATGTTTTACTAGGTGTAACACATACCTGGAGCACACCGACACAGAACTCCATCACAAGGTACATCTTCTGTTTCTCATCATTATACATAACATCGACTAGTTCTATCACATTTTTGTGTCTAAGAATTCGCAGCAATTGAATCTCTCGCTGTACATTCTGCTCACCATTCGGTATTCTTCTTAGTTTTCTCTTTTTCAATATTTTCACAGCTCTTCTGCACAGCGACTCGGAGTCCAGCATCTCTTTAACTTTACCATACGAGCCCTCCCCCAGAACATCTCCCATCACATACTTTCCTACCATTTTGCATTTTTTCTTCTTGCTTCTATAAATTATATCTGCGCTATCAACTCTATGAAAACATAGATTAGTTTGGTCTAAATTAAGATCTAATTCATCTATTTGATCGTTGTCCAGCCATGTCACGGAGTGCGGTTCGGGACTACCGTCCAACATGAAATTATCGTCGCTCTCCTGCGGTGCAATGATGTTTGATACCTCATATTCCACATTGTCCGCATCTGGAAGACTTTCACTACTACTGATTTTTCTACACATTCTTGGATCCATTATCTATCAAAACAACACATTTGTAAATCTATGCGTACTGCAAGGCCTTTTGTCATGAGATCATGAAGGCTATATCAAAATAAATTTACTTATTTAAATTACACATATCTCAAAATTTACACCATTGATGTGGACAAATAACGATATAAAAATTATACTCTTTTTGTTTGTATTGTATTACAAGATGGTAAATAAAATTATGAACGATCGCGCAAATGCTCCATTAGAGACGAACCACAGATAACAAAAATATTTGTACAAAATTGTTTATGGAATTTGATGTTCATGTTGGATGTTGCCACCATTTTACAAATCGACTAAGTTTTTTCCATGTTTTTTCACAATGCGACAAGAGTCTTATTGAACGTAGACAAATAGGGGAAAGGCCTAAAGAGTTTAGACCATTTTGAAATGTACTGGATTTATTAAATTTTTACTCAAACTCAAAGCATGAGCCCGCGAAATTCAAATTTTCTTACGTTTTTTGCAATTTGTTTGTCAGTATTAGGAATGTAAAACGGTAAAATTACCCTAGTAGGTATATCATGGTAAAAAATTTAGTTTTTCATAATTTATGGTATTTTACGGTAAAATATGGTAATTTTCGTTAAAAAACGTATTATACGTACTCATACAGTCATACCCACTAAAACACTACAAATACGGAATATGTTGGAATATGTTTGTGTGTAGCATTTGTATGTCGCTATTTCACTTATCGGATAAAAAGAATTGAATGAAATTTGCCAGAGATATAAGCAGTACTGAAACTAAAAAAAATAGAAAACTGGGTTCGTGCGTCTCATGCGTACTAAAAATCCCTAAAACTTAATTCTCAAGTCAAGAATTCAAGATATGAATCACACCATGTCATGGATTATAATAATATCATCTATGTGCAGAGGCAGAGCAGAGGAATTGACCTGTTATTTATACCTATAAAAAACCGTAAATGTAATATACCCGTATTTTACCAGCGTTTTCTGTTTATAACGTAATTTTGCAACCCTAGTCAGTGTGGTTGATCAAAATATGATTCGCGACCGTAACTAGTATGTTTTATCAGAATTATAATCAATACAATCCTCATGTTCATATTACGCTATTGAATGACATTTCCACACACATTGGCAGTGGCATTTTAACATTTTAGGTCAATAAATTCTAGTCCTTGAAAGTTGTATTGAATAAAATCATCTAATGATTATAATACAGTAAGCACTTATTTTTAATTTGATCAATATACAACCTCTGACACTGACCTTCAAATTGCAAACAACCTATTAATAAAATTTAAATTTCACGGCTACCCTAGCGTTTGTCAAGAACTTGATCAAAAAATAAAGCTAGATAGTTGCCCATTCCAAAACGTAGGTAATAGGTTTCTATGAACAATTTACAGAAATAAATATAAGTTATCATCATTTATTCGTTCGACTGGAAGCTGGCCGAAGGCCTTCCTATTTACAAGAGCGGTGATGGGGCCTGTGTCAACAACTATAGACCTATCTCCATATTACCTACCTTATCAAAATTATTAGAGAGAATCAAGAACAAGCGCTTAGTCGATTACTTGGAAAAATACCATCTTCTTTCACCCTACCAATTCGGTTTCCGATCGGGCCTTTCAACCAGTGACGCCATACACAATTTGACTGATTTTATCTCGGGTAATATCGATAATAACAAAAAGGTTGTCGTAATCTTCATGGATGGCTAAGGCTTTTGACACGATTTCCGTCCCGATACTGTTAAGTAAGCTAGAGCGGCTGGGTGTAAGGAATACTCAGCTCGAACTGTTCTCCGACTACTTGCAAAACCGATTCCAGAGGGTCAGGGTGGGTGAATGGCTGGCTGTGATCTCCCCATTGGGCATGGAGTTCCGCAGGGTAGCATCCTCGGTCCAACGTTATTTCTAACGTACATCAATGACCTTTGCGATCTGATCATGCCCAATGGGAGGATTATTTCGTTCGCCGATGACACGGTGCTCTTGTTCCAGGGCGACACATGGCAAGAGGTTTACAGCTGCGCTCAGCAGGGATTTGATTTGGTCCAGGCATGGTTAGCTTCCAACAAATTAACACTCAATGTGGATAAAACTAAACATGTCTCCTTTTCTATCAAAACCTCTACCCTTTCCAGTCATATTATAACGGCTCACACCTCTAACTGCTTTTCCACACATTCTGCTACTTGTTCATCTCCAACCCTGCTTAAGACAGATACAATTAGGTACCTGGGAGTTATAATAGACAGCACGCTTAGCTTCCATCCACACATTAATCTTCTTGTCTCAAGAACTCGTAAATTAATTTTTATATTTAAAAACCTTCGCCATGTCGGCCATGTCGCAAACCCAAACATTATAAAAATAGTATATCTCGCACTGTCTCAATCATTGATTAGATTACCTATTGCATAACCAGTTGGGGTGGAGCTTATAAAACATCCATGCTGAAGCTGGAGCGTGCCCAGAGGGCAGTCTTGAAAGTGGGTCACTTCTTACCAAACTTACATCCAACTAAAGACTTGTATGAACTTACTGGTGTCCTAACGGTACGACAATTATACATACTAAATGCAACCCTCCGTAAACATTCTCAGCTTCATTACGATCCCACGGCTTTAAGTTTTAATTTTAATATAGACGACGTAAATGTGCAGTATGCCCGAAAATGCGATTCCATACAAAATTTTCACGGCGTCACTTTATGTTTCTCGGTAGTTACCTGTACAATAAATTAAACAAAATCTTGTCGATTTACCCCCTTTCTAAACAGTCCTATAAAAAAAAGATATTCAATTGGATGAAATCGCTGGATTACGATGCCACCGAGCAACTGTTTCTCATCACATCGTAATCGTGTAACTTGCCGATGGATCCAGTGCACGCACACATACCTACTCACAACACAACACACAACATAGATATCTTTCCTCGCACAATGACACTTACCCACAAGTCTCCACACACACACACCGCATAGTACACCGTACACTCATACATCTCGCAACACACACGCAACGCCTTTTACCAATTGTTATTTTTTTGTAATTTATTTTTATTCTTTTCGTTTTAATATTTATTTATTTTTTATCTATTTTCCCTCATATGCTTCTCTTTCATAGAAACTCCAATGATTGTGCTTGTACTTAAAACTTCTGCTATGTACCTAATGATGACCTAAACACTGGGAGCCTGGAGATCCGTAACACAGGGTTTCCCTTGTACGGACTCCAGTCTCTCGCAAAGGAGCCTTTGTCTACATTTACTGTCTAGTCCTAAGATGTTAATTAATTCTAAGCCAACCTTTGTGGAGAGAGAAATATTTTTTTTTATTATTATTTATGGAGAAGAACGGACAAGAAATTCCATGGACTCTCTGTTAAATCAAAATATTATTAGCAGAAAGACGAGCATGATAAATGCGCCCATAGTAAACAATTCAATAATTATTCAAATAAGCCGTAGAGCCAAGAGATTAAGAGATGACCAGCCCTACTGGCGGCGTTGGTTCACGAACATGACATAAGGATCAGCACTATTCATACATTTACACAATTATTCTCCTTCCCTTACAAACAGTGCTGCCACTACACTTTACATTCACAAAGATTTTTGTCGAATTCTACCTTCTACCAAGACAAGATTCCACAGTTGACCACAAATAAAAATAAACCAGACTACTGCTACAAATGATCAAAAGCCTGAGTGTCAATCTAATATTATCAGTACACTTCCGGAAAAAGAATCTTTGCCTTACCTATATCTTTATAAGGCGGTAACTTCAATTCTGTAAATTATTCATTTTTTTATTTTTTCCCATAGAAAATTCACAATTTTTTTTTCTTCAAAGTCGTACTATTACGAAAAAAACTTAAAAGAATTTTAATAGCCAAATTGGACCAGCCGTTCTCTAGAAATGCGCTTACCAACGAACGTCATTTCATTTATATTATAATTCGGTTGTGTGTGGCGATTGTAGTTTGGGAAATTGGGAATAAACCGACGTTCGTACGGACGTAATAAAATCGCGGCGATTTTTTTTCCTGCACTTGATTTTCAACGCTCTGTTTAGCGCCGAGAGTTGAAAATCCAGTGCGCGATAAAATCCACGCGATTTTATTACGTCGGCTAACAGTGCTCGTCAGCATTTGCTGGAACCCGTGAAATGTTTTAAGACGACGTTGACGTGATAAGATACGATAATAAATGAAAACACATTTTGGGTAGGTAAATAGTGTAAAAACATCAAAGAATATAATTATTATTTGGTATACAATAAATAACAAAGATGTAAAGTCACATTCCTTAGGTATAACATTATTGGATGCATTTCATGCACTCTTAGATTTTCGAAATTTAAGGTAAAATGCATGATTATCGTTATCATTGGATGCATCATCATTCGAAATGATCAATTCAGTTTTAGTATTTAACTTTTTGTTCGTTCATCTCTTTTTTGAGAAGAGCGAGGCGTGTGAGGCAGGCGTCACGCCATGCACGTCTCTCCGGCAGTTTGTCCAAAGGCACCATCTTGTTCAGTTGTGCGCAGATTGCGTCGGCACTCTTGCTTGTGGTCATTCGTGGAATATCTCCCATCGTTTTGCTGACGTTGTAGATGGTGTCTCCGTATCTAAGTATTTTTAAAATGTTTTAGTTTTATTTGTAGGTTAACTTTCTGGCTTACAAACGAGAGGAAATTATTCTAAAAACTCGGTCTCCTAAGCCTCGTATGACATCGCATAGAAAAAATCTTAGTTATTATATAAGTGAATATGATGACCATGCACCACTTAAACCTAACTATTCATTAATAAAATTGTTTGACAATTATGGCTTCAGTTGACTTTTAACTTTATTTAAAGTCAAAGTCAAATCATTTATTTCAAATAGGCCCATGTATGGCACTTTTGAACGTCAAAATTTACAAAATATTACTTTTTACTAACCTCTCGATATAAGACTTCATGCCTTCCGCATTCAAGTGCGCAGTTTCCAGAGATCCCAGGAAAGCGTATCTCATTCCGAGACCTTCTGAGATGACTTTGTCGATGTCTTCTACATTTACGATTTTGTTGTCGACCAGGCGCCAAACTTCATCCAGAATCGCGTACCTAAGAGTATAAAACGTAGGAATAGGTATATAAAAGCCAGGAGCATTAGCTTTTTAGTTATCATCAACCTATAGCAATCCACTACTGGAGATAGGCCTCTCCAATCGCTCGCTGGCACGCAGGCTTCTTAATAATTTCATACGCCAGCTGTGCCTGCCTCACACAATACGCCGTTGTTTTAAACTTTTGAGTACCTACACACATTGATCTCATGCTAATATAATTATTAGGTACCAATCCTACTCGTATCTACATTTATCTAATCATCAAATCACGCATGTACCTATATCCCGAAGGGACAGGCATATACATGTACCTATAGTTCGTACCTACATCCACATTTCGCTAGTTATGTGTGTAGGGTTTTTTTTTAGGTGGGCCTATGGCCTCTAACCGGACAGAGATCGAGACTTCACTTCAGGTTGCAATTGCGAATTACTATTGGCAGAATAAAACATTGAACGGTCACAAAAGAACCGAAGACAGAACGAAGTATTCAACGCTAGACTCACTGAATACGGTTGAGCACAAATCCGTCGATCTCGCGGCTCAGGGAGACTGGCTCCTGTCCGATCTCCAGCATGATCTCCCTCGTCTTCTCACACACGTCCTTCCTGGTCCAGGGAGCGGGGACAATTTCCACGAGAGGCACGTAGTACGGTGGGTTGACTGGGTGGGAGACGATGACCTGGAAAATAATTTAAATTATGCCATCAAATAATATCGGTATTAAACTAATTATGACATGGATGATTAATGGTTTCATAATACGATTAATTAACCAACTATTAAAAAAAAACAATATAATGTAATATCCTAACTAAAACTATTATATAATTACAGTAGTTGCAGTAGTCATAGTTATACTTATTACATTAGGTGAGTTACATAATGACATGAATGTGTCGTTACGGTTTCGAGTTGATTTCTTTGTAAAAATCTTTAAGGTAGGGTACAAGGTACCTATGAGGAAAAAAACGTTTAGGTAGATATGTGTATTTACCTAATGAATCAACGAAGTTGAATAAAAATAAAAACAAAAGTTCTTAGCATAAGGAAAACATACTAGTCTTGCATCGGTGTTCTGTTTTCAACAGGGTATTTTCCTCAACGTGATGTAATATTTTGCAACCTGTGCGCTTGCACCTATTCGTAGTCTGGCATACAAATGAGTACCTACATTCGTTGCCATAGTACCTAAACTTACAAAAATTATGAATAGCCTGCACTACTTTTTACCCGACTACCCCAGAAGGAGGGTAGTTTTTCGAGAGTATGTATGTATGTATGTCTATTTCTTTGGCACGCACTGTAGCCTAAACGGCTTGATGGATTATAAGTAGGTATAACATATGAGGTGTCTTTAGATTCGTCTTAATTGAGGGAGTGACATAGACTATAAAATATTCATACCTATATTGCATCTGCAAATTTAAAAAAAAGGGAGGGGATGGTTTGTTTGAATGTTTGTACGTTTGTATGTAGGTATGGTAATCTCTGGGACTACCAGTCAGATTTGAAAAAATCTTTTTACTTAGGATAGTCCAATTCTTTAGGAAGGTTATAGGCTCGCAGACGAAGTCGAAGCTAGTAAAAAAAAAACTAATTTATTTATTATAAAACTAAAAAGCTTGAAATAAAGCAAATTATTTAATTTGTTGTTTTTGCAGTAGTTTTTTTGTTTTTTTATATAATTTTTCAACAATGCGATCCGATTCGAAACCATAAAAACTAAACTTCCAACAGTTCCAACACCCTACTGGACCTTAATTTGCATAATCAGTCTATAATGTTCCCACTGCTAGGACACAGGCCTCCTCTCTGTGAGAGGAAGTGGGCCAGCCCCATAATCCACCACGCGGGCCCAGTGCGGCATGGCAGATATCACTTGTCTTCGAAGTTTTTGGTTCTCGGACATGCCGGTTTCCTCACGATGTTTTACTTCACCGTTTTGAGAGCAGTGGTGATGAAATAATTTACACAAAGTAAAGCCCCTGTCAGGGTTCGAAGTCGAACCTAAGACCTACAACTCGTAAACTGCGGCCGTTACCACTAGGCCACCACTGCGTTCCCTAATTTCATCATCATCATCATTTCAGCCGAAAGACGTCCACTGCTGAACATAGGCCTCCCCCAAGCACCTCCACTTCGACCGATTCTGTGCTTTCCGCATCCAGCGTTCCCTAATTTACTACACTCTAATTCCTTACTTTCTAACTATGATCTAACAGTTCTGGCTCTCCTACAAGTTCACAACTACTTAGTAGCAGGCATTAGTTTGCTTGCACTCATGCTCAAGAACCAATTAAGATTAAAGGTATGAAAGTTCAATTACCTGTTCCTTGTGTTTCATCTGCTCGGAGAACAATGATGGCAAAGTGGTACTCGTAGAACTTGACAAAATAGTTTTGTCATCAACCACTTTGTCGAGGTCTGAGTAAACCTTCTTTTTCAATTCAAGGCTTTCCGGAACACATTCCTGTACGAAAATGGCGCCTTTGACAACAGTTGCCAAATCCGAAGTTCCTGAAATTAAAATAATGAAATGTTAAACTGTATTATATTGTCAGATTTGAATTTTTTACATATATCCCGGTAATGTTATTCACTTCTGAAGCCAATACTAAACTATTCTCAACTCGCTTTTGTTTGGAAACTGCTGAAATAATTACATTTGTTAGGTAGGTAGGTATATATAATACTACTAGCTGCCCGCCCCGGTTTCACACGGGTAGCACTTAGTACTTTTCTTAACTACCTACCCTACCTACCCTACCTACCCTACCTACCCTACCTACCCTACCTACCCTACCTACCCTACCTACCCTACCTACCCTACCTACCCTACCTACCCTACCTACCCTACCTACCCTACCTACCCTACCTACCCTACCTACCCTACCTACCCTACCTACCCTACCTACCCTACCTATCCTATCTCTCAAGTTGGATCGAACTGCACATGGTGTGCAAATTTTATTATAATCGGTTAAGTGGTTTAGGAGTCCATTGAGAACAAACATTGTGACACGAGATTTATATATATTAAGATATATACCATGTAATGAACCGATCAATAACATTTGCAAATGTTTACCTATGTTGTTGAAAACATTTAACCTATCTAAAGACTACCTACAGCCTCTTAAAATATTTAAGTACATACTACAATAACGTCCCTATCATTATGATAAGCAATCCGAATCAAAATGATAATTGCAAGCATTCTGGAATCGATAATCGTTCCCTTGTTTCGTTATCAGGCACTCCAACATGTAACATGGAACAGGAAAAAGATAATCGAACAAATAGTACAATATTCATTATTATCGATTGTCTTAATTAGGTAAATATGATTATTTCCTGGTACTGATGTAACAGAGAGTCCCATAGTTTTATAACAAGGCTCTCAAATAGATGTTATCTATGAAGAGTTGATAACATAATTTGATTGCGTATCTGCAATGTGTGTTGTCTGCTGAACTAACAAAGGATTGACATAAAATAAATTTGACGCTGCGTCGCAGCAGACGGCCCGTGTAGAATCTGCGTAGCAGACGCCGCGTAGGCGCACCGCAGCAGACGTTACGTAGCAAGTGTCGCGTAGGCGCTGCGTAGCAAATATCGCGTAGGCACTGCATAGCTAACGCCGCGTAGACGCATACGCGGTGTAAACGCCTTACATACAAATTATTGATATTTTTGAGATCACAGAAACATGATAACACTGGTAAGAGTGTTAGGGTAGGCTATCTACATAACGAACAAATAATTATACATATCGTTGATAAGAATACCTACTTCATTTGTTAAATAAAAACAAATATTACATAACAAGTCATGCCACTCGTAAAAATAAAACAAAACATTCCTTTTATCATTTAACTCACATCTTGTTAATCAAATATTGTTAGCAAGAGTTTCATTGTTAGGTACTAAGTAGACCTACCTATGTTTTATGGTATTATATTGTGAGAAAGGAACATTACCCGTATGGCTTAATAATAATGATACAAGACCATAATGACAACGATTATCTTTCTATTTTTCTATTATGGAAATGTTTTTGGTGAAATTTCAGTGCCTTACTGCTACCGAAAATGTTCTCGCATTTATTTCTGCAATGATTGATAAGTTTTTATCAGTGAGTTGGCAAATAAAACCTTGAAGTTAATGCTCGTGGCTCAGTTATAACCGCATAGGTCAATCCATCAGATTAAGCTACGCTTGCCGGGGTTGGTCCATGGATGAGTGACCACCTTTACATAACGAGACTCCCCCGTGCCTCGGAAAGCACGTTAAGCTGTTGGTCCCTGCTGTCACTCGTGGATCTTTGACAGTCGTTACGGGTCGTCAGAAACCCGAAAGTCTGACAACCAGTCTTACCAAGGGGTATCGTATTGCCCAGTTATAGTTGCGGAGGTCAGATAGGCAGTTGCTTCATGTAAAAAAGTCTAGAACCAAGACTAAAAGCCGACCCCAACACAGTTGCTAAGGCAAAGTTGTTGTTGTCAACGCTCTGAGGTGAGAGTGCGTCCCAGTGCATTGGATTCTCAACGCTCAACTTAACACCGAGAGTTGAAAATCCAGTGCGCGATAAAATCCCGCCGCGATTTTATTACGTCCGAGCGAATGTCGGCTTATAGTCGGACTTTTAATTACCTAGTTGCTTAGAAAATTTTTGAACGAAATGGTAGTAAGGCCGTTTGTCCACCGCACCGTGAATGGGACGTCAACAGAACGAGATTGACGACGCCGAAGTAGCGACAGTACATTTACAAAAAAAAAAAAAAAAATATTATATAAATATTTTATAAGACATTTTACTACAGCGAATTAAAGGTTCGACTGTACAAGAACTTTCAAAACGCGCTGCCCGATACCCGCGGATTCTATTCATCATCCTTTTAATGCGCTGATTGTATTGTTAAGTACATTTATCAAAAGCAAGACATACATACCCTTGATGCACTTGACCTGCTGATCAGCATTCAGCTTGCCACGCAGTAGACCATCCTTCTCGAGGGTATTCAGCTGCACCTTGATGTCGGCAAGGGCATCGGTGACCTGCTGTGGGACGATGTCGAAGATCGTCACTTGGTAGCCCACAGACGCGAACAGCATGGCCCACGATCGCCCAATAAGGCCGCTGGAAAATTTGAAATTAATTCAATTAGGACAAAACATTATACACGTAACATTTTAGGTAGATCAAAATGAACGAGAGCTGCCGCGAAATGTTTGGCAATCAAAACTTTCAATGTCGACAAGTGTGTTGTTAGGTAAGTAGGTATGTCGATAGTAAATCGGTATCGAATTGATACCTATAAACATATTAAACATTTATTTATATTTATTAGAGGCTTTAAAAAAATGACTTAATAAAACGCATTTAATTGAACGTAGGTACTGTAATCATATTCGTAGGTGGTAACTCCCGATTTTCAAGTTGCATGAACATTTTGATTCGCTAGATATAAGATACTTAAATGTAGGTAACCAACATTTTATTAGACGCTCGTTATTATTTCACTCACTCAACATTGCAGTAAGTAATTTTAACAAGAATTTCTTTTTTTTTCCTGATAAAAACACATCATATCAAGGTTTTATTTAAGAAAATAACTGTAATAATTTATCTAAAGCAATAATTAACCTTTGTGAACTCTATGATTACGTTCCTTATCTTTTTGAATAATAAACCTATCGAGATTGACCATCTTTGACGCTTGTAGGTACCTACATAAATGTAAGTCGATAGTACCTATTGTGTGTTTATAATAACATAAGAACAACTGCCACTGGCCTTCCAGAATCAATCAATTAAATCTCATTGAGTTCGTATGATTTGAAGTCTATGAATGGGACCACATTCTGAATAACTTTAAGTTTATCCAAAACAAGGTCTCAAACTCGTTATGCAACCAAAAAATAAATAAAATACAGACCATACAATTATACCGAATACCGTACCTAATAAATAATACCTACCAAAATAACACAAAATAAATAGCGGGTTGATGTTGTTTAGTATTTTTATAGAACATTGCCCTAATGCTTAATACCTAACTTGTTAAATTTGCTTGTAATTTACTTTTTTTTATATATCAAATAATAATATTAAGGGTGTGTCTAAATATAGCCTTCATTAAAATATTATTTCTTATTAATAGTAGGTATTGACGTCAGTGGAAATCAGCTAATAACTATGTAAATATTGCTTAAAGTTACAAAATGAAAGTGAGAGGATATTGCCACTTAATTTTATAGTTATCTCAATTTATTACTATATTTGAGAAGCATTTTTAATTACTTAATTACATAAAGATCTACCATTCAATTAATCTGATTGTTTGTACATAAAATATACAAGATGATTTTGTAAAAAAAATGCACTAAAATTAACTAATACTTGCACGAAACCGAAATACATAAAAGTAAAGAGAAAAGCAAATTAATTCTAAATGCAAAATGATTGATTAATTACCTGCCAACAATGCCGACTTTTTCTGTTTTGACGGAGGCCATAGCGCTGTGGTATTGTTGCAACACGACCGATACACAACTGGTGAATGACACGGCCGAGCGACGCGCGGGGCTTAAAACCACCACAGCTAAATATACTAGTTATCACCGCTACTACAAGGTTGACTCTCAATTTTTCGCGTCACTAAAGGATGCCTAATAAACGCTTTCATGTTTTCATAAAAATATTAATAAATAAATAATATTACTGTTATGTCATTTTATTACTGTAACACGAACACCACTGTTTTTTTCACGGGAAACGCCGTTGATTATCACGATGATGGACCTTAACCCGTCGGAATAAAGTCTATCATCGCGATAATTAACGGCGTTTCCCGTTAGTGTGGCCCCAGCATTCCACCACCTCTTCAACTGACGTACGTAACTATGAGGAGTATGCTGTATGAGGCACGCTGATGCGCATGTTCCAGGAAGGCTGTTCTTATAGAACAATATTATTTTAGAAGGTGGACAAGTTAGATAAGATAAACTTATAATTATCTTTTAAAGTTTTTTTTATTTTTGTTGGTAATTAAATATCTTTGACAACCCTATGTAATCAGTAGGGGCGGTGACTTGTGATGTGGACGCCTAATTACTTCCAATAATTATAGAGTTTGTTTCATCGCGATAGATGATTTAGTTTAAAAGTTACACAGTTATATTTAAAAAAAAAAAAAACCATAAAAAATATATTTTTTTTTCTGTCTTTAAAATTAAGCATAGATTCCCTCATTTCGATATGTGCACATTATGAAGAATCACACTATACGAGATACAAGATACTCAATACACCTTTTGAAACATTCCAAGTCACTTGTGCATGTGCAGTACTTACTTACAGGACTATTTCCTTCTCTTTATGAGGAAATCTGCGAGTTTAATAACATTTTTCTGAGTTAATACTCAGAAAAATGTCTTAAGACATTTTTGTATAAAAATATCATTAATTTTTATTCGTAGGTATACAGAAAACCATTCTAATGTTTATATTTTATACTGATACAGGTATGTCTAATGTCATTTGCATTGATGAGTACAATCGAGGCGAATTTAATGTCCTTAATGACCATGAACTCAGTTCGATGATACACAACCATCTGCATATTTTATCATACGTATCTATACCTTAATTTATATACAGTATAAACCGGTCTTCAAAACTTAGTACCACACTTTTAAAATTGCACATAACATCATAACATCACGCCTTGTTTCCCCGAAGGGTTGGGCAGAGGTGTACCTTTAGCAGGTACACCCACATTTCGCCAGTTATGTTTGAGTCCCATGTAATAGGGGGCGAGCCTATTGCCATCAACCGGGCACAAATCCAGACTCCGGGCTGCTACTGAGAAATTCCAGATAGAAAAACCCAATAACACTTTGCCCGACCCGGGAATCGAACCCAGGACCTCATGCTCAGCAGTAGCGCTTGCAACCACTAGACCAACGAGGCAGAGGCAACGAGGCAAAATTGCAATTTCTTTTAAACTATAGTAGTCAGACTTATAAAATAAAAAAAAACGTTTTATAGCAAACGTCAACTTTCTTTAAACAAAAAGATAAATACTTACCAAAAAATAGCCATTTTTAACATACAGGCAAAAAACCCAAACAACATTTTCTAAGTATGTTTTACGCTTTATTTACATTTAAATAACTGGTATTGCCTCCTCGGGCTCTGATGACAGCTTCGAGGCGGTTTGGCATACTGAAGACGAGGTTTCGAAGGCGATGTTGGGGAATATTCTCCCATTCTTCCACCAGGGCCTGTTTTAGGGCTCTGAGGGTGATAGGAGGTGGTATGTGGCTTCTAACCAGTCACCCGAGCTCATCCCAGGCATGCTCGATCGGGTTGAGATCAGGACTTCTTGATGGCCAAACCATCAAGTTTATACTAACCTGCTGAATGTTCTCTTGTACGACCCGAGCGATGTGTGGCCGGGCGTTATCCTGCATCAGTGTCGATTCATCACCCATATTTACTAAATATGGCCCTGCACACTCATTAAGGATCTCTTGAGCATATCTTTTCTCAGTAAGAGTGCCATTTTCTATGGCTATTAGCTCTGTGCGACCTTCTGAAGAGATGCCAACCCATACATATACAGAGCCTCCTCCGTATTGGACTCTTTCTGTGAAGCAGGCTTGAATGTATCGCTCACCAGGTCGCCTGTACACTCTTCGCCTTCCATCGGAAGTGAGAATCGAGACTCATCAGTGAACTTTAAATATCTTATGTAAAGTTATTGCAATTTCAAAAGTGTGGTACTAAGTTTTGAAGACCAGTGTAGTTTATACAGTACTAGCTGTGCTCCGCGATTTCACCCGCATAAGTTTCGACCCCGTGAGAATATCGGGATAAAAATGATCATATGTGTTAATCCAGGTTATAAAGTATCTGTGTGCCAAATTTTATCCAAATTCGTTCTGTAGTTTATGCGTGAAAGAGCAACAAACATCCGTCCATCCTCACAAATTTTCGCATTTATAATATTAGTAAAACTTGTTTCTTTTTTGTTTCAATTTTATTTTTCGTTCGGTGTGAACAAGATTCAAACTCTTTTAATGGGCATTCTTCCACAATAACTAACAGATATTCCATGCTTTATCGGTTAGTTATGGGTTAAATCAACTAACTATTAATCATTCATTGTATCAATTCTGCTATGCACACCAGCTTCTTTTGGTTTTATTTCTAACTAGCGGACCTGACAGACGTTGTCCTGTCCGAACAGCGCCACCTACCGGGTCTAATTGTATTTTCAAACCATCCAGGATTCCATTCAAATATAAACCCAGAATTTTATCCAAATCGGTTCAGCCGTTTAGGAGGAGTTAGGTGACAAACACACGTACGGAAGAATTTGTATAAAGAAGATATTAAAAGCACACGAGCTCCGCAAAATGAAAAGATAATTGATGAAAAAAAAATTGCTTTCTGTAATTGTCTTTTCATTTTGTGGAGCTCGAACGTCTCGACTCCCGAGGGGAGCTAAATAGGTAGGTACTAGTTTAGATTTGTAGACAAATCATGCTAGTTTAAGCGATAAATCTGAAAACTCCACCCAAAAAGGCAGTAAATCCAATGTGATCATAGCAATTATGTGGATGTAGTTAATCACAATAACTATGATTAATGACATCCACACAGGCCGAAGGGTGAGTTACGTGAAACAATGTTATGTTCTAATTTTTAAATAAGACTCGTTCATAATTTAAAGTTTTAATTACTTTATTGCTAATGACCTTAACAATTATATAATTTGTACTCTATCGTACTATAACTAAAAAATACAATACCGAACTTTAGATAATACATATCAGATACAGGATGTTTGAGTCTTGAAAGAGGCCTTATGTCCAGCAGTGGACGTCTTTCGGCTGAAATGATGATGAATGACAGGGTGTTTATTTAAACGTAAGGGAGCTTTGACAAAATATAAATGACCAGATTGCAGTACTAAAATAATGTGCTCTGTAGAATAATAAAAAAAACAGTGGCACTCCGGGAGTGCCGACAGAAGTGAAAACTTGAAAAAAATCGGCACCGCGGTAATCAACGCGTTGACGTCTCTTACTCCACGCACCGCGATAATCAACGCGTTAATGTCTTTTTAATCAATGGTTTAGTCCCATCTAATGGTTTAGTTGGTTTAGTCGCGTCTAAAGAAGTTTTCACTTCCAAAAATAAAAATAAACTCTTCCATGTCTGTAAATCTGAAAAGGATTTAGATAACTTTGTTCAACCGTTTCAGTTTATTTTACTTGCTTGGCTTAAAATAAATCACCTATAATTGGCCTCACAGTGTGATCACGAGATAATTGGATCGTAAAAATTGGTGATACACCAATAAAAACAGCAAAACGGATCTTTATTATTATTTTCCCTTTTATAACTGCCTGAGATCAAACAGGAGATACACTTAACAGAGGCTTTACACCAATATTTAGGTATAGGTGCGTGGCAGCAAAATTTATAATAACAAGTAGGTACAAAACATCTACAGTCTTTAAAAAAATAATTGTTGATCGATTCTATCATGGTGCAATTAATAAAAAATAAGTACAGTCCGGCCGATATAACTTGACAGGTCTGAACATAGGCACTGAAAACTTTCGCGCTTGTTCTCTCACTCACACTCGCCTCATGTCACCATTTGGTTCCTAAACAATGTTATTGCACAGCCTTCTGCGCGAAGTTCGGAACTGTCAAGTTATGTCGGCCGTATTGTATTGAGTCAACAAAGCTTGCAGTCAATTAATTGATGTTATCATTATTGCATCATAATAACTATACCATAAAGTGTTTATCAATCTCATAAACTGTTCATTAAATAGGAAAGGAAGTACTTGAACATTTATAATATTATCTACATTATCAGTAACATTATTAACAAACGATGTAGTTAGTAACATAATAAATGAAGTACATTGCAGTAGGTAATTACAATATTATGTACTAGATTGCGAAAACAATCTATTTTAAGGAAAATATAACAATACTAATGATATTGTGAAATGATAATCATTAAAAAAGATAGTGACAACTTGTGAATATGTTAGAAAAATCGTGAGACAGTGCAAGGTCATCGGTCGACTCCCTTCTTCCTCAGTAGACGTTGAGACGAGTTCTGTGAGATTAGTTTGGGGGAACGCTTAGTAGAAAACGATATAAAGCATTATCGTAATACATGTGACAATAAATAAGCTCTATATGCTGTTTCCCATACGTATATAGATATTTTAGGACATGTAGGTAGTTACCTAAATACTGAACAAAAAATATATTTTGGAAACAATATTGCCAAGGTCTGTTAAAGTTATTGACAAGTAGTTCCTTCAATCGCCTTCGCAGTGTCGAGGCTGAATATCCTGTAGTTGATCACATTGGAGTCCATCTTTCTGTAGAGGAAGCGAGCCAGTTTGTCTGTGAGCACCCACAAGATGCCTTCATCGTCCACCTGAAATTCAAATGAGGAAATGTGAAGTTAGTTCATAGAATAACTAAGCTGTATATACGCTCGTGGCTAAGTAATAACAGCCTCACGGCTCGATCCATCAGGTTAAGCTACACTTGCCGGGGTTGGTCCGTGGATGAGTGACCATCTTTACATACCGAGACTCCTCAGTGCCTCAAAAAGCCGTTGGTCCCGGCTGTCATTCGTGGATCTTTGACAGTCGTTACGGGTCGTCAGAAGCCCGAAAGTCTGACAACCAGTTTTACCAAGGGATATATCGTATTACCCAGTTACTGGGTTGTGGAGGTCAGATAGGCAGTCGCTCCATGTAAAATACTGGTATTCAGCTGCATCCGGTTAGACTGGAAGCCGTCCCCAACATAGTTGGGAAAAGGCTAGGTGTATTCATATAAGCCCATCGTATTATAATATTAGAAAGGTCTTGAAGGAAGTTTCCGGGGATACAAATGCTAAGGGAAAAAAACAAAACCCGTAGAATTTCGTTCACGCTAAACTAGGACAGAAATAAAACCAATCACCCAATACTCTATTTTATACAATAACATAGTCTCTGGTTCTCGTATTTCTTTCTATCTTCTCAAAGTAATGTATAAGTACTAAATCTTCTACGACATAATAGGGTGTTTATGTGTTCATCTTACCTTCATGTCGTTGGGGAACTCAAACAGTTCTGGGTCGCTGACAATAAGCGGGTTGTTGTCAAGTGTGTAGGGCTTGTTCGAATTCCAACATGCTACTCCGTCGCGGTTCACCTGAAGACGGAAGCATTAATGCTATATAAATGCACTCCAGAAATTCATTAGTTTAATAAGCCTACGAACAGTCTTCTTCTCTCGAGTCATGAACCAATATAAGAAAGTTTAAACTGTTTCTCAATTCAAATATCGAGTAAAAGAGCATTACCTCTCCTCTCAACTGTGAGTATTTATATACCTATAGTATGTATGTTTATATGTCTATTTAACCTTTATGTATTTATTTAAGTATGTTAATTTATTACGTTTATATGTGTAAGTATATTTTAATATTTTAGTTTAAGACTTCGTACGAGTAGGTATATCCTTATTTTCTCTTTTTGTTCTCACACACTATTCTCTACATTTCTTTCTCATATCTCCTTTCGCAGTACCTACCTTTGTACTCTAAATTATAATTATGTCGTTTCTCTATGTATTTCACATAAATAATTCAAATTCAAAATAATTTATTTCAGGCATATAGGTACCCATATGAAATTCACGACAGATCAAATAATAAATAATAAGTGGTAGCAAGCGCTACTGCTGAGCATGAGGTCCTGGGTTGTCGGGCAAAGTGTTGTTGGGTTTTTCTATCAGAAATTTCTCAGTAGCAGCTCGGAGTCTGGATTTGTGCCCGGTTGATGGCAATAGGCTCGCCCCCTATCACATGGGACTTAAAACATAACTGGCGAAATGTGGGTTTACCTGCTACAGGGACACCCCTGCCCAACCCTTCGGGAAAACAAGGCGTGATGTCGCTTATGTTTAAATAAAAAATACATATAAAAAAATAAAAATAAAGTTAATGGCTAAGGTAAAAATATTACCCAGATAGCCAAGTATCCAGCAGGGTTGACAAGCGCGAGAAAAGAGCGTTCTAACAAGACAAGCCAAAAAAAAAAACATCAAGTTTGACAGAACGACTCGAGTATTTTGCATGCCGTAGCTGTCAGAAAACGATAAAAGTACAGAAATAGGCAAAAATTACTCGCTCGAGAGAGGGATAATTGTCGTGTGTGTCATGTTAGGCCTGCAGAAGTAGGAGCATTTAAGAATCGCGAATCGTGTCGCGTATTTATTATCAACATTTATTATAACAATAGGCGGTGTTTTATTTCATAAAGACATGCCTTATAAGAATAGCAAAGAAAATTTATTTAAACGTATAAACTTCGTTTTTGTATAGAACTTTTTTGTCAATAGATTCCATTGTTGTTGTGTACGGTCTACGTTGGGCGAAGGTTGGGGGCTGCGTGTATTTTATTGTATAGCAAGATAAAGTAAATATAGAAAGAATGTCAACCGTGGTGAAGGTTCGCCATTCAGTATTATTGTTAAATCGAAGGTTATTATTGAATGCGCTTATTGCGGTTGTAAGCGGCGTGTAATCTTTGCATATGCGAACGAATTCCTACGTCCACTTTCAATACCTTTAATGGCTCATTGTCAGTGTTCAAATTTATTGATACATACAAGGAGCTTACCTATAGTTATGTTAGTAAAAATGATTGTTTACCTGTGTATAGAACAGCACATGTGTCTTGGGGTCGTAGGCACTGGCAGCCGATTGTGTATGTTCACCTCTATCACCCAGAAGCTGTAAAAGCCATACGAAAATCTTTGAATCGGATCTTTCTGGGACAGATTTTTTCGATATAACATTTAAAACATTAAATCTAAGAGATTTTTAAATAACATTTAAGTTGGATAGGCTTGAATATTATATAGAAAATCTAGATCCAAAACAATGCGAGATGTAAACGAATTTTCTATAGTTAGTTTAAAGACAGTAGATCCAACGTGATTCCATTGCTTAGTTGTTACTAATAAATAATTCAACGTAAGCGTGGGCAACACAGTAATAAGTTAGCATTCAAACCTTGAAGTCGTGGAACGCTTCGGTCTTGTCGATACTCTTGTAATTGCGTAGCAACTCCGTGGACACACAGAACTCCTTGGTGCTCGAGAATGCGTGGAAGAACATTGTCCTATACCTGTAATTAAAACAATATTGTGAACAAAAATTTCGCAACTTCGACACACAATGGCAAAAATCATAATTAGACACTAAATAAATTAACAGAGTACCGTCTCTCGACCTTGGATTCAAGAGCTTTTATTTATTTTGGGGTCAGTGTCGAACGTCACATATTGTGTTGTTTCTAATGTTTTATTGGCTAGTGCTTTTACTATAATTATGACTTAGGTATGGTAATTGTAGACAATTTAGCAGATTTGATAGATGCATATCCGGTTTGTTGATTATATTACACAATACAACAAGGATAACATGTTTATTTAAAAATTACTGGTTAGTTATTAAGTTCTCTCAACTTGCAAAACAATTTAGTGACCGTTGCTCACATTTCCTAATTTTTCGTCGACAGTCTACGCCGTCACTATGAAAGACGAAAAACCGACCAAGTGTGTGCCGCAAAATGAAAGGTTCCGTGTTTGAGACGAATTAATCCTCAGGGGAGAGGGACACTTGACTCCAACAAGAATTATATTAAACCTTAGTAGGTATTTCGCAAATGGATCTCTGAATCGAAAAATGGTTTTCACACACCTGCAATATTTTTGAACGGCCTATCCATCGACACCCTTTATCAAACGAGAAAAAACATCCTCACTACGTTTAGGAGTACCCAAAAAACCCATACTTTCGGAATTCATAATTAGGTACGTCCTAAAATGAATTATAGAAGTGACTTACCCATTTTCTCTAGGTTCCGAAAGTGCCAATGCAAATACACCATCGGTCCAATGGAACTCGATACCGCTAACATTGTAAGAACCAGCGAGAGGTTCAAAGTGGAAGTAATGATGTGAAATCCTCCAAGAGTCGTCTTGTTTGAGACTGTACACCACCACTCCGTAACCACCCAAGTCAGGAACATACGCGTATGCGTCATCACAAGTATCTTTGTTTACGTCAACTATCTGAAATGGGTACAAGTTTTTTTAATGAAATATCGAGACCGCAAAATAAATATTAATAACAATAAGTTATATTCTTGTGAGAAACTAGTTAATGTTAGCTGGAAACTGGTATGAGATCGGGAATAATATTGAATATTCTGCAAGGCTAAGGCTACAAGTTGTTTAATAAATGTCAATGCATCCGTAAACTGCGGTCATGTCTGTTTATCGTTCTAAAAAAAATCGGTAAACAGTCGGACAAGATATTTGTTAACTTACAATATTCGCGAAGAAAGAATCTTCCTTCATGTCGTCAGCCTTTAATTGGTAGCGATGGATCAGCTGATCAGTCTTCAAGTCGAAGATCACGATCGAAGGCCCGTTGACTTGATTGCCGGCTCCTACAACAGTTAAATACAGAAATGAACTCAGCCTACAGCACACACTAGTCCTTCGTTCCCATAATAATTATGATATTCCCAAAATATTATATTCTTACACACAGTATAGCCTATAATGTTCCCACTGCTGGGACATAGGCCTCCTCTCTGTGAGAGGGAGTGGGCTTTAATCCACCACGCAGTCCCAGTGTGGGTTGGTAGATGTCACATGTCTTCGAATTTTTGGTTCTAGGACATGCCGGTTTCCTCCACGATGTTTTCCTTCATCGTTACACTCAGTATGGGAATTACTTAATCAAAAGTAAATCTGCAAAGCCCTATTTACACGGTGCAAGTTTCTGGAACATTCAAGAGCATTAATCGCATGCCATAAATCACGTTCAATTATTGGCGTTCAAGAATTGCATGCAAGTGTTTACACGCCTGCGATTTCCATAAAATGGCATACAATGTTTTCTGTCTGTTTACACCGAGACAATTATTATTTAATTATTAAACACATCACAGAGTTGCACGTCCTTATACAATTGATTCAAGTATTGCCTGTATTTGCGCTGCCAAATATTTTATTCAATTTGATTTAAATTTTTAAACTTGCTTCGTTCTTAAGTTTGAATGTTAGAAATTTTTCATGCTAGAATTGAAGGCGATTTTATTGCCACCTACACCAGCACCCTAATAGCGTAACACACTATCAATCACAATCTGAATGATTTTAAAGGGTTATTCCTAACCAATCGCTTCATATGTTCGAAAAATTTGTCTGCTCAACTACATAAATAACGCAATGAATGTTGTTGAACTGTCACAATGAAAGCCATTGCTACTGTAAGTGTGTTACGCAATTACCCCGCTGTTGTGAACGGCAACTGTAACTTGCCCGTATCGTGCAACAATTATACGTGTTGTTTAGACGGTGCCAGTAAATTGTTGCTTCAATTTTATGGTATTCCTACCACAGGCAATAAACTTGCATCGCGTAAATGGGGCTTAAGGTAATATAAGTGACAGTCGCGTTGGTTCAATGCTCGATTATATAAACTGTCAGGAAAAGCATACTTATCTAATTAAGCCTAGGTTACCAGTTAGTTAACTGGTAATAAGTTGAATATATTTGCCTATTTAATCAATATTTATGTTCAATCTGTCTAGCCTTTTCCCAACTATGTTGGGGTCGGCTTCCAGTCTAACCAGATGCAGCTGAATACCAGTATTTTACATGGAGCGACTGCCTATCTGACCTCCACAACCCAGTAACTGGGTAATACGATACCCCTTGGTAAGACTGTTGTCAGACTTTCGGGCTTCTGACGACCCGTAACGACTGTCAAAAATCCACGAATGACAGCCGGGACCAACGGTTTAACGTGCTTTCCGAGGCACGGAGGAATCTCGATATTTTCCCCGATTGATCGACCCGTGCGGCTATTATTACTTAGCCACGAGCTCCTCAATCCTTAATCAATATTTATGTAACTTTATTAATTACTCAATTACAAACCACAAGAAAATTATTTACTATTACTGTCAAGGATTCGTATAATTATTTCGTTTTTGCAAAGTCTAATTACAACAATGGTTTTATTTTTTAATATTATTATAGGATGTTGCAAAAAAAAAGTAAGGTACTTAATTGAAATTGTTAGTAGCTCTTCAGTCTGGCATTGAGGTTTACCGCTATGACAGAATAAGCTAATTCTACGAATTATCAGGATAAAAAATCGGTTTTATTTTTATAAATTCTAGAGGCTTTTGCTAAAAAACGTTAAGTAATTAAAATTACAAGTAACCCTTCAGTCTTATGTTTCCTTTTTTTAACCATATAAGTCTATGATAAATCATTTATTTATTTATTTTAACATAAAACGGCCAAGGACAATAACATTCGTTAAAGACACAAACACATTATTTAAGTACAATAACAAAAGCATCAACTACTCGACAGTCATGCGCTCATCTCACAATACTGCGGACATATTGACAAGATCGTCTTCCATTCATCCGCGAACACAGTCATCACAGTCAGGCTTAGCGTCCAAGAGAGCGTTCATTAGTTATATTATAAGCATAGATATCCGGTTATAAGCAAAATTATTGTTACACCTTACCTTGCCTATGGACTTTTTTTTGTCGGAAATAAATGCACCCTGTGCAGTCATTTGACATAAATATAAATTATGTTGGAATTTGTTATCCTGAGAGCTACAACGACATCGACATCTTAGTACTTTCTTATAACCCTCACCTCACCGGTGGACTGACAGGAGCTACGAGTACATTATCGTTGTTGCCCAACGATAATGTCAACATCCTCCAGAAGTATAAATAATTTAATAAATGATGTTGTAAAATTTTACTTTAGCAGATAATTATAGCATTGCTCTACATAAGTTAAAAAAAACTTTTTACAAAAAAAAAACAACCGACTTCAAAAAAAAACACTACAAAGTGAAAAATAACTTTAATTTCGGAAGTCGGTGTCTTTGGTTTAGAATTTTCGTTCTTTGTCACCGACTTCCGAAATTAAAGTTATTTTTCACTTAGTAGTGTTTTTTTTTGAAGTCGGTTGTTTTTTTTTTGTAAAAAGTTTTTATTTTTCCCTTTTTAGTTGTGGTACCTACCCCACACAAATTCGAATACCACTACCTGCTCTATGTAAATAACAGTGACAAGAAGTTATCATATCATCTACATACTAAGTGGGGAAAAAATACGTATAATTGAAGCTAACTCAAAAACTACCCAAGCAAAGTTAATAAAATTTATATGGAACCAGCTCTGAAGTATGATCTACCAAACAAAAAAAGAATCATCAAAATCTATTCATAATTGGCGGAGTAATCGCGTAATAAACATACAAAAAAAAAAAAAAAAAAAAACACAGGCGAATTGAGAACCTCCTCCTTTTGGAAGTCGGTTAAAAACACAAGATATTTATAATTTTTGAGGCTACATCTGAAGAAAGGGTCACTTATGCATGCCTTGCGGCAGATCCTTGTTCAATATTAATTTTAAAATCTATTTTATGATATGTTGGTAACCCTTTTTAGTCAAGCATTTTTTTTTTATATTTACGCTATCCAACGTAAAAGCAAGGATAAAGCACTTTAGTGCGTTTAAATCTATGTCACCTACTGGCGAAGTACCTATTAAAGTGTCCAAGCAAAAAATACTTGATTGATTGATGCATATCACCTACGTGTTAAAGCAAAGAAACATACCTACTTAGATCAATTATGACTAGATACTTAGTGCAATGTTAACTTGTATGTAAACTCAGTTGCGCTTGATTGTTATTTAAATATGTATTGTCTACAGAACTGCACCAGAACCTTCACTGGTAGGTAGATTAAGTGCGCCTTTTGAATTATATTTTATAGAACTTACCATAAATATCTGCCATTCCCGAATCAATAACCCAAAGCCGATCACATTCGTCAACAAACACTCGGAACACCGAGATCAATGAGCTGTTTGAAGGTAGCTCCTTTGCTGTATCAGGTACAAAGTTGTCTTTGAAAGATGGGTATGGCTTTAGTAGTTGGTCTTGTGGCCCATCCAGGTCAACGTAGTTCAATGTAGAAGCGACACCCGTCTTCCATCTTGGAATAGAAACGAACATTTTGTTTTTCCAACGTGCTAATCCTAATGGGAGGTTATTCTCAGGTATAAACGTTTTGTCTTTGATAGCGTTTGCTCTGCTTTCAGGCGTCTCCCAAGTATAATCCATCTGTTTCCATGCAAACCGCAGTTGTGGTGTTGCGGCTTGGCACACCGTCACAACCGCAAGGGCCACGACGAAGCCGACTGCCCTCATATTTGATCTGGAAAAAATACAGCTTTTAAATGGCATGCAGAATTGAATGCAAGTTCTATGTAAAACCGGGTCTCCTGCGCGGGTTTTTACACAAAAACATCGCAATAAAGAGGCATGCCCATACACATTTGTCTATGCAAATGCGATGATTTGTATGAAAATAAATGTTTATGTGTAAGCTTTTTTCTGTAATGTTTCGAAAAAACACGCGCAGGAGACCCAGCTTAATAGGTATACGAGGATTTCCGGTTACAAATTGCTCATTTAATTCATGACTAAAATAATTGTGATTTATTATTTAGGTCTTGCAAGAGGTTAGACAGTTTTAACTGCAACTGCAATCAAACCCTTAATAACTATTAAGGGTTTGATTGAAGCATTAATAATTAAGTTGTTGTGAAAGTTGTAATAAATGACAAACACTTCCCTTTGCATTAATAAATGAGCCAATTATAGCTAAAAAATTTGCGAAATTACATTAATTAATGTTAAAGAGTAAAGTTTTCGTAATTAAATCTCGCGTCTGGTATTTTTGAATGGTGACAATAGTATTCATCCCACCGTGATGTTGTAACTTGGTAATGACAGTATTGTGAAGCGGAGCATCTCTCAAACTCCATCATAACTGTTGGCTCACGTTTTTGCAGATGGCTTGATCTTATTATTGAGAAACGACAAGTTAGATGTATTCTTCCTTATCGAGTAGATCGAGCTTGTTATGTATTATAGCTTGGGAACTGTGACTTTGTTACGTAAATCTAAATAAACGGAACATCGCGTTGTTACTAAAGCTATACAAACTAGTGCCGATGGTTTTGCCGTGTGTGAACACGAACGTACAGTATTTCTATTTTCTTAATGTCCCTCGGGAATCATTGCATTTCCGAATACAAACGAATGCTAATTTCCAAGTCCATCAATTATTAGATTTATCTTGTATAATAATTTGAATTCAGAAGTACTTTATTGTTGTTTTGTTTTGATTTTCGTGTGAACTGTATAGAGCCGTAAAACTATTTTCCTATCTGCCGTGCCTGCGACTTTAATAGCTTTCCGACTATTTTTTAAATAAATTACATTAAGTTAAAAGAGTATTAACAACTTCCAAGTTGATTGAGAGCGTCCGGTCTGCACAAAGTGCAAAGGACAACTGATAGAAATCCGACGACTGACGAAACACGAGGTTTGTCGAGGGACATTAAGAACATATTTGTACTGTACGTACATGTATGTTCACTTCCGATACAGAGAGACGTACTCATACAGGAACAAGTCATAAGGTAAGAGAATGTGGCGTGTCACGAGTTTTTGCGACAGCTCGCTCAAGGCTCACCAGTAGCTGTACGAGATTGAAACAACGATTCACGATCGTAAGAAATCACATTAAAAGGTTCATCAAATGTAAACAAGCTTATGATCGTATTTAATGATACCTGTATAATTGCGCAAAGTGTAATAAATCTTGATACCTAGACGCTAAATGCGTTATTTAGTTTACTTTATTTTGCATAATACTTCCATTGTTGTGAAACACTTCCTGTACAATGGAGCTAAAATTGAATAGAGAATAACTGTATTTTTAATTCAAGCTGCAGTACTTATAATACAGTAGTGATCTAGGTAATTAAGTATCAGAATATAAATAGTTACAAGAAATAGAGTTTTCTTATTAAGTTTTTCTTTGGAAAAGGTGTTGTTTTTCGTATAGGTAGACCTTGAATGAAAGAGCCTACGACTGTGGTTAATATTAATTATTAAAACACAATCTACCACCCTAATCCCTATCAACTAAATTTAGATGTATAGTCACCGTTACCAACGTTTATCTCATTTTAAGAACGGGAAATAACTATTCAATTATATGTAATTTTCTCAGAGTTTTTACTTACTTACTTATGTATTCCATACCTATTAGTTTGAATTCCCCGTAAAACCCGTAAGTAAATTCAACCGCAAACCAAGAGTCACGACAATTTTACGAAAAATAAAAGGTAAAAAAACAGCTTGTTATTACCCACCAATCTACGTCACGTCTGAATTAGGTATATTTAGTTAATAACTGTATATCTAACTCGATAGAGATGTCAAACGTTTGTTAACCTATCGATAAACATGTCAAAAAATTACATGAGCCTACTTTCGTTAATGAATGCTACTTGCTGCCGCTTTCTAAAGCCCAGCCCTAGACAAAATCTTGCAAAAAACAATGTCAACAACATAATCTTCGAAAATTACTGTTTTTAAAGAAAATAAATTAGTTAAGTAATGTCTGTTTAAACTTTTAACATCTCTTTAAACCAGGAAACACCAAAATACCTATTTTGTGCGGACCTTATTAAGTAAACAGTACACACACATTTATAAATAAAACCTAATCTTTTAAACAAAAGAGGACGCACCAACTTTACTCCAGACTTCAGCCAGATACCTCAAAGTAAAAAAAAAAAAAAATTCAGATTAATTTTGATTACTTTTGCTATTTTGTTTATTTTTTTTTTTTTTTATTACTTGATAAAAGTATTCAGGATTTTTTCCTTTGATTTGTTAATTGATATTTTAAATCTTAGTTACTAGTACTTATTCGTGTACCAAACGGACCGTCCGAATAGTCATATATTTTCGTAACGAACCCATAATGAAACTAATTGGTGATCTCTGCTTTAAACGTTGTTGTGGTAGAGTAGAAAATTAAGTCACATAAAATCTATACCTACATAAACATTCATAGATTGAACTTCAAAAGGAACTGTGGGGAAAATCAGTAGGTATAAAATAATAAACAAAGCCAATTTTTTTTTCCTTGTATGATGAGTTGATGATGCACAGATTTGCATACCTACCTACAGGTTGGATCAACATTTTGCTTACGACAGGTTGATAAGATGATATTTATTTTTGGTTCAAAACTGGTTATTTTTTGGTACAATAAAGAAATCGAGATCAAATGCATAAAATATAGAACACAAACAAACCGTCGCCGCATCGGTTGGTCCCTTTTAGGTAATCGATAAAAAAGAGGTTATTGAATACCTAACTAATTTGCTTATTTTCAAAAAGCATCTGCACAAATTCAATATGAGGAGTTTATCATTGGTAAAAAAATACAGAGAAAGAACATTGTTCTCGAAAATGTGTGAGAATCTGCAAGGTTTAATAATAAACGGATAAAAAACTTGGGTATAATGAATCTGGAGCATGCACTAAATAGATTATAATTTTGATAAACTTACGTGTGATAAAGGTGAGAAGTGGTGAAGTAAAGCGGCCGAAGGTAGTGGGGGTCAATCAGGCCGCGACCGGTTCAACGGGACCACGTAGACAGACTAAACAGTTCGAGGTCTCGCAAGCCTTTATATATACCTAACAACTTCTCGATACAATGGCTTCTTTTCATACGTAAACCATTTTGGTTTTAATACGGCAGCAGAGATAGATCGAAGCTTTTGATTGAAAATAATTTGGTCAAATCACGGTTAACTTTCAACAAAAAAAAAAGATTTAAACGCGTGTTTACGCTTTGCCGATTGCTATACAGCACCTATTACTATGTCATGTTTAAACACTCAACGATTGCGCGAGCGCAATGTTGTGAATTCGACTCGGATAGGTAATTCAAGGCCCATCCCCGTGACCAGCACATCCGCTGACTATTCAGACGAACCAATTACATTTTTACCAACGACTGACTGACACAGCTGCGTTAATTTGCTAAAAGACAAAAATGGCACAGTAATTGAATATTAAGGGGGAAGCGTCAGGGTAGCCTCCGAAATTCAATTTTTTTTGCATTTTGCAGGGCAGTGTCAGGTTTTATGTTGATTAAAATATAGGCTCGCCCCCTATTACATGGGACTTAAACATAACTGGCGAAATGTGGGTGTACCTGCTACAGGGACACCTCTGCCCAACCCTTCGGGGAAACAAGGCGTGATGTTATGTTTATGTGTAAAATATGATTCGCGGCCGTAACAAATATGGCTTTACTTAATTATAATCATGATTTCATGACATTTGACACCTTTGCTAACTTAAGGAGTTGTATTGCTGATTGTAATGATTATAATTCGATTAATTCGAATCATATTTAGATAGACATACAGTCAGACACTGACCTGCAAATTGCAAAAAACGTAAGAAAATATGAATTTCGCGGGCTACCCTGATTGTTTCGCCTTAACTATTCAGATTCATATAATTATGCATATGATATGACACAGCTTGACAGCATAATGACAGCATTTAGGTATGCCTCACAATCATAATAACCAGTCCAACTTTATTGTTATAGTATAAAAAGATCAAAAGGTAGGTACAGGCTTCACTCTGCACGTAGTCTAACAATAGCTGTGGCATCAAATAGCCTATTTGATCTCTAGAATCCGCTAAAGAAAACCCGGTTTTAGAACAATCCGGTACCGGATCGAGCACGAAGATAAATATATAGATAGTCAATCAATGAAGTAAAAATACTCTTTTCCCCCCACCTTCACATCTTCCAATTACAGCTCAGGAATTATTAATAGAATATATTTAAAAAATCCTGTCCGATCCGTGAGGGGCACATAGGTACTGCAATAACATTACCAAAAAATAATAAAAAATCTTATTGATAGAGTTGAAAATAAAAGATATTGTTTTTTTTAATTCTCATTTTTCATACCAAACACTTGTAGACACCCGCTAAACGACGCACAGTGGATTGTCCCCATAGGTCGGACCATAGATTTATATTTCTATGGGTCGGACGTAGGCAGCTTGTGAAATCAAAACCAATATTTAAAAAAAAAAAATGCTATCGTATTCCTTTATCAAAAACCTACAAATATTGCAAAGAGACTTTTTCTAAATGGACTCATATTTCAGGAGAAAATCGATAAAAAGTGTTTTCTTTGTATGGAAATGGTCACTTAAACTCCACCGTCTGAGTTTCGCCTTGTTTCGGGTGGTCATTTCTATAATTGGTATCTATCTACCAAATGCCACATTTTGTCCAAAGGTGCCCCAAAAGTGCACTTTCTGAGATATTAATCGATTTTCATTTTATCACAAAAAATATAATACCATAACAACCATGAATTTTCATTTTGCTTGAACCAAAATAATGTGTGTATGTGTACGTTTCTCGTTTCTCAGCAATAAATTTTAATTATTATTATTCTAACCACCTTTTTATTGGGTATGGTTATCCAATTATTCTACTCAATACATGATAGCTCGTTGTTATTTCTAATGCCTAATTATTTATATTTCCAATCTGTTTTGATTTGAAACAGAGTGCTAATTAATCCATTACTTCATAAGTTGGAAAAATCCATCTTATGGCGCATCCACACATGCCGCCGGCTTATGCCGCGGGGTTTGCCGCCGGCTTTCAGGCTGCCTTGTCGCTGAATAGAAAAAAAGTTGCGCGTGCCGCCGGGTTGGCCGCCGGCCGTGCCGCCGGGTTGGCCGCCGGCCGTGCCGCCGGCATGTGTGGATACGCCATTACTGCCCAGTCTTCTCAAGATCGAACCCAAAGCACGCACTTCTGACTTTTCAGATTCCTGTGCGTATCCGTAATTATCACTTGCTTCTAAAACGGTGAAGGAAAACATCGTGAGGAAACCGGCATGCCTGAGAGATATTTCTCGACGACATTTGAAGCTAAGTCAGAGGCCCATGGGCGGCTTTAGAACTCTGACACCAGGTTAGTCACTAACCACACGAAAAAAAGAAGAAGTACGATACTTAACAAGACCCTCACGATTTTTTTTACATGTTGTATAATTGAAAAAAAGGAAATACTTAACCTCGACCACTGATTCCAAATTGCTCAATGAACGGAGGGTTTTTTTTCTTTTTTCCTGAATATCCTACTAATATTATAAAGGCGAAAGTTTGTGAGTGAGTGTGTATGTTTGTCTCTTCTTCGCACAAAAACTACTAAAAGGATTTGGATGAAATTTGGCACACAGATAGTTTATAACCTGGATTAACACATAGAATACTTTTTATCTCGATATTCCCACGGGATCGAGACTTCTGCGGGTGAAACCGCGGGGCGCAGCTAGTAACTAATAATTGCCAATTATATTTTGATTATAACGTACCTATATATTAATTGATAGATCATCTGAGATGAGAATTCTAAGAAGGATGTGTAGTGTTACTTGAATGGGTAGAATAAGAATTGAGTATATAAGAGGAAGTCTGAATGTGGCACCGCTAACTGATGCGTCATGGTATGGACATAATGTGATGCGAATGAGAAAAATCTCGTAAGGAAAGTTTTAGATGTGAATCTGGACGGCTATAAGAGTAATGGGGAATGCCTAATAAACGATGGATGGACTGTATGAATAAAAAAACCGGTCAAGTGCGTGTCGCACAATGAAGGGTTCCGTAGTTGTGATGAATTTATCCCAAAAACAAACTTAACTTTGTAGTTGATAAACATGTTCTCCCATACGAAATGTATGGGAAAACATGTTTTTCATCAAATCAAATCAAATCATCAAATCATTTATTTCTTTGCAAAAATGGGTATAGTACATAGGTGTTTTTATAATAAAGTTCTCCATATTTTAAAGAGAATCAGTACTACTCTAGAAAAAAGTCAACCGATTGAACAAGCTGGATTTCGAAGGAGCTATTCCACAATAGATCACATCCACTCCTTAGAATTGCTTATTGAAAAATACCAAGTGTACCAACGTCCACTCTACATAGGATTTGTAGACTATCAGAAAGCTTTTGATACAATTCTACATCCCTCAATATGGAAAGCTTTACAATCGCAAAAAGTGGAGAGAAAGTACATCCAAGTCTTAAAACACCTTTACGAGAATAACACTAGTAGAGTGAAACTAGAAACCGCAGGTCCACCTATCCCCATCAAAAGAGGAGTACGGCAAGGCCACCCCCTATCGCCTCGAATCTTTATAGCAGTACTGGAATCGATTATCGGCAAATTAAATTGGGATGGAGTCGGCATATTTATGTGTAAAAGGGAAACATATTAGTCACCTTAGGTTCGCAGACGATATTGTCCTCCTATCAGAAAACAGCACAGGTCTGGAGTCAATGCTACATACGTTACAACAAGCAAGCAGAGAAGCTGGATTGGAAGTTAACTTGAGCAAAACTAAACTCATGACAAATGCCGCACAAAACTCCATATGCCTTGACAACACACCAGTGGAATACGTAGAGAGCTATATCTACCTAGGGAAACAAATTTCGTTCCAAAAACTGAACAACGATGCAGAAGTAGATAGAAGAATAATAACAACATGGAAAAAGTTTTGGAGCCTAAAGGAAGTTCTCAAAAGTCAGATGCCGATAAAAATCAAGAGAAAAGTCATGGACACATGTATTTTACCTTCTTTAACCTACGCCTGTCAAACTTGGAAACTTACTAAAAGAGTGAAAAATAAAATCACGTCCTGCCAGCGAAGCATGGAGAGAAGCGTCACAAAGATCAGAAAATGTCAAAAAATTCGACACACTATCATTAGACAAAAGACAGGAGTAAAAGATGCTCTCACCTACGCTCTAAAGTTAAAATGGAGATGGGCAGGACACGTAGCAAGAATGAGCGACGATCGATGGACAGTTCGCATGACGTCATGGCCAGGTCCTACAGGCACTCGGAAAAGAGGAAGACCTGTAACAAGATGGGCGGACGACATCACACGAGTCGCAGGCAAAAACTGGCTGACAGAAGCCAAAGACCGAGACCGCTGGTGTTCTCTGGAGGAGGCCTTTACCCTCACTACTTGAGGGGTTCATGCATGCTACTTTTTATTAACATTTAATTTTAATTAATAATTCAACGATTTTTTATAAATATTTACAATGAAATTTAATTTATACTTTTTTTTCTAACTATTATTACTATAACTGTTATTATTATAATTTAATTTTAATTACCATAGGAAAACACTAATAAATAATTATGGAATGATAGCAAAACTACTGTGTATTACATACATAATACTTGTAGAAAAATAATAATTTAAAAACAAAATGTTATAAATTGTAATCTTATCTTCTTTCTAATGCATGAAATAAAAGGCTTTTTTATTTTTATTTATTTTATATTTTACCGTCACATGGGCATGCAAAGGTTTACAATTCCAAATAAATTAAAAAAAATAGAAATATGCAGATCATTGGAATTACAAAAAATTAAATAAAAATGTCAGTGTGGTCATAGCAATAAAAAAATATAAAATAAGACTAAGTAAGCCAACCAATAATTATGTCAATTAGGGTAATAGTATGTCAATTAGTTAGTGAATCATCATTAAGAAAATCGTCAATCGTGTAATAAGTTTTCATAATAAAAATTCGTTTAGCGCCCTTTTAAATTTTAATATAGTCATATTTTTTATAATATTAGGTACTCTATTATATATGAGTGGGGCAATACCAAAAAAACTTTTTTGCAATAACGCGATTTTACATTTAACTTGACATAATTGATTGATGTATTGTGTCCGTATTGGATTTTTCCTGACCGCTGATATTTTTTAAATAGATGTGGGTTACATTTCACAAACAAAGCCGTTTCCATTATATATAAACAAGGCAAAGTTAAAAATTTTAACGATTTAAAATAGGGAACACAGCTATCAGTTGTCTTAAGACCGCACATTGACCTGATGCATCGCTTCTGCAACCTAAATACCAGCTCCCTATCAGTAGACCGCCCCCAGAAAATAATGCCATACCGCAAAACAGAGGCAACCAGTCCATGGTACCCTGTTAAAAGAGCCTGACTGTTAACTTTTTTTGAGAGTTGAAAAAGAGCATATGCGGATTTGCAAAGTTAAGTTGGTCGATTATTACTCGTTAACTTGTAAAGCCTACTTAGCTGTGATAGTTTTCCTTTTAATTTCGTTATATAAACTACTACTGTTATTTTTTTTACACATCCGGAACTAACCAGTTAGCTGGCAGGGGGGGGACACTTGACTCTAACAAAAATTAGCACTTAAAAGTTTAATATTTCGCAAACGGATCCCTGAATCCAAAAATAGTTTTCCCAAACTCACAATGTTTTTGAAGGACCTTTTGCAGACAATGGGATAAAAAAAAACATCACTTTACGTGTATGAGAGGCACCCTAAAAAAAAATGTTTTTCATAATTTTGTTTTACCACTTTGTCGGCGTAATTAATATGTATACTTATGCCAAATAACAGCTTTCTAGTACTAAGGGTCTCGGAGCTAGACCGCGGACAGACAGACAGACAAACAGACGGACATGACGAAACTATATGGGTTCCTTGTTTACGACGCGACGGAACCCTAAAAATGATATGATTAGAAACTGGGAGATTTTTGAGATGATGACTAATACACAAGTATGGAAGACGATGACGTGTTCCTCAAATAAATTGGGAAAAGGGCAAGAGAATGATGATGATGATGATGAGTATCACTCACAGCAGCTGTTTAATAGTAGCATATATTATTATGTTTAGTGTATGATGAACCTAGTGTTATTTGTGTACCTTAAAAAAACAGCCTTAATATTGCACTGGCCTACAGATGATCCGGTGAACTTCATACCACGTCAGATCGTTAATATTGCCCGCAGTCCTATAAAAAAACAGTGGCACTCCGAGAGTGCCGACAGAAGTGAAAACTTGAAAAAAAATCGGCACCGCGGTAATCAACGCGTTGATGTCTTTTTAATGGTCAAAAGCTGGTGTCGTCACAGTGTCGCGAAATCAATGGTTTAGTCCCATCCCAAAAAATGCCCAACGCGCCTAAAGAAGTTTTCTCTTCAAAATTTACACTTTTTGTTTTTCAGCTGTTCCTTTGGGTTTTTCCTTATTTTCTTTTTTCCTAAGCCACCCTAGTTTTGAGGCGAACAAAAACAAAATTATTCAAATCGGTCGAGCCAATTTCGTGTTTTGAAGAGACTAAAGTTGGTCTAGTGGTCGCAAGCGCTACTGCTGAGCATGAGGTCCTGGGTTCGATTCCCGGGTCGGGCAAAGTGTTATTGGGTTTTTCTATCTGAAATTTCTCAGTAGCAGCTCGGAGTCTGGATTTGTGCCCGGTTGAAGGCAATAGGCTCGCCCCCTATTACATGGGACTTAAACATAACTGGCGAAATGTGGGTGTACCTGCTACAGGGACACCTCTGCCCAACCCTTCGGGGAAACAAGGCGTGATGTTATGTTATGTAAAGCACGGCAATTGTAAATTTATTATATATTTTTGGTTACTATTATTGCCTACCTATTTTGGTACTAAATATCTATTCATTAATAGTTGGAGGTAATTAAGATAAGATAGAAAGGCGAGTAAAACATCGTGAAGCTTTTAAAATCTATGAGCAGAGGCTTCTGATAACTCAGTTTATTACGTATACCGCTCGTTCGGTCTGCGCTATGGATACTATTTTTCACCCTAGCAGAAAGTTCTCCATTTAGATACCGCACCCTCTTAAAGTTATTTGCCCATGCCCAATCAGTTAGATGTCTTATTGCATCGTTTGCAGCATTGTTATCTTTATTCTTTTGATTAGTTAATACAAAAAGATTTTGTAATTTGTCTTTACCAGTAAACAATATGTGGTTGCAAATTGAAGTCAAAGTTCAAACATAATTAAATGTAACTTTATACCTACCATTGTTACCTACCGCTAGGCGCTACGGCGAAGCTTCTTAGTAAACTGGATCCTTAAGTTATAAGCATTGTATACAAAGCTCGCGACTATTTTAGTTCAGTCGTGACCACCAACCGCTGTCCCTGAATAGTGCGGTGTTGAGTGTTATTAAATTACACACTTTGCCCAAATCAAGCGCACTTTACGTCACCCCCTGCTGTAATTATGAGAGCAATTACACCTTCGCGCCGTAACTATTGGCAGAAAAGGTAGCGTAAATAAATTTTCCCACGAGATGTACTCCTCTTGGGAATCTTTTAACGTACTCTTTAAACACCTGGTTAATTTTGAGTGGTTTTACATATACGAGCCTTTAAAAATGCTTGCTCTACAAACAATTCTTCAAGAAGTACTACGAGAGGTAACCACAGCATCTACTTCCCCTGCCGGGGCTGCGAATACGGGCCGATAGGGATATCGTGGCCCCCCGGCAACATGGCAACTGAAGGAACACGGGTGGATTTTAGTCAATAAGAGTCTGACACGCCCTCCCGCTCCACTCAGAGCGGGAGAAGTTATTTGATAATTTCACACCCAAAAAAAAAAAAAGCATCTACCTACTTTCCCAAAACTTTGACATGCTTCGGCCACAAATTGGCAGCACATTCTTATATAAAAAGTTACTACTTATGCCATAACTCATACAAAATAATAGTGGCAATAATAGAAAATCATCCCAGTCAGCCCAATTTTCTATGGTATACCTATAATATGCGGACAAAGTGTTCTAACTTAATAAGACTACTTAGATTTCACAGGATTCAGATTACAGACAGCTGCAGCAGCTGAAAGGTAATACTTTTTCAGGGACTTTCAACGAAAATTCTGAACTTGGATCGTCTTCCTGGGGGCCTACCACCAGCTCAAAAGCAGTATTATTTTAATATTACTTCAGTGGGAGAAAAAGATGGAGCTATACGTCTTGTAGAGCTTCATCTCTTTCCCACACTGAAGTAATATTAAAATAATACTGCATTATGAGCTGGTGGTAGGCCCCCTGAACCTTTCCAATTATTTCTCTCAATAACGTGAAGCGGCAAACTCCGGCATGATATCAATTCCACATACCTACTTACCCCCAATCCTGATTTTCTTGTATGATTAATTATAATACCTATTTACTGAAAGTAATTTACCATGTTCGTATCCTTTTTATATGAGAGCAGTGGTGGCCCAGTGGTAAAGGCCGCGACTTACGAACCCAGACAGGCGCTTTACTTTGTGTAAATTATTTCATCACCACTGCTCTCAAAACGGTGAAGAAAAACATCGTGAGGAAACCGGCATGTCCTAGAACCGAAAATTCGAAGACATGTGACATCTACCAACCCGCACTGGGCCCGTGTGGTGGATTACGGCCCACTCCCTCTCACAGAGAGGAGGCCTGTGTCCCAGCAGTAGAAACATTTATAGGCTGATGATGATGATGATGTATCCTCATCCACAGACTTGAAGTAATATTTGTATAGTGACTAAACACTAGAATTGGTTTTTCACGTTTTAGGTATGATTTTATTTTATATTTTTCCTTACCTCCCTACTTGTTAGTCAGTAGGGCTCCTGAGCAACCGAGATCAAATGTAAATACTTATTGCGAACTCCGGTTTGCAATAAGTACGTTTATCTGTTGTGAAATGATCCGTGGAAATGTGAGAACCATGGGAAGATGAATCTTCGAGAGTCTACACAGTTTTACATCCCTCTGTAGGTAGATATTTATTTGTATGTGTGTGTTCATAAAGGCAGGACGACACAACCTTTTACACTTTCCTTTTTTTTTTTGTTTAATCACATGACCCATTAGGCATCTTAATTTATAATTTTGTATTTTAATGGCTTTGTTGTTACAATATGCATGTATCAAAATGTTTTCACAGGACATCATTAATTTCGTACGCAAAGTGTCTACCAGTTAATTTAAGTGCCTACCAGAAAAAAAACTAGTTTCTTATGGGAAATAACATCTTGAACATTTTTAAATACTACAATAAAAGTCTACAATTAACCCCCTGGCTGGCGACTGCTATTTGAAGTTATAAATAACAAAAATCATATATTTGGAACACTTTCTTTTATTTTTTGTAAGTAATTAAGCTGTAGCAGCGGAAGGTTTCACTGTACAATATTGTACATATAGGTACTCTCTTTGTAGTAGTAAAAAATGTTGAGGGTGTTATTTCCCATAAGCAAACCTTTTTATTTTTCTGAGAAAAATTTTTGAGTACAAATAATGTTCGAAACCGGAAAAAAAGTTTTTTTTTTCAATAAATGTGTATTAACTCTTTGTGGATTATGTCGCATCATATATTTCAATGTTAAAAATAAGTTTCGACGAGACAAAAACTTTTTACAAAATAAAAACAACCGACTTCCAAAAAACACTACAAAGTGAAAAATAACTTTAATTTCGGAAGTCTCAAGATCTAAGTTACAATAGCCTACAACTGCTCATCACGTTTTACAAAATATTGCTTTTCCCGATGCAGGGACGTTCATCGTTGAGGAGTTCTCCTGGTAATTCACCATCAGCTCCACCAAATGATGCTTTTCAAGAGCAATTGCACAAGTTTCTATAAAAAATACTCAAATCGCCATAGGTTTGACTATAATATTTGAAGAGTTCCCTCGATTTCTCCGAGATGCCATCATCAGATCCTGGTTGGCTTATCATGGTACCACTCTTGGGATATTTCCTTTCCAACAAAAAAAGAATCATCAAAATCGGTTCATAAATGACGAAGATATCCGCGAACACACATAAAAAAAAATATATATATACGGTCGAATTGAGAAACCTCCTTTTTTGAAGTCGGTCAAAAATGATGCCAGCCGTTTGACGTTTTGTATGATTTCAAAAATCGACCCAGGTTTTCGTTATTATCGATGAATAAATAGTATATTTAATAGTTTTGTGGTGATCCACAGAATGAAAAAGTGATTGTGATAATATCTGTGTTGCTAGAAATAGTAAGCATGTTTTTAATCAGCGACGCGCAGACATCGTGTCGTGTTCTATTCCTAGGCAAGTTCAATGTAATGCGTTTGGTCCCTAGGCATCATCTCTAGGTAGGTAGTTGCTGCTCCTCATCCAGCCATCAGAACGGAACCAATAAATTGACGAGTTTTACAAAGCAAACACAAGAAACTCATGAGCGCATGCATACCTATTAGTTTTTATTAAGATCCCGCACTTAACACTTTCGACTCCACCCATTTTCGTCGAGCTCATACGCCATGCCGGTCGCCATTCATTTTTTTGGACCCTCCGGGAGGGGTACCCGGCATAACATTTGCGCTAAAGTTAACCATCGCGGACGGTCAACGGCATTAGGTTTAAAACCGTGATATAAAACACTGTAAAACGAAGTAAAGTAATATTCAGGGGGTCAGGGGGTCTTGTCGTTTCGTGGCCCTCGGCAATATGGCAACTGAAGGAACACGGGTGGGTTTTAGTCAGTAAGAGTCACGCCCTCCCGCTCCACCCAGAGCGGGAGAAGTTATTTGATAATTTCCCACTCAAAAAAAAGGGGGGTCTTGTCACTATAAGTAGTTTCCAACCTTTTAAATTTTTAGTGAGTAATTGTAACCGTGAAAAAAAAAAAAAATAATTAAATGCTTGGATTTTAATTTTTTATAAATCTTGTTAGAATATACATCAAATTTTATTTTAACGGTTTATAAAGCTGTATTCGCTAAGAAAAACCTACATTTAAAATGAGCCCTCCGTGAGGGCTCCCGGCGTCCCATATGCGACTAGGTGAACTCTCCAGGAGGACTCCCGGGCAATGAACGTGTTAACAACCACACCGCTGAGCGTATTGAGAATTTATTACTTAAGAAAACCGAAGCTATCCATGGTTGCATCTTAGTAACAAATTGCTTAAATACTAATTGACAAGACAAAAATCACGATTCGTATACTTTCATCCTCCATTTAACCACTTTAGGAGATGAATTTTAAAAATCCTTCCTTTGTGTCCACCTTCGTTATGTAATAATATTTATGTAACTCTAGTCTGGTGACTTTTAATATTTTTATTAAATAGATGTAACCTCAGGTCACGTATCCATAACGTTTTTAAATTTTCAATAAGTTTTGTGCTGATAGTAATTGAGGAGGTGGGTAGGTAATCATTATCAAGATATTGAATCAAATCTGTCTAACACAAGCTCACAGTCGGACATAAGTTGTGTACCTACTAACTTGCTCTACACCGCGTCATGGGTCTTCTCTTCATGACATTAGACAAAATAAATCGACAATGTACAACCTTGAGCAGCGGTTTCTGTTCAAGGTTACAAGTGATACTTACACAACGTTTGAAGAGCTTTACATACTTACCTAGAATAAAAGGAAAATCCTAAAAATAAATGAACATCGATTAAGCAAAAAAAATTAAACGATTTCCTCCTTGTGAATTTTGGTTTTTCCCAAAGTACATGCATCATCTAATTTCACTTAATTTTAAATGTGCCTTTGTTCTTCCTCGGCCTTCGAGTTATATGTACCTATAGGTTCCAATTTTATCAAATCGGTTCTGCAGTTTGACCGTGAGAATTTATTTTCCAGTTTATGCTGATCTCGCATTGTATACGATTTCCGTACAATACGAGGTCAGCTTATACTGGAAATGTATATAGCTTGATGTGTAGCCGTGTGTACCTCTGCCTATGGTAAAACGCTACCGCACAGATCGATTTAACTTTATAGTTCGTCACATATTGAAATTGAGAACCCTCTGCTTCTGATTGCACCCCCTAACGACTTAATTGAAGCTAGGATGACGGCGATGATTGATGTTATACATCGAGAAAGTCTTCACTAAATATACATGAGCAGATTATTCATCTTACTACGTTAACGACTTGTGATGTGATAGTATTAGTAAATATCTGATATGTGCGGACAATAAACTGTGTGTCGAGAGGTCTTTTTTTTTTCGTTGGGCAATTATCAAATAACTTCTCCCTCTCTGGGCGTAGCGGGAGGGCGTGTCAGACTCTTACTGACTAAAACCCACCCGTGTTCCTTCAGTTGCCATGTTGCCGGGGGCCACGATCTCCCTTTCGGACTTCTTCGCAACAGTGACATATCAAGGACTGACCTGACATTATGAAATTACTGAATACCACAGAATAAATATACTAGGCTAAAAGAGTAGAATGGGGTTCTTTTTAATGATTAGTATAGCTTGATGAGTAGCCGTGTGTACCTACTGCCTATGGTAAAACGCTACCGCACAAATTGATATTGAAATTGAGAACCCTCTGTTTCTAGTTGCATCCCCTAACTAGGTACTTAGTTGGAGCTAGGACAACGACAATGATTGATGTTAAACTGCGAGAAAGTCTTCACTAAATATACATGAGCATGTGATGTGATAGTACTAGTAAATATCTGATATGCGCGGACAATAAACTGTGTGTCGGGACGTCTGGCGTCGCATTACTTCTCTCTGTTAGCGCGTAAGACGCATTCTGCTTATCGAAGCGTTGGTAAAAGCGGGCGCCCATGCGAAACTGACTGATCTCCTCAACTAAACACGTATTCCACATAAATATGTTTGAAATAATTACCAATAATTGCCACTTGAAATTATAATTAACCTGGATAGCTTTCGCAGAGAAGACGGTTCCTATTTGCGTAATTGTCAATTCATCTACAAAAACAAGGGTTGTTTCAAAATCAATTTACTGGCTAATCGATAAATAATTACAACTACTATACAAAATAAGACGAGTTAACATTGGACTTACACTAAGAACAAACATAAAAATAGTAAAAGGTACGTACATAAGAACATTAATTAAAAATAATTTGGCACAGTGGCTTTCAACACCAATCGAAAAACTTACTCTACGAATATTTAACACAGAGTTAACTGATCAAGAAGTATCCACATGCTCAAATTAAATACTTTGACACTTTATAAGTTCCCTAAAATATGGAACATAAAACGCAAAATATAAGAAACGATCTACAAATGCAATGGTTAGGCCTTAATTAAAATAATTTGGGGTTAAAGCAGTCTTTCATCACTGTGTTACGGGGTTTTGATTATCAGCAGTTCCCTGTTCTTCTACAGTACAGGGCATAATCACTGTGTTCTTCGTCTTCTTCGTGCTCGTAATCGCGATGCCTATTTGGTGGAGAGTGGAACTCCGTGGGTCTGGAGTGATGTCTGTACTCAGTGTTGTGGGGCGAAGGTCGGCGGCGGTCGGGCCACCGCCTCCTGTTGCGGTCCTGGTAACTTGCCCGAGAAGGCCTTCGGGATCTGTTTCGGTTACTGCAACACACAAAGATTTTCATTAAAGTTTCGCCGACTTAAAGGACGAAAGAGAGACGGCGGTGTCGCGCTTCGTCCAAGGGGCTTCAGTGTGGGAAAGAGATGAAGCTCTACAGGACGTATAGCTCCATCTGTTTCTCCCACTGAAGTTATATTAAAATAATACTGCTTTTGAGCTGGTGGTAGGCCTTCTGGTGAGATATCACCAGGACGAAGCGCGACACCGCCGTCTCTGATTGTGGCTAAATATGCTAATGAAAAATAATGCATCAGGTTCAAGCAATAGAGAAGTAAACAAAAATAGTCTCAATTAAATTTACTTTCGTATTGGATTTTTGATCCTTGCATTGATTATTATTAAATAGCTTTTCTCGGTCTACCGTTGATCTATCTATTACTGTTACCAAGTTCTGTACAAAAAGACACGACAGCCACGTAGAAAATAAAGAATCATGTGCGTGTCCCTTTAAGAATTATTCGTATTAAAAGAGTCTATGAACTTCAGCAGCACCTTTCGTGCATTACCGACACGCGTAACTGCTCACAAGTTTGCATAATTATATAAAACATGATTTAATCTTTACGCATGTTAATTTATACAACATTATTTGACAAACGATTGTTAATCACCACCAAAGGTATGCTGATAATGCTGGTATAGTAATAGAAATTGCCGCCCCGATTGGTTAAACACACGCATAAAATCGAAGATCTCCAAAAGCTAGATACCCTCACCTACGCACCGACGGCGATGCGACGCCGACGGAGCTCGGACAACCAAGTCAGCCCAAGTCACACAATGCAGCATTCTTGCTCGCTACAGACATAAAAGCTGTTAAGTATCAATTTAAGACTGTTGGGGTAGAAGTTGATCAAATTAGAAAGTTGTTTCAAAAGATATTCAAATTACCCGTAGGGTCTCTTCTTATACTGTGAAGGTTTCTTTATCTCAGGGCGACGCATATAGTCGTCCTCTTCTATATTCTCTGGGTCCTCATGCACCGGCTTCGTGTGATGGAACACTGGCCTCACGTAGGGAATGTGTACTGGATAGGGCTTCTCCACCGGCACTGCCACCTGAACCACACATTACAAGAACAATAATATTCTAGACACAAAAACAATTGTTGAACAGTCACACGCACTCTAGTTCTAGGCGCTAAACATTTAAATTTACTTCACGAATGCCATGTAATTTGCATGCTCTACGCTACTATTACGAAGGAAATAATTATACAGTCTTCATGCACCAAGCTAAATGTGGGGAAAATTAAAATCATTAACCGTGTAAAGGAATAATTTTCATAGATTTCCGTGAAAGATCTGAAGATCGATGGATGCAAAACATGCAATGTTAACATAATTAAGTACTTTGAGGTACCCTTCCTAATAAACAACTGTGAAATGTACTTCCACCGGCAGATCTACGTAGTCAGTCCTCCATCTCAATGCTAAGTAAACGTTGTCGACCGCGAAATCGTTGCGGTACCGTTGCGTAAACTAAAGCGCTGTCTCATTGACACGTACACATAGATATGTGCACATCACTGCCCTGTAACATCGAGGACACTAACCTCCTTTTCAACAGGCACAGGGACTAGCTTCTCTACCGGGTAGGGAACCTTTTTGTAGACGGGGTAGGGCACCGGCTTGACGACGGGCACGGTGATCTCGCGCAGCACGGGCACCGCGACCGGCCTAGACACCGGCACCCGCACCGGGAACGGACGCGGCACCGGAACGATTACCGGGTGAGGGACTTCTATCTGCAAGTTTATGTTCGCTCTACACAACCCGTTTATTACTTTTATAAGTACTTTATCATAGTTTAACATCTAGATTCTAGTGGATTAATGTTCATCTTCAGATAGAAAATCCGAATCTCGATTTTGACAATAACCGCAACGAACAATAATGGTCTCGACTGGTGTATAAGATAACATATGAATTTCGAGGCAAAGTCAATGATTGAATGCTTACAAGACATTTGGTGATCAAGTAGAAAGTAAAACAACACGCGAACACTTAAATCATTTTCAATTAAAAACATTTTCCTAATCCCTGTCTACAAAACAATTTTATCGATGCACCAATCTAATAAGTGATTCTTTGGATTTATTATGCTAGTACTTATTGCCTAGTAAAAGTAAGAGCATATTTTATTTATCACGAACGCTAACACTTTCTTCTGTCCTTCTAACAATGCATACAAACTATCAGTTACTGCTCTACTTGCACCGAAATCGAAGGAATGGTAAAAAGTGAAATTGTGAGTAGGTACTACGCATAATGCATGCCATGCAAGGTAAAGTACGATGTTATGGTGAACGACCGCATGCTATGGTGTTATTTCATTAGGGTTACATAGATTGGGAACGGTGGGTTAAGTTCCACAAATACATACCTAGATCAAAAATTTGTTAGTCCTCAACAATATCTCACGAACTTCCAAGCATAAAAACCGTGTTTGCTGTTGGAATTGTCAGCTCCTAAGCATCTACTAGTTTTTCTTTATAGCTTTCCTAGTATGTACCTACGAAACCCTCGGCAGCAGCATGCTTCGCGCTTGCCTTCATTAACAAGTTCAGCGCAGCATGTACGCAGATTAACAGCTAATGTTTTGACTTTCATGTGAACTTCGTTACGATCACTTACACGTTAGCTCCTCGCCTTGGAATAAACAATACTACATTTTTTATATCTGTTTTGTTAACTTTGTATGATTACAGACATATTCAATGTTTCCATCGAGATAAAACCTATTCTCTCTGTTTTGGTCTGGGTTCGTTATTAAGAAAATTCTCCCAGTTTTCCTATGAGTCATTTAAGATTTGATTGAAACTATATAAGTATTCAAGCCCTATCTTTATTGAACAGAAGATAAGCTGACCAGGTATTGCTTTCACTACTTACAATAGCAGCTAATGTAGCGTGACTCCAAGGAGGTCGTCGAGCTCATTATCGACGCCCAACTACTCGTTAAACCATCGATCTAGGTGCACTTACACAATTTCCATATTTTGATTTCTTTTTGCGTCACTTTCCAAGTGCATTTCTTATTTTACAACCTGTACACAAAGCCCTACTTCTATCACATGTATGGTTTGGTTTATAATCCCGATCAAGTCTTATATTACATGATTTCTCCTGGGCGCACGAGCGCGCATCATTTTACTGGCCGAGGAAATTAGTGCGCGACGTGAGTTGTCTGCTTTTCCGATCCGCATTCCATCATATCATATGTAGGTTTTTTGCTCAATTATACACATAAATAGCTAAACAGACATTGTTAACAACATGGTCATTTACATCAATTATTAGAAACATTAAAAAATGTATTACTTACCGGGTACGGTTTCGATATCGGCACATGCATTGGTTTCATTTCGGACCCGTAACTTTCATAATCTCGGACTGGCACATCTTTGTATTTCGTCTTCAAGTAAGACTGTCTCCATTTTTCAACAAGGTTTTTGAATTCATTATCATTGTCAAAAACATTATTACTGGGCTTAAATGTTGGTAAGTATGTTGGGTGCGACGTATCGTGTGTTCTAAGACCCAGCAAATCCTCTTCAGATTTGTATCTTGTGTCGAACAAATCTTTGGTCCAATCGTTCGTTGGTTTGTTCAGTTGGTGAGGTCTGCTGTGATATGCGTGCGGCCAATCAGACAATTTGTTTTCGGTAGCTTTTGGGTAGCTTAATTTATGGGGCCTTTTTGGAATATTTACCACGGTATCGCTGTTTTCGCCGTAATGGGTCTTTTTTGGATGGTCTCTAAATGATGAATAATCTGTAGCTTTGAAACCAGTTCCCCAATAAGATGTCGTAGACGTAGTAGGGGCAGTGCTGAAGGAATTCTTAAATTGGTTCAAATATTCACTTGCTTTAGTTTTATCTTTGAATGAAACGCTACTGTAATCGTCATCTTCATTAAATTCAGGCAACTTCTTGAAATTCGAATAATCCGTTTCTGGATATTGATAATTTGTCAAGTCTACTACATTGCTACTTGCTGGTACTATTTCATCAGGATTAAAAGGTTTCTTTGGTTCACTGACATCATATTTGAAATTCATATTACTATAATTTGTGGAATAGCCGTAGCCTTTTATAGAGGAATCCTTCCAATTTGTGAAGTCATTACTGTAATTTCCAGAAGACCATGGCTTATGCTTGATTTTCTTTTTTTGTTCAGAAGGTTTATTAGTATTTGCATTATTTTTATGGCGTGTGTTAACATGGTTGTAAGTTATATCTTGATCAAAAAATGAATTTGATTTTGTAACAGACTTATCACTAGATTCTTCATTATTTTTCATATTGTAATGATCAGTTAATTTTGGTGAGGAATCCATGAAATTGTTATTGTTGTTATTATAACTAAAAGTGTTAGAAAATGCATTTTCCATTTGGTTGTTTTTCAAGGGGTTTTGTGGACTTAGTGGTTGACTGTTTCCCGAGAAGAACTTACTGGTATCTAATTCGGTCTGATAGTATGGTTTTAAATTTGTGAAATCCACTATTCTTGGAAACTTTAGTACGTTATTGTGTACACTAGATGAAGCTGGTTTTCCGAAGTCCTCATTTTCTGACTGATCATAATTTTGAACATTGTTGTTGGCATTTTGATAATTACCACTGGACTCACTATATGTAGGTTTATTTTCATGAGTTGATTCTAAATCAGGAAAATTTAAATACTTCTCATCCGCCAAATTTGTATAACCATTATTAAACACATTGAATTCAGTATTATTAAAAGAATTTATGGCTCTGTACTTATGCCTTGAATTTATTTTAGTGCCGTACACTGGTGCATCAGAGTCTTCTGGATTTTGCCCATTTGCGTCTTCAGAATCAATGTTTTTAGTTTGATCGCCAGTTGTACCAAAATTGGGATTATTAAAAAATTTAATTGAACTAGGTGAATACTGTAACATACCGGGTTTCCCCATGTTGTCTTCGTTTCCGCCGAAGGAGTGACCGTCAAATGTCTGAGGACCATAATTCCCACCAAATCCTGATGAATCCAAGGAACTCGGAAATGCTGGAGCGTATAATCTTGTCGTCGATTCTTGATTCTGATTGGCACCACTCAGGAAGGTGGCGTAATCCGGTGAGGTCGGTATAAACCCATCAAAGGAACCAACATCGTTAAATCCGAAAGTTGAATATGCGACCACATTAGGTTGTATGGTGGTTGTATCGTCTTGATCCTTAGGCCGTTTATTTTTTTTAGTTTTCTTCCCGCAGACAACATTACTAATAATTAATAATGCTATTAACGTAAAATAAAGTTTCTTGTTAAACATATTGGTTTAATCACTGTTACGGGTAACGACGTGCTACGCACTATTTACATTGTACGTGAACGTGAGACACGAAAGGAGTTCGATTGTCGACTGAACGAGGGCGCCTTACGGCACGCTCATGAAGCCGTGAGCACCGGGTGGAGTCTCCTCGCTGACCGCCGGTGGACGTGTCTCCCGTGTCCTAAGAAAACGAAAGCGTTTTACGCTTCAACAACTCTACGAATTTCCCCAACTAATTATTCGCTAATAATACGTTCGATGCATTCAATAATAGCTAATAGGTAGCTGATGATATTAATGCAACGCAGGTAATTGGCTGCTCGTGACATTTGAAAAGTCGTCTTCCGTCATAGTAGGTAACAATATTTTTTAAAGCTGCATACACATTAACGACATTATGAATCATGTTATCGTAAAATCACCAGGGTTCAACGATGAAAATCGCTTCAGTATGTCTGACTTCGTGAAAGAGTCACGAACAAGCATGGCTGTGGTGGCAAACAAACGTTGCATAAATGGACTAAAATATCTACACCAAATCCACATCCATCAATATTTAGTGCGAAGCATATTTATGTAAATCTATATTGAGCTCACCATCGTGAACCATCTTGTACACTTGATTCAAAAACTATTTCAAAGGTCAATATAGACCCGTACGGTATTGATATTCTCAACGTGTCACAAGCCATAGATTTCTATGGACTAGTTGCATTTTCTCCACAAGTTTTCGAAACTGGTAACAAACAAAGCGTATGTTCTTTAAACAAATGCCATTAGCATGGCCCAAATAGACACATGCTGTATTTAGCTCCCGATATTGCTAAGTAAATAGCATGTAAGAAACTACCTACATTCTATACACTGAATTACAGATGAATATATTACAGATGGTTCACTCCGCAAATCATTTAAATAAAAAGCGACTCTTTCTATGACACAATTAAGTGCAAATCAGGTCGCACAGCGCTAATTACTTACAGTTATATTCACCTAGAAGTTGCTCTTTCTTTCTTTTTCTATTATCGCGTAACTCTTAGATCTTCTGACTTCGTTGTAGTCACTGAATTGACCCGACAAGTCGAGCCCGCCGCATACTTGTAGCTTCATAAATAAAATGCGGAGTGAACCATCAGTAACTGAATTTTGAAAATTCATAGGTTAAACGTTGTTGGTATTGGCTCATTGCCCGGCTTTTCAAGTATGGCGGTTACAATTGGTTATATTAAGGCGCCTCCCCGACCAAAACGCCGCGCTAGCCGTTTTTTGTGCAGTTTTTAGGAGCTATCTACTTATTATTTAAAAAGAAATATCAACTTAATAAAAATACATTAAATTTCTACATATTCTTGATTCCAAAATTTAACGTTTTTTTTTTTAATGGCGCGTAGTATCATTAAATCTCCTTCCAACGAAACCATAAAAATATGAAATAATTATTGATAACATGCGTCTCCTCGTAAAGTAAACATTATTTAATTTTGCTACTAACACTAATGGATATACAATTTAATAACGATAGTTGCATTTCAATAAATAAAGACCGTTCAATTGCCTACTCCTAGATTACTTATAGGTGTATGCGAAACTAATGCCAGTCCTTTTATCATTATGGGAACTTCTGCATGGAACCTCAACGAGTAAGAAAGAAGAGACGAGCTTCTATAGCTTTCAGACTAAGTGACTGCATCATGGATTGAAGAAATTATGTTTTACCTTTATTTTGATTCAAACTCAAACTCAAAGCATTTATTTCAATTAAACCATTTACAGGCACTTTTGAATTGTCAAGGAATCGGTCAGTCAGAAATAGGTATGAAGCTAGTTGCCCATTCCAAAGCGTAGTAGGTACCTATGGAGAAGAACGGGCAAGAAACTCCACGGACACTCTTTTAAATAAAATAAAATAAATGATGCCGATTTAACTTGCGAACAATGAAATAATCGCCATAATAATAATCGATGAAAACTACTCTTCGACTGAAAACCAAATAACAAGTGGTTATATGTACAACTGAAATCTAGTCATAGGGATTGAAAAATGCACTCGTAGGTAGGTACTCGTAGGGATGTTTTCCCATTGTCTTATTTGTTTTAGAATTATATTTATATGTATTTATTTGTGCATATATTTATATTTTTTTAGTTTTTATCCTTACGAGGGCGACACTGAAAATTTTTAGAACTGGCCACTTGTACACGATACCTATAATAAAAAAACAGTTCAAATTTTGAAAATTATTTTTGCCAATTTTATTGTGTATGTATATTTTATTCATTTGTCGATTTGGCGGCAAATTGAAAATTGTCTGTGTCACGTCAGCATGAATTTAACGCGAGAAAATTTTCGTACAATGATTTTTTATGACTTTCGATGTCATTTAAGTCAACAAGAAAGTTATGATAGACTTCGATTGGCCTTTCACGATGAAGCCTCGTCTCGTGCCACTGTTTACAAATGGTTTAATGAGTTTAAACGTGGTCTCACTAATCTCACCGATGATCTTCGTGAGGGACGGCCGTCTACGGCGACGACTAAAGATAACATCAGTGTTGTGCGGCGTATGATAGAGACTGACAAAAGAGTGACTTATCAGCAGATTCGGACAAGCTTAAGCATCGGTATGAGTCAAGTGCACAAAATCCTCCATGAACATTTAGCGGTCAGGAAGCTTTGTGCCCAGTGGATACCTCATGATTTGACAGAGGCCCAAAAACTCCGTCGTGTTGATCGGTGTCGTGAAATGGTTCAAAGATTTAACGGAGGTGACTCAAATGTTGTGTTCGACATACTTACTGGTGATGAAAGCTGGATTTATTGTTATGATCCTGAAACTAAGAGACAGTCTGCTGTCTGGGTGTTTCCTTCCGAGGAGTTGCCAACTAAAGTGAAGAGAGATCGAAGCGTGGGAAAAAAGATGGTGGCCTCGTTCTTCGGAAGGACAGGTCATTACGCAACAATTGTTTTAGAGGATCGAAAAACAGTTACTGCAGAGTGGTACACTAACAATTGTTTGCCACTTGTCTTGGAAAAAGTTCGGGAGAAACGATCACGCAGTAGGATCCTCCTTCACCACGACAACGCCTCGTCGCACACCGCCCAAGCAAACAATCGACTACTTGGTGACGTCAGACGTGGAATTACTGGGTCACCCGCCCTATAGCCCTGACCTCGCACCTTGCGATTTTTATTTATTTCCGAAAATAAAAAAAAAACTTCGAAGAAAACGTTTTATGGACGCTGAGGAAGCAGTGGCTGCATTTCAAAATGCCGTCGAAGAGACCCCTAAGGACGAGTGGGTAAAGTGCTTTTCTCAGTGGTTCCATCGGATGCAGCGATGTATTGATGTAAATGGACACTATTTTGAAAAGATATAATAAAATAATAACTTGCTAGTTTGTTCAGTTTTTGATTTTCTAAGAACTTTCAGTGTCACCCTCGTATAATTAAATTAATATTTATTCCACAAACGTCATTGCACCTACTACTGTTTGTCTCTGCATCATCCAAAGGTTGACTGGTAGAAAATGCCTATGGCATTAAATCCGCCTCTGTGCTTAAAGTATTAAATAAATAAATAAAAATACACTCGTAGATATCACAATTTTATAGGCCATGTGACCGCTGCTTATGAGCATTTACTACTTATTGACGTAAAAGTATGTTAGTTGAGTTTTGTTCGATAGCACAATTAACTAAAATGTCAAAATAATTGTGCACGCTATTGGCGCCTCATTTCATTACAACGGGAAGTGTTACCTAAATGATATCTAATCGATTTGGATTTGCCAGTTTTTCATTACGAATGTGTGGTTTATTTTTCATGTAGTTGCAAAGGTTAAGGGGTGATCGGGTCGGCACGATACGGAACAGCCGAGCGGCAAAATTTAACAGGTATTTTGCTACCCGGCTGTGCCAAATCCTGCCGGATCATGCCCGAACAATTAGCACGCCTTAGTCTTAATGGTTCATATCATACCACAAGCACTTAACGGGATGAAGGCTAATTAGAGGGTGCGTAACATAATAGCTTAATTATCCTAAAAGTTGGCAACGTCGTAAATAGCTGTCAAATATTTACCTGTTTGGATTCGTTTGGCATTATTACTGTATGGAATTAAGAAATGTAGCTTACTAGGGAACTAAAATATTGATTATGAAATGCAATAATTAATATCGTAACATTTAGTTTTAGATGTAAAAAAAGTATTTGGAAACTTTTCAAATGCCTTTTTTTACGTCTACTTAAACGGTTACAACATCAAATTCAGTGTTATAATTGCAATTCATTAATAATATTCTAGTTCGCTAAATATAGCTAGCCACATTTATTATTTCCATTTAGTATTATTGCCAAATTAATCAAAACAGCGAAATATTTGACATCTATTTGCGACGTTACCCACTTTTAGAAAAAACGCTCGTCAGGGTAGCCCACGAATGGGCACGCCACAATTGCGGCGATAAGACCCCTCTTTGAGGAGTGGCTTGAGAGGCGCCAAGGCGTCCTCACCTTCCGCCTGACGCAGGTTCTCACCGAACACGGCTGTTTCGGGAGGTTCCTGTTCAGGATAAGGCGGGAGGAAACGCCCGGGTGTCACCATTGTGTGGATCGCCCGGAGGACACGGTGGAGCATACGGTGGAGGTCTGCCCGGCTTGGGCGGAGCATCGCCGTGTCCTCGTGGAGGCGATTGGCAACGGTGATCTCTCGCGTCCGGCCCTGGTTTAGGGGCCATGGTACGGAGCGAGAGGAAATGGCAGGCCGTCACCTCGCCGAAACGCGTGAGGGAGAGGCAAATTTCGCGCCCTCACGCCCCTAACCGCAGCAGGAGGAAACGCCCTGGGCGAGAATCGCGATTTCCAGCCACCGTAGACGCGGGCTTGCGGACGGTGAGCAATGGGTAGCTCGCTGTCCGATAAGGACCCGGGTCGACGGCGCGTTGTGTTCCACGCGCGCGCGCGTGCTAACATCTCTTTGAGGCGCGCGCGCGGCTCAAAGAGATGTCAGCAGAATTGACGGGGTCTGCTAGGGCCAATGCCTGCCGGGGCTGCGAATAAGGGCCGAAAGGGACATCGTGGCCCCCGGCAACAAGGCAACCGAAGGAACACGGGTGGGTTTTAGTCAGTAAGAGTCTGACACGCCTTCCCGCTCCACCCAGAGCAGGAGAAATTATTTGATAATTTCCCATCCAAAATAATAAAAATAAAAAGGGTAGCCCACGAAAATCAAATTTTCTTACGATTTTTGCAATTTGCAGGTAGTATCAGATTGTATGATGATCTAACTAAATATGATTCGCGATCGTATCAAATATTTATTCATACAATTAAAATCATAAATATCATCAATACAACTCTCTAAGTTCATTTAATCCTAGTAAAGCCATATTTGTAACGGACGCGAATTATATTTTAGGTAATCAAGATACAACCTGACACTGATTCCGCCTGGCAATCGCAGATTAATAATCTGGCAATTTTGCCTTTAACTAGTAGCCGCGCGCCGCCGCGCGTCTCTCCGCTCGAGGGCTCTTGGCGCCGCTCGGGGCCCGCGGAATCCGCCCGCGCGTTTCTAGGAAATGCGCTCCGCCGCGCCTCCAGTGGTGTGTGCTGGGCCTTAGAGTGTATTGCTAGTAGGTAAATAGTGGCGGTTGGTGGCTAAGTTAGGGCTGGCGCATATCTGCCGAAGCGCAGCGCAGCGCTGTTGTCACTGCCAAACAAAATATCAACGTTGCGTGCCTAAAAATAAAGTTGAGAATAAATAAACTGAGACGCGCTTCGACGCGCTCACGAGCTAATGGAAGTTTATTTATTTTCAACTTTATTTCAATGAAAACAATGTCGATAATAGTTTGACAGTGAAAAATGTTTTGCGCTGCGCTCCGCCATATGTACGCCGGCCCTTAATCGTCTTCCAGATTTAGGACCCAGTCCAGACTGTTGTCGGCAAGGTTGGTTAAGACTGGTTTTTGGATTTAATTAAACACAATGAAATATTCTAAAACATTTTTATTTGACTATGCAAATTATTTTCATACAGGTTCCATGTCATACTATCAATACAAAGAGTAAGTTAACTTAAACACTACTTCCGTCAATAATGTCGCAGTTTAGATGGCCACGATGCAGCTTCCGAAGCCTATAACTAGCCTTCATTCATGAAGGAGCCACTTTGTACTACGTTACAATAACTTAACAATAATCTTAACAGAGAAGAAAATATTTTGACAAAGAAAATCATAGCAAGTGAAATAATAACAAGTGGAATGATAATAAACTACAATTTTTTTTTTTTTTTTTTGTAATTTTGGTATCTTTCTGAGAATCGTCATCCTACTACAATCTAACTTATAACGATAAATAATTAATACTCTGAAAGTAAATAACAAGTTTATATAAATAGGCACACTAGAGAACATAATAAGTATATTATGTTATATGAAGTTTACATGGTGGAAATTATAGAATGTCTGGTGGATATATAGTTAAAGCAATGGCAGGTAAAATTTTATCAGAGAGGTAACCGGATGGCGAGTGGTAATCTGGGTCTTCAAGTGATACCGAACCCTCCCGTACCGTCCGAATGGACCCCAAATGGACGGGGGCGGAGGTATGGGGGATGTGGGCCTAACATTTTTTTTTACATGGCATTCAAAATTTAAGCTCTATGTGCAAGGAATTTGTGTGTATCAATGCCATCCGGTTGCCACCCCCCAACATCGTTATAATTGAAATAATGTATATAATTCTTGAAACTCCTTACCGATGATTTATCACCGAAAATGAGGGTTAATTTTATCAAAACCAGAGGACATTGATACACACAAATTCCTTGTACATAATACAGCTTAAATTTTGAATGACATGTCATAAAAAAAAATATTAGGCCCCCATCCCCCATATCTCCGCCCCCATCCATTAGGGGTCGATTCGGACGGTACGGGGGGTTCGGTATCACTTCAAGACCCAGATTACCACTCGCCATCCGGTTGCCTCTCCGATAAAATTTTACGTGCCATTGCTTTGAATAATATAAGATAATAATTGCAATAAAAATAACCAGTAGCTCGAACATTACTCAGAGATTCATCGAAATGTATATAAATAGCAAGCTTCAAATCATTCGGTAGATGGCGACTGTTTCTATGACTTCTAGGCATTTTAAATTACTATAATATCTTATATACGAAGTAAATGTTACTCGTTATTATTGTAATTATTTAACATCTACTAAGTGTAGTGATTATAATGTATCTGCGGGGTTTACTACGAATATCGATTAAACTTTGAAAACCTGCAGTCACCTCCAGGCATCTCAAATATATAAAAATATTTTTCTATCACTTTCATGAACACTTCAAATTCTAATACACTGGTCGACTATTAATTGGAGTCATTATTAAGAAAGGCCGATGAGGTGCAAGGGTCTGTAGAAAATTAGATATTTTTTATAATATTATGTGCCCATAAAGCTATTTGTTAAATTCACAATTATTATTGATTAGGCTTGTAATGTATCTGACTATATTTTTCAACTTTAATATTATGTAAGTACGGGTAATATCCATTTAGGATCCACTCTACTTTTCATAAGATTTCTACTCTGACAATAAAATATGTATTATATTTTAATATTTCTAAATCCATACATCTGTAAATTGCAAACATCTATCTACTCTCTATAATAATTAATGTCATAAAATAGTTATTACAATTATTACTTTGACAGTTATCTCTAAAACATAGTACAGGGAAAGATAAGTTTATAGAGTACAACAAGAACAGTAAATGCTTACGAATGAACGCTACGAATGTTAAGATTTGTGACGTCAAAAAGTTTAGAAAAATATTTGTAATCTCTTGTTTGAAGTCGACATTACCCCTATTTATTATTACAACACACGCAGTCGATTCCTCAGTCATATAGTTGTTCGATATATTACGTATTAGTAAAATTAAATAATTGTGTGCATAAATAAAAATAATTATGTTCGAATCAATACCATGAGCGGTTAGTAACAGTACAACTAACACTCATCATAATGTTGATAATAAGTAGATATATAACAAATTAATCGCTCTGTTTATAATTTTGTGACACTTTAAGTGACCTTTTTCGTTGAAAAAAAGATTAAAGCATAGCTGTTCGACTTATTAATAAAATAACCGATTATTATAATCAATCAAGCTTTGGCAATCAAAGCGTATCACTCACACCATCAGCAACACTCGCTCAATGCTTATAATTACAGTGCACTTCCGATTCCTCAATCCCGTATTTTATATCATTATTTTAACATTTTTAACCCTTGAAATGTTTCACTTCAATATAGTTCCACCTAGGCCCCAGACCGAGTTCCTCAATGTGTCCGTCACCCTGAACTAGTGTGATTATGTTAGTAAGAATTACGTACTATAAACAAAGATGGCGCTAATCACAGACAACATTCATGATGTGCGACTACTTGATCTAACAATATTTTTTTATTTTATTTTTTATTGCTGGTTCGAGTACCAAAGGGGTTTAGTGAATATCAGTGCAGTAACAGCTCTTGCACAAAACTAGCCAATCTTTAAGGTTGGGTTGTTTGCCGATGTCCCATCAGCAGAACTAGGAGGTTTGTGGAGGAGCGGGTCAACAAAAATGGTTTTGGGATATTGGCAGGTGAGGTATGGGTGAGGATGCGGGATGTGCGATCAAAATAAGAATAGGATTGACCTCAAACGAGTACGTACTAACTTACAAGTCAGGGAAATGGATTTTTTTGTAAATTGATTTATCAACAAAAATTGTCAAATGAAATTGTAAGAAACAAAATGTCTGTGAAATTGTTACTGTCATCATCAGTCGTATTATTTATCAAGACAAAATTACATATAATGTCAAACTGCTAAACAAAACATTTCCCTGAGTGTGCATGCGACGAAACCGACATAAGTTTGACAGTTTAAACGTCACAATATGGCGTTACGTCAATCGTGTTCTAATTTTGACCGTGGTAAAGGTACTTTTGGTAGAGGATGGGGTTGCGTTCAGTGCGCGGAGGCGGCGGGCGCGGGCGCGGCGTGTCGCAGGCGCGCGCGGATCTGTTGCAGCGTGGGGTTGGCGCCAGTCTCTGGTTCCTCTGGCACTTGCTCCGCTTGCTCCAGACGACGAGCTCGCTCTGCTATCGCACGCTCGAGCTCTGGAATGAAAACAAGGATTCGTTAGTTGGTTCTCTTTCTTTAAGGATCAGCTGTAGAATTTAGAGGAGTATCTAAGCATGAAAGTAGCCATTGAGTTTAATGGCAACCACGTAGTATTAGTGATTTTTTTTTTTTTGTAGAGCAAGTCTTAGTAATACTCTGAAAGCTTTATTGATGCACTGTCATTTAGCCATCAGTGGCGAAGCACAGGAGTGGCACCGGATCACACTGAAGATCCCGGAGGTACTCTGTATTTGCTGAGGATGGCCACCATGTGGTTTTAATCAGTAAATATCCGACATAAGTCCATTGATTACGAAAAAAAAAATTGTCATAAATATTGAAGTTAAGGTAAACCGGTCTTTGCAAACACGTACAGTTCTAATAGGTAATGGCCGCCAGCACTAGTTAACAGGAAAATTACACGTTGATGCTCTCTAAATCAAACTGATTTCTGATTTCTAGAATCATTACCGATTCTTGTTAACCAAAAAGTCTGTTCTGTCATCCGTATCTTATCCCTCAGATCAGTTCTTTATAAATGGATTATCTAATTAATTGTGTGTAGTGTACAGTGTACAAAACAAAAACTTCCCGAGTGATCTAACCGGACTCTGCGGCTATTACGCTAACGCTACAGCAATTTCCGAGTTTGCTGGACAGGGACACACACACTTAATGACACATTTAATTAAATGCAACACAAACGATAGGTACTTAATGAGTCGATAAGGAAATCACCGCAAAAGTTGTAAGCTTTTATCTATTGCAGTAATTTCTCCCTCGTTCGACCAATAGGAGTTCGGACGGACGGGAAACAACCAGATGCAGTTTCACTTTCATCCAACCTTGGTCATCGACATCCGCACAAAACCAATTAGAGAAAATTGTTATAAATGCACACAAGTATGCACAAAACCGATGCCACTGAGTTAGAATTCATTTACATTGTGTGCTTACAAGGAATGTGTCCACAATTATTGGCCTTCGGGGTGAACGGCCGCTGAGTGCACCTGCGTCTCATATCGAACTGCACCGGATAAAAAGCCCGCGTCCAAATATGTGAGCAAAAAAACGCCATACGAGTTTTGTGGAATCCCGATTTAATTGTCGACGAATATTTTTGATAGTAAAAGCAGGCTCAGCAAATAACGCACGTTATATTTTATTACCTATCTTCAATGATCCTCACCGCGTAATGGTCAATAATAGGCAATGTGCCGATTGTCACAAATGCCTCTAAACTAGACAAAAAATCACCAAAATTTTGTTTATTCCTGTCAAACGACGATTTCCTATTCTGAAACTAGACCCAAGACTCTAGACTTAAAAGTGTTTGTCACTTTAGTCTATTTCTTAACTTAACTATATTTTAGTTTGACAGCACTAAGATGGCACTGAGTTATTAGTTCAGCGAAAATGTCAATTTTGCTATTCTGAATTTGACGTTTTTCACCTAAAATATTGATTGTATAACTAAATCCGACTATTTTTAATCGTGATTAATAATTATATGTCGAAAATAATGTTCTTTATCGCAAAAATAATGAAAATTTCGACCCCTTTATAAGACCCTTAAACCCCTAAAACTCAACATGCAGACAATATTCTATTTTTTTTCCATACAAAAAGTGAAAAATTCCTTATAAAACACGTCGAGGCTGCCCCCCCACTGCGCGCCTCACGGGGTAGGGCAAACAAGTACCACGTGGAGTCGTGATTGTCAAATCCGATTTTAGTTGTGTCAAAATAATTTTTAGACTTAGAAAATTATTTTTACAGAATAGCTTTAAGATTCTCATAGCAAAAATAAGGAATTTTAGTGATAGTTTAGTTCGGTGTACAAGAGAATCGGCATCAACGTCCATCTATCTAAACTTCTAAAGGCACTAGTAATATTTGATTAAAATGATCAAACTATGTAACCATAAGCCACCGCACCGGACGCAGCACGCGCTTGCCGATCAGTTTAATGATGCAGTTACCTAATGTTATATCAAATACGTGATAATGGGACTCTGATGTAATAAGTAAAACTACGCGCTTTTGTATCCTGACCGACTGACACCGTTGCCTACATAATACCTTAAACTTTTACAACTTAAGCCTCCTAACATGTTAATATCTCGACCTACGATCACTAATCCGCCTTGTGAACGCGAACTATACTTATTCAAATGTTGGTTATTAATTAGCGAACATTCGCCGGATGTTTCTGATAAGCACTGTTATCACAAAGGTCTAGTACCTTTGAACTATTGTTATAAACTGGGCTAACAATAGTCGAGTAAAGGCGTAAAACTTGTTTTTCTTTTAACGAGATTACTAATATACATACTTGTTAAGTTAATCAATAAATATTATCATGTCAGAATTCTAACTGATTGTGATATAATAACCAAATCGCGCATCGTCATTCCTTCGGAACACTTTTACGACAAGGCCGCTCTACTCTACAATAAACTTTTTTTAGGGAAGTAATGTTCTTGTATGATGAAAGGAACAACGGCTCATCTGTAATCCATTTACCTGGTGTCTCCTTGTGTTCCTTTACTTGGTTCATTATTTGCTTCTCTTTGTGTTTCGACAGGGCCTTTTCTAGTTCACTTTTTTGGTTCAGGACATTTTTACCTCTGGAACAGAAAAAATCAATGCATTAGCCAAAATAAGTTTAAATTTATAAAGAGCAGGTTAAAGCCGGAAACTTATATAATCATAAACATTTTGTACCACTAATAGTAAGTTGTTGCCTGCCTGGCAAAGAATTCAGAGTAGCGTAGTTCGATAAGATAAATGTAACGTAAGTATAAGATAGCATAATCTTATCATGAATGACAAAATTGAAGCATTCATGACCAAATATGGTAATATGTTCAGTAGGCGAAATATCATTGACGATATGCATGTTACGTATAAAAATTGATAAGAATTCGACTGTAAACAATAGCTGGGTTTAACGTTTCTCTATCTACAACATAATACCTACGAACAGACGATAAGGACTATTCAACAATGGTTTTCCTCATAAAAATAATCGTAATATACGTATATTTTATCTACATATTTCCAACACGTAGTTTTCAAACTATCCTGAGAGGATCTCGATCCTGCAATGCTATGTTATTTCTAACAAAACACATTATGATGTACAAACATATAATTAATCTAATCAAATTCAAACTAAATATAAATGTCGAAAATTAATGCAATTTGTGTTGCACATTAACAAAGTTGAAAATGTTGAAATATCCTTGAATGCAATTTCAACAGAAATTCTACAACTAGGTACGTTACATAGTAAAATAATAGACAATGTAAAGCACTGAATAGCTTCTGTTGTTTATTAAGACAGTTCCCTTGCGGCTTTCCCACGCACAATACCTGCATTGTGTGGACTATTTTGTCCGTATGACGTCACAAGTTACTGCATTGTTTTATTTGTTTTGCTGCACATCTGTGTTGAAATACATCGGTGGTATTGTTTTTGTCTGCTCTTAGATTCTATTCACTTCTCTTACTTGATCAAATTTATCAATTAATTTTTGTAAAACCTATTTGTTTTTTCATAAAATTTATATCACAGCGTCAATCTAAGATAGCTAATGCAGATTACATTTTGAAATATATTTCAACATACATTACTTAAATCTATGCGCAAAATGTAAACACATTTGCAATCATCGAGTTATTTAGAGCATTCATATTTTGGATTAGTTTCCAGGCGAGCGGCGAGGAGTTTACATCAAGTTGCCGAGGCGTTAGCATGATTTAATCCGAACTAATTACTGCCGTCATAGGATATTACTGCGCAATCTGCCTCTTAGTACTCTCGACTCTCACTGCCAACATAAAGTAGAGATAAAACTAGTCTAAGATTTTATTAAAAATTCAGACCAACTAATCTTTAACCAATTTTAAAATCAAATCAGAAACATTCTTATCTTGAACTCTACTGTGAACAAATAATGCTCCAGTAAATGGAATGCAGTGGAGAGGTTTGGCGTTCAGAATTGCATCTTGATACAGATCTATATCAGTTGGAAAATGCCATGTTTATTCCGTTTGTTTAAACGATATCGCCATGGAATTTTTTTAATAGCTGCGGAACAAATTACTTTTGATAACAACCACTGTTTCATGTACCTGATTTTACACTATTTATTTTATAAACTTGATTTGCTGATAACTTGGTAGGTAAATGTTTGTTGCATTTGTACATTATAGTTGATAGATACGAGCACATAGAATTCCCGTTAGCGAGCTGGGAATTGCTTCCTTCCGTCGAGCGGCACTCGCTGCCGTGCACGGAAATAACAGAACGAGACTGCTCCGACAATCGCATTGACGGGGAAATGGACTGAATCAACAGGTCTTAACATCTGTGAAGCTATTCTGTTCAATATAATGCCTTCGACGTTCCACATTTGTTGATTTCACAAAGATGGTTTGAGCGTCTCCATACAATACGGCGCAGTTCGGGCGACAGATGTTCAATAAGTACTCGGGACAGGATGCGGTGCACCTGTGCGCTGTAGACGAACCAAACTTAGACTTAGCAAAAACTAAACTCGCCGCGATCTGCGTACCACCCGTCACTTTATGACTTTTAAAGCTAAATGGAGTTCATGTATTGTCATCAATTAAAACGTGGAATGACCCCTCTTGAATAACGATGGCGTAGTACTTGTCTTCTATTCATAAGAAAATTACACATCTATAGATACCAACCCATTGGAATGTCTTTCCTATTCCAGATAACTTATCTATACAGGTAATTGAATTACCTTGTCTAATGTTGTAGATTACAAATTAACATGCTTGCAGTGGTCAAGGATAAGATAAGGTTAAAGTACTAGGAAAAATGCTAATAAAAAAGGGTTTATTGTTGTTCCTTTGATGTAGGAATACATTAAAACCAGAACAGGTAAAACACAGAAAAGGTTGTGGCCAACATTTGCCTGTGGCATCCTTATCGGAAGAGACACTTGTCGCTTCCACAAAGTGCTTTTGAGAGCGTTCTCTATTATAATAACGGACAAAGGATGGAGAAAGCCGATATGATAGCAAGCTCTGGACTTTAAGTAAAGAGTGCTCCACAAAAGGTGTTTCTTGACTGACTCACTTAAAATTATGAAATACTCCGGTTTATAATATTTATTTTAGTTCGTTGTTCGCGCGTCACACTTCCTTTGAACCAAATTACTAAAAACATCTGAGTCAGATCCGATGAAGGAATTTTTGAGAAGTGACCAATGAATCCGATCGCTTACGTAAATCTATTATAGGCATTCTTCGTACGTTGACGTTGCCATAAAACTATTTACTTTCTTTAAATCTCTTTCGCGTTCGTAGTAAATTTTGTTTTAGATACAAAGCTAGCAGTAATATTTATATCCATTTTATTAATTAAAGTATTCGAATGATATAGCGCTTACTTAACGTCACTATGCAGAGCCTACGCGACTACTACGGAACGTAAACGCATGGTCTACGCAACACCTGCGTTACGGCACGCAGGTAAAACGAATCCTACGCGAACGCTGTCTCCGCTACGCGTGCTACGACAACGCTACGAATATGCTACGCGGCGCCACTACTACGCCACCGCTGCGCAACTCCAACGCAGCGTTTACGACTACGCCTACGCGTCGTAAACGTCGTCGTCGTGCTGACGAATGTAGTGGGTAAGGTTCCACTGGCGTTTGCCATACAACTTTTGTTCGATATCTCATAAAGACATCCAAGATTATCATAACATTACTTCAGATTTGAAACCCTATGAGAAAGCTGGACGATAAAAATGAATACTTACATCTTCTGATTAAAGAGCAGCTCCCTATGCAAGTCCATTCGTTGGGGGCTCTCCAGACAGGGGTTGGGTACGCGGCGCGGCGCGATGAGGCCATGTCCCTCCCCCACCGCACCGTCGCCTTCCTGCACCATGTCCACGTCCGCACCCAGCGTAAACTGCGACACCAGCGTGGGGACCGGGCCCACGCCGCCGCCCGCGCTCAACGCGCTCGCCGATAACACTGCAAATAAACGAAACACTGTTTACTAATACGTCATCATCATAACATAACATCACGCCTGTGATGTAAGTGCTTTAGAGTAGGGTTACCATCCGTCCGGATTAGTCCGGACATGTCCGGTTTTTGGGCCCCGTTCGGACATGGTCCAGCCTTGTCACTTGGCCGGACTTGTCGACGAAAGGGGAATTTTATTAAATAAATAAAAAAATGATTTCTAAAGAAAGTTTTCGAAAAGTACTTGAAATGTCCGTACTTTTTTGCAAATGTCCAGCTTTTTGTGAGGACTTATCCAAATTCGAAATGGTAACCCTACTTCGGGGCTTTGCTCTTTGTGTGACTAGCATACTCAATTTGAGCCGTAGAGCACCGAGTGCTAAGCGGAAACACCAAACACAATGGGGTTGACAACTGTCAAAGTGGCGCTTTAAACAAAATAGAAGAATTTTCTAAGGAACATTTGATTTGATAAGGTCTGCTTTACTTCCTCGTAAAGATGCACCTCGTTTCTTCAATTTAACTTTTTAACTCACTTATCCGCCATGTCGAATAAGTACATGTTTTTTCCAAAACAGTTCTTTCAATATTATAAAAAAAAACGCAGTCAACAAGGGAAGCCAAAACACAACACACACTTGACAGATGAAAGCTATACTAGCGCCATCTATCTAAAGTTTTCACCGGCCAACCCCATTAGGCAGGTACTTGCCCGACCTGGCAATCTAACCCAGACGACGCCCGTTCAGAAGCTGCGCCACTACCTGACTACTAGACCAACAAGGAAGTTCATCGTTTACAAATAAGTCATCATTATCCTTATCCTGTGTTGCCACCACGTGCTCCCGTCAATAACAAGGTCATCTTATTAAAAATGAATAGCACAAATAGCTCATGAATCACACGTAGGTACTTCGTATCCTTCAGAAACTTTATGTCTCTACCTATACCTACATTACATAGTTTTATTTTTTTATTTCAAGCGGTTCAAAGTGTTTTTCCACGAGATAATTAGCCAAGAGTCAAAATCACATGCACGGGTGTCGGGTACACTGTACAAATCTCATGAATCACGGATGATATCATCATATTCAACTATTACACATTAAGCATACTAATACAAGAATGTAACCATAAGCGCAATTTGTTAAAAAATATTAGCATACGGCGTCCACATGAAATGTTACATTGCCTAATAATATTACACGGATGTACATAGCTCTATGTTTACGAGTGTCTTTACATTAACAGAGTTCAAAGGTTTTTATAATTTATGCGTTGTGTAGTCAGTAAGAATAACACTTTTTTATAAGTATTTGTTAGGAAACCGGTCGCACTCACAAAGGAGCTAAACTTTGAGATTGGCAAACATTCCATCACACATTGCAAGATAATCCATTATGCATATTCCGAAAAGTCGTTAATTAGCTTTTGACAGGATTCGTGTTGTAAAACAATTAATTAAAATTCAAGTTTCCTGCGGTATTGCAAAAGTAAGTTATAATAAACTTCTAATATAAGCGGATCCATCTATTTATAACCGAAATAAAAAACTAAAGTCATCTTCATCATCAAGCATTTTAATTTGACCCCCGTATATTTTGTTGTTTCTCAAACAAAAGTCAATGTCACAATTCCCTCCTTCTTGATACTAAACATTTATCTGCAATTCTGTATTGTTATTTTCATGCCGTTACCATACATGTGTTGTTAAAATTTTATGGGTAGATCTAAAGGAGTATTGTTTCATGGTTGTGACCTGGTTTACGTCGTGAATCCGTCTGAGGCATGATTGCGATCCCTCAGGTTAATAAGAACTCGAGTGCCCAGGCGTCACTTCCTTCCCGAGGAAATAACAGAGCATTACATGATGAATTTTTCTGCAGGAACGCAATCCCAACTCGACTTTTTAAAACGTTTCGACTCTCGTTCCTGCTCGTTATCTCACACCACGACCTCATTTCAGGCACTTTAGACAAACGGAAACTGTATAGTTATCTTTATGAGTTCATATATTCGCCTGCTTTATAATTCTGCAAGGTTTTTAATTCAATTCAGATTAAGAGCTGAAAGGCACGCCTTGTTACCAGCACTACATTGTGTTACAAAGCAAATACCTTCATTCTCCAACGACGCGGTTCAAAATAGAACACATGTTTGTGTTCCAAAGACCTGGATATATGTATTTATCGGAGCTGGTTTTCTCCCAAGTAACATTGAACATAACTGAAAATACACGCCTACCAGTTAATTGCTAGTCTGAATAGATTTACGAGTACGTATGATTTGGCTCTAGAATTCTTCTTGGCAGTAGTTCAAAATAGCAGATGTATAGAGTTGGAATATACAAATGTACCTACCTATATTTATGCCAAAGTAAAAATCGTAGAATCTCCGATCCAATATGAAAGAAAAAATAGAGTAGATACTCGCAGAAAAGACCGTCCTACTATTCTGCAGGCAAAGCTCAATGTTGTCAAACACTCGTCAGCGTGCAGTCTGTCAGTCTGTTTAACAAATTACCAGCAGAATTAAAGAATATTCAGAATGTGAATATGTTTAAAAATAAACTCAGGACTTTGTTAATAAATAAAGCCTATTCCAGCATTGACGAATTTTGTAATGACAAAAATCTTAAAACTAGTATTAAATTAAACTAAAATGAATATGTGTACCCAATGTTTTTTTGACTTTATTATACATGCATGCGACGATGTTAATAATTCGATAGACGTTCTAACTTCTATGATGGGTGGGGACGAAGATGCTTGTATTGTAAATAATTGTAATGTTTATGTTGTTTCTTTTGTGTACTTACTGTGCAGATATTTCGACACAAATGTATTTTTGTTATGAAATAAATAACTTGAACTTGAATAGGTACACTAAGCTAACCTACGTCTTATAAATCAAAGATAATTTAATCATGAGTGTTATGCGCAGTTTCAATGAAGCTGAAATACAAAACAAAGATTATACGTAGCTCAAAGTTTATTACCCTGCCGAAGATAACAATTAAGAATTTTGTGTTTTTATTGAAGTTAGCCTTAAAAAAATAATATTTTTATATTCAAGCATGATGACCATTTCAATACAATCTGCTAGATAAAAAATATCTTAAACCGCCATCCTGATATTTACCATATCAGTGGTATTTCATAAGTATAATGTCTGTATTCTCGTATTGATTCATTGATATATACATGAAAAGAGAATTGTCCTATATAGCATCGATGCCAACTCATGAAAAATATTGACGTTCTGGCTTGGTTTGGTCACAGAAGTAATATTTTTTTTACGAGTACGTATTATTACAAAATGTCTACGATTGAAAACATCAACAGCGCAATACGAGTAAAACGGAATGAAAGTATTTTCAAAACTAATTTCCGGTTTCAAAACTCAGCATAATACTTCAGTTTATTGAAACAAACGCGTAGACTATGTAGGAAATATTTCCCAATCAAGTCTGCAATAGTAAAATGATGATTTACTGACTGATAATCAAGGATCACGCAGACAAGGCACATTTAGCCGATTGGGTAGGTTCACATTGCAAGGCGATACAAAAAAACATATAAATAACAAACACCTAAATATGATCTGAGAAACAATGAAGAGGCAAGAGACTGACAATTTAAAAATTTAAAATGATAATGAAATCACGTGATATTGAAGAAATCCGCTACGTATGATTATCGGTGCAATATTGATTGCCCGATAATGGCACATTGAACATGGTGTAATTCAATTAATAGATAAATACTTTATTTTTATTTTAAAATTAATGGGTTAATCTGCAAAAACCTAATTTAAGAGAGTAGAAATAAATAATGGGAGGTCTTACCTTGGAGGATCTAAGTAGGTAAGAAGTATTTATTATTTAGCCTGTTTTGCCTTCAAACGGTAATCCTAGGCTACTAATCCTATTACCTAATAGACGATCACTTACACATCCATTAATGAATGACGACGCTTTATTAGTACATTATGTAAATATGTATAGGTATGTCGTGGCCAGATCTTAGAATTGATCTTTTCATGAAATGATCGATCATTTCATGAAATGGTTGCATTTCATGAAATAGAATATCGACCGCTGGCCACATCATGATGTTGTCTGGCCAGATCATTGAATACTCAACGTTTGACAGTATGCACAGTTAAACGCACGACTACTTCATGATGTGGCCAAACATTCGTGATCATATATATCGTGAAATAGTTAGATTATCCACCGGTAGAGGCGTTGATGTCGCTTTGTTTTTGTTGTGCATCATGGCGGCGGACGATAATTCGATTGGAAAAGCAATTATAAATATGCAAATGGAAGATAAAAGTGCAGTGAAGTATGTTTATTATACCAAGCTACGTGATTTTTATGAAACATACTCGAAAAACGAGCGCAACGTTAAAAAACCATGGAGTTTGGAACGTATTTCACAGGTTAGTATAAAACTATTCAAATCTTATTAATTATTATTTTCCTTCTGAAATGAAAGCTATTTAAAATGTTTCATTTATCCATTGACGCAGATTACTAAAAGTTAATTAATGCCAATAATATTTGCATGGATACCCTACATAATGATATGGCCAAACGTCGACCGACTTATCATTAAACGTTGACGTTTAAACGATATGGTCAATTTTAGCTGGCTATTTCATGAAACACAATCATTTCATGAAATGGCCGATCAATTCTAAGATCTGGCCACGACACATACACAACGAAATCAGCTTGAGTAATCGCATAAAACAATAACACTCAATATAGTGCAAAAGCGTTCAAATGCAAAATTCCAGAAAGTAATAATTTTTATTACTTTCTGTCGAAATTGTGGAAGGAAACTGTGAGCCAATAACGAAGAACGTTAGCCACTTATAGATAACCGTTATCGAATCAGCTACACGTTTAATATCAAAGTAAAGAGAATATCAGAACACAAAAAAATTACCAAAGTAAAGAAAAAAGTATTTACGTTTTTCCAACAACCGACAAGATATGTGCATGATTGCACATGCGGACTTCAAACTGTGTCATAGTATTTATTGTAGTAATTACTAATCAAGCAAAAGTATCGAGTAAAAATTAAATCCTTCTGTAATCATAATTTGATAATAATGACATGTGCGGTAATTTTGCGTTTATTACTTTATCTCCTATAATGCGACAGAACAAATAATGTGTATGAGGAAACTAGTTTTAGTCAGCACAAGCTACATATACTTATGTACATGTAGTAACTCAGCATGTATGTATATGTCTAAATATCTAGCCAGACCAGAACGCGCCTTTGACTTCCAGACGCAAAAGAAAGCCGTGACATAAGTTTAGATCGTTGAGACCATGAATTTATTGCTTAATTTTCTAGTTTTAGTTTCTAGTCATTAGCAATTTTGTATTTACAATTTACATACAGTCAAGTTTTATTTATCACAGTGTAAATTTAAAGGAATTTGTTTAATTTATTTTAAGTGATCTTAAAGAGGTAAATTCTTTTCAGTGTATGCACGGCGCAGATCAAAGAGCATTTGCACAAAGAAGAGCCCTGAAACCCAGCAGAGGTTCGCTATTGCCTGAAAATGATAACATAATTAATTATCGTACCGTCGTATTCACAGGTTGCCCTCGGGCACCTTAATCCTATAAGAGCTATAAATATAGAGCAGCCGTAAGGCAGCTACTATTCAGCTTCCTACGTTTATAAACAATGACTCATACAAAGTAAACATTTAGCTACCATTTATAACAATAAATCATTCAAATTTCTTAAACGTCGCGACTGTTTAACATCTTTTACAGTTTACTGGCAGTGGCAGGTATATGGTTAGGTACCACTTGGTTACATAGGTACCATCGAAGAAACCTATAACTAAGCAATGTGCAAACAAAATCCCGTGCACACGACCCTTTTTTTTCCGTAGGTAACCGTTACTATAGTGGCCGAGCGCTGCAAGCAGAAATAGTCCTTACGGTGTATAGGTATGGGTTTCTTCGATGGTACCTACACTACCTACCTACTCATACCCTCAAGTGTTGTACAACCGAGGTGTATATAAATGTGTCTTTGTCACAGCAGGTGTCATAATGACTGGCATTCTGCGATAAACCGGCTTTAGATTTTGCTTGGCAATAAACATTAACCGATTAGGTACATACCTGTTATACATACATAACATCGAATCGACAGTAACGGTAGCTCTATCAAAGTTGTAATAGGGTTAAGCGATGATAGTTATTCAAAAAGTAATGCACGCAATAATATACTTTCACTTTGTTATAATTTAACACCTCACTAGCTAGTCTGTTGCATTACCATTATAAAGTAATTAAAAGTCGTTAGCACGCAGCGCAACGCAGTAATCCGGGAAATGTCATACTACGCGGACCCGGATGTCAACGGATATACGAAATAACACACTAAACACATCCATAGAGCGTAATAAAGCTAAATATTTATAGCAATAAAAGTATTTTCACTTTATACACATCTTAGCTACCACAAGCCGCAGCACAGCACGAACTAAACGTAAACAAACTGGCTTTAGATTGGATATTGGCTATTTCTAGGCAGAGCCAATAATTACTACCATAAAGTAAGAGTTGCTGGGATAGTAAAATTTAAATTGGACGTTAAAATTATGTGCGGTAGGTGTAGGTACTAGTTATCAGTAAAGGAGTGCCCTTGAAAAGGATATCTACTGTGGGCTAAAGTCGGTGCCCGTGTTCGTGTATCGAACCAGCCGTCTATGAAGGCCGAGCTACACGCAGGGAATGTTTCAAGGTTATTCATGAAAATGAAACGAAATCTCCTTTGAGACTCTTCCTAATGAAGCGCGTGATCCGTTATCTTAAATATTTGAAAGATAATTAGATTAACTGTTTTGAAATGGGATTAACTCCGTCAAATATCATAGAAGATAAGAGAGGCTCTGTGGTAATGGCCACTTAGAAACAGAGTTTTTTATTCAAATGTGTATCGTACAAATTAAAAAAAGTTATCAATACATATTACGCTGTGTCCATGAATACTAATAGCTTCTTTAATTAACAAACACATAATATTAATTTTAGAGCTGTGATTCGCAAGGTCAAGGCGCCATCTGATAATCTGAAATGTATCCGCATAAATCAATATTTTGTTAGCAATATCGTTCACCATAAAGGTCACTCGCACACCATTAACTGACCCCTGACCTATAGTTATTTTTAGCCTTCCATCAGTTCCATCTAGCCATACGCTGCTACAAGGTTGTTTCAGCACTTATTTGCTGAAACAATTGACGTCACTACGTCTGAAGGCTGCCACATTGTTCATTCTACTTCGTTAGTCAGATAATAATACGACATTTGCGGAAACTACGCTGTTTGAGACTAATTAATTACTTAAAATGTGTAGATAGACTAGCTGAAGGCTATTGTATGTGCAATGTTGTTGAAAACGTTTTCATTAGAATGCTCAGCGTTCTTCATCATATGAAAAATGCCTTTGACTCTGTTCTTTCTAACTTTTTGCAGTTTTTTATTTCGCTTCCCCCGAGGTTCTTAGCACACAACAGTCTCACAGTTATTCCTCAATCTTGGACCATCTCAATTATTGTGTTTATCCTTATCACACAGCTGTAAAGTAACCTACTCATATTTGATAGGATTATGACATTTATGACACAGAACTATAGTGAATAGGTACCTGATTTAATACTTAAGTGTATAAAAGGTACCTCACCTATCAATGCAATTTCGATTCCCATATTACAATTTTGGAAAGTAAGTACCTAAGTATCATAAGGTTTATGAATTAATTGTTTAAGGGAAGTAAATGAAATAGTTTTAACATGTAACTACGACCGATATTTTAGAGAATATTTGAGTGCAGTCATAGATGAGATAATAAACAATAGGCTTAGGTAAGTGTATTGTGTCATTCATTTTGCTAAATATTCTCTTATTCAATTAAATATATCTGACAGAACATTTCACACATTGACAAAAGAATAATACCCAATCAATTTAAGAAACTCGATGCAAAAATGACGTGTCGTAGTAACAATAAAACTTCCAATAGAAAAAGAATTGATGTCAAACATAACGTAGGTACTATTGTGGCGACATTAATGATTCATCAAACTCAATAACGATGTCTTACAGTCGTAATTAATATGGTCGTCCTTATAGGTCAAGTTAAACTTTGTCATACATAGGTACAGCATTTAGTTACGTACCTAAGCATTAAGTATTAGCTATTTGCGTTTTAAGTTGGGGCTTTTAGAGCAGATTTTTATTTAATAACTTTATTCCAATGTCGATACAATTTCAGAGCTAATTAATGAAATTGCAATCCTGCCGGAGCTCGTTTCCGAGTCGAGCGAAGTTAAATGACTGTTAACTAATGGCAATTACAGTAACGCAACAAAATAGCAAAACTGACGTTGCAAAAATGTTACCTCGTTGCAAATAACCGAGCTACGTTCAATATTTTAGAATGCATTTTAACGATAAAATATAAATTTCTCTATATTTATATTTTCCTCATATTATCTTTAATGCGTTTCATAGTTCTATTGCAATCTATATAATAATGGATGTTAATAGATTTCCAATAATGAGCATGACGCATTTGTGTCGGACGGACCATCTAATGAATGTTATGTTACCCATATAGGCACAGCATACATTCTAACTGTGTCAATAGAATGGATGTAACTACAACGCAGTTAACTGCAGGTAGATAACGTAATTTGAACAAGCTAAACTAACTACAACTACTTTTGTAGATTTCATAAAATACAGTGTGAGTCTTTATAATGTGCACAGATCGAAATGAGGGAATCTATGCTTAATTTTATTGACGGAAAAAATATTTATAAAATCTTAAATATATTTTTATTTTTAAAATTTTGTTCTCTACTTTGACCCCAGTGTAAACAAAACGGTGTTTTTAAACTAAATGATCTGTCGCGATGAAACAAACTCCATAATGATTGGAAGTAATTAGGCGTCCTCATTAAATGAAAATTGTGGAAAATAACTACCGTCAATTGAAAATAAACATGTTTTTTTCTCAGACCAATAAAAAAGATTGGTCTGAGGTTTTTTTAGCAAAAATCTGTTTTTTTTTTCATAATTATATTAATTTTTAATTTCTCAATAAGACGCTCCAGTAAGTAAATTAAAAAAAAAACGTTTTTTCATCGATAAAATTAAGTAGATTCCCTCATTTCGATATGTGCACATTATATATAGCCTCACACTGTATAATGTTATCATTGGAATTTTAGAAATATTACGGAAGTAAACTCTTCATGACAATGTTTTTAAACTTGTTCTAATAACAAATTTTTTCTTTCTTATTCATTTAGCATATCAGCAATTTGGTGTTCTTAAACTGTAAGCTTTATTTTGTATTTTAAATAAATAAATATAAGGTAAGTACAAAGTCACCTACTTCCAAAAGCAAGCTAAAACCTTAAACTAAATAGCTTTTGCAAGAACAAATGAGATGTACTTATTTCTTCCGAATCTCACTCATCCATCAGACATCGTTGAATAAATATGCAAGCTATTGCTCTTATTGCCTTCACCGTTACTACATCGAATCTGGCAAAAATTCAAATGAATCCAAAAAGGGGTCAAACTTCAATCGCATAGTGCACGTTTTATTGCGCCATTTTAAATGGGAATTCTTGTATCTAGTTTATGATTTGGGCAATCATTATGAAACAGGCGTGACCATTAGACAATAAAGCAGTAGGGTTATTTTCGCCATCGGTAATGGTACGGAAGATGTTATTGCTTTAGATATATGATTCCCAAGACACGTGCACTAGTGGGGCGGCGTGTTTACAACCCATAAACTATAACGGAAAGTGCTAGCACATTTTAGGGTAGCATTAAAAATGTTTTAATGTAAACTATTTATATTGAACACCGCACCGATCAAGGTGAAATACATCAAATAAATAAGATAGCTTAAATATATTTGATCCGTCAAATACACAAGCTCTCTAACTAAATAAACATCCATAAAACAGCCGCTGCGCTGACGTCCGCGTCAAGTAATAAAGGTGAGTAAAAATAAACAATTCACCGCGTCGATTTACATTGACCTAACACAAATATGATGCAGACCAACGCGGTCCGCTGACGTGGATTATTTAAAAGTCTTCGCGATGACGTATACCAATCAACAACGAATGAATGATCCCTCCGTGACACGATCAATAAGCCACTTCCTCATGCGGGCGCACACGAATCGGTTATTACAGTTGATGACAGTTATAACTACGATACAAAATTTTCCCGTGTGCCTCAATGGGAGAGGTTAACTGATTCGACCAAAGAAGATGCAGCACACATGTGCTCGTTCTCTTAATAAGTCCAATAAAACTAATAGAACTTCATTGTTTTAATAGGTGACGAACGACTGGAAACTTTAGAAAGAATAGAAAGTTGGCTAATGGATTCGGCTTAACATTTTAAGGAGTGTAAATCCTTTACATGATGCAAATAACACGACTGACCATTTTGTCGGTACAAATGATGGCCTGTCATTACAGATTAACGTTCGTTTTAAATAAGTAGGGTGTGACTAGTAAAGGGTTCACAGCGATTTAGGGGACGACCCCTTGTTTGATCGCAAGGACACTATTTAGTCATTACTGAATAATAACGATATACCACACATGACGCCGCTAAATTTTAAAATACGTGAGAGAGTTCGACGAGCGGTGCCTTTGTGTCGCGCCTGTGTGTAAGAGCCTTAATACATTTTTTAAAATGAGTCTTAAAGATTCACATGCATGAATGAGTTTTTTTTTTAATATATTGAACGAGGACTTATGCTGCGAAACTGTTAACTTGAAAATGACGCAGTTCATTTCAGCAGTTTAAGACCATACATTTATAAAGTCGAACATTAAGAGCGAATTTCATCAATGAAACTGAACGCGATCAGCACATCTAAACCGCGTTCAAGACCTGTCAGTGTCAATATTCCATAGAAAATAATGACATTGACAGCTCTTAAACGTGGTTTATGTGCTGACAGCGTTCAGTTTCATTGGTGAAGTTTACCCTAAGTGCGAATTTCACTAATGACACTGAACGCGATCAGGTCACCGAGTTCAAGAGCTGTCAATGAATATTCCAAACAAAACAATGTCACTGTCTTATGTGCTGATCGCGTTCAGTTTTATTGGTGAAATTCGCCATAAATCTCCTTTCGTGATATTGTGAATAAATCGTGATACACCAAGAAAAATAAAAAAACATTTTTACAACACAGGTGCATATAATGTTAAAACATCTTCCCTTAGTGGTCTTGACGTTCCGACTGCTCTCATAAAGTCATAATTTCATAAAGAATCTCCTGAAAATTGTCTGACCTACATTTTTATCGACAACTCATGCCTTCTTTGCAATTTTGTTTGCATTCAAAGTTTGCTGTGGTGTTCAATAGTATATGAATCAATCATCAAAATATTATTGTTGTTCTTGTTAACGATTTCATTTAGGTATGACTGCAATGATGACGAGTGATGCAAACATTTCGTCACTTGAAACATTTATAAACATGAAAAATAACAAACTATACAGGGTGGCAGGGACATCGACGCGAAAACTGTTACCATGGATTCAGTACATGATTCTGAACTTTTTCGTTGAAATTTTTCGTCAGTTATTAAAAAAAAATCTGCTGTTTCATAGAAAAGTGCAATACCTACGCGGTCAAAATTTATGGAACAGCTGATTTTTAATAAAAAATTAACCGACGAAAAATTTCAACGGGGTTCAGAATCATGTACTGAATGTGAATCCATGGTAACAGTTTTCGCGTCGATGTCCCTGCCACCCTATATATCAGCATGTTTATTTGTGTATAAAATATCAAGAGTGCACAGTACACATACGCACCCATAAAAGAGCTACCTAACCTATGATGAGAAGTGAAGTACTTGCCTTGTAAATCTATGTCAGCCATGCCATGATAAGCGCGTTATCAATACACCCATACCGTTTCGAGCATTTATCACGCCAAGCTCACCTTGACCGCTCCCTTACCATTATTTATCAAGACCTTCGTTCTGACACGAAAACACTTGAGATTTTATAGGAACCATTGAGTTATTACCGAATATAAGTAAAATAGCCATAACTGCTAGCCATCGAAGCACTTTGCAAATGAAACTGAAAAAACAAGTGATGGCACAAGTAAAAAGTCGCTATTTTATGGGGATAGTATTTTGTCTTCTACTTTTCAGGCTGCATAACCTACAAGCTTCAGTTGTTGTGAAACTAACTGTGACTGCATCCATTCATTCGCTCCTACTTTACATTTGTGCACTGTGATGTTGCGTTAGAGGCCGCTCTATTATTGTAGAGTAGCACAAATACTAAGAAATTGAAGATCAAGCTCTCAGAAGACAATTAAATGGTATTCATTTTAATTTCTTTGATCTCTTCTCAAAACCAATATAAATGAACAAATTAAAAACTTTTTAGGAAAAAAATATTCCAAGTAAGAGCATTTAACCAAAATTCGATAAAGTATGATAATTTTTCAAATGCAAGGTCGCATTTCAATAGATAGATCAATGATCTACGAGCTGAAATTCAAAGTTATTATAACATGCTTAATTTATGGTCGGCAAATAGTATCGATAACAATAATGCAGGGCATCCCTCGCTTTTGCGTTCATGGGCAGGGCTCGGAGGGCGTTGACCCCTACAAGCAGACGGAGCTTTTCGCGTCTCGCCCTACTTGCCCGCCCGCCCAACACAATCCCATACGTACGCGCGAGTATTTTTCAAGAAAATTTCACAATTACGCCATAGAAATCATATTCCTACAAGAGTTAAAACTGTTAGTCCGATATGTAATTTTTTTTTGCCTTCTTTTGGGTTAAAGAACTGCCAAAAAAATCGTGCTCAAGGACTCCACGGCACAATACACACTTGTATTTGAGTGCTGTTCCACCCACTTATAAATGACAAAAAAAAAATGCTTATGGGAATATTTTGTAGTAGAGACAAAAAAATAACAATGAGGCAAGCATGTAGAGGCTCTTAAAAATTATCGCTATCCGAGAATAAAAGATTTTTGTATTAATTAGTTACGTCTTGTTTATTTCTTCATTAACTCGTCTTTAAATCAAAATCCTATCGGAAAAGACCTTGCATCACAATGATAGAGCAATTGTTATAAGGCTGCGATTCCATTGTTACTGTAAAACAGAGGCAGAGCGGCAGCGTCGGACTTCCTTTGTCCTTAAGCGTAGGCAGTGTGATGCACTAGTTGGAGTCACCGGCACGGCAAGCGCCGCACTTGATTGCACTTTCGCTTTCCATGCATCGGCCAGGCAGCGACAAACTGTTCGCTGTCAACGTTTCTAGTTTTACACTACCTGATACATTTTTACTACATCTTGTAAACCGACAGTTGAGGATGTTTTATGCCAATGCTAACTGACTTTCATTAACAAATGGATGTCCAATTAGCTAATGAAACTTAAGTCGATGACTCACGTACTAAATGTATTATACATTATATATTAAATGTATTATATTATCAACTGTTACGATTTCCAGATTACGAATTTGCATTCGTATGCAATCAAATATTTCTTAAAGTGGAACAGCTACCTATTTCTATAAACACGAAATGTAATTACTTGCATAAGTTAACGACTTAACGTCATAAGCAACATAAAAGTATAAAACTAAAAGTGAAAAATGCGTTTACCTCGAATAGTGGGTTCGCTCCGCTCTCGTAAGAAATTACGACAAATGCATAATGGCCGTGTCGTAAGTCGACAATTCCACCACTTTCTTATGAAGACGAAGATGCTATTTGCGGATATTGTCTCCTATGACAAATATAATGCAGTTAGCTTTCAAATATGTCATCTAGCTCTTCAACGATAGCTATTGATGGATGGGAATGAGTCGGAAAGTAAGTAGTAGATATTATTTCTCATAGATTGATTTATCAGTCTTTCTTCTTCACCCACAAAACTAATGTAAATACAAATATTTACCTATACAATTTTTTCATGTTCGTGCTCAAGGAAGGAAGTAGAACTGAACATAAAATGTATCAATAACTTTTGGCGGCATAATTTGCTGGGAGGAAATGGCTTATTATGGCTATCAGCATGTTTGTTATGTATAATATATCTATTTACTAGGGTAAGCAAGCAAACAGTATTGAATATTTAAAAGACCTCCCACTGTGTGACTGTGCGCTGCCACTGTTAGTCCCGCGCGGAGAAAATAAGGAAACAGATAATATTAATTAGCATATTATACTATTCTTGCTAATTCCATATGGTACGCCTATTCATGTTAGAATTGTTATCACGCGATATAGTTTATTTATTTCGACATTCAACTCCTTCATTGTTTGAATATGTTTGTTTATTATTTCGATACATATGGCATTCAGACAATTGCATATACAGATTATTTTCGTATGAATAAGTACATCTTCTTTCAGTAACATCTGGGGGCACGAAATGTAAACAAAAGTGTCTACGAAACTAGTTATTGTTTTAATCGTGTTGAAATCATACACATGAACTTATTCGATTGATTCGGCGCATACATTCGTTTGCTCTTGGAGGATTTTTTCAGTCCACAACTAAATCCATCTAGGTATAGAAGGTATTTGAATTGAATTATGCATGTACGTGCACACGCTTGTTATATGTAACACTCATAGTACCGACCGCATGAAAAGTTCTGCGCATATGTCATTAATATTGTTCAGATGAGTCTTGATGGTGATATGAATATGTTTAACCTTAGATTCATAAATATTGTATTTATAAATGTCAATGCCTTGTTCATTCACATTTTTAGAATGGCATGTATTTTTATTACGCAGCTTCATTTTATTAAAATTATAACTTATAGCCACAATAATACCAGAAGTATGTAATATTGTAGCAAGTAGGTACTACAAGAAATAAGATCGCACTTCGTTATTTATAACAGACTTACACAATAAAACTGGTGGCATTTTATAATCTACATCAATAAGGAAGGCAGTATAGAAGCCACCCATTGCGTTGGATCCTTATCCAGAATTCCCAGTCCCCCTTATCCTGCTCCCGTGCCAAATGTCCCACGCTTGCTGCATACATAATGTTAATGCAACCGCCCACACCTACTTGAACATGCGATGCACAAAAATCTAACTGTGTTCATACTGTCCGCATTCCATATCACCACCACAACACGTACGAATTTCATGGGTGCCTTTATTATCTTTCATCGAGCATTATGCAAGTTTTATCAAAGTGTTACGATATGTAAGTAGGCATCAGTTCTGCTGCTTCCGCGACATTTGCTAAATCGTTACCAAATGTAATTGGCTCTATCTATTCAGTTCAAACATTCAAACGTCCTTTATGGCTTTTCACATGTGGCTCTAATGGTTACACGTTAAATCTTCGCGTCATGACATCATTCCACACAAAACAAAACTTATGTGTTATGGAAGTCTTTACTACTTATGGAAATGTATGGTGCATCATCATCATCATAATAGTCAAGTATCTCGAACACGTGCGTTCTTTGAATGATAAACGGTTACAAGATAAAACAGTCGGTCACCTCTGAAGTTACTTTATCAAAGCGAACCTAATCTCTGGTCCATATTCATGTGAGGACGTGTTAACAAAGTGTTATTGTACTCTGCATGACTGACGGCATATAAAGCTGAGGATCATGAATTCATGACGCAGTGCCGACTATGGTCGCTCACAGCGTTTTGAAAGCGATAAGAACCAAAAAGAACACTATTTCAGTAAAACACAACACAAGCTCTCTAATAACAGCACGAGATTAAATTATTTTCACAGTAAAAAAATAGTGACGAATTGATATTATTAAAGAAAAATGAGTTCAGTGTTTATTCTACGTAAAAAATGCTAACTGCGTTAGGCGCCTAATAGTATGATTGCACTGGATGTTGTGTAAACATTAATTATGAAAAGATGGACATAACAAAAGGTTTTAGGTGACCGAGTACTGGTCAGTATGTCATCGTGGTCAGATATCACAACCAGACGGCGTGAAAGCGCTGGACATGTGCTTTTGTTTAGCCCGCGCATATTAGTACGTGTGCCAAATAACAACTAGCCGTGGTCACTACCTTGTCCAAATGAATGCAACGTTGAAGCAGTAACAGGACAGGGTTATGTATGATACTTTCGATCGTAAATTGTAAGGCAAGCCTAATCGGGAGCCTACGATGAGATATGGATATGATATGAATACCGTTTTCATAAATGGCGAGTTTCTCTTGTATGGCAGGTGCAGTTTTACGTGGTCTTGCGTCGCACATTGCGAGGACGGGTGCGGGCCGAGCTGCGACGACTAAATGCCTCAATACAGAAGCCGGGCAACGTGTCACGGCCACCTAACAGGATTAACTTACCTGCTCTACTACACTACTACGCAGGTAAAACGAACAAGAACTACTCCTATTAACCACAAGTCCACAATGGTGCCGATTCCCTTGTTCACAAACTAAACTAAATTTAAGTTCAGTGAATCTTTTTCTTTCTATTTCATTAAGAAAAGGACAGAAGATGAATTTTAGTTAAGTCCTGTCAAATTAATCAGCGCTTCACGTAAATTGGCGTAATTTTAGTAGGCAAGTTTTTAATCACGTCTAAACTTATAGAGCGTAGTGACAGGCGCTGATTAATTTGACAGGACTAAACTAAAATTTAACTTCTGTCCTTTTCCTAACGAAATAGAAAGAAAAAGATGCACTGAACTTAAATTTAGTTTAGTTTGTGAACAAGGGAATCGGCACCACTATCTTGTAACTTAATCGGCTTATGACTATTGGTTTGATTTTGAACCAGGGCGAGCATCGTTTACATTTAAACAAGATTATGTAGTAGTTACGGCTAGTAGAACAACGGATTTGTTGCTATTTCACACGTAACCCGTGTTCATTCATGGTTTATTTTTGGAATATTAAATAATTAATCTATACATAGTTACCATACTCCAAATAAATTAGGATAAGAGCAGAAAATGATGATGAAGGTACTAAATACGTCTTTCTTTATACATATATATTATTCTTCAGTACGTATGTTTGTCACCAACTCCTCCTAAACGGCTCGACCGATTTGGATGAAATTTTGTGTGTATATTTGAGTGGATACCTGAATGGTTTGAAAATACGATTGGACCCGGTAGGTGGCGCTGTTCGGACAGGACAACGTCTGTCTTATTTGCTAATAAATATAAATAAAATTGAAGTGTCTGTTTGTAATGCCAAACTAACAGATTAGTACTAAATGCATATGAAGAAAGTATATACGGTACTTATAAAAAAAACTTTTATTTAAATTTTTGTCAATATACGAAGATTACCGAATGCGATCCAATAATCGACGGTGGCGGAGGAATCCAAACCACCGTATATTTTAATGTAGCCATGTAGGTATTAGTAATCAATGAGTTATGTCGCACGCCTGTTCTTATTTTAATTCTATGAATGTTAATATCTGAACTTTTCGGGGGGGGTTTGAACCCCAAAACCCTCCCCCTGGCCATTTCCATTGGATTTTGAGCTGGATTCGTCTCCGTCGCAGTTCATTCAAAAGCGGAATTATTAGATTTATTCAATAAGAGGATTAACGACGTGAGTAATCAGTAGGTACCTCCTATTCTACACCAAGTCGTATTTCGTAGGTAATACCTAGCTTGAACTAATAATCTGTGCTTGAACTTTGGCTTTTGTGACACCTACACTACGTTGTCTCTGGGCGAATATTTATCTTGTTTCACCTCGTGGTGTTTACGCTTGGTGTTTCAAAATTACCTACTTCTTACATAGCTAAGGTTCCTGTTTCGTATCTTGTGATACATTTCAGTGATCGACTTTCGTGCTACAGGTTTACTATTCGTTATAGTTAGGTAACCTAAGCCTTTTTTCTCAATGAATAACGTGGGTAAGATATGTGAGAATGATGCCTAGGTGAGTAGGTACATAGTAATAGCAGTAGTACCTAGATGAATCTGTACCCTAATTGCGTAACTTATTTTCGTAAACGATTATGACAAATTTGTTTCATTTTGACAGTTCAACAACATTAATTGCGTTATTTACGTTTTTGAGCAGATTTTTTTTCTAACTTATGAAGCAATGAGTTAGCAATCTGTTTCAAATCGAAACAAATTGTGATTGATTGTGTATTACGCAATTAGGGTACAAGTCCCAAGAATAACGGTTCCTACGTGCGTAAGATTATTTTATTTAATTGGAGGTACCTCTACCTACCTACCATGGATTTGATTTATTATTTATGTACTTACACACAGTAAAATAGATACAGATACGACATAATATATATTACCTATAAGTATTAAGTACAAAGGTACTGTTTATGTAATATTAAGAAATTTATTCCAGCAGACCTGCGAAAGGTGACATGAAAAAGAAATGTAGACAATAACATAACATCATAACATCACGCCTTGTTTCCCCGAAGGGTTGGACAGGTGTACCTGTAGTACGTACACCCACCATGTAGACAACAGTTTAGTATAGTGAGTTTTAGAAATTATTGGGTAAGTAAACTAAGTTTATTTTACTTGTCGCTAGGTAGGTAATAGGTCTAAAAATAGTTCTACCATTATGTAGAATTAACACCCTTTTCTGTATAAAAATCAACACAAAAATTGCTAACAAATGATCAAATGCAGCTGCTGTGGTTGGTTGACTGAATGATCAACAGCCAATCAGATCACTTGACATGAGTTTAATCTAGCTAGAGTTTAACGCTTCGTTGATTTTCGTTCCAGTAACTGGGTGAACTTAGGTTCACCCAATTACTGGAACGAAAATCAACGAAGCAGGTACTTAGGTACCTGCTATAAGTACCTATACAAATCTTGGAATCAGGCGGTAAGCAAAGTGCAAAGTTATTTAAGTACCTAGGTATCTGCAGAAAAATATAATTTTAGGCCTGAAACTACGAAACTCTATAGACGATTGACTATTTCCGGTTCCTGTTCATTTTCGCGCTTAACTGAACAATTTGATAATAAATGAAAACGTCGTAATTCGTCGTGTTTCAGTACCTACCTATTGCAGGATCGTAGTTTAGAGTCAGTGGTATAAATAGGCCCCAGAAAACATGGATCTGTCGGTGTAGAAACCATGTTAGTAACGCAAGGGTAGCATGAATATTATTCATAACATAACAAGTAAAAATAATATTATTATTAACTACGATTTTCTGGAATATAATGTGCCCCATGCAAGATTACTTTAATGTAAATCTATTTAAGATTAAAAATCCTTTATCGATAAGATTATTGGCCGTCTGTTCTGTAGAATTGTAGTTATCGAGGTTTTTAATCCAAATCATACCTAGGACACGTTAAACTAGTCTTCCAAAAAAGATTTATTCGATCTTAATTAATCAAGTAACCCTAGATAAGATAACTAGGTACTCTCTATTTAATGAACCTGTTTCTTTGGCTCTAAAAAAAATTAAAATATCAATTCATCAAAAAGTGTTTTGGAAAAAAAACAGTCGTATAAAATTAAATTATTTACCTACTTTACTTAGTTCAACTAAAATTTATCGATTGATTCTACATTTCTACCGTAAAAATAAATAGTATTATAGATACATAAATTAAGGGTTTTTGTGGTTACAAACAGAAAACGTATGCAGTTAGGTATTACGTACGTCGTGCGAAATCAAAATTGAGCAGAAAAAAATCTTACCTTGGGTTAGAAAATCACACAACACTAATATTTTTTTAAATTTGGTTTGTCCACGGATTAAATGATTACAACAAGTATTATTATTTGGTAGCAAACGTATTCCGAAATCGATTTACGTAAGAAACGCTCGCACGTTTTGATGCACTACCAAACACCGTCCTTCGCTTGATTTGATTGATAAACAAACTTCGCATTCCAGCAGCGCGCGCATTTTAGTATTGCTAGTTTCGAAAACTGTTGAGCCATTTGGTATTATTTTTCAATGCAGTGCAGGATTATAATATTCTCTTCAATCTTCGTATTCCCTCCAAAATACCTCTTTTGTTTGATCTTTCCGATAAGGCAATATTAAATTGAAACTCTCGGAAACTATAATAACAGAGACATTTGAAATCAGCGATTTTATTTTTTAAAAAACATTTTGTATCACACATAGAAGAGCAGTGACGGTAACGTAACGCCGCCGTAACGCAAGACCTACACTTGTTTCTATAGACAACGTTTCAGTACATTCAACGTTAAGTTACGGCCTTACGTTACGGTCACCGCTCTTCTAGGAAACCGTAGCTTGAAACGTTTGTTAAAAATACCTACGATATTAGAAATATTTCTGGTATAAAATATTTGATTAAACTAGTAATTTAGGTTTAGTACAGATTTTTGGATTTCGTGCTACAGAATGTCTCTATAGAAGCGATTTTTATTGTATTTTTTTTCTGTAGATAACGTCTCAGTGACGTCATTCAACGTTACGTTACGGCCTTACGTTACGGTCACCGCTCTTCTAGGAAACCGTAGCTTTACTGAACAGAAAATCTATTGTAAGTACACTCACGAGGTTCGGCCGCACGCGACTTAACCTATTTTTTAGGTATGGTATCCCCATTCAATGACAACACGATTGGAAAAGTGGCGTTTCAAATGATTAATTTTTACTTCTTAACTCCTTCCTATCATTTAACATAGAACGAAGTTTCAGCAGTCAACTCTCAACCATAGATCTATCTCTATCACTATCTCTCAACTTTTTTAGTTCTTCATGGGTCTTCATTGCGCTAGGGCTACAAATGGTGTCGATCTTTTTCTTTCTATTTCATTATGAAAAGGACAGAAAATTAATTTTAGTTTAGTCCTGTCAAATTAATCAGCGCTTGACGTAAATTGACGTAATTTAGTAGGCAAGTTTTTAATCACGTCTAAACTTATATAGAGTAGTGACAGGCGCTGATTAATTTGACAGGACTAAACTAAAATTCATCTTCTGTCCTTAGTAGAAAGAAAAAGATGCACTGAACTTAAAAGTTTAGTTTGTGAACAAGGGAATCGGCACCATTGTCGCGTTATCGCGAAATTTACTTCGTGCGCTCTCTGTTGCTCAGCGAGACGTCGAGCGGTGTGAGAGAGAGAGCGCGCGAAGTTTAGTTCGCGATAACGCGACAATGTGGCCCTAATGCTCGGGCTACACCAACGGGAAACGCCGTTAATTATTGCGATGATGGACCTTAACCCGTCGCAATAAAGTCTATCATCGCGATAATCAACGGCGTTTCCCGTTGGTGTGGCCGCGGCATCACGTATTGAAGACCCATAAAGAACTAAAAAATTTGAGAAATAGTGTATTATCTATGGTTGAGAGTTGACTGCTGAAACTTCTTTCTATGATATGACGTTTGACTGACCGTTTGACGTTTGTTTGTTCGATCTGTCCCTGTCCGCCTGTCGGTCGCCAGGGTTCCGAATTTTTAATAAAACGAGCAATCCTATTACAAATTAGGGTATTCTCCCCTTATAAGAATGGGCTACACATTTCTTAAAATTGCCTCATCGGCCTACAGGGTAAGCTTTTATCATTTTCACTTTATTGTACAATGAAGAAATGAAATTTTCAAAAAGCTGCAAATGTTATGCAATGGTTCATAGCACGATTTAAAAAGGGGTTTCTTACTATTTGGATGCCGACAACAATATTTTATACTACACTAAAAAGAAAACAAGATTACAATACTGTGAGGTATTATTTGGTCCTAAATAACCTGCACTGCACTGACCTTCAACATGTGACCGATTGTCACATCAATATTTTCTTATCATTTTGGAAAACAAGAAATCTTCGATTTGTATGACTTTGATTTGCAATCTCGGTGAATATTATCATTTAAAGCATATGTAGGCTATCTATATTGATTTCTTATCACGCTGGCAGTCTTGCAATAAAGTCACAGTTCTAGCTGTACCTACTCTAACCGTGGTTTTTTCCCTGGACAAAATGCTTCCTTATTTTTGTGGTTACTATTTAAACTGAGCTTTTTGTGGTGAAGGTGCTCTCTACAATAAGCTAGACTTTAGACATAATAAATCTGCTTAGTTTGCGGTAGCTTCACTTAATAAAGTCTAGGAGATTTTCTACATTTACTAAATAAATTTTATATCAAAAAATATGTCTATCACGAGAAATTAAATCTTATCAAATCGTATTTTTAATATCTAGCTACTTCCTGAAATTCTTTCAATAAAATTACTACTTAACTGCTAAAAGTTTTAAGCTGCACCCCTTCTGTTTGTGGCTTTGTAGCAGGCTACAGCTTTACCCTTCCCACAATTATTTAGCTACTAATGTTGTCCAAGTAAGTAAAGAAATTTCTATTTATTGAATTTTTGCCAATCATGCATCATTCAAAGAAACAGCAATGTGTAGTCAATTAGATCCCAGTTACACATGAAAAACATTGCTGAAATGTAATTAATTTCACAATATTATCTAACTTTGCTAAAGATTTATTGGCTAATGTCTGAACTAATGCCATTACTAAACATCTCATCATCAATATTTTGGTCTAATTTATTGCATAAACTACTGCACTTAAATGGCATTGTCAATGCTAACCAGAATCTAATTTTCTTATTAACAAAAAAAATATTGTCAATTATAGAAAGGCGGCCCTGTACGGAATGCAACAAGAAACTATGCAACCACACATGAAGCAGACTTAGTAGTGATTGGTTCGGGCCCTGGCGGCTATGTCGCTGCCATCAAAGCAGCACAATTAGGCTTCAAGGTAATGTACAAAAAAAAACATTTTTATAACATTGATAAGAACACATTTTCTTTCTTTGAAGATAAAACTTAGACTGGGACTTAAAAGACCATTTCAGACACTAATTTACATTGGTCTCACATGATCTAATCAAGATTATGTCTGGACTGGAAAAGAAACTGTCACCTCTGAGTTTGTTAAAGAGTTGCTTCTCAGGGTAGTTGTATAGGAAACACCATCCCCATCTAGTTTTAAAATATTATTGACATGTAAAAGTGTTTGTGTAAAACTACTTGCAGAAATAAAATAAATTAACGTTACTTTTTTATGGTCTTCTAGACAGTGTCTGTGGAAAAGGATCCAACTCTTGGTGGAACATGCTTGAATGTTGGTTGTATTCCGTCCAAGGCACTGCTTCACAATACTCACTTATACCATTTAGCTAAACATGACTTCAAAAACCGAGGTATTGAAACAGGCACTGTTACCTGCAACTTTCCCAAACTGATGGAATACAAAGTCAATGCTGTGAAGGCCCTGACTGGTGGAATAGCCATGCTTTTTCAAAAAAACAAGGTATGAATTTGAACCTTAATTTTAAACCTTAATTAAAAACACCTATCTGTTCTCACTAGTGTACCGGTATATTTTTAACTGGTGGTTAAGTATTGTTCCATTATTTTCTACTTTAAAGGACTGAATAAAATGAACCTGGTTCAATTTGTATAATTGCCATTGAATCATTGTGACACACAAAAGGTAGTGCTTATAATGGATGTTATACTGTATCATTATTTATTGTTCTGTTGATACTTTTGTATACATAAACTATACATTTCCAGTATTAGCTCACCTCTCATTGTACGGAAAGCCCAAAACTGCGACGTCAGCTTGATATGTCGTCGTGTGCACCCAACACGCTAATTAAATTTTAAAATTTATCCAGTATTGTATGCTGAGATCTAACAAACATTCCTGTTTTTAGGTGAAACTTCTCAGAGGAGTGGGAACAATTATGGACCCAAAGAAGGTCCAGGTAAAGACAGCAACCGGTGTAGAAACAGTTAACACTAAGAACATTTTAATTGCTTCTGGTTCTGAGGTGACGCCATTCCCAGGTGTTACGGTTAGTAAAAGAATTTACTCGCAACATTTTTCGTAAAAAGCTGTTGTAAGAATAGTACATTAATTGCGTTTTATTTATTGTGTTGACAGTTCGACGAGAAACAAATTGTTTCTTCCACTGGAGCTCTTTCACTTAGCGCTTGTCCCAAAAAAATGTTAGTCATTGGCGCAGGAGTCATTGGCTTGGAACTTGGATCTGTGTACCAAAGACTTGGAGCTGAAGTCATTGCCATTGAATACCTTGAAACTATTGGAGGTATGAGAAACTACACAAACTAAGACAAAATATAAGTTTTATTGTTATGATGTGAAGGGAGGACACTTAACGTGATAACTGATAACAATGAGTTATTAAAAAAAATGAGACAGATATTACAATATTTTTATTAATTTTAGGTGTTGGCATTGATTTGGAAGTAGCTAAAACGTTGCAAAGGATCCTTGCCAAACAGGGAATGAAGTTCAAACTAAGTACGAAAGTAGTTGCAATAAAGAAGGAAGGCAGTACAGTCAAAGTTGAAGTTGAACCAGCCAAGGGTGGCACCAAAGAGACCGTAACTTATTTACAGATTTATTTTATCACTCACTTAATATTATAAGATATGAATTTCCAAATCGAAATTCAAAACATTGCAGTGCTGTTTTAGGTTCCATAGCCATTTGGCAAAAACGAACCCCTTAAAATTTCGTTCTGTCCATCCGTCTTTATGTTACAGCCATTTTACACAGAGACTACTGGCATTCATTATTATCATCTGCCGAGTTTTTTCTACATAACTACGTGCTACACAATCCTTAAAACAAAGAACAAATTAATTGTGGCTTGTATTCATTGTGAAATTGATTTCATAAAACTATGACGATGTTTTTTTTAGTTGGATTGTGATGTTGTGCTGATTTCTATTGGCCGTCGCCCTTACACCACGGATCTCGGTCTTAAGAACATCAATCTTGCCCTGGACGATAAAGGCAGAGTCCCTGTTAACAACAAATTCGCTACAAGTGTTCCCGGGTTAGTATTATTTCAATACTCAATTCTCAATATCTTTATTGCTTTACCATAATGTGTACTTAGGTGGTAATTATATAATTTAGATCATTATGAACCCTGTAGGGCACAGAAAAAGGGGTAGGAGAGAGGAAGCCCTGTTTTATGAGATCATTGTTTTTGTGGGAACTAGTTTTAACATACATAATTATAATCAAAGTCAGGAGATCGCGAATAAGATACCTACTAACATTTCGCTTAGCTATTATTATTTATGCTTAAATATTTTAGATTATTTTTATATATTATAATTCTGTTTAATCATCTAAATAAATTGTTTTCTTTTGAATAATTATTATTGCTATATTATTTAATTTATTATTATTGCTATTTAATTAAATTATTATTGTCATATTATTTATCTATACTAATATTATAAAGAGGTAACATTTGTTTGTATGTTTGTAAGTTTGTATGTAGGGGGTAGTCTCCGGAAGTAATGAACCGATTTTAAAAATTGTTTCACTAGTAGAAAACTACATTATTCGTGAGTGCTATAGGCTATAAATTATAAAGATATCATACATTTTAGCCGAACTATCTCAATTTTTGTCTAGCCAGGCGGAAAAAAATAGCTCTTACAACAGAGTTATTTGCATGCGCTACCTTAAGGTAGCGCATATAGCGCATATAGCGGTAGTGTATATAATTGAAAACAATGTATGGTAACCTGGTCCGCTTTAAATAGTTCTACAAAAAAGTCCGCGACACCATATTTCTATCTTTTATATTTTAGCAGATATAGTAGCTTTTATGTGTTAAAAAAGTATTTTTCGACGTACTTACCTTTGGACAATTTTTTAAACGACAAAATATTAAACCTTATCGAAAAAAATATTATTATGATCACAAGAACATCATAGAGATACGATTTGCCCAAAACAGTATGTCAATTGGTTAAATAGTTTCGAAGATAATATAAAATTACTAAATCGCAAAATGCCGCCGTCCATTCACGAACCGCATTAGAACATGCTTTGTACGGACGTTTTATCCATTTACCCATAGATGGCGTTGTGCAATTACGTCATTTTTCTGAATCGCGGTGTTAAGATTTTCCGCGGATTAATGACAGTCTCCAGTTATTATTAGGTAGGTGAGTTGTACACAGTTAGTTGGGTGTTGTTGGTCTTTAAAGTTGTTTTGATTACTCGGTTCGAAGCTGTTTATTTCTGTTTTTGGGATATCGGACAGTTCCAGCGATTGTTTATCATGCGGGGAAATCACAACTTTCACGTCAGACATCCCAGACAAGACCAGTTCGAGTACGCCGTACGGAAGAGTCTGCTCTTGAAAATCATCAACGCCTCTCGAGGAATAGAGAAAATATTTCGCAAGCACGCGCTGGGGAATCTAGCTCCGAGCATTCACAGTGGCTTGCTAACCAAAGCTGGAGAACATCGCAGGTCCGTGCTCGGGAATCTAGCGCTGAACGTGGGCAGCGTCTCAGTGATTTAAGGCAGCATGTCTCTGCAACAAGGGACAGGGAGTCTAGCGCTGAGCGCTCGCAGCGGCTCGCTAGCCAAACTGTGAGAACATCGCAGGCCCGTGCTCGGGAATCTAGCGCTGAACGTGTATGCAATAAAAACAAAACCCTCCTTTTGGCAGTCAGGAAATAAATCATAGCACTTAGTACTAACCGAACCACACTCATAATTTCATCACAAGTTAAAATGTTTACCGCCCAACGAAGTGGGCACGGGTCAGCTAGTTGATTATAATTCCATTCATTAATTTTTTTACATATTAAATACATTTTTAAATATTAAAAAAAAAAACATTAAAAAAACATTTAAAAATTTAAAAAATAGTGGCCCATCGGCATCAGGAACAGGGTCTGAGCTGCCGGTGGTCAGGGCTCTAGAGAGAGGAACCTCCTCACTATGCGTGCCGTGTCTAGGAGTATTGCTTTCTGAATCAAGCCCTTGACCCAGCCGCGCAATGAGAGCCTCCTAAGGTGTTGGTCGAGGCTCTTCGCTATTAGGCCATTAACCGTAACCATTATCGGTACAATGATTGCAGAGTCCACATCCCACATGTCGACAACCTCGTGTGCTAAGTCAAAATACTTGATTTTTTTTATCTTTCTCAGCTTTCACGAGATTCTCGTCATGAGGGGCAGCGATATCAACAATCATTGCACGGCGCTCTCGTCGATCTATCACCACAATATCAGGCTTATTGGCTACAATAGTCCTGTCAGTGATGATAGATCGATCCCAGTACAATGTGGCGTGATCATTCTCGAGAACTGGGTCGGGCACATACATATGGTACTTCGGACTCCACAAAGTTGTACTGCAAGGCAAGTTGCTGGTGAATAATCCTAGCCACTAGATTGTGTCTGTGCAAGTACTCGCCATTAGCAAGACGAGAACAACCGGAAACAATATGTCGGATTGATTCACCGGGAAAGGCATGCCCGACAGATGTCAACTGTACCGTCCTTGACAATGTATTTCCGATAATTATTCGTCATGATAACTTCATCCATAATAGCACAGACAAAACCTTCGGTTCCCCGAAGAGGTCGCCGAAACGCAGCCAGGATACAGACGCCAAAAAGTCTACATCAGGCCCGTGGAGGGCCCGGAAAAAGCGTCCGTGTAGCTCTTTGCCCTGCCATACTTCCTTACGATCGTTAGTATCAAGTACTGCAGGTTTGCGCCAGTTCTCTTTTGCCAAGGAGAGCGAGCGGGGTGAGGCCCTTGTCCACTGCGACCACGTCTGTTTGAAGGAAATATTCCCTGAGACTGTAAATCTCGCGGTTGTGGAGGGTTTTGGCATTTAGGAAACCTCGACCCGCACACTTCCGTGGGATGTACAGTCTCATCACTGATGACCGTGGGTGATGCATCCGATTTGCTGTCAGCAATGTACGGACCTTCCTATCCAGAGCGTCAAGTTCTGTCGGAGTCCATTTGAGTATGCCGAAAGAATACATCAAAACAGGCATGACCCAACCGTTGAAGGCACGCACCTCGTTTCCGCCTGATAAAAGACAATTTAACACTTTATTCAGGCGGCCAAAGCAGCGTTCCCTCAACGATTGTTTCATGTCGGCAACATTGATGCCTAATGCTTCCGAAATACCCAATTACTTGTAGGTTTCGGTTGAGGAGAGAGATCTAAGGTGTATGGGATCCGAGAGTTGGGTTCCCATGGATTCCATAATCCACCCTCGCTTTACATGCATGACTGCACATTTGTCCACACCAAATTCCATCCTGATGGCGCTACTGAACGTTTCTGTTACCTTCAGTAGCTCCATCAGTCGCAAATTGTTAGTTAGGGGCAAAGAGTTTCAAGTCATCCATGTAAAGGAGGTGAGATATCACCTGACCACCCCTTCTCAACCGGTAGCCTAGACCTGAATCCTCCAGCAGTGTGCTTAAAGGATTCAAGGCTAAGCAAAACCAAAGCGGACTCAAACTATCGCCCTGAAATATTCCCCGTTCAAATCCTGATCGGTTCATCGATTCTCCGGATCTGTCGACATCCTGGGTAGAGAAGGACCGTCCTCCATTGCCGCATACATGACATCAGGAAGGTGCGCAGAGTTGCATTTATCTTGTACAACTCCAGCACCCTTATGAGCCATGTATGTGGCACCGAATCATAGGCCTTCTTACAATCTATCCAACAAGTCGACAAATCCTTCCGGGATCTACGAACCTGTTGGCTGATGGTCATGTCTATAAGAAGCAGCTCATTAGTACCGCGGGACCCATTCTTACATCCAATCTGAGACACAGACATAATTGAGTTGTTGTTAATTTGATGTGAAATTTTAGCTCTAAGAATGGATGTAAGAACTTTATAGACCGTCGGTAACCATGTAATTGGTCTATAATTTTTAGGTTACGCAGTACTGCCCGATTTATGGAGCAGGTGGGTAACTCCTGTTGTGAAGAACAGTGGTAGCGACCCAGTCTAAAGATGACTGGAATTGCGAGGCTAAGCAGACATGTGACCTTTGTAGCCATTTAAGCCAGAAATTGTTATATTATTATTGTTTTTCAAACGTCTTTGACACATCTCGGGTTCCGGACCTTTGGAAGGCGTACGAGGGGCCGAAGCCAACTCGAAGAGGCCCGTTAGACGTTTTGAATTAAATGAGGCACCAACCGACGATTATCCCTGTTCGCACTATGTAAGTGCACCCAAGGAAAACCGCCAGTTGGTGCAGGACTATTATAGGGTATGGAAACAAAGATATTTTTGGGTGGCTAAGTGAACTGGTTATCTAGAGCTATGGAAAGACTATGGCCCCTCCCTGTCTGACTAATATTTTATGTAAAATGGCAGGGGGTGACTTGCACACTCAATAATGGGCCCCCGAAAACGGTCGCTTGCACAAAGTGTCGTAGCGACAAGGAGGCAACATGTCCTGAGGTGCTTATGAGGAGTGGAGAGGTATTCCACGGCTATCAGGACAATCCCGGAAGTACGGTCAAGATCCCTACCAGCATCTTACTGGAATACTTCCTTCCTCCGAGCACGTTTGCTCTTGCGAATCTCCACTCAAGCCGGCCAATTAAGGCAAGAATGAGGTGGGAGCTACGTTCCTCGTCAGTGTTCACTCCAGTCGGCCAATAAAGGCAAGCCAGAGGTGAGGAACAAGACTTCTCCAGGGAGATAGGGTCCGTGGGGTCGCTACTGCCCAACAGCTCGCCACATGCTGCCCTGCGAGTTTTTGTATCTCTCTTGGTCTGGCTCCTCATCCCGACCTGTTCCAGCAAAGTAAACTCTACTAGTACAGGCCGAGAGTTCAGAGCGCGCAAGCCCTACCACGATGTCAACGTAGAGATACGGCGGTGGGGTATTAATGTTATTATTATATTATTTATTGATTATAATTATTATATTATTTATTAATGATTACCGTATCTTTAATATATTTTAAACATACCTATAAATTGCGTGATTATCATCATTATAATAAGAATATTGTACCACTACTATTATTTATGTTTATCATTTAAATATTCATCTAAGGAGTAATAGCATTTATTTATGAGTTTTTTTTAATGGTTTTTTTATAAATATATTTAACTTTTCTTCTTTCTTTATTATGTCAGGCAGTTTGTTATATATTTTTATAGACATTATGTAGGGACTTGTAGAATGCATTTTTAGCTTGGATGTTTGTTTGTTTGGTAAGTCGTTGATGTAAACTAGGAATAATAGGCCACCTATGACACTTCCTTGGGGGATAGAAGCGTTGGTTATTTTGCTTTTAGATCGGATTTTTTCTATTTCTCTACTATTGTGGTTATAGTATTCGATTTCAACTACTTGTTCTCTATTTTTTTAATATGACATAAGCCATTCATGGGATTTTTCAATATAAGTAGTATGAGTAAAAAGCTCAGATAAATTCAGCATTATCAGAAGATAATACTGAATTTTACTGAGCCTGCTCTTGTTCTTGTTCCATGTTACTTGGGCTCAGCGCAAAATGCTTTCCTCTTTATTCTGTTATCGTTATCTCGCTGGGTGGAATTTGGGCTACTTATTTTTTGTATAACCTACTTTCGTTTGTTTTGTTTTAATTTATCTGTTTCAATTTTGTTTTAATTTAGCTGTTTTAATTTAGTTCAATTAATTTATTAAGTTCTATTCAGTGCAACTTTATAGTATTTTATTTATATACATATATTTTTTGTTAAGTTACGACAACATTTTGTGTGCATGCAGAGTTTACCTATAAGTGACTGTTTCATTTGCTTGTACACTCGGCTACACATCAAGGTATACATTTCTAGTATAAGCTGACCTCGCATTGTACGGAAATCCTATATACAATGCGAGATCAGCATAAACTGGAAATGTATAGCTTGATGTGTAGCCGTGTGTACCAGTGTATGCAATTGTTGGTGAACAAAATAAAATAAAATTCTCCCGCTCAAATTCAGCATAATTGCCATAATTTATCTTTTCCAGAGTTTATGCTATTGGTGATGTCATTCATGGACCCATGTTGGCTCACAAGGCTGAAGATGAAGGAATCGTATGTGTGGAAGGAATAAAGGTACGTAAATACAATTTACAAACATTGCAATATGCACATGCACAAATATGAGTGACTTAACTAAGTAATCTGCTACTCTTCTCCAAATCTTTTCATCACGACCATCTTTTGACTTTCGCGGCGCTTTTCTTGTATAAGCAACTGTTTTGAGTTTACTGCTGATAAAGCATAATATGGAGAAAAAACCTTGAAAGTATACTATAATTACATTTTATGTACATATACTATTTTCAGGGCATGTCCACGCACTTCAATTACGACGCCATCCCATCTGTAATTTACACGACACCTGAAGTCGGTTGGGTCGGCAAATCGGAGGAGGATCTCAAGAAAGAGGTATGTTATTGTTATTTGTAAAAAAATCTAAACTCATGTACTTAATGAACAGAAAAAATTGTTTCATTCTATGTTTGTAAAAGGTTATGGTAAAATGTAATTTCTGGTGTACAGATCCGATTACAAGAATGTGATATATTTTATGTAAAAGCAAGAAATATTACGCGGACGAAGTCGCGGGCAGAAGCTAGTAAATTATACATAAATATATTAATGACAAGCTGACCCGACAGTTGGAAATTTTGTTGTCCTGTCCAACAAAATTTCCATAGAAAATGCACTTTCAGTTTGCCCGAATTTTCCAATTTTGCCGGCAACTTTTCAAATTTTTCTTTGCGTTAGAACCTGTACCCTAATTGCGTAATACAACACAATCTGTTTCGATTTGAAACAGATTGCTAATCCATTGCTTCATAAGTTGGAAAAAAAAATCTGCTCAACAACTTAAATAACGCAATGAATGTTATTGAACTGTCAAAATTAAACAAATTAGGCAATATTGTTTACGAAAATAAGTTACGCAATTAGGGTACTGATTCGGACTATTACGAACATTTTAAAACAAAAAATTGCCAAATCGTTCAGTCGTTCTGAAGTGATGCGCTTACTGACGAACAGCATTTCATTTTTAACTAATTATTTTATTATTTAACTAATTTACTTATTACAAAGAGAAAAGATTTGGTTTTTTGTATGGCTGAACGGATTTGGATGAAATTTGGCACATGGGTAGATCCATGACCTGAGTTAGGACATATGAAACTTTTTATCCCGATATTTCCACGGGATCGAGACATATGCGGGTGAAACCACGGGACGCAGCCAGTGTTATACATATATAGATTAACTTGTACTTTACAGGGTAAGGCATACAAAGTGGGAAAGTTCCCATTCTTGGCTAACTCAAGAGCGAAAACAAATGGCGAGCCAGATGGCTTCGTCAAAGTTCTAGCTGACAAAACGACTGACGTCATCCTCGGCACCCACATCATTGGACCCGTAAGTTATTAATTTCATACCATAATACATAAGTCAAGGTTGTTCAAAGTCATCCTTATTACAATAAAACGTGTGTGGGCGCAAGCCACACGGATATGCTCATTCCGTAAAAAAGATTAACCAGTCAGTTACGATCGGCCATATTGACCTTGTATACTCCTTACTTTGCGATCTGACCAGAAAAACTAAAATAAAACACAGGGTGGCGGTGAGCTGATCAACGAGGCTGTGTTGGCGCAAGAATACGGAGCGGCCGCTGAGGATGTCGCCAGAGTGTGCCATGCCCATCCCGTAAGTTTGCTTGAATATTTTTAAAAAATTATAAGTAAATCATAGTATCATTATATGTAAATATTTCATAACACAAATCTTCTTTGTTTCAGACATGCGCGGAAGCTCTTCGTGAAGCAAACATGGCGGCATACTTTGGAAAAGCCATCAACTTCTAATTAACCCCACAATATCAGGGCTTGGAATAAGTTAGTTATTATTAGAGACCGGATTTTATGCAAACGTACGTTTGCATATGCATAAATTTGCATATTTGAGCAATGTTTTCAGGTTATTGCTTATTACCTTTAAACTCTACTGATTATCCATATTTGGGCTAGTTTTCTATAATTTTAACTTCAAGAGTTGTTGTTTCAATATTATCTCCGAAGACAGGCAGTCCTATAAGTTAATGTACCACAAACATGTTCGAGTGTTAAGTTTGATAATAATCTGTTCATGATATTTAAAATACTTTTTATAATTTTTGAAATTAAGATTATGAATGTACAAGTTTATGCAAACGTGGCCAGTTGAGCAATGTGTTTTTGGTTGTCAACTTTTATCTAGAGTATTCTTCATCGAAGGATGATACAATCTAACTTCTAAGCATTTGGCACAGTACTATTACTTCGTTTTTAAGAACAAAAATGATCAATACCTCGTTTTTTGATTGTTTGTAATTATGTCTAGATAAAGCGTCGCGCTGCAAAAGAACTAAAACAAACAAGCCAACTTTGTTATGCTGGTGTGCGTGACAGCTACGTCTTGCACTCGCGCACGTCATTGTGCTTTTCTAGTGTGCGTGCATTTAGCGGCTATCAGTTCGACGCAATTTTTTTCGACGATTTCACAGCTTTGACTGTCGATCTAGACATATTTATATCTTTAACCTGGTTAAAGTTGTATTTGTCAGTTTCTGGTGGTCAGAGAATAATGTCGGCTATCTCGTCGATATCTTGACGTTCCAGCTGTCCGATGACAAGCTCATACATTGCCTTGTCACCCTTCTTGTGTGAGGAAACGATGGCTTCAAACTGCGCGAAACATAACCGCAGTCTGTCGCGCCTAGATCGGTGGAATGCGAAGAGTAGCAGACATACCGGATACTTCTTGCTCGTCTTTCTTCAAATCCGCGTTGGACGTAGTCATTGTAGCTTTTAATGATCACATCGTGGTCACCACTGGTGAAGTAGGAGTCCCTAGCACTTGCACCGCGCCTGAGGAGACAGTATTTCACTAGTCGCCGGCGGCGCGCGCGCATGATGTATATGCGACGCTGCATGTTTTGGCGCTTTCAGCTCAGAGATGCAAGCTTAATCGCAAAAGTTATTTTATGAACCACAAAAGCAAATTATATGCAATGAACGTTGCCGAACAAATAGCAGCAACTGGCAAAGATTTGTGTGATTGTTTAGATGAAACCTGCCCAGGATGTCACTTTCCATGCACTTAGTGTAATGTTGGCAATTACTGTGAACACGAATGCAGAGTGAATAGACAATGGATGGATAATAGAATTGAAATTGAAAGGAATGATTTTGTTATTAAAAAGCAAGTAAGTACAATAATTAATAAAATCTATTTACTGTAGTTAACTGCAAAAACAATGCACTTAGTCATTGATTTTCTTCATTTCTCCGCAGATCTGTGAGAGCATATCGTCACTGGAAAGGCAAAATTACTTAACCGCCACATTATTTATATGGCGTTAAGTATTTTTGCCTTTCCAGTGACGATATAATCTTTGTTATGCATATGTTTAAAATGACCAAACGAAAGAGAGAACATTTATGATGCATATTTCGACCGTTTTAAGTTGCATGTAATCCGGTCTCATTATAATCAGTTATTATAGATTCGCTCTAAGCAATCATGTGTGAATCTGATTCGAATGTACTTCGGGTATTGACTTTATGTATAGGTACTATTGATATCTATCCCATTCGTCCTGTAATCATCACTTACACCTCAGTGCAATGTTTTATAGAACGAGCCGCACTTATTTAATATTTTTATAGAATTCTTTTACATGCCTTTTCTATTAATTTATTTCTGAAATATTTATTTTTTATTTTAATGTTTTTCATTCCGACTTTGGTTTATTTATATTTAGTGATGATTACTTTGACGTGCTCCTGCATTTGAAAGGAAATAATGTGTATGCACCTTGTATATTTATTTATTTTGTAAATATAGTTTTACAAAAATACATTCTTCTAAAAATAATATGTTTTTGTTTTAATCCACTGCCGGTGGTTGCAGCGCATGAGATGGACTCAGTCTATGAACGAGAACGTCATGCGCTCATATTACGGGTCTATAATATACAGAGGGGGAACTAACACGGTACCCAGTGACGTACCGTGTTAGGATGCCGTCTGTGTTTCAGGAACTAGAGCCAACCGTCAACGTCTCGGCCCAACGATTATCGGATCAAGTGCAACGCAATCATAGGCTGCGCTCAAAGGTACTGAGCGCAGCCTATCAAGTGCGGCAAATATACCGTCTCAACTCCGGCACAAACCGTGGTACAAGCGTCAACTATTGATGCAATCCCGCCGCGGTCCATTCATGGTGTTAAAGAGGAAGATGATAGGGTTGCGACAGTAAGTAGCCAATGCTCTGCACTGGAGGATGCGTTTGCGAATATAGATCCACTCCGACCGAACTTAGACTCCGATTACCCAATTAAAGAATTTCTTCGAGAGCAGCGAGGATCTCATTGGCATGTCGTTTAGCTAACGTCAAGTTTTGAAGCTGTGACGGAGCTACTCGACCAAAACCAGCCGTACCAGCCTGGCATTACAGGATCGAGCGTCGTATCGATGAGGCCAGTGTACTCATCGGCTAATAACAGGGTGGCAAAGACATCGATTCGAAAACTTTTACCATGGATTCAGTACATGAGTCTGAACGTCGGTTATTAAAAAAAAAATCTGCTGTTTCATAGGAAACTTTTTTACAAAAACTTTTTACAGTAAAAAAACAACCGACTTCTAAAAAAACATTACAAAGTGAAAAATAACTTTAATTTCGGAAGTCGGTGTCTTTGGTTTTGTATTTTAGTTTTTTGTCACCGACTTCCGAAATTAAAGTTATTTTTCACTTTGTAATGTTTTTTTTAGAAGACTTGTTTTTTTTTTTGTAAAAGTTTTTATTTTTCACTTTTTAGTTGTGGTACCTACCCCACACACATTCGAATACCACTACCTGCTATCAGTGATAGGGACTTATCATCTACATACTAAGTGAGAAAAAAATACGTATTATTGTAGCTAACTCAAAAACCATCCAAGCAAAGTTAATAAAATTTATATGGCACCAACTTCCCTTTCAAACAAAACAAGAATTTTCAAAATCGGTCTACAAATGAAGGAGAAATCGGCGGACATACTTAAAAAAAAAAAAAACATACGCTACGAACATATAACCTCCTCCTTTTTGGAAGTCGGTAAAAAATACAACCGACTTCCAAACTACAAAGTGAAAAATAACTTTCCGTTTATTTAGCGTAACTCGTGATCACAAACCTGTGAACAAATAAGGGGGTACTTAGTAATTGAATAGCTGGGGATCTTATGTTGGATTATAGTTATAATTACACATTATTTACCTATATTTATTTACTGTAAACATTATTATTTTATACTAGCCAAAACGTTTATTTTACTTGCACCTACGCCACTATAACATTATATTAAGATTATTCATTTAAACATTATACATATGACTATATACTTTATAAATAATCAAGTAATCAAAACAAAATCGACACATTAACGAACAAAAACCTTTCCCAATGCAAAACTTGTTGTAGATAGGTACATAATTTAAATTGAGGGTACTTGTAAGTACTTACATAATTACACGCATAACACTTTGTCACAATCACAACACTAATTTATCTCGTCTGCTCGACGTCCGTATGTCACTGCAGGGATCCAGCAGAATATCAGCGTCAGGTATATTTGCCTCGGGAATCACGAGCCGATTTCCGGCCACCGTAGGCGCGGGCTTGCGGACGGTGAGCAATGGGTAGCTCGCCGTCCGATAAGGACCAAGCCCGGGTCGACGGCGCGTTGTGTTCCACGCGCGCCTCAAAGAGATGTCAGCAGAATTGACGGGGTCCGTTAGGGCCAATGCCTGCCGGGGGTTCGAAGAAAACCGATAGGGACATCGTGGCCCCCGGCAACAGGGCAACCGAAGGAACACGGGTGGGTTTTAGTCAGTAAGAGTCTGACACGCCCTCCCGCTCCACCCAGAGCGGGAGAAGTTATTTGATAATTTCCCACCCAGAAAAAAAAAAAAGGTATATTTGCCTGACATATGCTGAGTTGGACTCCCATTTGGTGCAACATTGAGACGCACACCGCACCTTATATATTTAATTATTCCAAAGTACATCATAATGTCACTCCATTTCTACACTTATGTTTCTTTATTTTTTTATTTTTTTTACATTGGCATTGACGAGGTGGACTGTATATTTGAATAAAACTCTTCAGGCTTCTTTGTATTCTTGATTTATTTCCCAGGGTGGCTTGCTGCTTGACGGTCGAGTGATGAGTGATTTCTCGCGGCAAGCCGGCCCATTTTTATACAATTGCCGCATAGTGCGGGCGGAGTGGGAGGCGCGGAGGGCGTTTGCCGTAGTCGGCCAATCAGAGCGCGGCGTAGCTTGTCTTTTGCGCATGTATGGCGGACAAGTTTAAACTTGTCCGTTCTTGTTTGGGTCGTGCTCCGAGCCTCTCTTACAATCGTGATCTTATAACTAAAATAATGTAGCCCTGATATAAACAGTTTGTAACGTCCCTAGTACAAAATAATCATTTATTAGTTTAATCATACTTATAACTACGTTTATCTTACTTATTTACATTGATTTGTTGTTGTGTAGCTACGTCGTCCGTAACATTCTCCCCCCGGCGCAGGGCTACCGTAGCCTTATCTTCTACGCAGAGGACGGCGAGCTTTGTGACTGGACGCCGTAGGTTGCCCGCTGTGGTCCTGACGTCAGCTGATCGCACCTTGCCGTCGGGACCGCTGTAGACTGCTTCCACGATGCCTCGGGGCCATGTCCCTCTTGGGAGGGAAGGGTCGACGATGATGACCAGACTGCCGACTTGGAGGGGCCGTCGTTGGTCGTCTGATGCTCCTCGAGGCACCAGCGTAGGTAGGTACTCGTTTACCCAGCGCCGCCAGAAGTGGTCGGCGAGCGCTTGGGCGGCTTTCCAGTGTTTGCGGCTGGCCTCTTCGCAAGGCCCGGTGCGGGGAAGGCCTGAGGAGGTTCCAATGAGGAAATGATTAGGGGTGAGCGCCTCCGGATCCTTGGGATCGACAGAGACATGGGTCAGAGGCCGAGAGTTTATAGAGTGCTCGGCCTCTGTCAACAGCGTCGACAGCACTTCTTCCTTTAGTGCCTTTTGATGTAGTGTCGCTCCCAGCGCTGCTTTCACAGAGCGTACAAGGCGTTCCCAGGCTCCCCCCATATGTGGGGCCCCAGGTGGGATGAACTTCCACTTCATTCGGTGCTCCAGTCCGAATTGAACGAAGTCTTTCGTCCACTCCTTGTAGGCCGCTCGTAGTTCAGCGTCTGCCCCTCTGAAGTTTGTACCGTTGTCTGAGTACATGACTTGGGGCCAGCCTCGTCGCGCTGCCATTCTCCTTACTGCCATCAGTGCCGAGTCAGTAGACAAACTTGATGCCAATTCTAGGTGCACCGCCCTCGTAGTCAGGCAGGTGAACAGTGCTCCCCATCGTTTTTCATGTCTTCTTCCTATGACTACCGTCATTGGGCCGAAATAGTCGGTCCCGCAGTAGGTGAAGGGTCGCTGTGTGGTCATGGTCCTTTCCATTGGCAAGTCTCCTGTGGTTGGTTTCACTGGTGCGGCTTTTCTAATGCGGCATAGCTGACATCGGCGTGCAATGGCCCGTACCGTGGGGCGGAGGTTGACCACCCAGTATCGCTGTCTTAAGTCGTTGATTACGCGTTCGTTGTTAGCGTGGCCGGCTCGGCGATGCGCATCTGCTACTAACAGCCGCGTGAAAGGGTGCTTGCCATGTAGAATCACCGGTGTTTTCGTGGTTTCCATGACTGCCGCGTGGCCAATTCTTCCTCTTACTTTGAGGACGTTTTCTTCTAGGTAGGGGTCCAGCTTATACAAACTGCTGGATCTGGGTACCGGTTTCCCTTTCTGGAGTAGTTGTATTTCTTCGGCGTAGTCATCCATCTGTGCTTGTTTCAGCCATACTTTCTCAGCCCTTTCTATTAGGTCGACGGTCATCTGGTTGGTTCTGTCCTTACATTTTTGCTTGAAAAGGAAGGGCACAGCTGTTGCTCGTAGTAGTTTTTCATACGAAGAGAATCTTCTTATGTCAGGCAGGTGAGAAGGGCGTTCTCGTTCCTTTTTCTCTTCCGTCATTACGTATGCTACTTCATCTTTAGTCGTGTCACCTCTGGTCTTTTCTTTCGGCCAGGACTCCTCGTTGTCGTACAGGAATGCGGGGCCTGCAAACCATCTATCTTCGGGTCTCATGTGCATGGTGTAGTTAGGGCGCGTAGCGTCATCCGCAACGTTATGGTCGGTAGGCACCCATCTCCACTGGCCAGCGTCAGTCAGCTCCGCAATTTCACCCAGACGATGGGCCACGAATGGTGTGTACTTTACGGCGTCTTTTTCAATCCATCGCAGAACGGTTTGTGAATCGGTCCAGTAAGTCACACCTCTTGGCTTGTCGCGGTGTTCCTTTTTTATTGTCTCTGCTAGTCGCGTACCGATTACCGCTGCCTGTAGTTCTAGTCGCGGGATGGTTACTGGTTTCAGTGGGGCTACTCGTGCCTTTGCTGCGACCAGCCTTACGTCCACTTTTCCGTCTGGCTTTTGGATCCTCCAGTAGGCAGCTGCTGAGTACGCCTGTTCGCTGGCATCACAGAAAATGTGTAAGTCCATGACGTCATTCGGGCCTTTGTCGTAGCACCTTGGGATGCGGAGCTTTGTTACTTCGTTCAGGCTGTGTATCCATTCTTCGAAGTGCTGTGCGTCTTGCTCCGGGAGTGCCTCGTCCCATCCTATGCTGTGTCTCCACAGGTTCTGGAGTATGATTTTGCCGGTAACTGTGAAGTGACTGATGAGGCCTAGTGGGTCGTAGACTGCCATTACTGCTCCCAGCGCTTCCCGTTTTGTCGGTGGTCTGTCTCTCGTCTTTACTTCGGGTGACAGCCGACTTAGTCCGGTGTTGAAGCCTAGCTCGTCTGAGCCTGTTTGCCAGAGTAGTCCCAGTGTTTTGTCTGTATTCTCTTCTCTGTGTCCGAATCTTACTTCTGTGTCGGCTGCGTGTTTCTCCGGCGTCACGCTCTTTACCACATTGGGTTTGTTGGAGCACCATCCCCTTAAATTAAAGTGCGCGTTCTGGTGAATCTTTATGACTTCACGTGCCGTCTTGATGGCCTCTTCTTCAGTTGCCACGCTGTCTACGTAGTCGTCCATGTAGTGGTTTGACGTGATTGCTTGCACAGCGTCGGGGTACCTTTGCATGTACAGTCTCGCATTAGTGTCTCGTACTGAGTGCGCGATGAATGGTGAACACGATGCCCCGAAGATCATTGACGTCATTTTGTATTTCTTCGGTGGCTTATTGCGTTCCTCGCCTCGCCAGAGAAACATCTGTGCAGCTTGATCTTGGTTTCTTATCTTTACTTGGAGAAACATCTCTTGTATATCTGCAGTGACGGCTACTGGTCGTTCTCGGAACCGGAACAGTATTCCTGGCAGTGGCTTCAATAGGTCCGGTCCTTCCAGTAGGTAGTCGTTCAGGCATACTCCACTATGTCGGTGTGCGGCGTCAAACACCATGCGTACCTTACCCGGCTTGTTTGGGTTCACGACCGGGAAGTGCGGCAGGTACCACACCTTCTTGTTTCCGTCTTCTGTTCCATCGCACTCCTGTGCGTACCCTTTGTCAAGTAGGTTTTTGACCAAGGTGCTGTACTGTGCTGCGAAGTGTGGTGATGAATCCATCTTCTTTTCTATTGTTTTCAATCTTCGTAAGGCACAGTTGTAGTTGTTGGGCATTGACGCATCTTCATTACGCCATGGTAATCCGACTTCAAAGTGGTCGTCGACTTTCTTCATGGTGCTCTGGACCGCATCAATCGCCTTTTGATCTTCTGGTTTGATCTTCCTAGCCAGAGAAACTCCTAGGGCGTCTTTTTTAAAGTGTGCCTTCATCAGTTCTTCTACACGACGTACATCATCTGTCCGTCTTGCCGCGGACACGTCGTAGAGATGTAGCACAACTTGGCCTTCTTGTTCCTTCAGCGTGGCGCGCGGTGCGGTCCCGTGGATCACCCATCCTAATTGAGTGTAGGAAGCTGCGGGTTCACTTTTCTTGCCCATACGTAGTTCGCGTGTGACTATCAGGTGCCAGTTGTCAGCGCCTATTAACAGCATCGGTTTGGCTTCTCCGCTTATCACGCTTGCTTGTATGTCCCGGAGGTGTGGGTATTTGGCGAGCGTGGATCTGTCCACCGACTGACTGTGAAGTTGCAGGTTTTTCATTGTTCGTGCGCGTAGCTCTTGAAATTTCCCGCTCTGGTCACGTATCTGTAGCTTGACTTCTTGGCTGCATTCTTCACGTTGTTGTGACGTCACGCTTTGGATGCGTAAAGTGGAGGCCGGACCGTTGACTTGCAGGTGGCGTGTTAATTCTTCGTCGACGAGTGATATTGTTGAGCCTTCGTCCAGTAGGGCGAACGTGTGTATTTGTCCACCCGGTCCTTTTAGTACCACTGGACACATCTTTAACAGTACGCGCTGCAGTGGGTTGCTTGATGCGGAGACGGTCATTACTGCTTCCTGTGAGTGAGGCTTTTCGACGTCGTTCCCCTTGTTCGGCTTCTCACTCGGTGGCGCTTCCTTCTCCTCTCGATCCTTGTGAAGCAACGCGTGATGTGGGCGGCTGCAGGTTCCTTTGCCACATCGCTTCGCTCGGCAATGTTCGCGTCGATGACGTCTTGACACACACTTAAAGCATAATTTGGCCGTACGTACCCAATCCCATCTTTCGTCGATGCTCATTTTCAGGAACTTCGCACATTTGGGTACTTCGTGGTCACTGCCGCAACATAAACACTCTGATTTTCTTTCTTCTTCTGTTGTCGCGAAGACTGCTTCTCGGCCCGATTTCCTTTTGACGACAAATTGTGGCGCATTCTTCGTTTCTTTCTTCGAGGCGGGGGCGTGTGTTGTATTCGTGAAGGCATATTTCATGGCTCGGTCGGCCTCCCGCATCAGGAATCTGGACAGCAGTATTACTTCCGGTTCACGCGACGAATCCACTGTTTCAGAAGCGTAGTCGCACCATCTGGATTTTATGTGCGGGCTCAGCTTCTCTACGACGTCGCGAGTCAGCATCGGGTTCCATATGTAGCCGCGGTTGTCCATCTTGGATATCACACACACGATGTTTTGAAGCTTCACTGCGAACGAATTTAATTCACTGGCTGCGCCTGTGAGCCGGGGTAGCTTCTTCAAGTCTTCCATTACTCGGTCCATGAGTATCTCCGGCCTCCCGTAGTATTGTTCCAGTGTCTTCATGATTACTTGCGGGTCGGATGCGGAGTACAGGAGTGCTGACACTGCTTCCCTTGCTTCACCTTTGATGCAGTTGCGTAGTCTTGCTAAGTTTTCAATCGCGGTGAATCTGCATAAACTCGATGAATCGTTGTACGCTGCCTTAAATGGTAACCATTCCACGGCTGCTCCCGTGAAAGTAGGTAGTTCGGTCATTTGTCGTGGCGGCGGGCGAATGTGTATCATTTTTTCCAACGTGTCTGCCAGCTGTTCGATTCCTCTTCCAACTCGACGTTCTCCTCTGGTAGGTGAGCGTGAAACCGATCGTTGTCTTCTTTGGTTATGTCTGGCGGGCGCGGCGGCGTCAATGTTCGTGGCAGGTTCGACGTAGGCGGCGGTCCTCGGAGCGGCGTGTGTGGCAGCGGGGCGCGGTGGCTGCTCTGTCTGCAGCTGATCCGCGTCTGGAGGGTGACTTCGGTCTATACTTTGAAGCCACTCGTCCACTCTGTCTTCACTCATGTGTACGGAGCCCTCTTCGCGGGCGTCTGCCTCTGCCTCAATTGTTGAAACTTCATACTCGAGTCGCTTGTTGACGAGCGCCTTTTCAAGTTCCAGTTGCTCGTTTCTTATTGCAGCGATCCTCTTCTGTGCTTCGTATTCTGCCTTCTTCACTCTTGTTACGTCACTACTGTACGATCTTCTGGAACGTATTGTACTTGCTGTATCCCTCACAGAAATATCGTACGCAGCTGTCATAGTTCTTGCCGAGTCCTGGGTTCGTGGTGCGAGGAGCGTTGTAGGGTAACGGGACGCGGTCGGTGTGGCGAGCAGTTCCCCGTAGTTGCGCGTGGTCGCGGCGGCTCTGCTTGCTGGTACGTGGCGGGCGTCCGGCGCGGTGGATGCGTCATGGCTTGTCGTCGGCGCAACTCGCCCTGCCGCGACGGTGACAGGGGGTGCGGTCGCGAACGCGGGTGCGGCGGGATCGGTCCCGGCCGCGGGCGCACCGAACGGGGTGCGTGGGGGCGCGGACGCGATGGTCGACGGTGACCTAGGCGGATCCTCGAACGTGCGGGGGTGTCGACTGTCGTAGCCCGATTCCGCTTCATTTTCTTTATTCGTAACGCTTCTAGTCTTCATACTTGATCTTGAATTTATTCTTGATTATATCTTCAATCGGCGATGTTCTAATCTTCTATAAATTCGGTTCGCAGGACCAACTGACGAGGTGGACTGTATATTTGAATAAAACTCTTCAGGCTTCTTTGTATTCTTGATTTATTTCCCAGGGTGGCTTGCTGCTTGACGGTCGAGTGATGAGTGATTTCTCGCGGCAAGCCGGCCCATTTTTATACAATTGCCGCATAGTGCGGGCGGAGTGGGAGGCGCGGAGGGCGTTTGCCGTAGTCGGCCAATCAGAGCGCGGCGTAGCTTGTCTTTTGCGCATGTATGGCGGACAAGTTTAAACTTGTCCGTTCTTGTTTGGGTCGTGCTCCGAGCCTCTCTTACAATCGTGATCTTATAACTAAAATAATGTAGCCCTGATATAAACAGTTTGTAACGTCCCTAGTACAAAATAATCATTTATTAGTTTAATCATACTTATAACTACGTTTATCTTACTTATTTACATTGATTTGTTGTTGTGTAGCTACGTCGTCCGTAACAGGCATCTTGTTTTTATTTAATTTGTTATAATTTAATTGTGTTTACGTGTGTCTTTTGTGTGCACTAAATAAATGTTTTATCTATCTATCTATCTTTAATTTCGGAAGTCGGTGTCTGGATCAGTATTCTAGTTTTTTACCACCGACTTCCAAAATTAACGTTATTTTTCACTTTGTAGTTTGGAAGTCTGGTTGTATTCTTTGTAAAAGTTTTGAAGTGAAAACTTCTTTAGGCGCGTTGGGCATTGTTGTAAACGCGATTGTGCTTTTTAGGGTTCCGTAGTAAACAAGGAACCCTTATAGTTTCGTCATGTCCGTCTGTCTGTCTGTCCGTCCGCGGTCTAGCTCCGAGACCCTTAGTACTAGAAAGCTGTAATTTGGTATAGGTATACATATTAATTACACCGACAAAGTGGTAAAACAAAATTATGAAATTTCATAATTTTGTTTTTTTTAGGGTACCTCTTCTCATACACGTAAAGAGGTGATGTTTTTTTTTTTAAATCCATGGTGAGGGGTATCATTGGAAAGGTCCTTCAAAAACATTGTGAGTTTGTGAAAACCATTTTTGGATTCAGGGATCCGTTTGCGAAATATTAAGCTTTAAAGTGCTAATTTTTGTTAGAGTCAAGTGTGTGTCCCCCCCTGCCGGCTAAATGGTTGGTTTTGGGTGTGTGAAAAAAATGTATGCGTAACCCCAGCAAAATGTTGCGCCTTAGAGAAATGAGAGTATTACAGATAATTAGTTCATAGTTAGTTGCAATTTGTTCAAGTATAGCAAAATTTGTTCAAGTTGTGTTTTCGAAGTTATTCGAGAAAAACTGATTTTGCTGGAGTAACGTTACCCCAGCAATTTTTTTTTCAAAAAAGGCATTTAGCCTGGTACCAAGTACCTACATGAAAAGATAGCTTTTGATGAGTTGTAAATGTATACCAATAGCAAAATTTGTTCATCTTATAGTTTTTGAGATATTCAAGATTTTGCTGGGGTAACGTTTTGCGATTTTCAAAATCTCGAAAACTGTTCGTCGCAGAAGTTTAAAAAAAATACCAGTTAGGCCTTAATTTGTTCAAATTTGTTAAAACATAAGTATTTCGATTCATCAACAAATATCGATGTAATTAATTGTTTTTAAGAATCAGAAAAAAACGATTTATTCGTAAACTAGTACATTTACAAACAAATAAAGTTACATATAGGGTCGTTGTGGGAACAGTGGATCAGTATTTTTTCAAAGCAACGTAGACACATCACTATATCACTCTCGACTTTCATAATTGTAAAGTTAGAAAAGTAAATTACTGGTCTACATTTTTGTAAGATAGCAGCTACCTATCTTTAACCATTTTCATGATACATGGTTTTTTAAAAAAAATGGGAAATGATCCACTGTGTACTGGGATGGGTACACAGTGAAACATAGTACATGTACTCAGTGAATCAGAGGGTACACAGTGAATATAGCAAAAACACAAGTATTACTTAACATACTTTTTTATTATTTTTACATGTTATAATAGTCAGTCTCTAATCAGGAACATATCTGAGATCAAATATTTACGGTAATTAGCATAATTCAATAATATTAATCAACAACAACACAAGTTACAAAAATATCACTTTACCCATTGGGTAGGATTTTTTTTAACGGATATCAATTTGGGTAAAGTCTGTATCAAAGTAATAGTACGACTGCTGGCGCAATGTGCTACCCCCGACATTTGGCTTGGGCAGTATAAATTTTATATCATGATCCCTCACGTAGGCCAGATCAGGAACGGTTGGCATGGTGAACTGGTGTTTTCGGTTCCCGCGCAAATAACTGACGTAGTAGTCCAAGTTTTCATTACGATTGTGTAATATTTTGGCAACATAATAAACGCTTTTCTGCCTTCTGGTGCTGGTTTTCTTGGCATTCTGCAGAAAATAAACATCAACATGACATCACTTTAGAAAGCCAATATACGTATTTTGACGGTACACAGTGAATCATTATCCACTGTGTCCCCGTAATGAACTATCCACTGTGTACCCCCCCGACATACTGTTTTTATTGCATCATAACAAAAAAAATACATCACAATACGTGGCAGACTTACTCTGAAAGTGGTGCTTAAGAAATCGTTTTTATGAAAAAGTATTGAATAAGGCATAAAACGAATACATACGAAGAGAGAAATCACCAATACTTACATGTTTTTTTTTTTTTTTACCTCGCAAAATCAAAAATCTGTCACTACACGTGTAAGCGACGGCGCTGACTAGTATACATAGTAGTCTTTGCTAGTATAGTAGTTATCTGTGGACGGCGCAGAGGCTCGCTGACTAGAGCGGTGGCGTTGTATGTTTGAAAGCGAGGCAAGAGAAAGAGATAGCCTGTGTCACGCCATTCGTTCTGTCCAATAAGGCGATGCTTCACTGTGTACACTTGATTCACTGTTCCCACAACGACCCTACCTATCATATACCCTTTTAAGGTATATAAATCTGGATTCAAAAACTTTACGCGATATGAAGATATAAAGAGATTTCATCAAATTTCAAGCGGTGTTTCTTTGGCGAACGAATACATAGCTCCCTCTGAATACAAAACGATAGACTAAAGAGAACAAATTTGTTCATTTTGTTATAAAACATCCCTGAAAGTTTCAGCTTTAAATCCTGGATGGAATAAAAGTTATAAAAACAAGAAAGTGTCAGCAATTCTCTTATAAACCGACTTAATTACGGAGGCTACGAAAAAGCGACCGTTTCATACTTGCGGGTGTCCTACTCAAATAAGCAGCCTAATAATCGATATTGAGTACAGTCGGGCAGAATAATATTAATGAACTTAACCGAAATCTCAAATGTTTTAAGTATAGGTAATTTGGTGTGAAATTATAACATTAGCAATATTCGACTAAATTCGTTTTTAGCAATTAGGTAACCAGAATTAAAAGAAACATGGTTCAAACTATGTAATAGTATTAATTATTGATGAATGCGTTTGGATGAGTACCTACTTTTGTTAAAAAAAAACTACATTATATTAAAATAATATTGAAATATATAAAGATTTATCACACGTCACGTCGTCCAACACGAGATTATTTTGGTATTTCTGTCTCGCTTGTAGTGACAAGCGGGACACCAACATAGCGATATTGGTGTCCCTTTCTAACAACGTCGCGAAGCACAGGCATATTTCAACATAGCAAACTAATTATAAACACTGTATTCATATATTAGGTCTTTCACCCCAACTCTTAATACAGTACGAGATGACCGACTGACACATGGCGAGATACACGGTGCATATTACATAAGTATTGGCAATGTGTCTGAGTGTTTTAAAATGATATATGAGTTTCCGAACTCGAGCAGTAAGGTGCGTGATATGTGCTTTGAAGTTAAGGTGTTTATCTAAGATTATACCGAGGTATTTAGTTGTGTCAGTAGAAGAAATTGTAGGACAGTTGCAAGAGGCCGAATTGGCTTGACAGGTGTGAGCTTTTAAAGTAATGGGTGCTAAGGGTTGCGTAGTGGAGTTTAGTGAAAATGTTATGAATTTAGTTTTATTAGTATTTAGCGTGAGTGAGTGAGATATAAGCCATCTGTATATTGAATCAAATCCATTTTGAGCAGTTGCTTGCAATTTAGCCCATGATTCATCGTAAAAGGTAATTGCAGTGTCGTCGGCAAAAGAGACAATGTTACCGGAGGTTAGGTGCATATTGCACAGATCGTTTATGAACACCAGGAACAATGTAGGACCCAAAACACTGCATTGAGGCACGCCATATGAAATAGGTAGCTCCTCGCTATGGCAACCGTCAATCATGACTACCTGCCTACGGTCTGAAAGATAAGAATTAAAAAGCTGGAGTTGGATACCACGAACGCCTAGACATTCTAGTTTAGACAAAAGGCAGGGGAGAGGAACGGTATCAAATGACTTTGCAAGATCAATGAACACTGTGAGGCATTTTTTGCGTTGATTTAGTTTGTCAACGATTCTATATATCAGTTGCAAGGCTGCATCAGAAGTTGATTTTTTCTTCCTGAACCCAAATTGGTTGGTTGACAATAAATTATTACTTTCTAGGTATGTGGTAAGCCTGTTATTAATGAGTCGTTCTAAGATCTTGGATAGAGCAGGTAGCACCGCAATAGGGCAATTTAAAAGGAAAACTATCACAGCTAAGTAGGCTCTACAAGTTAACGAGTAATAATTGACCAACTTAACTTTGCAGTTGCATAAACATGTTTTCCCATACATTCCGTATGGGAGAACATATTTTTCAACTACAAAGTTAAGTTTATTTTTGGGATAAATTCATCCCAACTACGGAACCCTTCATTGTGCGTGGTCCGACACGCACTTGGCCGGTTTTTATTTACGTTAGTTACCGAAGACTACGATAAAGCAACTTGAGGTTTCACAGAGAACTATACTGAAACTATGTAGGTACTTTTAAGCCTTTCCGATACTCTACCACACTTCTTTATGAATGCTGTGAAGTGCTGACTGTGCGACAACTGTTTGTATTAAGCATTGTTTCAAAACGGCATACTATCTTGGAGTACAATCCAACCCTAATAAGGCGGAAGGGTTTACCTGTATGTAAGAGATTAACACACTTAAAAACTGCTTTTATTCGTAGATTTTACCCCTTTTTGGGTCCCTATACAACCCCGGATCTAGGGGGGGGCAAGCCGAGGCCCGTGCCCCGAGCGCCAACTTCAGGGGGCGACAAATTCAAGCGTAGAAGACAAGTGCACCGCCCAACACACAGCATCTTTCAATTTTATTTCTTTTTTACATCAGTTTTGGCGCCCCTGTTGAATTGGCGCATTATCAATCGATACAATTTGATTAAATGTTGCTGCCAAAATTTTCATTTTGAGAAAATTTTAATTTCGCGGGGTCTCACTTAGCGCATCCCCATAAAAGATTGGCGGGGGGCGGCAGACGGTAGTTTTTTGCCCCGCCTCAAAAAAATTCTAGATCCGGGGTTGCCTATTTATATGATACACTTGTTCTATTATAGATTGTTATTGTTCTATTATGTTTTCAGATAGTTTAGGGAGAGGGTTAGGTAAATTATTAAGTACCCACCTAACAACCTGAGTCAATCTTCAGTTAATTATTGTACCTATGTCAGGGAAATCCTACGAAGAGATAATTTCATCAATAACAGAGAATATAAAATATGATCCGAAAGCCATTATTTCTGTATTTGTAGGCAATAGTACTAATGTAAAAAAAGATGGCATCACTGACAGTGTCACTGAAATGTTGAAGATGTTAATTGTTAATTGTCAGAAAATAATACTGTGTGCTTTTCCATACTTTAAGCACTTGTCAAGTAGGCAAAATCATAATATATATATGCTAAATAACCATATGCATTTATTAGTTAATCACTATAGTGACAAACTTATATTTTTTGACACCAACACTTTTGTTGAGAAATTAAAGTCGACTAGGGATACTGTGTATCCAGCGCCGGCCCGAGAATTCCTGGCGCCCTAGGCGAAAGGCTGGAACGGCGCCTTTTTAAGAAAATTTGTGACATAATAAAACAATGTTCTTTCTTTTTCGTGTGGTTAGCAGAGTTTTAGAGCCACCCATGGGCCTTAGTCGAGAAATATATCTCAGGCATGCCGGTTTCTTCACGATGTTTTCCTTCACCGTGTTTTAGGCAAGTGATAATTATATAATACGCACATGAATCCGAAAAGTCAGAGGAGCGTGCCTTGGGATTGAACTCGAGTTTTATTCAAGTCATAGGGACTTGAATGACAATAGCCATGATGCCTGGGTCAAAAAAAAGAAATTCTATTTAGTCCGTCAGTCAGATAATAAAAACATATTAGGCACGTATTTTTTGCTTTATCATATTAATCAAAAATGACTTAGATAAAACGCATTAAAGTTGGGGAGTGGGGGTCGCTACGTCACATAAGTATAAAATCTACATACAAGTGACGTCACGGCACATTTTAACTCAATGTATCGCCGTAATCTTTTGACAACATTAAAAAAGTAAAAATATGTGTCCAATATTTTTTATAATCTACAAGACGGACAAAAAATATTTTTTTAGTCATCATCCCTATTCAAAAGTGCATGTGAATGGTTTAATTTAAATAAATGGTTTGAGTTTGAATAAAACAATAATGTAAACAGATTACCTATTTATAGGTGTGTAATTTAATATAAAAAATAAGAGTTCTTATTTTATACATAACTAGCTTTTTCCCGCGGTTTCGCCCGCGTGGATGTCGCAAAATATCCTATGGGAACATGCTACCGGAATTCAGAGTATCCTATGTTCTAAGCCAGAATATGGCCTATCATCATTCATCATTCATCTAAATACGTTCAGCCGTTACGGTATTAAAAGGTAACAGGCAGATAATAAATCTGTACTGAAAATGCAAAATTGAAAGCGTTAAAGGATAACTTCGTTGTCTGTCAAGACCCTTTTTCTCAGAAACGCCTGGAGGCATCAAGTTGAAATAGATATCAAAAACTTAGATCTACGGTCCCTTGGAGCTGTAAAGAAAATCAAACTTCCAAGTCAATGCAATAAAAAAATACGGCCATTAAATTATATATATTTATTTATTTATTCTTCAGAAAGCTTACAGTCTAATATCTATTTACTATGTACAGTAAGCGCTCAAAAGTGCATAAGCACGCTAAGAGTCGTATTGCTGTGAACACGCGGTGTAGTCCGTACATTTGTATGTATGTGTAAACAGTCAGACGTCTGTGGTGTGAGTGCCGTACACACACCACAGAGAACGCAGTTTTGCACTACACACTGTCGTATCGTCACGGTTCGCGGGCGCCGCACTTATATTTCCATCACTTTTGTTAGCACGAATCATAAGCGTGACCTTGGCCAGTGTATCGCATTGCTAAAATTCGAAAATAAATTATAAGTGCAGATAGCAGAAGGCGTTAAGCGTTGGTCTTAGATTCAAGCTGGCTAAGGTTCTAATCTCGTAAATCACAGCGCTGTTTTTGCAGATATTATTATTTTTGTTTGCAATAATAATATTTTTAAATATTTATTAATGTTGTTATTGCAATAAAGGGTTTAGAATAAAAAATGCGTGATATGTTATAATAAAAATAAATAAAATTTATTCGTTATATTTATTTTACTTAAGTATAGTTAACAAACTGCTACAATTATTTATCATTACTTCACCTGAATAATATGTGAAATAGAGGTCTAGAAACTTGGAAGCAATTTGTATTATTTTGACATATTTAAATTTTAAATGGATTTTTTTCACCATAAATATAAAGCTTTGATCATGGTCGAAGTAATTAAGCAATAAATAAGAATATTAGACTACTTAAAATGTAAAAAAATCTACTGACAAAATTGTTGATTTTAAGGTTAAAGGCAGTTTGTTCTTATTAATTATTTTAAACTTTATTTGGCTTTAGTAAATATTGGTTGGTATTGAGGTTATAGCTTAAGTATTCATTTTCTTTACGAAAAGAAGATTGAAACTAAACCTCAAATTTTAATCCTAAAATAATACTATTACTAAAATAATATTAAACAATTTCGGTATATCTGCAAGAAATACGACAAACACCCTATTGAAACGTACTTAAAAAATTCGTTACCATAAATTCATGCAATAACGAATCTGTTGTTTATTAAGTTGGTACGGTCAATATTTTAAGGTCAAAAACGGTTTTCTAGCTGGTCTTCAGTGATGCAAGCCTTCAGAGTGCACGGCGAACGGTTCATAATGACGTGTTTTTAATAATTCAGCAAAATATCTCGTTGGTATGAAACCATTTGTTTCATTCACCATTTGACGTCGCTGCTACTCGATAATGAGCCCCTTCCTCATATCTCTTAACCCTCACAGTATTTCTCTAGAACAAAGAAAAACATTGTTTTTATTACACATAATACCTAATTATTTATTATTCACTAATCGAATTAAACCTCACAATGAATTTAAAACTTTAAAGGCATCTTCTGTCTCAACAATACCTCTGTTCTATCAACAATACCCTTGATTAAGATTTATGTTTAGTAAAATATGAAATATATAAATGATAACACTCACACTTAGTCCGGTTTCATTAGATATTCACTTCACTTTTGCGCAGCGCAATAATATTCTCTGATCTGATCTGATCTCTTCAATATATTTTATGCCTGCTTTTTGATAATAATAACCACAACACTGCGCTAAATACTCGTCACCAATATTATCCACGAACCAACAAAGTTCTATTAATTGAATACTCGTAACAAACTGCATCTACCCCACAGAAATCGAAATAATTTACTTAGTTTTTTGTGGTCTACCTGCTAAACTTTAATATTTAAGTGAACAAGACGAATGAAACTAAAAACGAATGATGATTATCAAACTAGTCATTGGTTGCAGACAAAGTGAGTGTGTGTGTGTAATGTGCGTGTCTACAGTATTGTAACAACTTATAGAAGAAGGTCGTAAGTCAAACCGAAGCGTTAGTCTATTGCTTTGTGAGATTGCTTATGGACTTTTGGTCGGTACTGTACAATAGCGCTTACGATTGCCATTTAAAAGCTTCCACAAATTAAAAACTATGTACCTAAAATTAAAAAGAAAGAAAAGATAAAGAATACAAAAATAAAAACAAAATCTTCTGTATAACCTAACAAAAAATGTTCGTTAAACAAAACAAAAAAAAACTTCTTTAAAACAAAACATTTAAGATCTTTATATTTATGAATCATAAACACTATCATAATAATTAGGTAGTATCTAGTAAACGTGTCGTCTTTATTTATTGTGCTATAAACAAACAAACAAAATGTACACATGTGTTATATGATATATAATTATGAATAATGCTACTCATTGCGGTCTATAACAAAGTATTCTTTATTTATAGTACGTCTTAATGTGCTAGGGCTGGTTATAAATAGATCAACATCTAAGTGAGAGGGCAGGTTATTAAAGCTTGTTGCGCTACGTAAGAAGAAGGCATTGCGTCGGTAGTTTGTTGATGCAAATGGAACGTGAAGAAGTGGCCGCCGTCTGTAGCCTACGTGATGGGTTCGGAGTGATATTTTGGAGAGAAGTTGGGGACAATCGATGGAATTATTGGCAATATTTAAAAGAAAAGTAATATCATTAGCATGGCGTCTGTTTTCCAGTGGTAGAAAATGGTATCGTTTGCAACGATGAGTGTAATCCGTTGAGCATTGCTTTGTTTTAAAATCTAAATATGCTAGAAACTTGTTCTGAATGCTTTCTATTCTTGACTTATACACGTCATATTTTGGGTTCCACACTTGAGATGCATATTCAAGGTTGCTGCGTACTTATGAACAGTATAATACTTTGAGTGGTTTTAGAGAGCTGAAGCAAGTAGATGATCTGATTATAAAACCTAGGGACTTGGACGCTTTCTTCACTATTTCATCAATATGCATTTCAAATATGAGTTTACTGTCCTGGACAACGCCCAAGTCCCTAATACTGTTCACCTTAGTGATTGTTTGGTTATCCAATGCATACCCTGAACCAATTGTCTTCTTTTGCCGTGTATAAGTCATATGGAAGCATTTGGATACATTTAATTGAAGTTTGTTTAGTCTACAGTAATCACAGACTATAGACAGTAATCTACAAATCTATTGAGATCTTCCTGAAGTAGTGATGTGTCAGATGAACAACGTACTATTTTAAGTATTTTCATGTCATCGGCGTATAATAGAATGCACGAGTTAATAAAACATTTCTTAATATCTGCTATAAATAGATTAAATAGGAGAGGTCCTAAAATGGATCCCTGAGGAACTCCAGATGTTATCAAATTCCAAATGGAGGTGAAACCTGTAGTACTACTGCTTGTGATCTGTTTTCAATGTAAGAGGAAAACCATCGATATAGGTCGCCATGAATTCCAGCTAAGTAAAGTTTACGTAATAGTACCCTGTGGTCAATGCGATCAAAACATTTACTGTAATCCGTATAAATTACATCAACTTGTGCACGTTACTCCATATCTTCAGAGATAAATTCATTGGAAAGAATAAGGTTAGTGGTAGTACATCGGTTACGAAGAGAACCATGCTGCTCATCACCAAAGTCACATTTTAAAGCTGAATAAACTACGAAGTAAACAACGCGCTCTAGTACTTTTGAAAACAGGCATAGCTTCGAAATAGGACGATAGTTATCTACGAGGGACTTATCACCTTTTTTAAAAACTGGCGTGACGAATGCAGATTTCCAAATTTTAGGAATAGTGCCTTCTGTTAAAGACCGTTTGAATATAATACAGACAGGCTTGGCTAGACTTTTCGCACAGTTGACTATAAATATAGGCGGTATTAAGTCAGGGCCACCTGATTTAGAGAGATCGAGCATTTGAAGTAACTTTAGTACTTTTTCGTGGCATACCTCTATGGAGCTGATGCTCGCTGTGGATGGTATTGTGGCTAGATCTTGATCCTGGTCGTCTGTGTCTGGCTCTTGAAATGTTGACTGAAAGTATGTAGCGAACAGGTTACTGATTTCTTTCCAGTGTCTACGATTGTATGTTGATATTTCAGAATATTAGGGAAGTTACTATTACTTCTCTTGCTTTTAATATGGACCAAAAAATTTTTGGGTTCTTAATAATTGATGACTCGACTTTATCCATATACGTACGGTAACAAGATTTCTCCACTTCTGCAGATCTATGACGCAATAAAGAAAAGGTTTGGTAATCGGATATATTTTCATAAGTTTTAAATTTCCGGTGATGTTTATATTTTTCTTTTAGGATCTTAATTAGTGCAGATGTATACCAGGGAGGGTGTGATGAATTTTTAACAGTCTTTTTTGGAATGTACTGATCTCTGATTTCATAGAGTTTGTTTTAAAAATGATTAACAGCATTGTCTAGTGGCTCAGCACTCAGCAGCTCGTCCCAGTCAACGTCATCAAGAGCGGACATGATAGCGACGTAGTCTCCTTTGTAGAACTGATATTTAGTGTTAGTTTTTTCTGACAGTGAGTGTATTTGAACAAAATCAGCCTGAATAGTAAAGGGTTTGTGATGCATGTCAATAGGTACTGCTAATGGGTCAAGACATTCGTGTATACCGCATATTTATATTGACACTCGCAAATAAAACAAAACCTATATGGTACTTCCCGTTGTCCTAGCAGCATGAAGTTTGGCGAGAAAACTTTCATTACCTATATATCACCTCCTTTAGGATTATTTTTGAGACAAAAAGTAGGCTATGTCCTACCCTAGGATGCTGTTTATCCCCTTGGCAAATTTGATCGAAATCGAATTCGAATTTAATTGTGGTTTAGGCGTGAAAAGTTAACATACAAACAGACATTCTTGTATTCAAACCTCAGTTGGCTCGATTATAGTTTTTGGATTTTTTTTGTGAAAATTGGCAATTTTTAAGAAATCTGTGAATGCAGATCAACATGTTTCAAAAAGTTATGGACAGTCTCGTTAGGCCCTTTCGTTTCGGTACCGATTCTGTACCGTTTCGGTACTGCTTATGTTTCCTCACTGGTCGGTAAACCGAAACGATAACGCACGCGCGCACTGCTTTCATTTAGAATTCCAAATTCAAATTAATTCTATTGGTTGGCGAGCCCATGACCAAAATTTTTGCCTCATCGTTTTATGAACAAAATCGTATAAAATCGATAGATTTGGTTATTCAGAAATACAAAAATCCTAATTTTAGAAAATTTCCGCGTTACTTGTGACCTGACCGCATGAAAATTCTGTAAAAAAATTTTCAACAGTTCGGTAATAACCAACTGTTTTATAGCAATCTGTCTGATTTTCAGAATATAGTTGAACGATAGATTTTAGATACCGAAAACACAATTTTCAGAAACCAGTAGCGTAACACGTATTGTTCGCGCAATCCACGAAGACGCGCCCCACTCCGCTCCGCGCCGTACTAGAGTTCAGCTTACAGTGCAGTACAGTAATCGCGGAGAGGGGCGCGTCGTCGTGGATTGCACGGACTATACCAAGGAGACCATAATTAGTTAAAAATGAGGCAAAAATAAAACTCATAGCATCCCGTCTGAAAATCTTGTTTTTATGTGAAGATTGGTCAGTTGATGCGAATGTTGGCAACGTCGCAAATAGCTGTCAAATATTTACCTGTTTTGATTAATCTATACATATAATAAAATCGTAGCGAAGTCAAAACTATACATTGAATATTTTTGAATAAAAGTAATTGCTACGAGGTCTAGGATCGATTCTAATGCCGAAAATATATTTTTTAGAATTTTTGTCTGTTTGTCTGTATGTATGTTCCAGCATGGCGCAAATTCTACCGGACAGATTCTGTTAAAATTTTGTATAGATATTCCCTGTGTCTCTGGTCAAGTTATAAGGTATAAATTATCACGCTATTTGCTATGGGGGATGAGAGCAATATAACATTATGTCGTATTTTAATGTTCTAGCATGACGCAAATTCTACGCGATAGATTCTGTTAAAATTTTGCATAGGTATTCCCTCAAACTGTAGGGTATAAACTATCACGCTATTTACTATAGGGGACGAGCAATATTATATTATGTTCGTATTTTTGGAAAAAAACGCGCCAAAATTTTAGGATTTCGTAGATGGTTATCGATTTAACTTTTTAAATGATTATCATCAGTAATCATCACGCATGAAACTAAGCAGTCAATCATGAAATATATAGGAACGGCTATTTTAGGTGAATTTCAACGAAGCAATTAACTCGGCGGTTGGACGATTGCTTTGCAAACATGGGGTTTTAAATTCGATTCCCAACTACGGTTTTTTTTTGTTTTTCTTTTTTTTCAAATTTTGTAATACGATTTTTTTTTATGATGTAAGTATCCATAATCTATACATATAATAACATCTTAGCGAAGTTAAATTTTTTTAAAGAAAGTTATTGCTACGAGGTCTGGAATCGATTCTTATGCGGAAAATATAGTTTTTAGAATGTTTGTCTGTTCCAACTGTAGGGTACCAACTATCACGCTATTTGCTATGGGGGATAAGCAATAATACATTATGTTCGTTTTTTCTCTGCAAATTATAAAAGGACGCGCCAAAGGTTGGGATATTGTAGATAGTTACCGATTTAACTTTTTAAATGATTATCACCACGCTATACCTACCTTTATGGAACTATGCAGTCAATCATGACATAATTATATAGGAACGGCTATTTTAGCTAACTTTCAACAAAGGGAATAAGTAAGCGGTTGGATGAATGATTTGAAGTCCTAGGGTACTAAGTTCGATTTCCATCTGTTTTTTTCGTTTTTTTTCAACTCTTTTAGGTTGTATTCTGATCATCGAAGGCTGAAAGCTGCGGGTGTCGACCTCAGGACAAGCTGCTTCTCACACGGACAACTGTTACGTCGCTTGCTCCCGAGTCACCATTCCTGACTCTCTGTATATTTTGGCTGCTGAAAGTAAAACTACAAACGTAATATACAGGGAAGTTTTATAAAAATGTGGCTGTTATTGTAGTATATTGTGGTGTCTTACGACTTCCACGCGAACGAAGTCGCGGGCAGAAGCTAGTTTGACAATATTACTGTATGGAAATATTAGTAGAACACTAGTTAGGAGCGTTTTTTGGCTCCGTGAAGTCCAAACCCCGCTGCCCATCATTTTCATGTGGCGGCCGTTATTTGACAGCGGTTGTGTCGGCCGCTATGTGGAGGCCGTTATTTGGCGGCCGCTATATGGCGGCTGTTATATGGTGGCCGTTATTTGGCGGCCGTCATCTAGCGGCCGTTATGTGGCGGCAGTAAAGTAGCGGCCGCAATTTGGCGGCCGTAATGTGGCGGTCGCAATGTGGCGGTCGCAATGTGGCGGCCGTTGTGTTGTGGCCGTTATGTTTACGTTACGTGGCGGCTGTTATATGGCGGCCGTCATTTGGCGGCCGTCATCTAGCGGCCGTTATGTGGCGGCCGTAATGTAGCGGTTGCAATGTGGTGGCCGTAAAGTGGCGGCCGTAATGTGGCGGTCGCAATGTGGCGGCTGCTATGTGGCGGCCGTTTTGTTGCGGCTGTTATGTGGCGGCCGCCATGTGATGGCTTTTATATGGTGGCCGTTATTTGGCGGCCGTCATCTAGCGGCCGTTATGTGGCGGCCGTCATCTAGCGGCCGTTACGTGGCGGCCGTAATGAGGCGATCGCAATGTGGCGGCCGCTTTGTGGCGGCCGCTTTGTGGCGGCCGTTTTGTTGCGGCCGTTATGTGGCGGCCGCCATGTGGTGGCTGTTATATGGGGACCGTTATTTGTAGGCCGTCATCTAGCGGCCGTTATGTGGCGGCCGTAACGTAGCGGTCGCAATGTGGCGGCCGTTGTGTTGCGGCCGTTATGTGGCGGCCGTTACGTGGCGGCCGTAAAGTGGCGGCCGTAATGTGGCGGTCGCAATGTGGCGGCCGTTTTGTTGCGGCCATTATATGGCAGCTGTTACATGATGGCCGTTATTTGGCGGCCATAAAGTGTCGGCCGCAATTTGGTGGCCGTAATGTGGCGGTCGCAATGTGGCGGCCGTTGTTTTGAGGTCGTTATGTGACGGCCGCTATGTGGCGGCCGTTTTGTTGCAGTCGCAATGTAGCAGCCGCTATGTGGCGGCTGTTATATGGGGGCCATTATCTAGCGGCCGCTACGTGGCGACCATCATGTGGCGGCCGTTATGTGGCGGCCGTTATGTGGCAGCTGTTACATGATGGCCGTTATTTGGCGGCCGTAAAGTGTCGGCCGCAATTTGGCGGCCGTAATGTGGCGGTCGCAATGTGGCGGCCGTTGTTTTGAGGTCGTTATGTGGCGGCCGTTACGTGGCGGCCGTAAAGTGGTGTAATGTGGCGGCCGCTATGTGGCGGCCGTTTTGTTGCAGTCGCAATGTAGCGGCTGTTATATGGGGGCAATTATCTAGCGGCCGCTACGTGGCGACCATCATGTGGCGGCCGTTATGTGGCGGCCGCTATGTGGCGGCAGTTTTGTTGCGGCCGTTATGTGGCGGTCGCCATGTGGCGGCTGTTATATGGGGACCGTTATTTGGCGGCCGTTATATAGCGGCCGCTACGTGGTGACCATCATGTGGCGGCCGTTATGTGGCGGCGGTTATGTTCTTCTGACTATTCTTTTCAAAATCTGTGAATGCAGATCAATAAAGCGATAACCTTTAAAAAAAAAACCGAACTATATGCAATATAACCTTATAGGTGGGATTTTTTTTTTTTTTTTAAATAAAGGCTAGCCAAAATTTTTTATATAAGGTAAACCTTTTTACAATTTGCAGTGAACATTACATTTGCAATATTCTGCTCATCCCCCACATAACAAATAGCACGATATTTTTTTTTTTAAGTCTATTGTGACGTTTCCATTATTTGACATATTGATTATTTATTTATACCAATTTTCAATTTAAACCAAGCCACCAGAGGGCCGCGCCGCGACCCTCGGCAGCGCCTGTGTGTGAAACCTATGAAGCGTCTCTTTTTAATGTCGTCCTGTTTCGCCGCGTTATTTTTTTTTTGAAATTTTTACATACCCCCCCCTAATGCCCTGGTGCCTGTGTGCGCCGCACACTTCGCACATAGGTACAGTAAGCGCTCAAAAGTGCATGAGCACGCTAAGAGTCGTATTGCTGTGAACACGCGGTATAGCTCGTACATTTGTATGTGTAAGCAACACGATACACACACCACAGATAACGCAGTTACACGAAACAACAATATATTTCCGTCGCTTTAAACATGCTAGCACACACGCACTATGCGCGTGAACTTGACCAGTTAATGGCATTGCTAAAATTCGATAGTTACTTAACAAGCGCAGATAGCAGAAAGCGTTAAGCGTTGGTATGGAATTCAATCTGCCTCAGGTTCTAATCTCGTGAAATACAGTGCGGTTTTTTGCAAATATTATTATTTTTGTTTTCGATAATAATATTTTTTAAATATTGCTGCTTTTTTATGTTGTTATTGCAATAAAGGTTTTAGAATAAAAAATGCGTGATATATGATAACAAAATTAAAAAATATATGTTTATTCGTTATATTTATTTTACATAAGTTAATAAACTGCTACAATTATTTATCATTACTTCAGCTGAATAAGATGTGAAATAGATGTCAAGAAACTTAGAAGCAGTTTGTATTATTTAGACATATTTAAATTATGAAATATTTTAAATTTTTAATGGATTTTTTCACCATAAATATTAAGCTTTGATCATGGTCGAAGTAATTAAATAATAAATAAGAATATTAGACTACTTAAAATGTAAAAAACTACTTACAGAATAGGTAATTTTAAGGTTAAATATGGGTAGTTTGTTTATATTTTATTTGTATTAATTATTTTACATTTTATTTGACTTTAGTAAATATTGGTTGTTATTGAGGTTATAGCTTAAGTATTCATTTTCTTTACGAAAAGAAGATTGAAACTAAACCTCAAATTTTTATCCTAAAATAATACTATTACTAAAATAATATTAAACAATTTCGGTATATCTGCAAGAAATACGACAAACACCCTATTGAAACGTGCTTAAAAAATTCGTTACCATAAATTCATGCAATAACGAATCTGTTGTTTATTAAGTTGGTACGGTCAATATTTTAAGGTCAAAAACGGTTTTCTAGCTGGTCTTCAGTGATGCAAGCCTTCAGAGTGCACGGCGAACGGTTCATAATGACGTGTTTTTAATAATTCAGCAAAATGTCTCGTTGGTATGAAACCATTTGTTTCATTCACCATTTGACGTCGCTGCTACTCGATAATAAGCCCCTTCCTCATATCTCTTAACCCTCACAGTATTTCTCTAGAACAAAGAAAAACATTGTTTTTATTACACATAATACCTTATTATTTATTATTCACTAATCGAATTAAACCTCACAATGAATTTAAAACTTTAAAGGCATCTTCTGTCTCAACAATACCTCTGTTCTATCAACAATACCCTTGATTAAGATTTATGTTTAGTAAAATATGAAATATATAAATGATAACACTCACACTTAGTCCGGTTTCATTAGATATTCACTTCACTTTTACGCAGCGCAATAATATTCTCTGATCTGATCTGATCTCTTCAATATATTTTATGCCTGCTTTTTGATAATAATAACCACAACACTGCGCTAAATACTCGTCACCAATATTATCCACGAACCAAAAAAGTTCTATTAATTGAATACTCGTAACAAACTGCATCTACCCCACAGAAATCGAAATAATTTACTTAGTTTTTTGTGGTCTACCTGCTAAACTTTAATATTTATGTGAACAAGACGAATGAAACTAAAAACGAATGATGATTATTGAACTAGTCATTGGTTGCAGACAAAGTGAGTGTGTGTGTGTAATGTGCGTGTCTACAGTATTGTAACAACTTATAGAAGAAGGTCGTAAGTCAAACCGAAGCGTCAGTCTATTGCTTTGTGAGATTGCTCATGGACTTTTGGTCGGCACTGTACATACGGGCGGCGCGGCCCTGAGCCACCTCCCCTGTCCTCCCCTGTAAAAATGAATACCCCTTTTCACCCGGTTAGAGATAGATTTAAAAAAAAATCTGATATACGTTTTTATTTATTTTCAATCATAATAAATACTGAGTTTCGAGTTAATCAGAACGCGCGTTAAAATTATTCCATACAAACTGATCCTTTAGGGGGGTAGTTTAGAAAAACTAAAAATGGCAAAGTTTATAATTTACATAGATAAATATTCGTGCCAAGTTTCAAGTTTATTAACTCAAAGGAATAACATTTTTCATACAAACAAAATTCTCCCTTTTCACCCCCTTAGGCGCAGCACAGACGACACACTTTTTGTGCGATCGAGTCTGTGGTATCTTATTCGTAATGTGAGCTACGGAGTAAAGATTCAAGTTAATGGTTCCTGTATTTAAATTTTAAACTGACAGAAATTTTATATAAAAAATAACCTGCATGCGGAAAAACATTGGGGACAAATAAGAGATTATGTGCGCCACAGACTCGATCACACAAAAAGTGTGTCGTCTGCGCTGCACCTAAAGGTCGAATTTCCAAAAATCCGTTCTTAGCGGACGTCTACTAACTATGAACTACCTCCCTATCAACTTTCATCTTTATACGTCAAGCGGTTTTCGAGATTTCGTGATGAATGAAAGTGAGTGAGTGAGTGAGTGACCTTTCGCTTTTATATATTTAGATGGAGAGTGTATACACCTTTTTTTGCGGTATGAAAGAGTAAAGCTTATGAAATAAATGTTAGCAGGTTAGGTAAGATTTATTTTTCTTGCCTTAATTTTGGCAAAAGTAGAAACGATCTCCTTTAAATTGTAGCGGCATCTACATCACCACATGTGAACTACGCATCTCACTAACGTCACGCAAAAATCCTGCATCGCGCAAGCAGGGTTTACCGCGCGACCAGTATACAACGTCCCGACATCAATCATCCAACTGGTCGGAGGATCCTCCCTTGTCTATAGACGATGAGTGAACTTTACACCGTGTTCGGAAGTTTTATTCTGCATGTTTGGAAGATTTATTCTGCATCTCATGAACAACAAAACAACACATGCAAAACAACAACAACAACAACATGCTTAAGACATCCAAAAACATAGTTAATATTTTTTATCTGAGTAAACCTTTCATCGATTGCATTTATTTCACTATCCAGCACGGTAAAATAAAAAAAATATTTTGAACTTGTCTTTCTCATCATAATTGTATGGGATCGTCTTCCGATTTATAACTAAACTGCCTTTTCTTTTTTCTTAAGCGGACTGGCTTCGAGTCTGATGCGAATGATAATGGAATGTTGGCTTCTTCTGAAATTTCTCTTGCCAGCATTCTACCAACATTTTTTCATTCTACCATCATTTTTTCGTAACCCTAATCACTTCTACAACTTTCGAGAAAGGTTTTTGTTTTTAGGAGAGCATTTTGTAGAAGCGGTAAGATCAAATTCCTTTAATTAAAGAAGTTTGCTATAGTTTGACCGAGACTGCTGTACCGCGCCTTAAGAATGCGTGGTGAGACGGGACGAATGAGCGGCGGGACGCCGTGGGCGGTGACGAATGAGGGGCCTGAACTGCCCCCCGACTCGTCAGGCATATACCTATGGCGCGGTACAGCGATCGCGGTCAAACTATAGTAGTTTATAGCACTTTAATTAGCAAGTTAAGTGCTCAGGGTCTAAATATGTCCAATGGCAATATTTTGTATGAACAATTCTTTTCATTAGTGCAAACAGAGTTCAATAAGTCTTTTAAGAAAAAACTAAAACTATTTGCCCTAAGTTTTTATTCAGTGACTGGGCAACTAAAAGCATCAGGAAAAGTAGGAAAACATTATATGAACTGTATGGCCTTAAGCCGTATATTATAACACGGAAACTTTTAATAAGTAGTAGGTATGTTGCTACTTACTCTAAAACTTTTAAAAATATCTGCAAAGCAGCTAAAGCTTATTTCATTAGCAACAAGGTTAAATCGGCAGACAATAAAATAAAGACAGTTTGGAAAATTATCAACAATGAAACAAACAAGAAGAAAAGACATAATACAGATTACACACTAGACACTTTCCGCGATCTCAATTAGCGATAACATCGATGTTGCTCAGGAATTTGCAACTTTCTTTACCAATATTCCAATTAAAACTACAGAAACTTTAAATTCCTCCCCCTCACTTGCGATTGATTTATTAAAAGCGAATGTTTCAGCCTGCCCTATGGAATTTAAAAAACATACCCTGTGGTCGTTGTAAAGGCTTTTGAAGCAACTTAAGATCAAAATTACCGAAGATCTGTGGGGCATGTCTACTAAAGTTTGTCAATCAGTTCTTGAGACAATTGCACCCTATTTAGCTTTAATATTTAATTTGTGTGTAGATCAAGGGATATTCCCGGATTTAATGAAATACAGTAAACTTATTCCACTTTTCAAATTCGGGAACAGCAAAGACACTAATAATTATAGACCCGTATCGGTTTTGTCGGTTTTCAGCAAAGTGTTTGAAAAAGTTAATGTTAAATCAAATGCTCAATCATTTTAATCGTAATAACATCCTACACGATCAACAGTATGGTTTCACCAAAGGACGTTGCCCAACCGACGCCGGTGTCACCTTATTGAAACACATCTTTAATGCATGGGAAGAGGCACGAGATGCAAGGCATCTTTTGCGACCTATCCAAGACGTCCGTGACTACCGCAGGACCACCAACGCCAATCGCTTCCATATTTAGTAAATAATTAGTACCCAATTGGTACTAATTAGTGCTCGAAAGACAAAATTGGTACCTTAGTAGTTTTCGAGAAACTCGACTTTGAAGGTGGTCCGGCGGTAGTCACGCTCCCTTCAGCAGGACCACCATGAGCGCCGAAAAAGGGGGCATGCTGCAGCTATTCTAACTATACAAACCAATGTTCTATACAAGTATTTTTCTCCACCAAGGCGATCTTGTTCAAGTTTTCACTTCTGTCGGCACTCCCGGAGTGCCACCACTTTTTTTCACTCTTTAGGGGGCTGGTTTATAATTTATCTACGTTACAATAGCCTAATATCAACTGCTCATCACCTTTAACAAAATATTTTTTTTCCCGATGCAGGGACTTTAATTGTTGTGGAGTTCTCCAGGTAGGTACTTCACCATCAGCTCCACTGCACCTTATTTATGAATTGTGACGAGCATTAATTGCTTACCAACCATATTAAAGTAGGTGTAATCGAATTGCAACCCGTGAAATACATTTTTTTGAGTAGGGTCGGTGGCCATCTGTGTCCTTCATTTCAGTTCCACTTTACCAAATGGTGCTTTCCAATAGTAAATGCACGAGTTACTATAAAAAATACCCCTAATCGCTATAGGTGTGCCTATGATATTTGAAGTTCCCTCGATTTCTCCAAGATCTCGTCATCAGATCGTGACCAAATAACAATGGGACCAACTAGAAACTATACCCTTTCAAACAAAATCGGTCCAGCCGTCTTTGAGTAATCGGGAAACATACTTGCATTTAAAAAAAAGATTGACGAACTGAGAACCTCTTCCTTTTTTTGAAGTCAGTTAAAGAGTGCAATAGGTACCTACGCGGTCAAAATGTATGGAAAAGCTTTTTAAAAATAACCGACGAAAAATATTAGGGAGCGCCTACGCTGCCGGCGCCGGCTCACCAATTGGCTGCGGGCGCCGGTTGATGAATTGGCTGCCGGCTCTGAGTTTGAAAAAAAAAGCGGGTTGGATTTTTTTCAATATTACATTTCCGTAATCAATGATTTCCATACGCCAGCAATCAAGTACTAAGTACCCGGAACCGAACTAGTTAGATTAGGTTAAATATTTTTACTCGCAAAAAAAGGTTATTTAGTTTAGGTTAGAACTGTGACCAAAAAACGACTAGAATATATAGAAAAAATAGTTTAGTTAGGGTTAATTAGTTGGGAGTTCTGAATACTAGACGGGATTCCATAAACGCCGCGCCGCCGCGCCGCCGCCGGTGTCCATTATGGGAGCCGCAGAGTATGTAGTGTGCCGGCAGCCGATGTTTTTGATCTCGGCTGCTGGCAGTAATGTCATGCCGGTTCCCAATGGCGTTATTTTTGGGAGCCGGCGCCGGCAGCGGAGGCACTCTCAAAATATTAACGCCCGGGGGTATCATGTACTGAATCCATGATTCCAACAGTTTTCGCGTCGATATCCCTGCCACCCTGTATACTGCTCCAGGGAGGGTAATACACGACCCCGAGTGATGCACTTTGTATGTCGGACATTCTCGGGGACTGGAATCAGCCCTCGAGGATACATGTCCCATGTCACAGAGCACATCGACTTCCTGAAGCAGAAAATTTGTGCATGGGGCGAGCCAGAAGCATGTTTCAGTGGGGTTATTCCTGTTAGGCTACCTGTCAACTGGAGTGGAGCCTTCGATCAACAATATTGTTGATCGAAGAGTGGAGCGGAGAAATATGTCAATATTAACCAATAGGAGCGGAGTTTAGATTCTATTGGTTAATATTGACACATTTCTCCGCTCCGCTCCGCTGCCTCGCTCCATTCCAGTGGACAGGCAGCCTTATCCACCCTAAGGTGGATACTCGGAAACGTATGTCCGAGAATCCACCAATCGTCGGTTCACTAACCGACGATTGGTGGAACCTCTTAGACAATTTTAAATGGAATGAGGCACTCCTCATTCCATTTAAAATTGTCTAAGAGGTTATGTGATTCACCTCATGGTTCCCAGATATGAAAACATAATTATAACGATAATTACCCCACCGCCGTATCTCTACGTTGACGTCGTGGTGGAGCTTGCGTGCTCCGAACTCTAGGCCTGAGCCAGAAGAATTTACTTTGCCGGAACAGGTCTGGAATGAGGAGCCAGACCAAGAGAGATACAAAAACCCGCAGGGCAGCATGTGGCGAGCTGTTGGGCAGTAGCGACCACACGGACCCGGGAGAAGTCTTGTTCCTCACCTCTGGCTTGCCTTTATTGGCCGGCTTGAGTGAACATTGACGAGGAATAGAGCTCCCACCTCATTCTTGCCTTTATTGGTCGGCTAGAGTGGAGATTCGCAAGAGCAAACTTGCTCGGAGGAAGGAAGTATTCCAGTAAGATGCTGGTAGAGATCTTGACCGTACTTCTGGGATTGTCTCGATAGCCGTGGAATACCTCTCCACTCCTCATAAGCACCTCAGGACGTGTTGCCCCCTTGTCGCTACGACACTATGTGCTAGCGACCGTTTACGGGGGCCCATTATTGAGTGTGCAAGTCACCCCCTGCCATTTTATCCGTGTGCATACTCGTATAAAACATAGATCAGGCAGGGGCCATAGTCCTTCCATAGTTCCAGGTGACCAGTCCACTTTAGCAACCCAAACCCATAGTCCGATATCTTTGTTTCCATATCTTACAATAGTCCTACACCAACCGGGGGTTGTCCTTGGCTGCACTTGCATAGTGCGAACAGGGATAATCGTCGGTTGGTACCTCATTTCATTAAAAACTTTTTATAGTTCATTTTTAATAAATCAATGAAAACTACTTTAGCGTCTTGATACTCTGACTAAGTGAACCCTAAAATGAAAGACTTCTCGAGAAAATATAAAATTAAAAACTTTACTTTTAGTTTATGAGCTGTTTCTGTCCAACGTTGATAATCCTTAAATGTTATAGTCCGTGAGCCAGTAACAGGTTTTTCGGACCAATTTCCTCTCAAGCGATAACTCGTGAAATGCTTCAGAGAGTTGTATTAAACAGTATGGTGAACGTCAGCTGCCACTCCGTGGGTGGGTGGGGCAGCGGCAGCCTCTCAATCACGTAAAAAAATCATTTCCTCCCGACTGAAAATTTGTTAATTGATAATTAACGCAATTATTCGAAGATAAAAAAGTCAGCTGGCCGTACCGTGGTGGATTATACGTCAGCTGGTCACACGAACATGCAAAAAAAATTTTTTCGTTCAGTGATTTCCTCTCACTCGAAAATGTCTCAGATGATAGTTTACATGCTATTTTGAATAAATAAAAACGTCAGCTGGTTCTATGTTGGTGGAAAGGTCGTCAGCTGATGCAGTGAAAGGTGGAGCATGGGAGCCATCGCTTATTTAAATACTTGAAAATGTGTCAGATGATAGTTTACATGCTATTTTGAATAAATAAAAACGTCAGCTGCCTCTATGTTGGTGGAAACCCCTCAGCTGACGTATTTTAATGATTTTCTTTAATCCAATTGTTGAATGTATATGCTGTTGGTGTTCTTTATTAAATAAATAAATAGATTCCCAGTCTGTGATCATTCTTATCTACTGCAATAAGTTTATGTCACCCGAATCGGCAAAACCCATAGTCGGCCCATCACTAAGTAGGTATACGTTTTAGTGATGGGCCGACTTAGATTAATAACATACAGAATAATCAATATTGAAAAATTTAAAAACCCTTCTTAGAAGCTTTGTCTATGTGGGTATTTAGTATTTCCTCACGTGGTATGGCGGCGACTGTTCGAAAGCGTCAACACAAGCAATCTCGAGCGTGCTCGTGGCTGCGAAGAACGTACGCGAACGTAGTATGTCGCACGGAATTATACCTTGCAAGCTATTTTCAACTCTATTTTAGTTTCTTCTAAGTACATTTTCAATAAATCAATGAAAACTACTTGAGCGTCTTGCTACTCTGACTGTGTGAACCCTAAAATGAAAGACGTTAATAAAATATAAAATTTATTTATTAGGCATTTAATCTAAACAAACTGCCATTTACAAAATGTAATTTAAATATTCAGGAGATAAAACAAAGGTAAGATTGCGCGCAACAAATAATAACAGGCGGCTCGCACCCGAACGTTGCCGAGGTATTGCATAAAACAGTAATATAATAAAACACAAACAATATCAGATACACCATTCGATATCATTGAACTAAAATTAATTTATATGTAATAAAATCAGATTCCTATGTTAAAATTATAAACAGTTCAAAAATTAAACGAATGACTAGATAAAACAACACATTACAAAATAATCTATAAATTATAATATATAAAGGGTAAAATGAGCGAAAAGTCACAAAACTCAATTTACGCTCTCGGTTATTCCTACTCGTAGATGCGTAGTTGAATTCAGAATATTAGATATTATGCAGAAATGAATAAAAAGTTTATTTAAGTATATGGTGATGGTAAGAAAAAAATAGTTAAAAGTAAGTAGCCGAATGGAGGTATACCCTGCATCCTATTAAAAGCGATCGTCGCGTTATGCCACTTTTTGTTCCGAAAACCGGAAAGCGCCCTCTGTCGGCGCGACCACGCGTTCCGGCTCGTGACACGCACGCGACGATTGCTTCTAAATAGGACGCGGCCTAACTATCTCGATTTTGTAACTTTTCGCTGTTCAAAGGACGGTATAGTCTTGTACATAAATTCAAGGTACATAAGGTCAAATTAACAGCCTATCATCAGTTATATAATCATCGAACCATTACAAAAAATATTTTGGATTTCTTAAAAAAAGATATTTGATCCTACATTACCATTACAAAACGAGTATAATAAACAACATCACGCCTGTAATCCCCGAAGGGTTAGGCAGAGGTGTACCCATAGTACACACGGCTACACATCAAGCTAAACATTTCCAGTATAAGCTGACCTCGCATTGTACGGAAATCCTATACGATGCGAGATCAGTATAAACTGGAATTGTATAGCTTGATGTGTAGCCGTGTGTACACCCACATTTCGCCAGTTATGTTTAAGTCCCATGTAATAGGGGGCGAGCCTATTGCCATCAACCGGGCACAAATCCAGACTCCGACTTACTACTGAGAAATTCCAGATGGAAAAACCCAATACCACTTTGCCCGACTCGGGAATCGTAACCAGGACCTCATAATTAGCAGTAGCGTTTGCGACCACTAGACCAACGATGCAGTCCAGTAGTATGTGTATAATAAACATTAATATTAAAATATGTTACTTAAATATGAGAGTTAACAAAGTAAAGAGCCTACAAAAAAAAAACAACCATTATTAACGAATAAATCATTGAAACAGTGCGACGGTATTTGAATTTTTACCAAGGCAACATACAGTACCCGGGCGTTAGGCCCGGACTCCACTAAAGCGGAAACAAGAGATATGTTTTAAACAACCAATAGAGTTTCGTTATTCACACATCTCGTCTCCACTCAACTTCAGTGGAGACCACTGAGCGGAGATATGAGCTGTGCCTCGCAAGTTGGCGACGGCGTGCAGCGGAGACGAGAAGAGATGTTAGCGGCGTGCAGTGAGCAGCGCCGTAACAGTTCCGCTCTAGCCAGCACACATCTCCGCTCTAGCCAGCACACATCTCCGCTCCAGTCTAGCCAGTACGCATCTCCGCACATCTCCGCTTTGGTGGAGTCCGGGCCTTAAATATGACACATTGAGCTTTAGCAAGACTGTCACACAGGTACGAGTGATATAGATAGTGCAATCCACAACGACGCGCCCCACTCCGCGATTACTGTACTGAGAGCTGAACTCTAGTACGGGGCAGAGCTATTACATTTGAATCGAACTATACGAACTCGTCTATACCATCAAGCAATTCTCAAGTCTACATTCGTCCTGGAACGAAATTACTGGAATTCATGAGGGAGACCTTTGCCTAGCAGTGGGACATTGCAGGCTGACAGAAACCTGTAACCCTGTGTGTGTGTAATAAGGTGTTTCTAGCAAATAAACGTTTGGTTAGAATTGTAACTGTATCTTTGATTTACATGATTGAATTATTATTATAACAGAGATTCAAAGCTGGGCATAAAATTTAACAACAGCCTTCCTGTAACGGAATACCTACTTCATCATCAGCCTATAATGTTCCCACTGCTGGGACACAGACCTCCTCTCTGTAAGAGGGAGTGGGCCGTAATCCACCACGCGGGCCCAGCCCTACTTATAACAGAAGATTTTTACTAATAATAAAGACTACAATTTCCTACAACGACGGTACCACATACAAACGAGTACAAGTAGTATATAAAAATATTCGAATGAGTATATTATGTATAATTTATCATAGATACGATAAAGCCGATTTTTAATAGTTAAAACACTAAATTCTATTTGCAGAAACTTATGGGTGCTTTCAATTTAGGATATTTCAGTGGCAAGTGGCAATGTGCAAAGTGGCAATGAGGAGCAAGCTTTGCGATGCTGGAATCGATCGACGCTCGTTCAATTTAGTCGCATCGAATTACTGTCACCAATGCCACACAGCCATAACCGTATTGAAAGCACCCAAGTCGAAGTATTCGAGAGAATCAACCCCAAGTATCCAACACCTGACTGCACATATTCAAGTAAAATTTAGGTGACAATATTTTACTATATTGGGCACAATCATTGGAATACATAATGGCTGCAGCCATAGTTGTTGCGTCAGACTCCATATACTTACGCAACACTACTTCGAACTTTGATATGGACAAATGATTTTCTATGAAGAAATTCTTAGAAAGCCTGAAACATAATTCCCATAACTCTGTATCTACAGGAAAAATACTCATACATTTGTCTATTATTTGAGCTGCTTTTAAAGAAACGTCACACTTCACAATGTTTACGGTCGTGTTTGAAGATACTCCCGTTTTGCGATATTTTAGTTCATCGCAGCAACATGGCAGAGCATTGTAGATAGATGGATCTATTACAGGATATGGTTCTTCATTGAGAATAGACAAAGACACCTCTTTGATGCGCTTTGACATAATGTTTTTAATTATCAATTTTAGTTCTTCTTTCTTTGGGAAAGTTTTTGTCTCATTATTTAGATCTCCATCTGCTACTGCAGTATGCGTCATGTAAGTGGGATCATTTTGTAATTCATATTTTAAATTGTCTAATAACAATCTTAAACACTCTGAATATATTTTGTTATGGTACGCAAACTTAGCAGCCAAGTTGCAATTTCCTTTAAAGTTTTCCTCGTTTAACCACGGTTTTAGTATCAGGATCATATCATCAGCCCACGATTTCTTTTTAAAATCATTCATAGAAGCCAGTGGGTTTAATCGGGCTTCGATTGGTTTCCTTTGCAAATCGTCAACGTCAAAAGGAAACATGATATCAATTCTATCGACTTGTTGAAATTGAAATTTGTTGCTGCTCCGATTTGCTGGTATCTTAATAACGCGCTTTGTTGTCTTCATCATGATAACGCGGCTGACGCCTCTGTCCTTTTCAGTGAGGTACTAAAAATATATATTAAATTACTATTATTGAATCTGAGTGCATAAACTATGCATCATAAACATGCAGGATTGCAGTAATTTACCTGTAGATGTATGTTGCCCGAGACATATACTCTCCCGTCGTTATCGATATAAACTGTGAAGTCTCCTCCACATTCAACTATAGCATTTGTTTTAAGGTCCTTTGTTTCAATTTCTGGTGTTTTATCTGTACTAGTTTTAGCAATGTCCGTCTGAGAAACGGTGCGTATTTTTATTTCAGTCGGAATTGAAATCAGCTTTCGATCTCCACTTCCTGTAATATAAAAAATTGGAACATTATTTGAACGTAAAAAATACGTTTTCTATAGTAGTAATATACAGGGTTATTGGTTATTCGTCGGCAATCCGTTAAGGGGATGTAGGAGAGGTTATTTGCAACCAAATTACCCCTGATGACCCCTATGCCAATGTCAACCATTTTCGAGTAAGTAATTTGACATTTTATATGTATGAAGTAAAAATATAAAATGTCAAATTATGCGAATATGGTTGCCATTTGCGTAGGAGTCAATCGGCGTCATTTGTTTGTCAATGACGCCTCCTACATCCCCTTAATGTATTGCCGACGTATAACCATTAACCCTGTATATCAGGGTTACTGGTTATATTTTTCATTTTTATTTCATATATTTTAAAATATAAAATGTTAAATTACTTAAAAATGGTTAAGTTTAACCATTAACCCTGTACATCAGGGTTATTGGGTACATTTTATATTTTTAATTAATACATTAAAAAAAATACTCGAAAATTGTTGACATTGACATAGGGGTCATCAGGGGTTATTTGGTTGCGAATGACCTCTCCTACATCCCCTTAACGGATTACCGACGTATAACCAATAACCCTGTATACACGCAGTTCACACTCTTCACAATTCTACTGACCTATTTGCCCATCGAAGTTGAGGCCCCAACCGTAGAGGGTGCCAGCGTTATTGAGTATGAATGAGTGGTGCCAACCCGCCGACAACTGTCAATGAAATAAGTCAACAGTCAACAGCTGTGAGCTGTAAGGCTGGCTTCACAGTCAGCTGACCGCCAGCGCGGGCGGTAAGCGTGGCTCATATTCACATTGGATCAGGTAATTTTCACTATAAAACGGTACAAAGGCACATCTATCTCGTGCCCCGCGCCGTTTACCACTCGCGCCAGCGTAAGGCCGTCCGCTGCATTAAGTGAGCACGCGGAGCGGGCGCCCGCGCGGCGTGCTGTTGTCTATTATCATCCTTAGAGCAGCGCTGCGTGCGGCGGGCCTGCCGTCGCCGCGGCGCGATAGCAAACAGCACGCCGCGCGGCCGCCCGCTCCGTACACCCGCTTAACGCAGCGGACGGCCTAAGAGTGACTATGAAATCACCCTTAATAATATAGTAGTAGATGCGACAGAACGAAGTTGAAAAATATGATCAAGTAATTGCAATTTCCTTTGCCCAGGAGTGGGACAGCGTAGGGTATCAAGAAAAAACCAACCTAGTGCGTGTTGGACTACGCACAAAGAAGGGGTTCCGTAGTTTGGATGTATTTATCCCAAAAACGAAATTAACTTTGTAGTTGAGAAACATGTTTTCAAATACATCGATATACATCACGGTCAATTAAAATATTTTTTTATGTGATAAAACTACAAAGGAACAATTTTCGGACTTTTTCCTTTACTTGTGCTGTGAGACCTTGCTTCTTGCCAAATTTCATGATTCTAGGTCAACGGGAAGTACCCTGTAGGTTTTGATTTATTTGCGAGTATCGAAATATGTCACATAAATCGCCGTATTTTTTATTGCCAAGGGACCATAGACCTACTACGTATTTGATATTGATTTCAATTTGATACCTTCACGCGTTCCTGAGAAAATGGGTCTTGACAGACTGACGGACGGACAACGAAGTGATTCTGTAAGGGTTCCGTTTTTTTCTTTTGAGGTACGGAACCCTAAAAAGAAAACACATTCACAAATATTTCTACAGCCGCATGATTTTCTCAATGTCACATTATATCTCGATCACAATATGAATCGCGATCGTAACAAACACGTATTTACAGAATTATAATCATTAGAATCATATTCATGATTCTATATTTCCCTAAGTTGGATTTGCCCTCACAAATGTCATGATTTCATGAAAATGTCATTCAATATAAGAAATCCAACTTAGAAAGATGATTCTAATGATTATAATTCTGTAAATACATATTTGTTATAGTCGCGAATCATATTTTGATCAAGATACATCCTCCTTATCATCGCGCATTCCTCTCGTATTTCCGAAGATGGACGATGGTTCCCGAAGCAAATAGCACTTAATAGCACTTTTCTTGAGATGTCTACACATTATGTTACCTGCACGATCTCCCCGCGCACATGCTGCGTGTCCACGCGCTGCGGCAGCAGGTGCGGGTCGGGCGCGGCGGGCGCGGGCGCGTCGGGCGGCGTGTCGGCCGCGCGCCGCACCCGCTAACTGTACACATTATGTTACCTGCACGATCTCCCCGCGCACATGCTGCGTGTCCACGCGCTGCGGCAGCAGGTGCGGGTCGGGCGCGGCGGGCGCGGGCGCGTCGGGCGGCGTGTCGGCCGCGCGCCGCACCCGCTAACTGTACACATTATGTTACCTGCACGATCTCCCCGCGCACATGCTGCGTGTCCACGCGCTGCGGCAGCAGGTGCGGGTCGGGCGCGGCGGGCGCGGGCGCGTCGGGCGGCGTGTCGGCCGCGCGCCGCACCCGCTAACTGTACACATTATGTTACCTGCACGATCTCCCCGCGCACATGCTGCGTGTCCACGCGCTGCGGCAGCAGGTGCGGGTCGGGCGCGGCGGGCGCGGGCGCGTCGGGCGGCGTGTCGGCCGCGCGCCGCACCCGCTAACTGTACACATTATGTTACCTGCACGATCTCCCCGCGCACATGCTGCGTGTCCACGCGCTGCGGCAGCAGGTGCGGGTCGGGCGCGGCGGGCGCGGGCGCGTCGGGCGGCGTGTCGGCCGCGCGCCGCACCCGCTAACTGTACACATTATGTTACCTGCACGATCTCCCCGCGCACATGCTGCGTGTCCACGCGCTGCGGCAGCAGGTGCGGGTCGGGCGCGGCGGGCGCGGGCGCGTCGGGCGGCGTGTCGGCCGCGCGCCGCACCCGCTAACTGTACACATTATGTTACCTGCACGATCTCCCCGCGCACATGCTGCGTGTCCACGCGCTGCGGCAGCAGGTGCGGGTCGGGCGCGGCGGGCGCGGGCGCGTCGGGCGGCGTGTCGGCCGCGCGCCGCACCCGCTAACTGTACACATTATGTTACCTGCACGATCTCCCCGCGCACATGCTGCGTGTCCACGCGCTGCGGCAGCAGGTGCGGGTCGGGCGCGGCGGGCGCGGGCGCGTCGGGCGGCGTGTCGGCCGCGCGCCGCACCCGCTAACTGTACACATTATGTTACCTGCACGATCTCCCCGCGCACATGCTGCGTGTCCACGCGCTGCGGCAGCAGGTGCGGGTCGGGCGCGGCGGGCGCGGGCGCGTCGGGCGGCGTGTCGGCCGCGCGCCGCACCCGCTAACTGTACACATTATGTTACCTGCACGATCTCCCCGCGCACATGCTGCGTGTCCACGCGCTGCGGCAGCAGGTGCGGGTCGGGCGCGGCGGGCGCGGGCGCGTCGGGCGGCGTGTCGGCCGCGCGCCGCACCCGCTAACTGTACACATTATGTTACCTGCACGATCTCCCCGCGCACATGCTGCGTGTCCACGCGCTGCGGCAGCAGGTGCGGGTCGGGCGCGGCGGGCGCGGGCGCGTCGGGCGGCGTGTCGGCCGCGCGCCGCACCCGCTAACTGTACACATTATGTTACCTGCACGATCTCCCCGCGCACATGCTGCGTGTCCACGCGCTGCGGCAGCAGGTGCGGGTCGGGCGCGGCGGGCGCGGGCGCGTCGGGCGGCGTGTCGGCCGCGCGCCGCACCCGCTAACTGTACACATTATGTTACCTGCACGATCTCCCCGCGCACATGCTGCGTGTCCACGCGCTGCGGCAGCAGGTGCGGGTCGGGCGCGGCGGGCGCGGGCGCGTCGGGCGGCGTGTCGGCCGCGCGCCGCACCCGCTAACTGTACACATTATGTTACCTGCACGATCTCCCCGCGCACATGCTGCGTGTCCACGCGCTGCGGCAGCAGGTGCGGGTCGGGCGCGGCGGGCGCGGGCGCGTCGGGCGGCGTGTCGGCCGCGCGCCGCACCCGCTAACTGTACACATTATGTTACCTGCACGATCTCCCCGCGCACATGCTGCGTGTCCACGCGCTGCGGCAGCAGGTGCGGGTCGGGCGCGGCGGGCGCGGGCGCGTCGGGCGGCGTGTCGGCCGCGCGCCGCACCCGCTAACTGTACACATTATGTTACCTGCACGATCTCCCCGCGCACATGCTGCGTGTCCACGCGCTGCGGCAGCAGGTGCGGGTCGGGCGCGGCGGGCGCGGGCGCGTCGGGCGGCGTGTCGGCCGCGCGCCGCACCCGCTAACTGTACACATTATGTTACCTGCACGATCTCCCCGCGCACATGCTGCGTGTCCACGCGCTGCGGCAGCAGGTGCGGGTCGGGCGCGGCGGGCGCGGGCGCGTCGGGCGGCGTGTCGGCCGCGCGCCGCACCCGCTAACTGTACACATTATGTTACCTGCACGATCTCCCCGCGCACATGCTGCGTGTCCACGCGCTGCGGCAGCAGGTGCGGGTCGGGCGCGGCGGGCGCGGGCGCGTCGGGCGGCGTGTCGGCCGCGCGCCGCACCCGCTAACTGTACACATTATGTTACCTGCACGATCTCCCCGCGCACATGCTGCGTGTCCACGCGCTGCGGCAGCAGGTGCGGGTCGGGCGCGGCGGGCGCGGGCGCGTCGGGCGGCGTGTCGGCCGCGCGCCGCACCCGCTAACTGTACACATTATGTTACCTGCACGATCTCCCCGCGCACATGCTGCGTGTCCACGCGCTGCGGCAGCAGGTGCGGGTCGGGCGCGGCGGGCGCGGGCGCGTCGGGCGGCGTGTCGGCCGCGCGCCGCACCCGCTAACTGTACACATTATGTTACCTGCACGATCTCCCCGCGCACATGCTGCGTGTCCACGCGCTGCGGCAGCAGGTGCGGGTCGGGCGCGGCGGGCGCGGGCGCGTCGGGCGGCGTGTCGGCCGCGCGCCGCACCCGCTAACTGTACACATTATGTTACCTGCACGATCTCCCCGCGCACATGCTGCGTGTCCACGCGCTGCGGCAGCAGGTGCGGGTCGGGCGCGGCGGGCGCGGGCGCGTCGGGCGGCGTGTCGGCCGCGCGCCGCACCCGCTAACTGTACACATTATGTTACCTGCACGATCTCCCCGCGCACATGCTGCGTGTCCACGCGCTGCGGCAGCAGGTGCGGGTCGGGCGCGGCGGGCGCGGGCGCGTCGGGCGGCGTGTCGGCCGCGCGCCGCGCCGTCGCCGCGCGGACTTGCTGCGGACTCGCTCCCCATTGCCATACGTCGCCTTTGCTTGTTAGTGCCAACTGTAAATATGACATCAGTCATGTCATTAATTGTGGCGTGAGAAAGAATGAATCCATAATAATGTCCTCCCAACCGAATTTTGGTCACGGCGGGCGGCCAATCCCAACGGAGATTAGCCAGGTATGCAGGAGATATTATAATGCACAAGTTTGTGCGCAAACACAGGTGCACTCTCTGTTCTGTGCACGAACACAGGTGCACTCTCTGTTCTGTGTACAAACATAGGTGCACTAATTACTCTCATAGTACGATGGGACGGTAATCCGACACGACCGGAGAGAGATCATACACAGGACCAACGACTTTTCATACTCCAAAAAAGAAAAGATAAAAAATTAATAAAATAAGAAGAATAAAAATTTGAAGATCTGTTACTGTCTTATTACAAAACGAATTCTTACTTTATTTCAAGCTAAAATCTTTGAGATTACAGGAAAAGATCAAATTTAAACATTCTTGTCATTTTTGTAGGTATTCATACTCCTCTTTTGGAATAATGTTCAAATTACAATAATTGGCTCATTGATGCCAAGAATGAAAATATTCTGTAATTTGGCATACCATTTACAACAAAGTAATTCTGAATTCAACTTAGTTTACACTAGCATAACGTTGATATTTGTTTATGAGGAAATGAATCGACTTTAGTTACAAAGTATAGCCTCACACTGTGGAAGTATCCGACGGCGATGGCCCGCGCGGGCTCGTGCAGGCGCACGCGCACCGGCACGGTACTCTTGTGTCGCGCGCCGCTGGCCAGCTGGCCGAACACGCCCGCGCCGCTCGCCCACACCTCGCCGTTCTTCATTAGCACCACCGTGTGACACGCGCCAAGGCCTACACTCAACACCTAGTAAAGAAGATTATAATTTTTTTTTAGTTATTCGATTAAATAGAAGCCATAGAATAAAGGTTTGTAAAGAAGTGAAACTCCCGCTCCGATCATCAAAAGCAACGGCAGTTGAAAAGTTATGAAGAGAAAACAGATCAATGAAATCAACCCGAATACTATAACTATTCATTTTTAAATCAACATAATTATGAAGTGAATGTAACAAAAATGAAATCTGTAAAAAAAAAACCGACCCCAGCATGATTTAACCAGACTCGATAAATCGAATGAACCCCAAGATTTTCACTAGCCCCTGGAGGCTCATGCTTCATGGGGCTACAGAGGCCATTGCATATCAAGGAGTAGACCGGGGGGCGCTGTAATGGTAGGGAAGACGTGCCCTTAGGATATAGAAGGATTTGCGAGCCATACCGGATATGCAGCCTAGAGTAGGCAATGGAATAGTGGAGAGACGAGTGATATTTATCTATGGATGTTTCCAATGTCTTTGTCTGAGGTCCATTTCAGGTTTCTTGTAAATCTCACTAGCAGTTTTCTTAATCTTATCTCGGTCTGTAGCCGTGTCCATCCAAAAATAGATTTCCTTGTCGAAGTAAATCATGTCCTGTTTTCAGTGCGATACTAACTAATTTATTGAATGGAATCCTCCTCTTGGCATGTAATTTTTTGGCATAATACTGTTTGGCATAACGTTTTCGCATAACTTTTACAACCATAATAATACTGTGGCATATTAATGTTAGGCTCAATTGTTTCGGAGATGAGAGGGAATGGTCAATTTTCAATAATTTTCTTAAATTAAATAAAATATATTTGAGATCCTCACAACAAGCCCTTTCATTTGATATGTGACACAGTACAGTTTGCAAAACTTTTTTTTGCATTTGTTTCCGAAAAGTGACCCTTATATTCAAAATTAATTAATTTTCGTTATACGTTCGTGTTTGGGTCACAGATGTGTGTAATATGTGTACCAAATTTCAACTTAATCGGTCCATTGGTCAATGTTTTTACTGTACTACATTATTTTTTGAATAAACTTTATTATTATTATTCCTTCATTCATTGTAATTCTTATTTGGTTACATTTTTAAATATTTCTTCAAATAAAAGGATAAAAAAAACATTTAAAAATATAAAAAAATAGAGTTCCGCCGGTGTCGGGAGCAGGGTCCAAGCTACCGGTGGTTAGGGTTGCAGAGACAGGAACCTCCTCACAATGCGAGCCGTATCGAGGAGTACTGCCTTCTGAATCAGGCGTTTGATCCAGCCGTCTAACGAGAGCCTCGAGAGATGTTGGTCGAGGCTTTCGGCCATCAGGCCGAAAGCCTATTATTATTATTATTTTTATATATATTTAAATATCTCGGGATCTTAGGGTCCCGGTCTTTTGGAAGGCGTACGAGGAGCCGAAGCCAACTCGCAGAGGCCCCTTAGACAATTTTATATGGAATGAGGCACCAACCGACGATTATCCCTGTTCGCATTATGCAAGTGCAGCCAAGGACAACCCCCGGTTGGTGTAGGACTATTGTAAAATATGGAAACAAAGGTATTGGACTGTGGGTTTGGGTGGCTAAAGTGGACTGGTCACCTGGAACTATGAAGTACTATGGCCCCTGCCTGATCAATGTTTTATATGCACACGGATAAAATGGCAGGGGGTGACTTGCACACTCAATAATGGGCCCCCGAAAACGGTCGCTAGCACAAAGTGTCGTAGCAACAAGGGGGCAACATGTCCTGAGGTGCTTGAGGAGTGGAGAGGTATTCCATGGCTTTCAGAACAATCCCAGAGCCCGGAAGATGGTCAAGATCCCTACGAGCACTTACTGGAATACTTCCTTCCTCCGAGCACGTTTGCTCTTGCGAATCTCCACTCAAGCCGGCCAATTAAGGCAAGAATGAGGCGGGAGTGCCGTTCCTCGTCAGTGTTCACTCCAGCCAGCCAATAAAGGCAAGCCAGAGGTGAGGAACAAGACTTCTCCCGGGAGATAGGGTCCGTGGGGTCGCTACCTACTGCCCAACAGCTCGCCACATGCTGCCCTGCGGGATTTTGTATCTCTCTTGGTCTGGCTCCTCATCCCAGACCTGTTCCGGCAAAGTAAACTGTACCGGCACAGACCTAGAGTTCGGAGCGCGCAAGCCCCACCACGACGTCAACGTAGAGATACGGCGGTGGGGTTATTATTATTATTATTATTAGATTCGGAGAAAATTGGCTGTGACAGACGGACAGACACACAAGTGATCCTATAACGGTTCCGATTTTTTCCTTTTAAGGTACGGAACCCTAAAAAACAGAAAAAAATTGCACCCTCACCTTTCTGCCTTGGAATTTGGTAACCAACTTGGGTGACCACTCATCATCTATGGTGCCGTGACACAGCTGACCATGGACGCCCCATCTAAAAGGAAATAAGATAACAGTAAGTTGATGTTAAGGTTATGCGGGATAGGTACTTGGATGCAATAAAACATTCATTATGTAAGTAAATGTACAGTATCCTGCGTGTACGCCTAGCTTTTGGTATGTTTGACTCGTCCTTCAGAATAAAACAGTGGCACTCCGGGAGTGCCGACAGAAGAGAAAACTTGAAAAAAAATCGGCACCGAGGTAATCAACGCGTTGATGTCTTTTACTCCACGCACCGCGGTAATCAACGCGTTGATGTCTTGGTCAAAAGCTGGTGTCGTAACAGTGTCGCAAAATCAATGGTTTAGTCCCATCTCAAAAATGTCCAACGCGCCTAAAGAAGTTTTCACTTCAATAAATAACATAAAAACCGAATGATAGACAATGATTTCCGAAGCGCATACTTTTCTTTAGAAAGTTATGTATGATGTTTCAGAAACTTATGTAGTTATTCGTCACTCACCCCCACGTGTACAGTCGTCCGCCAACATCAACGACGGCGGAGTGGTAGTGGCCCGCGTATATCGCAGCGAGGGGCGCGGTGAAGTGGCCGGCCACATGTCGCAGTGAGCCGGCCGATACCGCGCCCTCGCCCACGCCGCCCACCCATGAAGATCCTACACCTAGCTGGCCAAACGAGTTGTCGCCCGTCGCGTAGATCTATCCATCATAATATTACATAACATAACATAACATTACGCCTTGTTTCCCCGAAGGGTTGGGCAGAGGTGTCCCTGTAGCAGGTACACCCACATTTCGCCAGTTATGTTTAAGTCCCATATAATAGGGGGCGAGCCTATTGCCATCAACCGGGCACAAATCCAGACTCCGAGCTGCAACTGAGAAATTTCAGACAGAAAAACCCAATAACACTGCCCGACCCGGGAATCGAACCCAGGACCTCATGCTCAGCAGTAGCGCTTGCGACCACTAAACCAACGAGGCAGTTATCATAATATTAATTTTGTGAAAGCCCATAGCAGAAGAGATACGGCGTGCCATCGAAAAGTTGCACGCCGAGACAAGGGCAGACGCTGCTAACAGAGCAGCTGTCATAAGCAGAAGTAGATATGGAACGACTGCCGCAAAGTGCGCACACAATTTAGAATTTTATTTTCCATATTTTTTTTGTAGAAAATAAAGAACAAAGTAAAGTATCCATTGTACCATTGAAAAGTCCATGAAAAACTGAATGAAGATACCTACAACCTCGAGCGCCAATATCAGGCGAAAAAGATCTTGGCAAAAATCGACCTACTCCCATTTAATCAAAACAACAAAGAACACATAAAACTACGTATACTACGACCAAAACAAAAAGTGAGACCTCATATATAATGATATAAACGAGACTTACCCCATTCTCAGTCAACACCAGCGTGTGGTGTCTTCCACACGCTATATCGACCACTCTCCCGATGAGCTCACTGTTAATCGGCGTAGTCGTCATCTTTATTTTCGCGTTTCCTTCGTCGACTACACCCCAGTGCGCAAGCCCACAGCTGACTGTCCTCTTAGGCGTGAACTGATTTTTCCAAGTCTCAGGACTTTGTGTCACTTCTAGGTGTATCTCTGGACATGGATCTCTGGCGTCTATGACACATGCGATATGTATAAATGTCGCTATGAGTTGCTGTAGTCTGGTCGTCTGAAACAAAATTGGTTTCGTTCTTATTGGTCAAATTAATATTATTTAAGGCTTTATTGAAAGCGCTTTTTTTTTTTTTTTTGGGTGGGAAATTATCAAATAACTTCTCCCGCTCTGGGTGGAGCGGGAGGGCGTGTCAGACTCTTACTGACTAAAACCCACCCGTGTTCCTTCGGTTGCCCTGTTGCCGGGGGCCGCGATGTCCCTATCGGTTTTCTTCGAACCCCCGGCAGGCATTGGCCCTAGCGGGCCCCGTCAATTCTGCTGACATCTCTTTGAGGCGCGCGTGGAACACAACGCGCCGTCGACCCGGGCTTGGTCCTTACCGGACGGCGAGCTACCCATTGCTCACCGTCCGCAAGCCCGCGCCTACGGTGGCCGGAAATCGGCTCGCGATTCCCGCCCCGGGCGTCTCCTCCTGCGGCGGTTAGGGGCGTGAGGGCGCGAAATTTGCCTTTCCCTCACGCGTTCCGCCTCCTCCTTCGCGAGCATTACCGCTTCGCAGAAGGAGGTGACGGCCTGCCATTTCCTCTCGCTCCGTACCATGGCCTGAACCAGGGCCGGACGCGAGAGATCACCGCCGCCGATCGCCTCTACGAGGACACGGCGTTGCTCCGCCCAAGCCGGGCAGACCTCCACCGTATGCTCCACCGTGTCCTCAGGCCGATCCACACAATGGTGACACCCGGGTGTTTCCTCCCGCCTTATCCTAAACAGGAACCTCCCGAAGCAGCCGTGTCCGGTGAGGACCTGCGTCAGGCGGAAGGTGAGGACGCCGTGGCGTCTCTCAAGCCACTCCTCAAAGAGGGGTCTTATCGCCGCAATTGTGGCGTGCCCAATTGAAAGCGCTCAGGTAGCCCGCGAAATTCAAAATTTCTTACGTTTTCTCCAATTTGCAGGTCAAAGTATATTTTTTTAAATCGTGGGCTACCTTGGTGCTATACCAAAACACAAGCGCGCGTCGTGTTACTTTTATGCACATTAACATAAGGTTTGAATTACAATGATTGACACGCGCACGACAACTATATAAGGTGTTAAAAAATTTACTTTATAAATTTTAAGAGGTGCTTTAGACCATCGAACTGAAAATTTATAAAGTTAATTTTTAAATAAATAAAAACTCACATAAACCGAAGTTATCCCTTGCTTCAAATCACGCATTACTGGACGTAATTGGTCTTGCAATGGGTTCAACCATAAACATAGGCACTGTAACATAAAATCACTCGTTAGTTAGAACATACATCTCGCAAAAGGATATTATCCTGCATCTATAATCATTACCTTCAAAACCGTAGTATCGAATTTATGGCACTTTTCGATGATGTAGTCAAATAACCACTGTCCATTTTCTTCCAGTAAGAGAGGTACTAAACACCTTTGTCCTAGCAGGCAATCGATGGCACCACGACATATCTCACTTCGGGATTTCAATGCAGACAGCATCAAGTGGGGGTGTCCTCGATGGATACTGAACATGGGTACTAGATCCCAAAGACCCACAGCAGCGGCAAAAGACGACAACTCCAGCAATTCAACTGGTTTCAATAGTGTTAACTTGGCGTCGCTAAAATAGAACACAAGCTTTACTTCTAAAATTAGCCCCAAGGGAAGCGCAAAAGAGAGGCTTTTATTATGGCATTGAATAATAGCATGACCGCGCGACCGCGCTAGAGCATGCTTCCAAAGCCCTATGTTGTCTAAATTCGTGCGATTTTGCACTGTATTACTCTACCAATAAAGTATGTTTTTTATAGTCAAAAGAAAACTCTCTTATTTATGAAACCATATACCAAAAGTCAAAACTTACGGTTCAAACGTATCCTCGGCACCGGTGCTCATGTTGAGTAACGTAGCCAGAAGTTTAACAGTAATAGCGGCATCGCCCAGGCTGCCAGTGTTGCCGGTTTGTTTGTACGATGACAACTCGCTAAGTTTACCGAATACGCCCAGACGTGCCACCCACCCGTCAGGCTGACTCTGCAATATATTACAAGTAATTAAAATTGTACCTCGCGATGTTACTCGTTAACAAGAACTCTTGTAGTCGTATTCCATACCGTGACTTCAGTTATGCAAAATAAGTTCTACTAGCTTTTGCCCGCGGTTTCACCGGCGTAGATGTCGGAAAAAATGGTTACTGTGGGTCATCTCCAGAAGAAAAGACATATGCCATCGCGACTTTTTTGTTGAACTTGTCAAGATGTACAATCCAGTAAAACATTAATGTTATGTATCCCTTACGGTTTACGCGGCGCACGCCAGTAAAGCTCGCAATCGGCGTGATTTTTTCTGACATCTTCAATAATCGTCATATTTCAACAAATTTACACAAAACCTTAATGAATTATACACCTAAACCTTCCTCATGAATCACTATTGAAAATCCGTTCGGTAATTTTTGAGTTTATCGCGAACAGACAGACAGATGCGGGGGGCTTTGTTTTATAATAATGTAAGAATAAGGATAAAGGCTGTCGATTAAGATGCCTGCAATTTTTAAAATGATATCTCTAGCCTTCGACTATACGGAACGACTTTGAACAAAATAACTTTTCATGCACGTGTCAAAAGTCGCGTGTCATGTATAAAAGTTTTTTTTACATGTACTGTGTACATTCACAGCCAAAATATGTTCGTCCCCTTAAGGGCCATTTTGTCTGCTCATTGCACGATAGAATCTGCTTTACCAACTAAGCATTATGTGTCCTGACTCGGAAAGAATTTGAAAACTGACGACGACGAAGATATAAAGACTGGACTGTACATGATTTGGGTTTTGGTAAATGGCTTCCTTTCGCTAAGACGTCAAGCTATACATTTCCAGTATAAGCTGACCTCGCATTGTACGGAAAAGCTATGCAATGCGAGATCAGCATAAACTGGAAATTTATAGCTCGATATGTAGCCGTGTGTACCTGTGATAACGAGTACAAGTAATGCGCCGGCGCCATCTTGCCGCGAGACAGCAGCATATCCGCGGCGGCTCGCAGCAGTGCGGGCAGGGGCGCGCCCAGCGCCGCACACGACTGCTCGGCGCCCACGCCGCCGCGCATTATCACGCCCACCAACCATTCACATGCTTCACTCCTGAATAGAATAGAAAATGTTTAATGTGAGATGTGCGACCACCCTGTCTTTACAATGCAAGAGAACTGCGAATAGCAGTTTTGGGCAGTTGCCGCTTGTAATCTGCGGACGTATATTGCCATAACGCCTAAAGACTGTGTAGTTAATTAACAGTTTCGATTTATTTGTGTCTACTGCATAAAAATAGCATCCAAACTGCGTAGTGCGCAACAGTTAGCTTGCAGTCTGAATGCAGACTGTCTGCTTCTACCCTTGTGGTTTACGTCAACTTTGTTCTCGCTCAAAATGATGGCCGCTCTGAAGTAGTAGTAGTCGAATATACCTGTATAAGTAGCGAATTTAATGTGTGCCCATGTTACAGGTGCATAATGCACTGACATGATCCGCAAATACCAAGATCAAATCGACTAATTCTTATGTAAAATAAGTAAAAATTATAAATATACAACCCGTGTGCCTGATGGGATCGGCATCGGCAAAAATGATGAACTTTCATACAAATTTTGATTCACTATTTAATCCCGCTAGGGGATGAATTTTTTAAAATTCAGGTCCATATATAATTGCGGATCGATCACTTTTGGAGAAATAAAAGTATTGAATATATCTAGTTTGTAACTGATGACGACGAACTTTGTGTTATTTATGTATGTTTCAGTATTGTTCTCAAGTAAGTGATACGTATTTATCACACTATCACACTAATATTATAAAGGCAAAAGTTTGTGAGTGTATGTGTATGTTTGTCTCTTCATCACGCTCAAACGGCTGGAATAATTTGGATGAAATTTGGCACACAGATAGATAGTTTATAACCTGGATTAACACATAGGATACTTTTTATCCCGATATTCCCACGGGATCGAGACTGACGCGGGTGAAACCGCGGGGCGCAGCTAGTTGAGCGCACAATGTAGGGTTCCTTAGTTGGGATGAATTTATCCCAAGAACAAACTTAACTTTGTAGTTGAAAAAAATAATTCTTTCATACGGAATGTATGAGAGAACATGGTTTGACAACCGCAAATCTAAGTTGGTCGATTATTACTCGTTAACTTGTAAAGCCTACTCAGCTGTGATAGTTTTCCTTTTAAATTCGTTATATAAGCTACTGCCGTGAATTTTTTTTCACATATCTAAAACCAACCATTTAGCTGGCAGGAGGGGGGGACCCTTGACTCTAACAAAAATTTGCACTTTAAAGCTTAATATTTCGCAAACGGATCTCTGAAATAAAAAGTGGTTTTAACACACTCACAATGTTTTTAAAAGACCTTTCCACCGATACCCCACACCAAAGGATAAAAAAAAACATCTCCACTTTACGTGTATTAACACACTCACAATGTTTTTAAAAGACCTTTCCAACGATACCCCACACCAAAGGATAAAAAAAAACATCTCCACTTTACGTGTAGGGGAGGTACCCTAAAAAAAATATTTTTCATAATTTTATTTTACCACATTATCGGCATGATTAATATGTATACCCATGCCAAATTGCAACTTTCTAGTACTAACAGTCTCGGAGCTAGACCGCGGACAGACAGACAGACGGACATGACGAAACTATAAGGGTTCCTTGTTGACTACGAAACCCTAAAAACGGTCCCTAGTGCTCACCATCGTTTTATAAGACCCAGCGACTGAGCGTTGTCTGCCAGTGAATGCATGAATTTTTAATTGTTATCATGTAGAAGATACACTTACACAGTATTAAGAATGTAAGCTCCCTTATTGGTGACAATCAGACAGGACTCGAGACCGAACCGCGGCAGCTGCAGGTCGCACATGAAGGTTGGTTCGCGCCACCCGCCCGCTATGCTGGGAGGTTCACGCGCCGTCATCAAGTGCGCTCGCCTCACATCACCGATTAGCTCCGCGCGCCATAGTTCTGAGGACTCCCTTTTAGCACCTAGTAAGGCTTCACCCTGTCGTATTTACAAAAAAAAAAAAATGTTTATTTATGAAGTAACTAAAAGTATTTGCAAGACAGATATGAGTATGAGTGTAAACGCCGAGAAGGGATGCCATCGAAGAACCTCATTGGTGATGTTCTTCAGAAAGGTCAGGTGCTTAGTACTCGCAACCGGCGTGCGAGTATGGAATGTATACGAAGCAAAAGAAGTAAGGTTCGTAACAGTTGGTGTTCTGTAGTTTCTGCCTTCACCCATCATGGGAAGAAGCCAACAACTTATTTACAAATTAATACTTAGATTTACCATTTACAAGAAGGTCCTGTGTAAATACGTCACTTACAGCCATGCACATCGTTCACAGAGTAGGACAAACAGACTTTTACCACTTTAGTACAAGATAGTGAATGTATTAGATTCAATAAAAAAAAAACTTTTTTACGAAAAATACAACCGACTTCCAAACTACAAAGTGATTTTTATTTTTCACATCATTTTTTTTTTGTGGGTTGGTTTGTAATTTATCTAAGTTACAATAGCCTAATGTCAACTGCTCATCAAAAATACCCAAATCGCTATAGATGTGCTTATAATATTTGAAGAGTTCCCTCGATTTCTCCAAGATCCAATCATCAGATCGTGACCAAATGACAATGGGACCAACTTGAAAGTATACCCTTTCAAACAAACAATAATTTTTCAAATTGGTCCAGCCGTCTTCGAGTAATTGGGGAAAATACATTAAAAAAAAAAAAAAAACCCGACGTACTGAGAACCTCCTCCTCTTTTTGAAGTCAGTTAAAAAATTTATTAGGATAGTTAATTATGATCGTAAAAGACGACATGGAGATATTGCATACTTAATAGTAGTTCCTTAATTTAGTTACACAAAGTAAAAAATATTGTAAAATGAGATGGCATTTTACAATATTTTTTACTTTGTGTGAAAACTGACTAAATCATAATTATTGTGCATTGATGCAACTAAATGCCATGTGGCATAAGCTAAAAACGACAACTTTTAGGTCAACAAGTGAAGCTTCAAAAGAATATTCTCAATGGACTGTGGAGACTTCTTCAAGGTAGTGTAATTTTTCAATAGATATTTTATCTCCTCAAAATGTATCATAAATACCTGAATGACAGAAAAGCTTGCAGAGTGCACTTCCAGTTCCTTCTTCCTCAAAAGGTATACAAGTCTCTGGGACCATAATCCTTGGATGTATTGACCATCTTTCTTAATATGAGGCCTAAGAGTTCTCGAAGGAGTATCTTCTTCAGGACTTTCTAACTGAAAGATCATAATCAAGATAAGTTTTAATTTTTTTTTTTCAAATCTTTTACACCATACTACTTAAAAGGATATAAAGGTAATTATTTAGGTGGAAAATTCTACATTACTGGGTATTTAGCTAATAACAATGCTATTCAGTTAACTAAATAATGTTTAACACAAAAATCTGATAAGGAGGCCAACTACACCAGAGGGCATTAACTTACAATGAGAGTTCCTTCATTTAATTCGAATGCTGTGAGGAAATGTCTTCCATTCACATACTGTGCTGTCAGTGCCCAGTTGTTGGAGCCTTTGCGGAATAATGGTAAATACTCTGTAGGCTTCAAAACATACTCTACTGTTTGTGCTTTACTGTCATCTGAAAAAGATGTGATGAATTACGGTGATCTCTTTTTGAAAAACAGTCCAAACCAGTTTCAAATAATTACCTATATTACTGAAGAAGTTGCAACAGATTGATGGGTTTTAATGATAGGTAACATTGATACAGTTTTGTTGAGAGAAATAATACAGAAAATACAAAAAAAAAAATCTAGAGCTTAAAGGTAAAGAAAATCAAAACAATATTATATTCCTCACCTTTAGAACCACCCTGTATAAAGAAAGTAATTTTATCCTTGGACAACTGTTTGATGTATGACATAAAGCTGTCCCTCTTATCTTTATCATTTTGTGCTCTTGTTTGTTGCAGCCAGTTGTACCCAAAAGATCTGTGCTCCAACACTAACTTACATTGTTGTGCCTGGCTCACAGATATCTGGAAACATAATTTATCTTAGAATTTCATATAGTTACATTGTTCAAATTCAAATATTTTTATTTATAGAACATAGGTAAACAAAAAAGTACAGATGTTAATAATAATAAAATGAACGCTATGTCTTGCCGTCAACGGCGCACAAATATTCTGATTATAAATTAATCCTTACATATTTTAAAACAAAGTCCCCCGCCTCGTCTGTCTGTCTGTCTGTCTGAACGCGATAAACTCAAAAACTATCGAACGGATTTTCAAACGGTTTTCACCATTAGACGGAGTGATTCATGCGGGTTTTAGTGTATAATTCATTAAAGTTTTGTGTAAATTGGCTGAAATTTGACGATTATTGTTGAAGAAGTCGGAAAAAATCATGCCGACTGGGAGCTTTCCTGGCGTGCGCTGCCTAAACCGAAAAATATACATCAAATTTATGTTCTACGGTATTGTTCATCTTAATAAGTTCAACAAAAAAGTCCGCGATGGCATATGTCTATCTTTTAAGGATGACGCACAATAACCATTTTTATCTTTCAGAGTTTGATAAAAATTTCGTTGTTATTTCCGAAGCTTTTTTGACCTGTATAGTATTAATCCTTATCCAATAAAATATGTTATTTAAATTGGGCATTTAATTTAGATTAATATATGCCTTGACATCAAGATATCACAGTTTCAAAATTACGTCAATGACAATTTCCTCGGTTATTAGGTATGAAACCTCGGTAGTACGTTCCCATGGGATATTTTCCGACATCCACGCGGGCGAAGCCGCGGGCAAAAGCTAGTATATTTAAATTTTGTTGTTTTATTCTTTGTTGGAACGTCATATACTGTGTTTTTTCTAAGTTTATTTTTAGCTTATTCTTAAATAACCAGTTTATTATATATTGGATGGAATTATTTATGTCATTTTCATATAATCCTAAGTTTTTACATGGTGTGTACTGTCGTCGGCAAACAGGACAGTTTGATAGTTGGTACATTTTGGCAAATCATTTATAAATACTTGTAATATTGTTACTACATTAATGTGTCCTAATGTTAGACATAAACAAAAACATAATAGGTACTTATCATGAAAATAGTGAATATTAATTAAATACAATACCCTTCTACACTGTTTAGGTATATTTTTTATTAAATTCTTTTCCATTTTATATATTCATTTTTTTTTTACTCATTCATATTCATTTACTCATATTCATTTAATACATATTGTTACACAATAGTTTGACCTAGAAGATGATTATTTCACTATAAATAGGTGTGCAATTATACTTATGACTAAGCCACCAAGTTCAATACAAACATATGCTTTAAATACTTACCAGGAGTGTTAACAAATCCAGTGAATCATCAAAACAGATTTGTAAATCTGTTATTTCTCCTGGTACTTTACACTCTCCTACAATACTTTGTGAGTCCAGGGAATAAAATGTTATTGTTCCTGTCTGAAATAATTAGAATCTGTGATACTTTTTTACAGGCAACATAGTATATCACTTTTCTACTCAGTTATGTAAAAAAAATGTGCAGTTGATAAAAATATTCATGTTTTTAGGGTTCCGTACTTCCGAATGAAAAACAGAACCCTTATAGGATCATTTGTGTATGTCTGTCACAGCCAATTTGCCCTGAATGTAATGAACTGATTAAGTAGAAATTTAGTACACTTATATGTGACCCAAACTTAGAAAAAAAGTTTTGCAAGCTGTACCATGTGACATATCAAATGAAAGGGCTCACTGTGAGGGTTACAAATATTTTTTTTTTAAATAATTTTTAATGAAATAGTTTTATAGTTATTTAAGAAAATAGATGAAAATTGACCCCTGTCTCCAAAAGTAATACAATTATTATTTTTTTAAAAATACTGAAAATAGTTACTTATATGTATACTTATAGATTACAGAAAATAACAAGGCAAATCTCTCAATATTGTGTGTATAAACTTACAATTTGCAGTTTGAATGTATGGTAGAAAATATTTTTTAACTACAATCTAAGTTTGTTTTTGGGATAAATTTATCTCAACTACGGAAACCTACATTGCGTGTGGTCCAATACGCACTGGGCCGGATTTTTTTTACAATGTAAGTACTTACCTGTATTTATCAGAAAACCTTCACACATTATAAAGCTTTGAACGGGGAACCCAATAGAATGTAGATATTGTATCATATTAATTATGTATCATCTAATACAACAATATAAGAGAGAAGAATTGTTTTAGACATAATTATCATTTCTTAATAAAACAAATATAACCATTACCTTTGATCCAATAATTAGTACATTCTCTGATTCTTTAGTTAGCCAACATACCAGAGACGTTGGTTTTAATATATGTCCTAGTGGCAAAACAGTAACTCTTGATAGTGACCATTTGTAATCAAACATACTCTGAGGGATAAACAGCGGAAGAAATGGCACCAATAGGACCTTTTGTTCACTAACAATAATCGCCCATGTTCCACTTGGTTCGAAACACATACAATAAATTGGATTATCTAGAAAATCCCAATCATAATTTTTCTCAAATCGTTCTAACTGAGGATCAATGTATAAGAAAATGAATTCTTTATCACTTGTAAAGGCAAATAACTTTTTATGCCCCACTTCATAAAAACTGTAAGCAGTAATATCTAGATGTACTAAAACATCTAATTTAAATAAACCTGAAAAATCTAAATTTTCACTTTGAAGGGCCATTTTAGCCAAATATTGCATAAAATTCCAATGATGTTTTTCTGTTTCCCTCGACTGACGCCTCAACAGAATTGTCAGTGTCATTGTCATGCCGTGCCATTCATAGCACCACAGAACATATATACTCCTACATAGCACAGAGTACAAGACATGAAAAAAGAATCGATACTTTGTGGTATCGAGTACATTTCCATTCAATACCGATACTTTTGTACTCGATACTTTTACTCAATGAGTACTTTTTGGCAGGTATCGTATCGAATAAGAAATTAAGTTTTAAATGGGTAATCTTAGAAATTACCCATCTAAAATTTGCGACCTTACGACTTATGTTTATGGTTATGGCAACGCCATCTAGTTCACTCGTTCTGAACCTTCTAAAACATTACATCGATCTTTGCTCGAAATCGTTCCTTCCGTTCTCGGTTTAAATTCCTAACCTTTCCTTCATTCATTTACTACACTAATCAATCACTCATTCACTCACTCGTTCACCGTTGTCATTTGTTTTTCATGTCCTGCCCTACTGAAGTTATTTGAGTCCTATTTTTTTAAAAAAAAACGAGATTGGCTTAGTGGTACTCTTGTTAGTGGTCATTTGATATCAGTCCCTGTTAATGATGAAACTTCATCAGCAACAGTTTCTAATAATGAATCTCTATTTTCTCCGAAATCCAAGAGGTTTATTGGTATAAGCAGAAGCCAACAATATAGATATAAGAGAAAACTTTCGGAAGCCTTACACAACGAACCAAATGTCCAGAAAATACAAGCGTTTGTACGATCTATTAAAATCGGAGGACAAAATCTGCCACATTCATCATCTAAAGATTTAGAGACACTATTATGTCTATGTCTAGAATCTGAGACTGCTCCAACAGAAATTCTGAAAAAAGTTCAGACTTTTCCAGAACCATGCACACCTGTCGAAGCTCTGGCTATGATAACTGACAGAAATATGTCCGTCGAAACATACAATGCAATTCGATTAGATCTTAAGACGCGGATTTGATGCATACCCCCCGTATTATAAAATTCAAGAGGCTAAAAAAACCTCTTATCCTGACCAAGTTCAGGTGTCTGACAGAGAAGCATCTTCAAAGTTTAATAAACCACACTTTTACTCATGTGATTAAATTATGTGATGAAGTCCTCATCAACTATTGCACCAAAAAAAGCATTCAAGCAGTAGGTTTCATTTTAAGGGGTAACTGGGGCTTTGATGGAAGCACTGGGCAATCTTTATTTATACAGTCATTCTCAGATGCAGAAGGTGACGAAAATAGTCTTTTTGCGACATTTACGCCATTGCAGGTTGTAACTAAAGACAGCAATGATGTTATTTGGGTAAATCCTGCACCGTCATCATTTCGTTACTGTAGACCGTTACACTTGCAGTATAAAAAAGAAACGAAATAATTAATTACTTTGGAGAAACAATCTATTCAGGATCAAATACAAAATCTTACCCCCATTATAACTGAAACCTCGAGAGGGCATACAATAAAAGTGGTTAAATATGAATTATACTGTGCAGCTATTGATGGGAAAGTCCTGAATGCAATTCTTTGTACACCATCTCAATTACGTTGCCCCACAGATTAATGCGTTGCCCATATTGCGATTTGACCTCATCCCAATTCAACGATTTAGAGTTAGCATTCTCTAAACCAGCCATAGAAGAACGTTTGGTGCATGGCATAAGTCCACTTCATTCTTGGATAAGGGTCTTAGAATTTTTATTAAACCTGGGATATAAAGTAGAGGTTAAAAAATGGAGGATCCCTCAAAGGTCAGAAGAAAGTCGAATAGTCGTGGACCGTAAAAAAATAATCCAGGCTAAAATCAGAGAAGAAATGGGACTTTTGGTAGATGTTGTCCGCCCAACTTCAGGGACCACTAACGACGGAAACACAGCACACACTGCTCTTTTTGATAGAAACCGAGGAACTTTTGCAAACATTCTGAACATTGACCAGAGGCTATTAGATGGATTATTTGTTAATTTAACAGTTTTGTCTAGCAACCTGCCAATTGACCCTGAAAAATTCGAAATATTTTGCAAAGAGTTGGCATACAAATATGTTGCGAAGTATGGATGGCATCCTATGACTGTCACGCTGTCACGCTTCACAAAATTTATGTACATGGGTCGAAAATTATAGAAAAATCAAATTTACCTACTGGCATGCTCTCTGAACAAGCGGCTGAGTCACGCAACAAATTTTGAAGGTTTGACAGAGAGCACCATACTTACCAGAAAAAAATCTCTCACAGAGCTTTAGTCTCATCGGATCCACAGACGTATAAAGAGTAGCAGACCAAACATTCGCTAAAAATTGCGTAGCCATTACGCAAACATAGGGAATGTAGTCAATACAGAGCTGGACTAGGGGGCGGGTTGTCGGTATTTTCTAACGATATTGAAACAACTTTGGGGACATAGGTGGAAGGTATTCCACCTGTCCCCTTTTACGCGTATTGGAGGTGAAACAGAGTCAAGGAGCTGAAGAGAAACTTCAACTTGCAGAAATAATCATATAATGGTCACACGTATGAAGGTCTAACGTTAGGTACACTATTAGTACTTATAACTAATTAGAATCGTAGGGACAAAATACTAATGACGTAATATCTAGTCTGTCCGCGACGCGCGACGGTTAACAAGCAAGTGAGCGACGCTACTAAAAAGGCCCGCTGTAGGTAACGCCCCGAACCGTGGCTTCGTGTTGCCACTTACAAGGGTGCGTTCCTGACTACTTATAATTAACTAAACATAATAGGTGACGCCACTTAGACTAATGTGCGTTCACAAATTCACAATACGTGACGCCACACAACCATTATAGGTACTTACTGAAAATCCGTGAAAATCTATATTCTCTGGGTAAAAGAAGTGTAGATTACTTAACAATAAAGTCAATCAATCAATTATTACCTGCCGAATGAAATTTCAAAGTTATGTGAGTAGCCTATTTATGTACACTTACCTATGCCTATGTTCATGTTATCCATCACACAGATACAGGGTTACATAATTCATTTTATAATTTATTACTAATAGCATGTGTGTGTACACTGACAATCTGCACTTTGCAGTATTCTGGAACAATGTCACCAAAAAGATTTAAAAAATCGAAGTGTAAACTGAGGCTCTGTTTGATAAAATTCAATGGTAAATATTTTACAAAAAGTTTCGTCTTTGTTGCCAAATCCGTCCCTGACTAAATAATGCGGTTGAATGAAACATAGAACGCGATGCAGATAATGTTGCTTAACAATATGGCGGCGCGGCCTAAACAAGCTACGCTCAAATTTTGTCTATGTGTGAGTCAGTGTGACAACAGGTGACAGAACGAGATACAATTTACGACTTGTCGCTTAGCAAAAAAAGGATAGAGAATCATGTCCATAGATATAAATATAACTATGGATTAATGTTTAGTCTGCTACTCTTTATATGTCTGTGATCGGATCCAATTATCTCTGATTACAACCTCTTAGAGAGAAAAAATAAGGCTAAAAAAATCCCATTGCCACCGGCCGCATTGTTTTTGTTGAGACCTGTTAATGACGAAAATCTAGCCATCGATGATTATTCGCATGTTGAATTAATTGTAACTAACAATGAAGATGAATTTTAGTTCGGTTAGCCCATATAATATTTTACAAATTCATATACATTTTCCTTTCGAATAGCCAACTCCATATTAGTTATTAGAAAGTATTTAAAACACCTTTTTTTTTCAATTAAAATATATTCTTTTTGTTTTTTTTTTCGGATACTTGAAAGTGACAACCCTAAGGAAAATTTTGAATTTCCAAAAACTCCTGGAAACCAATGAGTTAGGTTTTGGAAATAATACTACACATAATAGTAAGTAGGTATCAGCAATTTTTTGATGTAGGAATGACCACGTACTACGGCGGTAAAAAAATGAAAACGAAAAATGAGAAAAAAAATCATATCTCTCGACCCATTCATACTAAAGAAACAGGAATTGGTAGAACGGTCGACTATTATACCTTTTTTCGATAGAATAAATAAATTCTGGAATAAGTACTCCGTTAAATTATAATGATTTTTTTTTTCGTTTTTCATAAGTCGGATATTCCGAAACTTTGACATTTAAAAAAAAAACAAGTACAGACGCCAGCACATCAAGCTACCCGAAACTGTCAAATTTTCCCAATCAACTTTGAACCTTACAATTCAGCGATAAAGTTGAAAATCTATTAAATAAATTTGACAGATTGTGGTAGCTTGATGTGCTGGCGTCTGTACAAGTCTTGGCGAACCCAGTGTTGCCAACTGCACCGTAATTACGGTAAAAACACCGTAATCAGCATAGATCTACCACCTACCGTAACAATGTAATTACGGTGTCAAAAAACACCGTAATGGGGCAGATGGATTATTGAGCGTATTTTTATGTCATAACATGGTAATATTTTAAATAGCAGTGGACTAGGGGGAATTCCCCAACCATAGATAAAAGTTTGAACCAATGTAATACGTAAAAACTATAGAGTTGCATAATTTGACAGACTTCTTAAATTTTTTAGGGTTCCGTATTTATTACCAACTTTCTTCATTCAGGTAATTCTTTGCGTAATTGCGTTGTTATAAATCTGCATTGAAAGACATTAGGGTACAGGTCGTTCGTTTCCCTCGCAGTTGAGTTGATGCTTAGGAGACATAATACTGAAATGTATAAAATGATCATGATCACACAGTTATTTTGTCATATTCAGACTAATTAAAATATGGAATAAGCTAATTTCATTTTTGTTTTTTCAAACAACAATTATTTACACCACTGTTTAAAATCTACCGTATTTTTTTGTAATCTACCGTATTTATAAACTGGGAACACCGTAATCCATTATTTGGGGTTGGCAACACTGGGCGAACCCGGAGTTTTACTCTAAGTATATTCAATGTACAGACGCCAGCACATCAAGCTACCCGAAACTGTCAAATTTTCCCAATCAACTTTTAACCTTAAACTTCATAGATAAAGTTGAAAATCTATTAAATAAATTTGACAGATTGTAGTAGCCTGATGTGCTGGCGTCTGTACTCTGTGCTCTAATCCTCAGAATTGTAGACTCTGTCGATTATTTCAATAAAAGACGATGACACAAAAACCGGGATCTTACCACACTGTGCAACGTCATCTAAATAGTTTTTTCATGACCATCGTTTCCGTATTGTTTTATTTGTTAGGTTCGACCATAGACTACTATTATAAGTGAGGGTTCGACATAAACCTACTAACGTATCGACTAAAATCATTTTGGACATCATTTGTGATGAGCTTGTCAGTGTCATCATATGACATTATTCACCTTTCGTTTCATTCATTCAGAAGATCAGAACAGACAACAATTTTTCACGGATGGAGGCGCAATATTTAATTTAAAAATGCAATAAGTTTTATTGCCTCAATGATTACCAGGTATAACCTCGTTTTTAAGCCAATTATTACTAAAACTGATAAAATATGAGCATTACTAGCTCCCTATTTTAGTTAGCAATTTTCAAATTACAGCAGTAATTTTCCTGAAATAGAGCTACACTCTCCCGGATATTTTGCTTTAATTTTTATTTTGGTTCACAGGTTGTAGTATGTTTCTATTCGCTATCATGCTTCTATTGTATGAGAATAAAGCAAGCAATCTTGCTTAAATTACAAATGCCGAAACAACTGTCCATATTTCACCGTGGTGTAACATTCTTCTTTAAGAAATATCTGTTGGTAACAAACAGTATAACATCTGGATTATGCATGGCTGTTGGTGATTTGGTACAGCAAGAATTTGAATTCCAAAGGAAAGTTATATCAACAAGATATGACTGGGAAAGATCAGGTTTTTATTTTTTTTATGTAATATTTCAGATCTGTAATGTACTTCAATTGCATTATTATATTTATATAGGAACATAGTATGGCAGTAAACTATAGCATCTCATTAAACTTTTCAGAAAACGAACAAAGTATGACTATTTTGTTATGTAACTATATTTCGTAAATAACACTATACTTAGTCCTTTTTTATTCCTACTGTATTTTTGAAGTCTTTATTTGAAGTGTATTAAATCATAATATTGACAAAGGTATAAAAGATCAGTGCTAAAAAAACCAGTATAAGCTGACCTCTTATTCTATTAAAACTATGTTAGGCCAGCTTAAAGTTGTGTTACTATCTCAGTAAGATGATTATAGCTGTGATATTATGTCCCTAGGGATATATATATACCGTAACATAGTTGTATGAAAGCGGTTCGTAACTGTCAGAGTGTCCTAATAGTTGTATTACTAGATCATGCTCTTATCATAGTTATATTCCTAGTAAGACAGGTATATAACTATTTTACGGTTATAACCGTCTTACTGCGACATTACCACAGACGTACAGTCGGCTGTACCTAATGGTATTGAGGAACTACAAAGTTGAAGTTACTCAAAGGAAACATTCCTTTTTCAGAGTTTAATGTTTTTTCAAGTTTTGTCTCACCTGGATATCGAACCAACAAAAATGTAAAAATAGAAGATCCTGTATTTAAAAAAAATGTTTAATGTTACTTTTGGGTAAAAAATTATGGCATTTGTATTTAAGGTGCTACACCTCCAGAGCCCGCTTCAACTTTCTACCCTGTATACCTACAACCATTTGTTTCAGGTCGAATGTTTGCAGTGGGAATGGCAATGGGCCCAATGCATCATTATTATTATGTTAATTTAGACAGAATATTACCAAAAGTAAACCTCAAAACAGTGACTATGAAAATATTGTGTGATCAATTACTTGCATCACCATCAACTCTTATATGTTTTTTCTTAGCAATGGGGATTCTAGAAAAAAAATCAGTACCTGAAATTAAATCGGAAATTAAAAAGAAGATTTTATATGCGTACATGGTGAGTAAACTTATTGAACCTGTTAATAGAAAAACTAGCACATCGCCCGCAACTTTGTCCGCGTGGATTTCGTACTTCTCTCTAAAAATGTAGCAATCCCTCCACCCCTTTAAAAAAAGTAATTTTCGAAATAGATATTTACGATTTTTTAATAATTTTGACAAAATAAATATTTGGACCAATTTTCAACATAACATCACGCCTTGTTTCCCCGAAGGGATGGGCAGAGGTGTGCCAGTATAGGTACACCCACATTTCGCCAGTTATGTTTAAGTCCCATGTAATAGGGGGCGAGCCTATTGACAGCAACCGGGCACAAATCCAGACTCCGGGCTGCTACTGAGAAATTCTAGATAGAAAAACCAATCAACCAATTTTCAAGTTACAGCTAATAAGCTTTTTCAAATAAACTGCCCGCCTTCTCCGTTTTCACCGAGACAGGGCTTGTTTAAAAAAAAATCGTTTGGTACGTTTCTAATAAATGACTTTAATTAAACATTATTTATACCCATTTTCGGGTCAGTGGGTCGTCTTAGGGGCGGATTTGTAGAAGTTGGAGTATACGCTTAGGGGCACTATGAGCAGCAAAGAAAACATAAAAATTTTTTTTGGAAAAAAACAATTTTTTTGGACTTAGAATTTTTTTTTTTTCAGAAATCTTCCATTTTTATTGCAGTATCAGGTTAAGCTTGGCCATAGAAACCATTTAGGTTCTCAGAAGCATGGTCCTACGATGCACCGTTTCCGAGAATTAGGCCTTCGTTTTTTTTTTAAGTTAGCCGTTCGGAAAAAACAAAAAAACGGAAAGGTACCAATTTAATTGTAGTATCGGGTTGAACTTGTTCATAGAAATCATTTAGGTTCAGAGAAGCATGGGCCTACGACGCACCGTTTTCGAGTTAGGAGCTTTTGTTTTTTTTTTTCTTTTTTTTTAAACTCACTGTATTTCCAAAACGGTAGCTCGGATGAAAATATTTTCTGGACATAAATTGTTGCTCAAGTCGAAAACCATGAGATGACGTAAAAAAACCCACGAAACAAAAAAAAATTAAAAAATCTAAAAAAATTCTAAGTGTCGGTGGATCTTTCAGCTTGAGTATTTTCAGGGGCAGAGGACGCAAATTTTCAGAGAAAAAGAAAAAAATTGGAAATCGACCATTTTTATTGCAGCACCTTAATAACCTTGCCCATAGAAACTATTTAGCCTCTGAGAAGCATGGCCCTTTTTTTTTTTTTTTTTTTTTTGTTTGGAAATTATCAAATAACTTCTCCCGCTCTGGGTGGAGCGGGAGGGCGTGTCAGATTCTTACTGACTAAAACCCACCCGTGTTCCTTCGGTTGCCCTGTTGCCGGGGGCCGCGATGTCCCTATCGATTTTCTTCGAACCCCCGGCAGGCATTGGCCCTAGCGGGCCCCGTCAATTCTGCTGACATCTCTTTGAGGCGCGCGTGGAACACAACGCGCCGTCGACCCGGGCTTGGTCCTTACCGGACGGCGAGCTACCCATTGCTCACCGTCCGCAAGCCCGCGCCTACGGTGGCCGGAAATCGGCTCGCGATTCCCGCCCCGGGCGTCTCCTCCTGCGGCGGTTAGGGGCGTGAGGGCGCGAAATTTGCCTTTCCCTCACGCGTTCCGCCTCCTCCTTCGCGAGCATTACCGCTTCGCAGAAGGAGGTGACGGCCTGCCATTTCCTCTCGCTCCGTACCATGGCCTGAACCAGGGCCGGACGCGAGAGATCACCGCCGCCGATCGCCTCTACGAGGACACGGCGTTGCTCCGCCCAAGCCGGGCAGACCTCCACCGTATGCTCCACCGTGTCCTCAGGCCGATCCACACAATGGTGACACCCGGGTGTTTCCTCCCGCCTTATCCTAAACAGGAACCTCCCGAAGCAGCCGTGTCCGGTGAGGACCTGCGTCAGGCGGAAGGTGAGGACGCTGTGGCGTCTCTCAAGCCACTCCTCAAAGAGGGGTCTTATCGCCGCAATTGTGGCGTGCCCAGCGCGGGGTTGCGACAATCGCACCCTCCATGACGCCATGAGATCCCGCCGGAGCTCTGTCCGCTGTGCCGCGATTTCTTGCGGCATCGGAGTTAAGCCCCGGCGTTTCGCCTCCTCGCGCCACTCCCAGATGTGCGCGAGGACCTTTGCCTCCAGATCCCATGGCGGTAATCCGGCAAGGAGGCTCGCCGCCTCGCAGGAGACCGTGCGGTATCCTCGGGCCAGCCGGATGGCCATGACCCTCTGGGACGCGTTCAACCGGCGGGCTGGCCGCAGCCTCAATGAACGCGCCCACACCGGTGCCCCGTAAAGGGCCATGGACCGCACGATCCCCGCGTAGAGCCTCCGGCAGGAGGCGTTTGGACCTCCCAGATTGGGCAGGAGCCGCTTCAAGGCAGCCCCGGCCCGGTCCAGTCTGGGAGCCAAACGTCGGAAATGCTCCACGAAGTTCCACCGGCTATCGAGGACGAGTCCCAGATACTTCATCGTCGACTCGACGCCGATGTGAACCCCTCCCGCCAATACTTGGGAGCCCGACGGTGGCGCACTACGAGGACCATAGAAACCCATGGCCTCGGACTTGTGCAGGGCCACCTTGAGTCCCAGCTGCCGGATCCTGTCAACGATTGTCGCAACCCCGCGTGTCGCTAGATCGGCCGCCGCCTGGTACGACCTCCCCTGCGCCAAGACTAGCGTGTCGTCAGCGTAACAAACGACGCTGACGCCGCTAGGGAGGTCGGCGCGCAGCACCCAGTCGTATCCGATGTCCCACAGATGCGGCCCCAGGACCGAACCCTGTGGGACACCGCACGACATCTCTTGCCGGTTCCACTCTCCTTGGTGACCGGGGTAGATGACGGCCCTGTCCGTCAGATAGGCCTCGACCAAACGACAGAGGTAGGTCGGCATCCGGTGATACCGGAGTGCCTCCCTGATGCAGCTCCAGGGCAGGGTGTTGAAGGCATTGGCGATGTCTAGAGACACCGCCAAGACGACCCCACCCCGGGCCACAGCATCCCCCGTCGTGAGGGCCCGCACGCGCATGATGGCGTCCACCGTAGAGCGCCCCCTGCGGAAACCGAACTGGCTCTCCGCCAAATCCGGCCCCACTCGCACTAGCTGCCCGACGAGGCGGTCTGCAATGACTCTTTCAAAGAGCTTGCCCACCTCATCGAGCAGCACAATGGGCCGATAAGCGGACGGAGAGTCCGCTGGGCGCCCCGGCTTCTTGATGAGGACCAGTTTCCCCGTCTTCCAACGAAGTGGGAACTGGCCCCTCTCCATACATGCGCTTAGGAGCCCCCTTAGTCGAGGCCCGAGAGCCCCCATGGCCAGGACCCAGGCTTTTCCGGGTATGCCGTCGGGTCCTGGGGCGGTATTCTTCGCACTCATCTTGCGTACCGCCACTCTCATTTCTACCTCAGTCACCTCCGGAGCATCGTCGTCGTCGGTGTGGTCCGCATCGGGCATCGCAGTAGGCGGAGCCATGGGCGGAGGGGTATGATCCCCTCTAGAAGGGAACAGAGCGCTCACCACGTCCCCCACAAGCTGGGGCCGGAGACTCTGCGTCAGCGGGGGGGCCCATGGGCGGAGTTTCTCCCGCACCATCTTGTATGGGCGCCCCCACGGGTCCCTGTTGAGAGTCTCCAGCAACTCCTCGCGGGCCAGCGCCCTGGCCCGCAGGATCTCCGCTTGGAGGGCGGTCTTCGCCGCTCTGTACCCCTCGTACAGCTCCGCCTGTATGGCTTCCGTATCCGGAGGGCGGATACGGAGCCTGCGATGCCTGGCGTACCGGCGTCGCGCAGCAACACACGCCCTGCGCAGAGCCTCTAGCTCTTGCGACCACCAGTACAGCCGGCGCCAAGCACGTCTAGGCTGGACCCGGGGCATTGCCATGTCACACACCTTGGACATGGCCTCCCGGAACCACTCCGAAGTCCTCTGCCCCTAAGAATACACAAGCTGAAAGAACCGCCGACACTTAGAAAATTTTTAGATTTTTTATTTTTATTTTTGTTTTGTGGGTTTTTTTACATCATCTCATGGTTTTCGACTTGAGCACTTAGTCCATAGCGCCCCTAAGGCTACACTCCAACCGCATCATCGAAATCGATGGCTAAGTGTGTGAAATTGCTATTCGATTTTTTACAGGGGTCTTAATGTATTAGTAAAAGAAGCATTAAATTTTTACAGTTGCGGCATAAAAGCGTGTAATATGTTGTATATATGTGTAACAAGTACCGTTAACACCTGTTTGCTTGATATACTCACTGAAATAAGAGTTGGCGATTTTCAAGGGATACGTGCCCACGGCAATTAAATATTCATATGTTAGTCTTGGGAACTCTGTCAATTCTGGATCATCGACTTACATCCGTTTTGTCGTTTTAACAACTTGAAGTTTTTCGTCATCCATATGAATGACGAAAACTGTGTCCTATCCTAACTAATAAGGTGTCGCATACAACAATCGAGACACGTAAGAACAGTTGACGTGGCGTGCACAGAGATTTCAGACAGGGTATGCACGGCTAAAATAAAAATAAAACTTACCAGTTTCCACTCGTTTCGGTCGTTGGCCCACCGACAACCTACCCTACCTGACTTACCGCATGGCATGTTTGTTTGCGAGTTTTGCGACCACCACGAATATCTAATTAAGTGATTGATGGTAATATAACAGGTCACATAAATGATTTCCAAAGTGGCCTTTGAAGGCGGTGAGATGTTACTTTTGTTTTCTTTGCCCAAATTAGTTAAAATTCAAAATAAGTTACCTGCTTTAATTTCAACTGATTACTTTCTACAAGCTAATGTTTATAAATCAAATCGATGCGCCTATTTTTTTCAGTTTGCAATACGTCGAATTTGTAAACAAAATGCAAGGGAAACAATACAATGTGTTTGTGTGTACACAACCTTTTAGCCAGTAATAATTATCGTAAAGCTTTTTATGAAAATAACGAGTAGCATTAGGTACCTTTTTTTTTAGTTAAAACCCGGGTCACAGATAATATAATACTAAGTACAGACACCCAATCCCATACAAAGAAATGATACCTCCCTAAGTCTGGCTATTGAACTGGCTATTTTTTTTCCTCCATTTTATTAACAGATGGCAGCATCAGCGACTCACAAATTACCAACACTGTAGTTTTACAACGCCAGCTAGGAGTCGAACTTAGATACTTAAGATTCTCAACATCGCACGGTGCGTTCAAGGACAAGTGTAATAACAATACAACAAAAAAAATATCTCGAGTTGGCGGAATAGTTTTGAAAAATTCTCCTGCCTGTTGCGAGGTCCATGATGTAGTTAGATTATAATTAGACACGTTATACTTGTTTTTTTTGTTGTCATTATAATTGTTTTGCGAAATGTTACTAGAAATACCTACATAAACTGAAAAGACCGCCGCCGCCGGCATTATTTTGTTTTGCTCCCCTGGGCCCCCGACAGGTTTAGACCGCCACTGATTGGAACCTGCCCTGACTGACCCCGACTATGTGACCCCCCCCCCCTGGCTCGAAGGCTGGATCCGCCCTTGCATGTATGTATGGGACTACAGGGTATGCAGAGCTTGTATGGAGTGCACGCCACTGCGTAAGAAGCAGGACTTATTATACCTACATTCTTTAAAAAAGAGAAGATGGCAGGTATGGCATATCCGAATATTATTGTTTCTGCATTTATGGGAGGAGAACGTTGGGCTGTTGTGCCCATGTCATGAGCTTATTATACTACTTAGGATGTGTTAAGCATCAGGAGCAGATCCATCATACCGCATCATTTTTGGATCATGTAGTATTAGACCTGGAAAATCAGTAACTTGTTACCTACCTATTTTTTTCTACCTGACATAATTTTTAATGTTTATCCTGTAAATGTAAAAAGGCTACTTTATACTTGTCATATTACACGCTTTTATCAGCAACTGTAACAATTTAATGCTTCTTTTACTAATATATTAATAAGACCCCTGTAAAAATTCGAATAGCAATTTCACACACGCCATCAATTTCGATGATGCTATGCAGTATTTAATTACTAATTTTTTCCTACAATTTGATTTACATTTGGTTTGCGCCGGGCCTGAGTATTTTTTGAGCATTGTCCTTTAAAAATTCAAAATGGAATGTTAAGCTACTAGGTAATACTATGTCGCCCATCGGCATGTGCCCCGCCCGTATTTTTCTGAATATTCATGAAAAATTATCGAAAAATTACTTTAAAAGGGCGGAGGTCTATCTTTAATATTTTTCATGTTATTCAATTTTTTATGTTTTGAGTAGCGTTTGCCATATCTCCGATGTTATTGGTTCGATTTGGGTTCTGTTTATTATTTCTAAAAGCTTACAAGTTATTTTATCGGATTAACTAACATTTTTATAAAAAATTGTCAACTAAGCAAAAAAAACGCAGGGGAAAACATTTATTTCTAAAAAAAAAACAGTGTTTTTTTATAAAATCACAAGTGTATGTGTAGTTTTTTGTAAAATCATAAGGGGGAATTGAAAAAAAAAAACATTGAAAAAATGCAAAAAAAAAAAGTCAAGATATATTAATATTTTTCGATAACTTTTCATGAACATTCAGAAAAATGCGGGCGGGCACATGCCGATGGGCGCAAATATAAAAGTTTACCTATTAAAAAATTGTGATCTTTCCTCGCGCGCGCGTTCCTCGCCAGCGGTGTGGCCAGCGGTTTTGCAATGTAATCCTATACCTACTATTAAACGAGCAATTTTTATATATATATTTAAATTTGTAATCACGTTCTTGAAAACGGCTCTAACGATTTCGATAAAAGATGCAATATAGGGGTTTACGGGAGCGAAAAATCGATCTAGCTAGGTCTCAATGTCTCATATCTGGGAAAATTCGTTTTCTCCGTATTTTCACACGAGCAGAGCTCGGTCGCCCAAGAACAAGATAATGAATAATGACATTAGAATAATGATATGGTAGCATAGAATTAGTAAGTATCTACTATCATGGCAGCATGGAATTAGTATGTACTATGCATGGGATTGGTATGAACTATCCTATACTATTAAATGAGCCTTATCAATTTTCACCAGAGCAGAGATCGGTCGCCTAGGTACTAATATATTAAGTTCTCCATCGACACGGCCGTTGAAATTGAACTAGCAACAACGTAAATAAAATAATCTGGTCTCCGCGACGGGGGCCGTCGCGTTCCCACGGAGCCCATCCGCGTGTCCACGCGCGTAGACACGCGACGGGTGCCCGTCGGGCGCAGTTTCAGGCCTTATGGGCCTACCACACGCTCATGCTTCACCACAGTTTTGCCTGCGCAGGCCGGCTTGTATACGGAACACTGAGCGTGTGGTTGGTAAAACTGTACGACGCGCAAACCCCACGGCGCGGCCTGCGCACTTTTCGACTTGTTTGAAATTTTGCCTGCGCAAGCCCGGCCTGCGCGTACTTGCCTGTGCGTGTGGTTGGGCGTTCAGTGTTCAAGCCGCAGTCTAGGTTAGTCGTTCGGTGATTACGTGGTCTTCCGTCACTCAAAAACCGGCTAAGTGCGTATCGGACCACGCACAATGAAGGGTTCCGTAGTTAGGATGAATTTATTCCAAATACAAACTTAACATTGTAGTTGAAAAACATGTTCTCCCATACATTCCAACTGCAAATGTAAGTTTGCAGTCACAAGATTGAGAGATTTACCATGTTATTTTAAGACCATAGACTTTTTTATAGGTTTTCCTGTAATCTATGACTAAAGAACCATTCTCAGTATTTTCTTCAAAATTTTAGACAAGGTAGTTTTCAAGATGGTAAATTTTCATCTATTTTCTTAAATAACTTTAAATGTAAGTATATGTTATGTTTATAAAAATAAATTATTTTGAGATCCTCGCAATAAGCCCTTTCATTTGATATGTCACACGGTACAGTTTGTAATTTTTAATTTTCCCCCAAAAGTGACCGCCATATTCAAAATTCATTTATTTACGTTACACATTCGTATTTGGGTCACAGAAATATATAATGTGTACCAAATTTCAACTTAATCGATCCATTAGATTCGGAGCAAATTGGCTGTGACAGACGGACAGACAGACAGACACACGAGAGATCGTATACTTAAGGGTTCCATAGAACCCTAAAAATGGCCGATTTGCGTACGCACAATCGCGAGTTCATGTCTGAATTAATAAGTCTAGGTATACAAATCTCTGCCTGCACTCTGGAAAATTAAATCGAAGGATTATTCCGATCGAAATAAAAAGAACTAGGCATGCCTACGAAAAAAATGATAAATAAAATGAAAGAGGAACATAGTTTATTAAGGGAGAAAGAAGAAATAGTTCTTCATTACGAAACATGTTTCTACGCCGACGATTTCGACAAGACTGTGGCTTGCGCGTACTTAACTGTGCCGTGTGGTAACGCCGTCCGTGTACAGTTTTTTCATGCGAGAAGCCTGCGCAGGCAGAATTGTGGGGAAGCTTGTGCGTGTGGTAGGCCCATTAGGCTGTATATCGACATTTTTAACCGACTTCCAAAAAGGAGGAGGTTATAATTATGTTCGTAGCGGTATGTTTATTTTTTTATTTTTTTTTATGTATGTCCACCGATTTTGAAAATTATTTTTTTGTTTGAAAGGGTATGCTCTCAAATTGGTCCCATATATTTTTTTTTAACTTTGCTTGGGTAGTTTTTGAGTTTTCCCACTTAGTATGTAGATGATATGATAAGTTCCTGTCACTGGTAGCAGGTAGTGCGTATTCGAATGTGTGTGGGGTAGGGTACAAAAAAAAAAACAACCAACTTCCAAAAAAATTACACTACAAAGTGAAAAATAACTTTAATTTCGGAAGTCGACAACGACTTCCGAAATTAAAGTTATTTTTCACTTTGTAGTGTTTTTTTTTGTAAAAAGATTTTTTGTATATCAACATTAAGTTAACCTATTTAAATAGAGATAGTAATCGAGAAAAAAGAAAAAAAAAGTTTATTAGGAAAATTAAATATGGAACAAAATGATTACTAAAATATTAGTTCATTTAAACAATTTACATCGTTGTCGATATCAAATATTTTCTTCGACTTCATTTATTTGAATGATAGGTGGAGTATTTAAACAAATATTTCTAGCTAGAGCGTCTTCAATTATTAAGATAGAGAAATGATAATGGTATCAAAAGATGCGTTACTGAAATGGCTACAATACTGCATTTTTTTTTTTTGTAAATTGTTTTTTTATTTAAATTACGTCATTTTTTACCGTTTCTTCTGGGATTTTATTCAAAGTATCTTAAATTTCTCAAAAACGAAAAGAGATATCGAAAAAATAAAAATAAATGATCATGGAGAATATAAAGGGCTTCAAAATGATACCATTCTGGTTTCGATAGGATTATAACTAAGGGTAGATGTATACCCTTTCAGAGACACCTTATCGGTAATCAGTTTTTTTAACCAACTTCAAAAAAAGGAGGAGGTTTCTCAATTCGACCGTATACAATATATATTTTTTTATGTGTGTTCGCGGATAACTTCGTCGTTCATGAACCGATTTTGATGATTATTTTTTGTTGGAAGGGAGATATCCCAAGGGTGGTGCCATTATAAGGAAACCAGGATCTGATGATTGCATCCCAGATAAATCGAGGGGTACCTTCGAAAATCGTAGTGGTGACTAGTGCGTTTGTTAATTGTTTCATTATTTTAAAGCACTACTATTTAATGAAGGTCTGGAGTCGATCTGATGATGGAGCCGAAAGACAGTCAAGGGAACTCCTCAACATTTTACAGTAGCTACCTTGTTTATAGTAATTCGTGCAGTTGCTCTCGGAAAACACCATTTGGTGAAGTGGAACTGGTACCCTAATTGCGTAATACAACACGATCACAATCTGTTTCGATTTGAAACAGATTGCTAATCCTGCTTCATAAGTTGGAAAAAAAATCTGCTCAACAACGTAAATAACGCAATGAATGTTGTTGAACTGTCAAAATGAAACAAATTAGGCATAATTGTGTACAAAAATAAGTTACGCAATTAGGGTATTGATGATGAAGACCACAAATGGCCACCGGAACTACTCAATAATTAGTATGTCACCGATTGCGATTCGATTACTTAAATTATGGTTGCCAAGAAATTTATGCTCGTCACAATGCATATGGAGCAATAGAGCTGATGGTGAAGTACCAGGAGAAAGTCCCTGTATCGGGATAAGCAATCAATATTTTGTAAAAGATGATGTGCAGTTGACATTAAGCTATTGGAACTGAAATAAATTACAAACCAACCCACTAAAAAGCGAGAAATAAAAACTTTTTTACAAAAAAAAAAAAAAACAACCGCCTTCTAGAAAAAAAACACTATAGTGAAAAATAACTTATATTTCGTCGGTTGTTTTATTTTTTTGATATAGAAAAATATTAACATTTTACAATATATTTTTTTAAATAAAGACGATAAGATAAAAGATTTAAAAAAATAAGGGCGTATCAGACTCTTACTGACTAAAAGCCACCCGTGTTCAGTTCAACATTATGTCAACTGATACGATTAGATGATGAATAAATTGTCAGCTGCAGCCAATAGTTGAAATATAAGTAGTCGAATTTCGTTCCAGAAAACGTGTGCTTGTCTTGTGTCAGTAATAGGGATAATGACTATAAAATGTTTTTGTCCGTCAAGTAGATTATTAAAGAATATTGGACACGTATTTTTTCACTTTTTACGTAAGTAAGTAATCAAAAAATTATGACGATATATTGAGTTATAATGTGCCATGACGTCACGAGTATGTAGCTCCCCAACTTTAATGCGTTTTATCAAAGTCATTTTTTATTAATATGATAAAGAAAAAAATACGAATCAAAATTTTTTTTGACACGTATTTTTCGACTAAATAGAAATTCTTTTTTTTACACAGGTATCATCCCTATTATGTTAATAGACTGAATATTATTTCTTTGTTTCAGGGGGATTGTATGTTTTGGCCACCAGTACAATTTGTTAACTTCTATTTTTTACCTGCACCATACAGGGTTGTATACATAAATTTTGCAACTATGTTGTTTAATATCTTCCTATCATTCGTGAAACATTATGATCAAAATCACCACTGATCATAGGTTTGTGATGTAATATATATAATGTATTTTTTTTAAATGGTATACATAGTATGTATTTCTATTGGAAGTATCTAATAATTTATAGCAAAACAACTGTAAACTTGAGCTTTTCATGGTCTTGGGCCCAACTTACAACGACTTAATGTGGATCCGCAGTGTTAGCACGCGAAATTATAATGTTAAGAGCGGCCAACGCGTCATACTTTTCATACAAACGCTCGTACGTGATTGTGGCGTTGTAACACATCTTTCTTTAATTCTTTTAAACTAATAGGTATCTTGTGCACTATATCTAGGTTTTTATGAAAGCAAAAACTAAAAATTTGGCGAAACAAATTCAATATAAGCCTCCAGAAATCTGCTTTTTTGCACAAACTTTGACCGTTCATAATGTACTTATAAATAGTAAAGTAAAAAAAAACATCTTTATAGGAAACATCGCACATGTAATGGAGATTCTAAATGACAAAAAAAAAATATTTCACAAACTTGTAAGGCGTATTCAAAAACACGTATTTCCTGAACTAAGTTTTATTTTGTACAATGTTATCGCGTTCTCACTTGCGCTGGATGAAACAACAAGCTTTTCTACCATGCTCGCGTTGACGATAGACGGACCGGGAAGGGCCCTCTTAAAGAAAAAATTTAAACCAAAAAAAGGTTAACAACATCTGCCTTGGGGCAAGATCGGCACATGACGGCCTTTCCCTAAAATACTAGACAGTCTTACCCCAAAATTGAATTAATAGGTTAGGTTTTTATCACAACTAATATTTCTGTAAATAATGATTTAAATAGAATAAAACAATAAAATGTAATACAAACTAGACACCACTACAATACGTAAAAATCCGTTGATATTCACATTTCACGTTAGCTAAAACGTCGACACTACTCACTCGTGTTTCAACTTGTCAACTACAAAAAAAATATGAGACTGTTTTCTTGCTATTGAACTCAACACAGTGCCATCTATAATTTAAAGGTAGGACAAAGTAGTGACTCTGTTTTACCGACCGAGCTGTTAACCTCGTAGCTATTAGGAAACAGCTTATAGAGACGGTGTATGGAGTTCCCCCATAGACGAATTTCCCCACTTTGACCTTATAGATATTATAGAAAACTACTGGATGTATATACCTACTCAAAATAGAGTTATTTGAACTTTTGAATAAATTATCTATCCCTGTATGGTTTCTGTTTTGCCATTTTGATACTACATAAGTTATTTATTTAAGCCTAAAGACGAAAATAAGTGTTGAAATATGGAAGTTTCGACGCTCATATCTTCCAAACCAATACTTTTTTCCCAATTCTGCTTCCATACAGGGCTAGAAAATGACAAGAAAAATTTATAGGTAGGTACAATTTTTTTTTTGAACTGCTGGCCCAACTTTACAGTCCTTATCTCGCTTAAGTATTTGACTTTCACAAAATCTGATTCCAACTTTCACAATTCTTTGGGAATGTTCACTAAATCCTAAGAACATTTTCAAAGAGTTTTAACAAAGTGGCCCTCACACCACATGCACATAATTATTCAGCTGCATCATTCGATTTAGACTGCAAGCCAAAACCTAATATATTTGCACATAGAAGAACCACACAACATGGTAGGAAGACCTTATTAATTACCTGTTTGAGCTCTAAACAAAACTGTAGGTATGTTTTGTAAGATTTACAGTTGTTTTCCTATAGACGCTGCTTAGTTAAGTATAAGACAATAAAATAATAAATGAGTTTCATTTAAGTAGAGAAGAATATCTGACTTTACCCTGCACACTGGTCTCCCTAAACCAACTGACTGGAAAATCATTTACTTAGTTCCTCAGTAAAAGAAGCCAAGTGCGTGTCGGACCACGCACAATGAAGAGTTCCGTAGTTGGGATGAATTTATCCCAAGAACAAACTTAGTATTGCGAGACATGCCATGTTGTTTTAAAACCATAGATTCCGGCCCTGGTTCAGGCCATGGTACGGAGCGAGAGGAAATGGCAGGCCGTCACCTCCTTCTGCTGCGAAGCGGTAATGCTCGCGAAGGAGGAGGCGGAACGCGTGAGGGAGAGGCAAATTTCGCGCCGACACGCCCCTAACCGCCGCAGGAGGAGACGCCCGGGGCGGGAATTACAAGCCGATTTCCGGCCACCGTAGGCGCGGGCACAGATAATATAATACCGTAATGTTGGCTCCTCTGTAAAACTTAACAACGGACCTATTAGGTAGCGCGGTTTATCGGAAAGTACCCTATAAATTTTGATTCCCTTGAGTGTCAAAATATATGTTTTTTGCAGCATAAACGGCCGTGTCTTTTCTTACGTTAACTTAGAAGTTTGATTTTTTCACAGCTTCAAGGGACTGTAGACTTGAGTATATGGTTTTAATTCCAACTCGATACCTCCACGCGTGCTCGAGATATAGGGTCTTGACAGACAGACGGACAACAAAGTGATCCTATAAGGATTCCGTTTTTTTTTCCTTTTGAGGTACCTACGGAACCCCCGGGAGGGTCAATTTTCGTCTATTTTCTTAAAAGCATTTATTTTAAAATTAAAAAAAAAAACCAGGTCCTCAAAACAAGCCCTTTCATTATTTTGATGTCATACATAAAGTACTTACACAAAGTACAGCTAGCAAAACTTTTTTATTTACCCTTATCTTCAAAATTCATTTATTTTCGTACACGGCCGTGTTTAGTGACAGAAATTGATATGTGTACTAAATTTCAACTTATCGGTCCATTAGATTCGGAAAAAATTGGCTACGTTTTTCCTTTTGAGGTTCGGAACCCTAAAAATGATTAGGAACACTTCCCCGACAAGAATATTTTTTTTTCGCTGGCTGACTAACAGGAAAAATATTCCTACTAGTCACACATAGCCAGTGTGACTAGCAGGAATATTTTTCCTGTTAGTGGACTGGTGTGACTACGAGTCTGCACTCCTAAATTAATTAACGCCCTAAAAATAAAAGTGTGAAAATTTCAACTTTCGGGAGCTGAGCCCAGCGTAGTGTCATGCAGACTGGAGCGACGCAACACTGGTAATAGTTCTACCATGAAGTTTTCTTAGAAATTGTTTTGTTAGTCGCGTCGCGCCAGTAGGCCCGAGGCGAGTGCTATAAATACACACACGTTTTAGACATACATAATAGGTATAAAGAATTTATTTTAAACACTTAACAAGTAATACAATATTCTTAATTATAAATAGACACCTCATGAACATTGGGTGCCGTAAGTCATTAACCCCAGCACATCGTCCAGTCATCTTTTCTGGTTTGTAATTTGACAATGATGCGATATAGGGCTAACGCTGGTCCTAGAGCCAGTCCCAACCCTCTTACTATGTCGGCACGCCGCGCCATGCTCAATGCTTGACCATCGAATTCCTGAAAATACAGTTTCATATGTCTTATCACATCACAGAACTATCCAAAATCATGACAAAAATATCAAACATGCAGATCGAAGGTTCTGAAGCCATTAAAATAAATATTTTTTATTCATCTCCTTTTTATCCCATTTTATTGCTATTTAACGCATGTTGGGTTATTTCGTTGTAGTTACAGTTACCTGTTCTTTAAGAATTGGAGCAGCTTCAGGCAAGTACTTTGAAAAATATTCAAAGGCATCATCAGTTGTCCAATTAGTTATGTCTGGTATACTTGGATCAATGGGCAAGTCCTCTAGTTTTGAAGGAGCTCTGTCAAGCTCATGTGGTTTCAGGAATGGGTCCACAGAAGGCGAACTCTGTGCATTATACTCCATACTTCGACGTATAGCAGGGGATCCTACTACAGCAGGTCGAGATTCTAGGCAATTATTACACTCCCACTGATCCCAAGCTTTCAGTCTTTCTGGTATGCGTGGACTATGGCAAAGGGCATGATAAGCATCGGAGCAAATACTACACACTGTTAAAATCCCCTGCAACAAAAATATTATTTATTTAGTAACTTTGTTTAGAGGTGAATTTTTGAAATGGGGCAGTAAGGGCAGGTAACCTTAACCCTTGTAGCTACAGGAAAATGGTCTTAGGAGACTGACCTTATTTTTTTGAGAATCCACTCTGTAGGTACATGGATATAAAGATAATCTTGATTAAACTATGTTATGCATAAAGAAACATTTTTAATTTATAACTTACAGCATCATTGGTTTCACAGCAGATTACACAAGTTTTACAATGTGGACATTGCCAAGTGTTGTCAGGTCGAGGCTTTAAAATACCAGACCCTGATTGGAGACAGCTCAAATGTGCCTTGTTGTTGCAATCTCGACATTCAACTAGTCTATCATTAGAACCGCGAGGTTTCTGCACAAGGCAAACTGAACATACACCTCCTGATGTCTCATGTGGCAATGAGTCTTCCTGTTCTAGTTCATCACCACTTCCATCTAGAGATAATTGGCTTTCAGATAATGGTGTTCCCTCAACATCCGACTTTTGGAGTCCAGCAGAAATAAGTCGTTTCTTAATTGTACTTTTATTAAGTGACCCCACTGGCCGACCTCTTTTCCGTTTGCTTGGTACATTGTTATCAGATGGGTCAAACACTTTTTTAGCCATTTTACGTCTTTCCCCGACACGAACACCCGCATGTCGAGAGGTGCTGCCGCTAAGTCCATTGCTAGATGATCCACCACCTCGTTTCTTTGGCCTTCCCCGCATTCTTTGAGGTGAAGACCTGCATGAAGAATTTGCTGATGAAGTCATCTGGAATTAACAGCAATATGTTAATTTAATTCTTTTTAACTCAATACAAATCACGGATCAAAATAATGCACTTTTTGATACGAATTTTGCAAAGATTATAATCGATTGATATCTTTGGAATTTTGTCAGTCAAATGTCATCCAGTAAAAAAAGCTGACAATGTCTTTCTACAGGCCAGCATTTACAAAAAAGTTTGAATTAAGTACGAAAATTAACTAGTCTATCTATATCTTCTTTATTATTAATAGATCTATATAATACAAAATTCTCGTGTCACAGTGTTAGTTGCCGTACTCCTCCGAAACGGCTTGATCGATTTTTATGAAATTTTATATGTATATTCGGTAGGTCTGAGAATCGTTCGTAATCTATTTTTCATACCCCTAAGTGATAAGGGTGGTCCACCCCAAACATTTATATGGCAAAACAACGTTTGCCGGGTCAGCTAGATATATACTATATTTTATATAAAATTTTCGTGTCACAGTGTTAGTTGACATACTCCTCCGAAACGGCTTGATCGATTTTTATGAAATTTTGTATGTATTTCAGGTAGGTCTGAGAATCGGTCGTAATCTATTGGTGGTCCACCCCAAACATAAATTATTTATATGGCAAAACAACGTTTGCCGGGTCAGCTAGTAATTTATAAAATGATCACTTATTTCTGGAAATTGGGCACATCTTTGAAAAGCTTTTTTTAAGGTTCCGTCGTTTTAATGTTGTCATGTCCGTGTGTCAGTCCTCCGTCCGGAAGTCAAACAGCCATTTTACCGGAGACTATTGGGGCACTCTATTAATGAAAATCGGGTAGAAGCTATATTCTGTGCACTACTCAATAAATAATGGTGCAATGGTGTAGGGAAATTACGAAAAAAAAAACCTATTTATTATCGATGTTTGCAAGTGCCTTTTTTATTTTAATCGATAGTTTGTGAGTTATGGAATGTTTTCTGTGTTATATATAATCTAAAGTTACAACTTTATAAATAACTTTTTTTTTTCTAACCCTTTTCGTCAATTCCGTACGAGAGTTTTAACCAGCTCGGAGTCTCAAAACCTCTGTGCGACACAAGCCGCCTATTAACAAAATTGTATCCACTTTCATTTCCTTCTTCATAGGTCTTTTTTGTTATTTAGTTAAACATTTCATTGTAGTTGTGAACATTATTCACAATAAAATTAATATCCATAATTAATATCTATTTTTATTTTGTAAATAATTCAACTAACGATAAAGAAGATGCTGGAAGAGATTTCTATAGAAATAAGCATCACCTTTGTACGTATTTTTCTGTTCCTTTCTTCTTATCTGTTTAAATGTGTGTACATAAATAGTTAAATAAATAAATAAAACTTCCTGTAATCATTAAATTATCTGCTAGTGCTGTGCACTTCTGTAAGTGACGAGTTCACAATACCTATATAACTATATGTGATTTTCGTATGAGTATGTTTAAGTGAGCAAGTCGTTGAGGTGCCAAATAAATAAATAAACTTTGTTATTCATAGTTTTTCGAAAAATACTGTGAAATACAAACTTATTTTTGCAGTAGTTGAAATCAATACTTAGCATGCGTAAATATTCATTCTAACTACGGAACCCACTTCAAATTCACTGAGCGTGTCCAAAGAAGTGCATGTCCAACCACACGCACTTGGCCAATTTTTTTAATTTTGTTTATGCTGCTGGGAGCTCAATTTTTCAAAATCCAGTTGCAATCTAATATCAATGTGGATAATTAAGTAATAAATGGTAAACATTATTTTTATTAGCCAGAAAAATTATACCTCTGGTTGTGGAAGATTATCAAATGCTGTTCAAAAATTTGTATATTTATGTGATAGGAATGTGCAATATTTTTTTATTTATATAGATTATGGTAAATGGAAAAACTATTTTGATACATTGTAGTATTTTTGAACAAATGTTTATTTCATGGTTGTGAATAGAATAGATATAATATCTTTGTTTTGCATAAAATATGGTACATAAAAGGTCTTAAATATAAACAGTTCCACATATTTAGCTTACTATAAAATTATAAAGAAAACTTCAATTAACTACTGAGAGTATAATTATGATGATAATATCGCTAACAATTTTAAAATTTAGAAGTATATTTTGATATTCACCTTAAAATAAATGTTGCTGAAAATGTGCTGTGTGGATTTTAAAATATAATATCTACTTTTCGGAACAATAATTGTTCATGTTGTTTGCCAAGATCTCAAGTAGTGCATTAGAGGGCAATAAGTTATCTAAATACTTGATTGTTTCTTCAAACAATTGTAATTTCCCAGAGATACCTAAAGAATAAAAATTAATAATCATACCTTTGTATTATTGAAATCAGCATTGTACTCAAATTTGAAGCTATCAGAGCTATCGCCGTCATGATCAGCAGGACCCAATGCCAGGTTGCCATTCTGTAATTTAACTAAACTCCCCGATGATAATTCTTTGTTGACAATAGTTTCCAGTTGTTTCTTGGAATACTTTGTTCCCTGTGAACCTGCTGCTGACACAAGATCATCAAAAGCAATGCCATTTTCCAAATAGCTTTGATCCTGATAAATAAGAGTAGCAATTGCAGAAGTTATTACTCTTCGCTCACTTGTTGCAACTGATGAAGACATTTCTAAAAACAAAAGAAGCAAATTAAATGTTATTGAGTGTAATTAATGTAAAAAAAAACCCTCAATTGTATGATATGGCCATGGACAGAAGTGACTGGGCACCCCATGGGATATTTTGTTCTCATACCAAACTATGAGAAACTTGTCAAGCTGAATAGACTCATACAGGTTCAACTCACTGTTGTTTTGGTTTGATTTTTTTCGCCACTTAGCAGCGTTCCTATAGCTTACATTATCTTTATAATCAACTTTAAATATACTTTTCTCCTTCAGGCAACGTTTGAGATCTGCTTTAGTGTCTTTAGGTAGAACTTTATAACACTTTAACATAAACTTGCAAATTCTATTTATATCGGGACGCGATTTACGTGAACGCAAGTGATCAATAGCGGCCAAAATCTGATTTTTATACTTTATCTCTGACATTTCTGGAAAACAAAAAAAAATAAAATAGGTAAGTAGTAGGATAAAAGTAAGTAGCGAGACATTAAATAAAAAATAAAATAAAAACAACTGGTGGTAATAATGAAAAACTTATTCCAAATAATATTCAAAACGTTAAATAAAAGGATGGGGAAAGTATTTTTTTACTGAGTGTTTGAAAACTTTACCTGAACAAAATCATGCCGGCGGTTTTTAACTAAGCATGCAGCTTCCTTTTACAATAACGAATCGAGATCAAACCACCTATCCAGTTACATAAAAGATCCAGTTGATTGAATACAAGCAAATCCTTTTTATTTATAATTTTTCCGCTTTTTTGCTCACACTGTATGTGCAAAAAATTGCTGATCCTCTCACACTGCTACACTGTGTCACACACTCACATACAGAACGCTATTGTGTAGTGTTGCCACCTAGGCTAATACGAAATATGCTAAAGTGCTGTTCAAGTTTTAAAAAGTGCTAAAATAAAATGCTAAACTAAATTCAAATTTTAATCAAAATTAAATATACTCTAAGTCAATCAAATTAAGTAGTAATCAAATTGGCTTTTAATATACTAAGTAATCAAATTATATGCTAATTATATTATATGCTCTAAGTTTTGAAATAAACAGTCGATATCTTGATCTTCGCCAATAACAGGCTGTAGATGTGGAAGATTGAGAGCTGAGAATCTAATTGAGTGACTATACAAACAAAAAACGTGAATTTCGTAAGATCGCACAGCACATAAGATTTCACTTCATTTCTTAAAAATAAATATCTAATGAATGAAGTTGCTCTCCATTCCTACAGAGAAGAGGGAGAGACATAATGTTGTTTGGAAGTGTATAGAGTGCGCTAGCGATATTCTATCAACTGCCGCAGTTTGCAGCATAATAGTGGCGCTACCTAGACCCGTTTAGTGCCGTATGCATTGTATTGTAAAATAAAACAGTTTTGTTTTTTGTTGGGAATCCCCCAGAAGTTCCAGAACAAAAGAGATTGTTTGTTTCATGTTTTAATGTTTTATATTATGTTAAAAATAATATGCTTAAAAATATGCTCTATGCTAAACGACGAAAAAGGGTGCTAAACAGAAAGAAAATCTGCCAAATTTAGCATAAAAAATGCTAAATTGGCAACACTGCTATTGTGTCATAACACAAACACAGTCATAGAACACTATTAACCTACGGCAGTGTTGCCAGATGGGGCGCGCTCCAAGTCGCCAAAATTTTTGGCCCAACTCCCAAGTCGCCTAACTGTGCGTTTGCACTGGTGAAACATTCACAACAAAACATGTTGAAATCTCTAGTTCCTGTCAAATATTGTAAGGAAAATTGACAGAACATAGAGATTTCAACATGTTTTGTTGTGAATGTTTCGCCAGTGCAAACGAACAGTTTAGACGCATATTATTTTTTCTGTAAAGAAGCTTAATTTCGCCGAATTATAAGTCTGACAGATACCACAGATTTCGTGCTAAATAAGAAGAATTCAATACAATGGGCATCCACACGCAAAGCTCAACGCAGATGTTGCCAGCGGCGGGATGGCCGCTGTCAAATAATTTTCGCTTTGTTTACATCGGTATTTTTTGCTATTTTTTGTGTTGAAACCGATCCACCATCGTTATTGCTAACATATTTATATTGTGCCTGGAAGCTTATAGAATGTAAAGACGAACTAAACAAACGAGGAGCAAGGATTACTGGAAAGAAATCAAATTTTATTGAGAGGTAGACTTCTATCTAATAAAATATTTTTTCTCAGTGCTAGGCTCTAGATTTGGAACATTTTTTTGTTGTAACGTGTTAATTCTTAGTTGACTCGTGGTAGGAAAATTTAACGTTTTTAATTATTTCACGGGTTGCGATTCGTTTAGATACAGACGCCAGCACATCAAGCTACTACAATCTGTCAAATTTATTTTATAGATTTTCAACTTTATCGCTGAAGAATAAGGTTCAACGTTGATTGGAAGAATTTGACAGTTTCGGGTAGCTTGATGTGCTGGCGTCTGTACTTTAATATGTTTGCCAAGTAATTTATGCTCGTCACAATGCATATGGAGAAGTGGAGCTGATGGTAAAGTACCCGAGAACTCTTCAAAGATTAACATCGGGAAAAGCAATATTTTGTAAAAGGTGATGAGCAGTTGAGATTAGGCTATTGTAACTTAGATAAATTACAAACTGACCCACAAAAAAGCGAGAAATAAAAACTTTTTCATAAAAAGAAATAACCGACTTCCAAAAAAACGTTATAATGTGAAAAATAACTTAAATTTCGGAAGTCGGTGTCTTTGGTTTAGTATTTTCGTTATTTTCTACCGACTTCGGTTTTTTTTTTTGTAAAAGTTTTTTGGAATGTAAAATTCTGCCAGTTCATGAACAGGTAGTGTTATCAGTAGCTTTAGAACAGTATGAGTATTGTAGTGATAAATTTAAAACAATAATGTACAGACGCCAGCACATCAGGCTACTACAATCTGTCAAATTTATTTGACAGATTTTCAACTTTATTGCTGATATGTAAGGTTCAAAGTTGATTGGGAAAATTTGACAGTTTCGGGTAGCTTGATGTGTTGGCGTCTGTACGCACAACATCTCAAAGGAACAATTATATGAAAAGATTTGTAGTGCCCACTTGTAATAACTATTATGGTCGAAGATGTGGACTTTTTTAGTTCCAAGTATTTTTAATAATCTTCCAGTCGATATAGACAGTTCTATCACAAAAACCTATTTTAAAAATAAAATACTGTACGTCTTAAGTACAGACGCCAGCACATCAAGCTACCCGAAACTGTCAAATTTTCCCAATCAAATTTGAACCTTACTCTTCGGCGATAAAGTTGAAAATCTATTAAATAAATTTGACAGATTGTAGTAGCTTGAAGTGCTGGCGTCTGTACCTATGTGTTTTGTCATAGCCTAAATGTAGTGAATATTTGAAAAACAAAAATATGTGCTAAAAAGGAGCTAGGACAAAACAAAATTATTACCATGATAATAATAACAAATCAGTCTTCTACTTCCTCATTCAGAGACATGGAACTACTGCAATTATTGCGGTATGGAATCAAATGCTCTGGGCATATGTAAATCTGGCATGCATTACAAGTATGAAATGTTTTCTTATCGTTTCTAGACAGACTTAATTTGACATCTTCTGCGAGTTCCTTGAACCTTCGCGGGACTTCCCCTGAAGATTCCTGGGTGGGTTCATCCGCGCAATCTGCGATTCCTTTGTGCAACTGTCGAAGCAGCATTTGACTTTTCGTCTTTAGAATCCGATTCTTCTAACACCGCCAAATTTCTGTCCACAAGTTTGTCTGCCTGTGACATATTCACCACAAACTTAAAAAAATACAAGATAAATTAACAACAAATACTAAATAAAGGAATGAAAGCATGTCTCAAAAATACTACGCCAGCGATGACGCTGGGTCATATTAACCCGTTTTGAGTTAACACGTGTATCTCGCTGTGTAAGCAGCGTTGCACTAAGCACATCCGCGGTTCGGGTAGAGGGAGGCCGTACCTCCAGCTACACAAACGCTATAATTGCACGTTTGACGTAAAAAATAATAATGACAAAAAGTCAACCCAGGTCAGTATGACCCAGCGTCATTGGCGCCGGGTTAAAGTCAGCATATTGGTTCACGTCGGGTATAACACAGTGTTCTAAAAAGAACCCCATTCCACTCTTTTGGCTAAGTATATTTATTCTGTGGTATTCAGTAATTTTATAATGTCAGCAGGGCTAACATGACAAGCGCGAGAACGCTCTTTTTCTCGTTTTATCGTATTTTGACGTCATTCTAATCCCTAACATGACCGCAAACGACGAGTAAACTCGACAAATGCGCTTTGACACCTCCTTATCGCGCGACGATAAACCGATGTTGCAAATTATTAAAAACAAATTATTTTTATGATAGCAACATCGGCTTGAAGTTCTGTTTCATTCACTCAATTTTATGCATGGAATTATGTATAATTATTGAATAAACGTCTCTCTCTCTCTTAATTATTCTCTCTTTTAATTATTTATGATTAGTTTTTTATGTAACCGACTTTTTGATTAAAATTAAATGATTTCTTTGGCATGCTGAAATTAAAATACAAAATGACGGTAATTAAAATTAGTGGCATCTATACTCACTGGTTATTACTGAAAGTAATAGTCATCCGTACAAACACATTAAAAAAAAAAAAAAAAATTGTACAAAAGTACGACTATGAATCTGCCATCTTTTTTCGAGTTTTTTATGTATCATAATTTTGTCGTTTTGTCTACTCTTTATCGTCGCCAAAATCGCCGACGACTAAATACAACAAAATTACTGATTATATCGTGTTGAACTGTCAAAAAAATCGAGATAAATAACGTGTCATGTTAGGGTTTGTCGACAAAACATCAAGTTTGACAGAACTAGTCGAGTATTTTGTATAGCGAAGCTGTCAGAAAACGATAAAACTACAGAAATAGACAAAAATTTGTCGCGCGAGAGTGGATATATGTCGCGTGTGTCATGTTAGGCCTGCTGGTCAGTCGTCAGTCATATAAATATTACTTTCCTCTATGGTCACCGTAGACAGAGAATAGGTACCTATTCCTACCTATTCTCTGTCTACGATGGTCACAGTCAGACTGACTGTCAGTGTCAGTCAGTGTCATCTGTTTAGGAAGTTACATGTTATTGGAAACAGAAAACAAACATAATTAATTTACTTATAAATGCCTGCATTAAGTGCGTTTGCCGTAAACTAACTAAATGTATTATAATTATACTACTGCAAGATGACGACTGTTGTATTGTCTGCCTTACGTTTCACACACAGAAACCAGTTGAATTTTAGAGCAGTGTTTTATTCATCACAACCAGAACGTGCGAACGAAAGAAATCTAGGGAAAGTTGTAAATGTAGCTATTATTGGAGCTCCTAATTCTGGAAAGAGTACTCTCATCAATAAAGTCACGGAAAGAAAGGTATGGCGAAAGTTTGTTTTGATAATTTATAACCTGTAAACCAATGGATGGCAACTGCAATTTTTAGGTGTTAAGAAACCTAAAACCAACTATAAAAGGATTGTGTTATAATTGCAGATATGTGCCGCATCCAACAAAGTACACACAACAACAAAGTTAGTGAGAGCCATGTGTTATCAAAATGACACACAGATTGTATTCCTGGACACTCCTGGAATTGTAACTGAAAAAGAACAAAAGAAGTAAGTAAACTACTGAATGAAACTAAAATTTCCAAACATAATAATTATTTAATAAGTTTATTTAATATGACATTTGAAATAACATGTCCATAATGAAGTTAATGCAATACCTAAAAAGTTTTCATGATTAAATTCATTTCATCTTATTCCAGATACAATTTGCCTGATTCTATGATTGGAGCGTGTCACAAAAGTTTGAGGTGTGCAAATGTTGTAGGCGTTGTTCATGACGTCTCTAATAGATACACGAAAGACTTCCTTCATTCTGATGTCGTCAATATGCTAAACATTATAGCCGAAACGCCTAGTTTTTTAATAATCAATAAAGTAAGTGGAAGTCATTATATCTAAAACAAAAAATGTGTCTATGCCATTGACCGTTAAAGAGTTTCCTCATCTAGAGCCAATCCTGGAAGTAAAATCAGGTCATAAAAATGCATTGTCAACAAAACTGAACCACCATGTAAAATTTCAACTTCATAGGATAATAAAAAGTGGTTCTGATTAAGCTTGCAAGATTTAACCTAAATAAAATCAAAAAACAAAAAGAATAATTTAGAACAAATTTTTAGAAAGCACCTGTTTTAAGTACATTTTTTTTTCCATAGGTTGATAAATTGAAATCCAAAAATCAATTGCTGACAATAATAAGAAACCTTACCAATGGTATCATTGCTGGCAACCCTATCCCTGGGAATGATAAGAGTACAAGTAAAACAGAAAAGAATCTACAAAAAGGATACAGTAAATTTTCTGATGTCTTTCTTGTATCAGCATTGAATGGTGATGGGGTGCAAGATATTAAGGTAAAAAGCGAACATAATATTGTACAAAAAAGCACCAACGTAATGATAGTTAATTGATTAAGGCGTGACCTTGTGGAAATCCATTATAAAATACAATAGACGTGGATATATTTAGTAACCTGTTCTGCTTAGCTATTTCTAAAGAGCCATAAAAAACCCTGAAAGAAAGCGAAATTGTTTCATCTTTTAACAAGGTGTGTTGCCACACCAAGCAACACACCGTGTTCGAGTCCGCGACAAGTCAATTGACATCCTGAGGATGCCTCGGTGAGATGTGAAACACGTGTCGATTTCTTTCAGGGTTTTTTATGGCTCTTTAGAAATAGCTAAGCGGAACAGGTTACTAAATATATCCACGTCTATTGTATGTCACCAATGTAATGTTCTACACAAAGAAGAATTCGAGCGCAGAACGCTTAACCATTTTCGATTTACAACTATAATGAGGATCTAATTCAAATAATTCTATATTGTTTTATTTTGCAGGAATATCTCATAAGCAACGCCAAAACCGCAGGCTTTCAGTACTCTCCTACTGAATTTACTGACCAGAAACCAGAGTCATTGATACAAGAAGCAGTCAGGGCTAAGTTCTTAGACTTTTTGGCGCAAGAGATCCCATACAAACTAAATGTACAGCTTGAGTATTATGAAGATATTGAAGAAGAACAGAAAATTCTTTGTTCAGTATCAGTAGAGTGCCCCAATGAGAGATTATCACGGTTGATAGCAGGCGCCGGCGGTGGTAGGCTACAACAAATCAAGTCTCACATTCGAAGCGATTTAATCGATTTATTTAAGAAAACTGTAGTTATAGATATTCATTTAAAAATTAAAAATAAGAATGAATCTAAATGAATGACGTTGTTCTGTAAATGGTAGTTATTTATTTTTGTATTTAAAGTTATCCAACTGAAATTATACAAAACATGTTAATAAATAATTTTGTTTTAGTAACAGCTACAAACAACACATCCAATACAATGTAGAATTTTTGACATTTTATTAAAATACTACATTATAATAATTTGCACTGAATTAGCAAAGCACAGGTGCTACACTAGAGCTGACTCGGGAAAAGAGCTTAGCATAATCAGCCAATAATATTCCCACTGCTGGGACACAGGCCTCTCTCTGTGAGAGGGAGTGGACCGTTATCCACCACGCGGGCCCAGTGCGGGTTGGTAGATGTCACATGTCTTCGAATGTTTTGGTTTCCTCACGATGTTTTCTGTTTTACTTCACCGTTTTGAGAGCAGTGGTGATGAAATAAATTACACAAAGCAAAGTGCCTGTCTAGGTTCGAACTAACGATCAGGGCCGCGCCGACCCTCGGCAGCACCTGTGTGCAAAACCTATGAAGCGCCTCTTTTTTGACGTCCTGTTTCGCCGCGTATTTTTTTTTTTTTCAAATTTTGTCTTGGAGATTTGCGCTTACTCATCGATACTCAACTATGATGAATGTTATGTTATAATACTCATTATCTAAGCCAAAGCCTCATGATTTGTGTAAAATAAAACAGTAATTGGCGCTGACATTTATTAAGTCTTAGGGTCGCCTCCGGCGCCCCTAGTGCCCTGGCGCCTGTGTGCGCCGCCCACTTCACACATACGGGTGGCGCGGCCCTGCCTACGATCTACAACTCGTAAGTCGCGGCCGTTACCACTAAGCCCCCACTGCTCTCAGGAAAAGAGCTTGCTTGTTCCGAAATAAAAAATACCATAGGTACTAAAATAATTATATTTTTATGAACGGCTGTATATTAATGGTGCCGAATCTCTTGTCACAAATGCCTCTAAACTGGACTAAAAATCATCAAAATTTAGTTTATTCCTGTCAAACGACGATTTCCCATTCTGAAATACTTACCTACTACCAACTAAAGTGACACAACTTACTCATCTATATTTTAGTTTGACAGCACTAAGATGGCACTGAGATATTAATTTAGTGAAAACGGCAATTTTGCCATTCTGAATTTGACGTTTTTCACGTAAAATTTAGATTTTCTAACTAAATCTGACTATTTTAAATCGCGATTAAAAACGTGTGGAATAAAATTGGTTGTCATGAACTTTAAATTCACACCCAACACCTCGACTTCAAGTGCAAAAACAGTACCGTAATTATTATTTTTTCTCGAAAATGGTGTGTCCAATCACAAAAACAATGAAAATTTCGACCCCCTTTATAAACCGCTTAAAGCCCTAACACTCAACATGTAAGTGATATCACTTAGGTACATGTTTTTTTTATTTTCCATACAAAAAGTGAAAAATTCCATATAAAACACATCGAGGCTGCCTCCCCTGCGCGCCTCCAGCTCTAAAAAAAATCTCGTGGTAGGTATCACGTGTGGAATCGCGATTGTCAAATTCGATTTAGCGTGCCAAAATTATTTTTAAATTTAGAGAATTTCAAACTCAAACTCAAAGCATTTACTTCAATTAAACCATTTACAGGCACTTTTGAATTGTCAAAGAATCGGTCAGTTAGTCAGAAAGTTGAAGTTAGTTGCCCATTCCAAAACGTAGATCTCTATGGAGAAGAACGGGCAAGAAACTCTAAGGACACTCTTTTAAATAATAGATATTACAAAATCCTGGGTACATTATTCTTGTTGCTTATAATTATGTGAGAACAACATACAAAAAATTATCAAAGCAATTGAAAATATAAGATTAAAACCGGCCAAGTGCGTGTCGGACCACGCACAATGAAGGGTTCCGTAGTTGGGATGAATTTATCCCAAAAACAAGCTTAACTTTGTAGTTGAAAAATATGTTCTCCCATACGGAATAATAATAACCCCACTGCCGTATCTCTACGTTGACGTCGTGGTGGGGCTTGCGCGCTCCGAACTCTAGGCCTGTGCCGGTAGAGTTTACTTTGCCGGAACACGGTAGAGTTTACTTTGCCGGAACAGAAAGGGGTGGCACACTATTTGGTCTTTTCCAACAAAAACGATACACTCACTTTTTACTGTTATATTTTAAACCGTGCTTCTCAGCATAAGCTTCACACATACCCAATAGTTTTCTCAACCCACTGATTGATGGACTCAGCAGCCCCATGTCGTCCGCATAACTTATATTGTTAACACTAACGCCATCTATGCGATATCCGACATGCATGCTGCTCAGACCCTCAATCAGCTGATTCATATATGTATAAATTTAAAAAAACCTCGGAGACGTTAACCCTCCTTGTCTTACACCCGAGTTCAGTTTGTACTCATCTGAAAACACATTTTCTATGATTCACAAGAGACCCCCTCCTCCTTCAATTTGTTCCAGAGTACTTCATAGGATACCAGATCGAACGCCCTGGATAGATCTAGGAAGCATGCATATATTGGAGTTTTTCTTTTTAGATGTCAACAGTATGCTTAAGTGTGCATAAATGGCACTTTCTTTTGACAAACCTACCTGAAAACCAAACTGGGCGTCCTGTGATTGTATACATCACAGATATAGATAGACCTAGATAACGCAAGTAGGTATCACGATCTGTATGAAAACCAAGCGTGCCATTTTTGACTACCTACTATGACGTCACAAGCACTAGAAAAGGTTTATTTTATTGTTTCTCCTCGCATTTGTACAGTTTTTATAATAGCGTAATTAATCATTTTCAATTTTTTTACTGACTTCCGACAAGCGTGGCACCGATGCAGACTGAGCGCGAAAGTGGCAGCTTACGATTATTGTACGTAAGCTGGGCACGAAAATGGCACGCGAAGTAGTTGCTCTTGCGTTATCTAGGTATATCTATATCTGTGGTATACATCCACCAAGACGTCCATCTAGCACCCTATCCAGCACTTTCGCTGTAATAGTTGCGAGTGATATGGGACTGTAATTATTCTTATCAGCGATGTCTCCCGTACGATTCTTAACAAGAGGTACTACTACAGTTTTAATTAAATCCGGTGGCAAGTAGGAATGTCTTATACACAACGTAAACAGCATCGATAGTAATCTATTTATGTGAGTGCCAGCATATTTTAGATGTTCCACACTGAGCCCATCATGACCTGGAGATTTTCCCCGTTTCATACTGCCAATAGCACTACCCACCTCCTTACTGGTAATTCTAATCGGCTGTGTAACATAACTATCAGTCCCCTTCACTTCACATGTTGTCAGTGATGTGTCTACCCTAAAATGGTCTTTAAAAATGTTAGCAATATCTTTAGGTTCGCTGAAGCCGGTCACACAAACAGGGAGGCTCGTCCTACTATTCAGTTTTTTTGTGTTTAACCAGAATTTATTAAACTGTTTGGCAGAGTGCTGGCCCGCAAGTATGTCCATTTTAATCTGTTCCTGATTTTGTTGACAGAATTGAAGCCTTGATTTTAAAAATTTGCGACTTAGACACATCTTTTCATAAATTTGACCAGTTTCATTAATGTAGGTTATCCATGGTTTAAGGTGTAGTGAAAAAACCGGAGCCGTACGGCTGGTCCATAAATTTAAGGTTGCTCAGCGAGCCATGGAGCGGGCTATGCTTGGAGTCTCTCTGAGGGATCGAATCCGGAACGAGGTGATCCGGCAGAGAACCAAAGTTATCAACATAGCTTACAGAATAAGCAAGCTGAAGTGGCAGTGGGCCGGTCATATTAGTCGTAGAACCGCTGACCGTTGGGGTACACGTGTTCTTGAGTGGAGACCGCGAATTGGCAAACGTAAGATAGGACGCCTTCAGGCTAGGTGGAGTGACGATCTTCGCAGGGTGGCTGGTAGCAGCTGGATGAGAGTTGCCGAGAATCGAGCTGAATGGCATGCAATTGGAGAAGCCTATGTCCAGCAGTGGACTGCTATAGGCTGATGATGATGATGATGAAAAAAACCACTTAATAACTTCCAAATATTTAACCTAGTTATAAGTTAAATGTAATAATACGTGCTGCGCCCTCTAACAGGGTAATGTACTCATAAGTTTAAGCCTAGCCTGTAACTGAGTATACATTATGCAAAAATAAATAAATAAATACCAAGTAACTGCGACCAACTTGGAATCACGACATCACGATGTGACCAGGGGTCGATGTTCATTTCATGAAATGATCAATTCACATTGACATAATTTGCCACATAAAAAACAAAAACTCTCCGTTAACATGCGACGAACACTATACTAATAAAAAAACTTTTTACAAAAAAAAAACAACCGACTTCAAAAAAAAAAACACTACAAAGTGAAAAATAACTTTAATTTCGGAAGTCGGTGTCTTTGGTTTTGAATTTTCATTATTTGTCACCGACTTCCGAAATTAAAGTTATTTTTCACGTAGTGTTTTTTTTTTGAAGTCGGTTGTTTTTTTTTTTGTAAAAAGTTTTTATTTTTCACTTTTTAGTTGTGATACCTACCTCACACAAATTCGAATACCACTACCTGCTATGTAAATAACAGTGACAAGAAGTTATCATTATCATCTACATACTAAGTGGGAAAAAATACGTATAATTGAAGCTAACTCAAAAACTACCCAAGCAAAGTTAATAAAATTTATATGGGACCACCTCTGAAGTATGATCTACCAAACAAAAAAATAATCATCAAAATCTATTAATAATTGGCGGAGTAATCGCGTAACAAACATACAAAAAAAAAAAAAAAACATACAGACGAATTGAGAACCTCCTCCTTTTGGAAGTCGGTTAAAAATAGGACACAAACTGATAACCTTTAGCTCCAATATTTGATTAGCGAGACTGTTACTGCTAACTTGGTTGAGGGATACTCATATTAATAGGTACCTACAAGTTAGGAGGGTAGATTAATATTTTTTCAAATGATTGTTTACCTACATGTCGTTTATCTCAAGAACCAGAGTCAATCCAAACAAAGTAGATGAATACATTTCCAATTACATAATTTATGGCGCAGAAAAAAAATTTTTTTGTTCCTCTGAATTCTTAGTACTTAGCAGAGAAATTTTTTTTGCCTGTAGTCTGGGTTTGTGCCCGGTTGATGACAACTGGCTCGCATCCTATTACATGGGCATGGGATTCAAACTTATCTGCAGGTGAAATGTGGGAATAGGTACTTACCTACCATACAACTCCTAACAAAACCGACAGAAAAGTTCTCTACATTCCGTGCCTAAATTAGGTAGGTACACTTTTTTGGAATTTTCATAGAGTAGGACAGTAGGTATATCTACCAAGTGATAAAGGTACAAGCTGACAGTAACAATAAGTTCTAAAGGCGGTGGCCCTTAGCTCAGAAAAGCCTCAGCAAGTAGGTAATCAAATGCTTGCCACGCGGTTACGGACTAGCCGCGTAGCGAGCATTTTCTTTAAGAAATATCTACAGGAAAACAAGCGGGTCACCAGTTTTATTGTAAGTAACTAACGTTTAACTGACTAATTAATATGTGTAATATGGAAGTCAACTTTTTGTAAAATGAAGGATACCATGATAAAAAAATTAGGTACAGCGTCTATGAGCGAGTGGAACCTCTTAGACGCTAATAACTATAGAAGAAAAAAATAAAAAAATTGGTAGGCAGTTATCATTATTTTCTGTACCAAAATCACGATTCATAAATAACGAAACTATGTTTATTGAAACCGCGTTAAATTCTATAATGTAGCAAATGAAGTTGGAACGTTAATAGCCAATAAATAACGGTGGCCACATTATCTTCCCGCTTAGTTATTCATACTAAACAATAGAATTGTACGAAACTCTAAGAGACCGTACAACTTAACCACGAAACTTTGTTAAGACTTGTTTACAGTTACAGTTTATGTGTTGGTAGTCCCTTGTTGTGTAGACGTAGGCACCTACATTACACATATACGATTTAAACGATCTTAGTTTCGAACAAAACTAGTTTAATTGAGATTACCTACCTATTCGCATGTAATAAATTGGATATCGTTCTTCTAAAGTTGCGTTGTGTACGCAACTAAAGAACTAAGTAATCTCTGTACAGTTCAAAGTTTAATCCGGAATTCGCGCACCTACATGCCAGTGTTAATAGAATTAAGAGGGAATTTATTTTTGATTCCGGAGGTTTTACTTTGTCTAGTATTTTTACTTGCTTTTTCACTGTGCTTTTTTCTGAAAATATTTCAACGTTATTATGGAGTGAGCAAAATCAAATGTATCTACTTGTAGAACTTAGGAAAAAGCATTATGGTCCATCGTGTGACATTTTCTACTAATAGAGCGTCCTATTACCTTCATTGCTGGCAACTTGGCAAGTACTTACATCACCCAACCGATTATATCGAGAGGATGGCCATCAGCGGCAACCTGTCCCCCCGGTGCTAATAACATCGTGCTCTAAGCGTTGTGCAGACGTCAGCAATGCTCTTCCTTATAGTTTCGATTACGGCGTCACTTCCTTTGATTATTCTTCGGCGATTCGTTGAGATAAGGTGATGACTACAGTTTCAAATTTTCTACTTAGACGTTGATGATGCTACTTTTAAGGTAGGTATTTACCAACGTATTTGCCTAGAATATGTTGCAATACATGGTCTTAGCATAAAGTAGAAACATCGGCAAAAAGAGCACGGTAGGTGTTGGCCAAAACAGTTACTTAGCTGTGGTACCTACTAACAAATCGGCACATCAATCCATTTTGTTTTAACACTATCGATTCCACGCACTTTTCATAGAACTCATACGCCATGCCACTACAAAACGAAGTAAAATTGTGTTTTTATGGGGTCATGTCGCTATACGTAGTTTCCAACCTTTAAATTTTTTTGTGACACCGCAAACATAGTAATAAAATATAAAAATTGCTTGGATTTTAAAACTAACGCATATAGGTACAAAAAAATCTTGTTAAAATATACATCACATTTTATTTTCACGGTCTATAATGCTTATATTTGCTAAGAAACCTACATTTAAAATGAGCTCTGCGCGAGGACTCTCGGAATCGACTAGGTGAACCCTCCAGGAGGGCTCCCGGCACTGAACGTGTTAAGTTCCTCTCACGCCCTCTAAAGGAAACGTTTCGGCAGTGAGGGCGTGTCGACAACAATCCCTGCACGAGTCGATAGCTCTCTCACAGTGCAATTGAATTGTAAGTGTTAGTACCTATAAACAAGGAGACTCTTCAATACTCAGCGGGGCCCGGCGGTATTTGGAGAGGCTTTAGAACTTTTACCTTAGGTACCTACCAAAATAGTTCCACAAATAGGAACAAAACACCAAAATACTTACCCACTTATTACTTAGGTACTTTAATTATCCTACTATCCTATCCGGCTAATATTGTAAATGCGAAAGTTTGTGAGGATAGATGAATGTTTGTTACTCTTTCACACAAAAACGACTGAACAGAATTGGATGAAATTTGGCACACAGATAGTTTATAGCCTGGATTAACACATAAAATACTTTTTATCCCGATATTCCCACAGGATCGAGACTTAAGCGGGTGAAACCGCGGGGTACAACTAGTTAAACCATAATTTCAAACTTATCCGGATCTAAGTAGGTAGGTAGATACTTCCATGTGTAGTAAAATTTCATCAAAAGTACGTAGGTAAGAAACCTACTAAAGCCAAATTACAGTAGTCCCTTGGTACTGCAGAGCTCAGAGGATAGGGAATCAAAAGAACAATTTTTAAATTAATTTCTTTAGATCATGTTTATCTCCGAGAACCCATTTTTCTAGAGGTAGGTAGTGATCCCTGGAGAAATTTCGAGTTTCGTTGTAAACTGCATAATTCCATACCTACTGTTTCCAACAGCGTTTGAAAATTACATCACGAAAACTGTATTAACTTTTCACCTGCGTTTAATTAATCAACAATACTTAATTCTAAATTATATTGCCTAATCCTAATATTTTTTTTGCATAGGTTAGGTAAGTCAAACCTCTGATTTATCCAAAAGTAATCTAAAATACCTACCTAAGTACCACTTGGTCGATTCGTTCTCTTTTTTAAGAAATGTTATCTTTAATGTAAAATCGAAGTTCGAATTTTCCGGACGTGTCGAGATTTTTCCCAAGAAAAGCTTTTAACCACTCGAACTCGAATCACAATTACAACGGCGCGTTCTTCTAAAAATTCGCACCGACCGCATTTTGGCGGGATGGACTTCAATCGAACAAAAGTTTCAACGATGTATGTAAATGAGGCGCCACGCCGACCTGAGCTGCTCGATTGGAAAATGGAAAATCGCTTTGTATTTTTAGAAGAGAAAAATGTAGTTGTTTTTGTGTAGAACATGCTATAGCTAAGTTTAATGGAACCTTTATTAAGTTCGAAAACGAAAAAGTTTAAGTAACTGAAGTTCCAGACCGCCTAGGCTTAATAGGTTGAGTCGGTACGATGCCCTACAACAGTCAATACGATTAAGATTAATGTATAATCATGATGTGCAAAAAAACCTCTTCTATCTACCTCGCCTTAAGATTGTAAAAGGGAAGATAGGTATCAAGGTAAATATCAGCTTAGATTTCTTTCGTTTTTAGGGTTCCATACCCAAAGGGTAAAACGGGACCCTATTACTAAGACTCCGCTGTCCGTCCGTCTGTCACCAGGCTGTATCTTATGAACCGTGATAGTTAGACAGTTGAAATTTTAACAGATGATGTACCTATTTCTGTTGCCGCTATAACAACAAATACTAAAAAACAGAATAGCATAAATATTTAAGGGGGCTTCTATACAACAGACATGATTTTTTTGCCGTTTTTATAGATAATGGTATGGAAAACTTCGGGCGCGAGTCCGACTCGCACTTGGCCAGTTTTTACATACTATGTGGGTACCTACCTACTTCTAACCTAATGAAGAACTGGTTTTCGCAGCAAAACCAATAGCCACAAGCGATACACACATATATAATAATCTGTCATGAAACATGTTGTGTATTATTATTATTAAGTTCTTAGGTACATGCAGCGTTGATACAATCGGTGAATACCGAACACCCGGCGCGTTGCAACTATGTCTAGGAATCTACTAAGTACGAACTTTGCCCGCGGTAGTGCATATGTGTTAGATTGCTAGAAAGTGGAGGTAAGACGATACTGCTCGTAGGTGCCGAGTTTCTATGCATTGCACTTAGGCAAGCGGGGCGAAAATTCGGCCACATGTGCGCAAGCACGCCTGGCAACTTGCGATGTGCTTAGTTTCGTGCTAAAACGCTACTCAACTTTGTATCGCTTCCCGGTAAGTGTGAATCTTTGCTTGTTTAGCTCTTTGCATGCCTAAATATAAACTACGAACAGGCGTATGTACTACATGTTTTTACTTACTTACGTACTTTAAGTATACTCCATAGGTTTAGGTAGTTAAAAAGGTAAACAAATCCCAAAAAGGGTTTTTATAGATGACACTTTCTTGTCTAAAAATACGATAAAACCAAATTAAATTTATTTTAGAGTTTTTCAATACTTTCCTCTTTTATTAACGTATGTTAAACTTTATCATTTATTCTTAAACTACTCTTCGTAAATGTAACTGCTTGAGCACATTTTTTTTTGTTAGATTTATAATAATATTATAATATTTTGTTATCTGTCTATTGTAAAGAGCCCTAACTCCAAAGGTCAACGAATTATAACGTTGCTAAATTGAAGAGTACAACTGAAGTGACAGGTATTACGTTTAGTCGGTTACTTGACAGCTATATCGTCACGTGGTTTTTATTGGTTACCTTTATTTAACTACCTAAACCTATAGAGTATAGTATTGTGGAAGTAGGTAAGAGAATGATTTCCCTAATTGTGAAAATTATTATTAGGTAATTTTGCTTTGCCCATACTTTGTTCAATCAAATCGAACGTTTAAGCGCGACTTAGGAGAGCCCTGACTGTGATGGTTAATATTTGGCCCGACAAATCCATTATAACGTAGGTACCTATTTTTTTACACTTTTAAAGTTCTACCGAAGCTTGCTTCCTTTACAAGCATGTACTTTTGAAACTCATAAACATGAGTACGTACGTTGTGAGTTGTTAAAATGTGTTCCAAAGTTCTATTCCCTACTTTTGAAGATATTCAAGATGTTTCAGAAAGTGCACAAAACTTACATTCTCAATACTCTTGTGATGCTTCAGGAATATGCAGCAAACTACGAAAAATATATCTAAATGTATCTACTGTTATTTGTAGGTAAAAAAAAAAAGCTTATCTAACCGTGATGATGTTGCTTCTAATGCTGGGGCCACACCAACGGGAAACGCCGTTAATTATCGCGAGCGATGATAGACTTTATTCCGACAGGTTAAGGTCCATCATTGTAATAATTAGCGGCGTTTCCCTTTGGTGTGGCCCGAGCATAAGAGATTGAATTAATAACAAACACATTTACGTCGCCATTTAACGATTCCGTTAAAATAATTCAGTTTTATCGCTGGCAAACTTGATGTTATAGCGTAAAAGTAAAATCATGGGCCTACTACGTAATACATTTCTACCTATGTACTAAGATTTGAATACATCTATCATACAGAGATGGTCGAATTTTAGCTGTACCAGTAGGTACAGTACGACACAACTTAGATGTAGCATAAATTTGAAAATTTGCATTCATTCATTTCAATTTTACGAATGTATTTGGTTATATGACTTCACAAGTTATTGCGTTTGCGTAAAGATCATTTTCACCCAAAGCAGTAATAAATATTGGTGATTTTGAAGGCGCACTCAGTTCAGATGGTGATCGGTTTTACGAATTTTGCCGATGCTACATCTAAGTTGTGTTGTACTGTAACACTAAGTTAATTCCGAGCCTCTCCAGACTCAGTCAGTCGCAATAATATCTCTAATTGGGCGGGTTATCTAACTCACTGCCCATTCCTTTGATATTTGCTTTGACCGTGAGTTTGGTTACCTGTCGTCATGTCATCCTATCTATTAGCTCCATCCACGCCCGTTTGTAATCCGTAATGTTATTGTTAAATATCTTTTTAGGGTTCCGTAGTCAACAAGGATAGTTTCGCCATGTCTATCTGTCTGTCTGTCCGCGGCTTAGCTCAGAGACTGTTAGTACTAGAAAGCTGTAATTTAGCAAAGTATACATATTAATCACACCGACAAAATGGTAAAATGAAATCATGAAAAACATTTTTTTAGGGTACACGTAGGAAGTGGAGATGTTTTTTTTTTCTCGTCTATCCCGTGGTGTGGGGTGTCGTTAGAAAGGTCGTTCAAAATTATTGTGAGTTTATACGAACCATTTTTGGATTCAGGGATCCGTTTGCGAAAAATTAAGCTTTAAAATTCTAATTTTTGTTAGAGTCAAGTGTCCAGGCCTGCCAGCTAAATGGTTGGTTCTGGATATGTGGAAAAATTCACAGAGTAGTACATATAACGAAATTAAAAGGAAAACTATCACAGCTACGTAGGCTCTACAAGTTAACGAGTAATAATCGACCAACTTAAATTTGCGGTTGAAAAAACATGTTCTTCCATAAATTCCGTATGGGAGAACATGTTTTTTAACTACACTGTTAAGTTTGTTCTTGGGATACATTCATCCCATCTACGGAACCCTTCATTGTGCATGGTCCGACACGCTCTTGGCCGGTTTTTAGTACTAATTTTTGATACCAGTTAAACTACCTACCTACCTACTAAGATTTTTCGTAGGTATTCTACTGGTTCATATAGGTACGTACCTAAGTACCTACTCGTGTAGGATGTACTATCGGCATCAGGTGTCAGTACAAGATAGTTTGCAGTCACTTTTAAAACTTGCAGCAACTTAGTAGATGTGCACTAAAATGTAAAAGTCTGGAATTTTGTTGGTATAGGTTGGTTGGTACACACAACTACGAAATCCTGTGCGACCAAACTGAACAATCCTTATAATATATTTAAAACCGTGAGAAGTAGGCAGGTACTTACCTTGAGGTGGTAGGTAAGTTCCTAGGTACTAATGGTTGTTTGTAGTATTAGAGATCCATGAGACAGGGTTCATCCAGAAAAGTACCTACCACTATACCAGTTTCTTGCGCCAGCAATATTGTACAGTAAGCGCTCAAAAGTGCATGAGCACGCTAAGAGTCGTATTGCTGTGAACACGCGGTATAGTCCGTACATTTGTATGTGTAAACAGTCAGACGTCTGTGGTGTGAGTGCCGTACACACACCACAGAGAACGCAGTTTTGAACTACACACTATCGTATCGTCACGGTTCGCGGGCGCCGCACTTATATTTCCATAACTTTTGTTAGCACGCATCATACTCGTACGCGTGACCTTGGCCAGTGTATCGCATTGCTAAAATTCGAAAGTAAATTATATGTGCAGATAGCAGAAGGCGTTAAGCGTTGTTCTTAGATTCAAGATGGCTAAGGTTCTAATCTCGTAAATCACAGCGCTGTTTTTGCAAATATTATTATTTTTGTTTGCAATAATAATATTTTTAAATATCCTGCCTATTTATTAATGTTGTTATTGCAATAAAGGGTTTAGAATAAAAAATGCGTGATATGTTATAATAAAAAATAAATAATATTTATTCGTTATGTTTATTTTACTTAAGTAGGTATAGTTATCAAACTGCTACAATTATTTATCATTACTTCACCTGAATAATATGTGAAATAGATGTCTAGAAACTTAGAAGCAATTTGTATTATTTTGACATATTTAAATTTTGAAATGTTTTAAATTTTAAATGGATTTTTTTGCACCATAAATATAAAGCTTTGATCATGGTCTAAGTAATTAAGCAATAAATAAGAATATTAGACTACTTACAATGTAAAACAATCTACTGACAAAATTGTTGATTTTAAGGTTAAAGGCAGTTGTTCATATTAATTATTTTAAACTTTATTTGGCTTTAGTAAATATTGGTTGGTATTGAGGTTATAGCTTAAGTATTCATTTTCTTTACGAAAAGAAGATTGAAACTAAACCTCAAATAATCCTAAAATAATACTATTACTAAAATAATATTAAACAATTTCGGTATATCTGCAAGAAATACGACAAACACCCTATTGAAACGTGCTTAAAAAATTCGTTACCATAAATTCATGCAATAACGAATCTGTTGTTTATTAAGTTGGTACGGTCAATATTTTAAGGTCAAAAACGGTTTTCTAGCTGGTCTTCAGTGATGCAAGCCTTCAGAGTGCACGGCGAACGGTTCATAATGACGTGTTTTTAATAATTCAGCAAAATATCTCGTTGGTATGAAACCATTTGTTTCATTCACCATTTGACGTCGCTGCTACTCGATAATAAGCCCCTTCCTCATATCTCTTAACCGTCACAGTATTTCTCTAGAACAAAGAAAAACATTGTTTTTATTACACATAATACCTAATTATTTATTATTCACTAATCGAATTAAACCTCACAATGAATTTAAAACTTTAAAGGCATCTTCTGTCTCAACAATACCTCTGTTCTATCAACAATACCCTTGATTAGGATTTATGTTTAGTAAAATATGAAATATATAAATGATAACACTCACACTTAGTCCGGTTTTATTAGATATTCACTTCACTTTTACGCAGCGCAATAATATTCTCTGATCTGATCTGATCTCTTCAATATATTTTATGCCTGCTTTTTGATAATAATAACCACAACACTGCGCTAAATGCTCGTCACCAATATTATCACGGCACGAACCAACAAAGTTCTATTAATTGAATACTTGTAACAAACTGCATCTACCCCACAGAAATCGAAATAATTTACTTAGTTTTTTGTGGTCTACCTGCTAAACTTTAATATTTATGTGAACAAGACGAATGAAACTAAAAACGAATGATGATTATCAAACTAGTCATTGGTTGCAGACAAAGTGAGTGTGTGTGTGTAATGTGCGTGTCTACAGTATTGTAACAACTTATAGAAGAAGGTCGTAAGTCAAACCGAAGCGTCAGTCTATTGCTTTGTGAGATTGCTTATGGACTTTTGGTCGGTACTGTATGTTCTCAATTTCTCATCTGAAAGGTGTGCCTACCGATAAGTAAAAATAATAATGTTTGTTTTTATCAACCATGTCTTATCGGTAAACCCGATAATCCCGTTGTTTTCACAGGTGTCTAGACGGTAGCAGTTACCACTTTCTATAAGGTGTACCCTAGAAGCCTCTTTGCCAACCTATGGCATAAAAATACCTACCTATAATGTTTATGTATAAAAAACATAAAACGCTTACACGTAGCTGTTAATTTTTTTTATTGATGCCATAGTCACTAAACGAATAAGAATAATAATGATTTATTTACTGAAAATACAGGTTTTACCAGATGTAAAAAAGGTGTTTTATGCACAGTCCATATTTTGCTTGTTTAGGGCATGCGAACTTCTTCGCGCACATTTGGGAGGAGGCGAGGCAAGGTACAGCGGACAGAGCTCCGGCGGGATCTCATGGCGTCATGGAGAGTGCGATTGTCGCAACTCAGCGCTGGGCACGCCACAATTGCAGCGATAAGTCCCCACTTTGAGGAGTGGCTAGAGAGGCGCCGCGGCATCCTCACCTTCCGCCTGACGCAGGTCCTCACCGGACACGGTTGTTTCGGGAGGTTCCTGTTCCGGATAAGGCGGGAGGAAACGCTCGGGTGTCACCGTTGTGTGGATCCCCCGGAGGACACGGTAGAGCATACGGTAGAGGTCTGTCTGGCTTGGGCGGAGCACCATCGTGTCCTCGTGGAGGCGATCGGCGGCGGTGATCTCTCGTGACTGGCCCTGGTCCAGGCCATGGTACGGAGCGAGAGGGCATGGGAGGCCATCACCTCCTTTTGCGAAGCAGTAATGCTCGCGAAGGAGGAGGCGAAACGCGTGAGGGAGAGGCAAATTTCGCGCCCTCGCGCCCCTAACCGCCGCAGTAGACGCCCTGGGCGTCGGGAATCGCAGGCAGATTCCCGGCCACTGTAGACGCGGGCTTGCAGATAAGGACCAGGCCTAGGTCGACGGCGCGTTGTGTTCCACGCGTGCCTCAAAGAGATCTCAGCAGAACTGACGGGGTCCGCTAGGGCCGATGCCTGTCGGGGTTGCGGGAAAGTCCGAAAGGAATACCGTGGCCCCTGGCAACATACAGGCAACTGAAGGAACACGGGTGGGTTTTAGTCAGTAAGAGTCTGAAACGCCCTCCCGCTCCGCCCAGAGCGAGAGAAGTTATTTGATAATTTCCCAACAAAAAAAGGGCCATGCGAATTAGTTATACATTAATAAATAGGTACCTATTATATTTAGTAAAATTAACAACTACTTGTGTGAATGCTGCTATAGATGCTGATTTATTATGCTAAAAAAAAGAATATGTATGTTTAAAAAAAATGTTGGATAGCATAGGAACAAGTGAATAGGGCGATAGTTGTTTAACTCTTATCAATCACCTTTTTTGAATAAAGGCTTAACTATAGAATACGTTCCGTCCTTAAGGCCTTTGGAGGAGACCTATTCCAGCAGTGGACGTCTTTCGGCTGAAATGATGATGATAGAATACTTTAGATTCTCTGGAAGGTAAAAGGCAAGATGGGGTTGACATATATCTATTGAGATAAAAATCCCAAAAAAAAAGAAGAAAAAATCTCTGGAAATATTCCTTGTGTTAATATTTTTTTTATTATAATGGTTTAGAATAGGATCTATGACATGAGCACTTGCCTTAATAATCCGTATGGATATAAAATCATAACTTAAACTTACTTAATAAAATCATATCATATCTTTGGTGTCATTTAATGATTTTATTGTATTTATATGATTTCTTGTTCTGTTGTTGGTCTGAGAAAAATTTATTCATCATATATCTTTGGGTTAGGGTTTGAGTTTGACGTAGTAATTTTTTTGTCGTTGTTGTTGTTTATAAGTTGTGATCATTAGCAATATCGATGAAGAATTCATTAAATGTTGATGTTTTTAACAGTACCAATATTGTTAAATTTTCTTAGTTTCCTGGAAATTTTAATATTTGAGCGGTATCATGATCAGAAACAAAGAAAACAGTGAGATTTGAGTACCCTTTGTTCACTCCCCATAAATTCGAAATATTGGGTCAGTTCACCAGAATACTGCCCTTTATAATATCAAAACTTTGTATTTAATCGTCGCGAATAATAAACTTTTCCGCGGCTATAATAAAAACTGTACAATAGTAATCATAAAAATGAGAAATAGAAGCGAAGCGTGGCCAAAATAATAATCGCTTTCCGTCTTCAAAGTTCAAAAGTTTCATAAAACCAAGACCACTGTAATTGTACTTGAAACTTTTACACTGACTCTTAGGTATTGGCACCCAGATGTAAGAAAAGGCACCTATATACCTACATCATAAATCAGATATCTAAATGATTGGTAAAAGTAAAATTAATACTTAAGTCGGTGGCCGTTATAGACTGAAATATTTAAGAGGTTAACCAAAGAAACGGCCATTTTGAATAAAATAAAATTATAATGCGCGTATTCGTGAGTGTCGTGTCACATAAAAAAGACATTTTTAAACCGAGCCCTTGTTTTTGACACAGGCCATTAACACAATTACGTACATCTTTAATGTTACCTACTTATTTAAATGTTCTAACTTAATATCTTTTGTTACCCAAATGCCTAATTTTACACAAAGCGTCATAAACGTTAATTCTGTAATTATGTCGACGTGAACAATGCCAAGGTATTAATTAAGAACATGAATGTTTTATAAAACGTCTAGCCGGGTGGTACGTGGCTCAATTTTCTCAGGAATGACGATTGATATCTCACTAGTTATAAATTACGTTTCCCTACTCAAACACACGAGTTCATTTTCGCCATCACCCGACGATATTTTCACATAATGTGCTCGAGGGTCGCTATCTTATAGATTTATCTAGATGGCAAAGGAAATTCTGGAAAAATGTTGCTGCAATTTCGATTCTCGAACTAACATTTTGTCTTGGATGTATACTAACGTTTCATTACTCACTTACGGCAACCCTACCTTACCATAGGCGAATCATTTGTACTGTAATTTTCAAGATAAGGTGTTTTTCAATTATCTTACTTCGCAATTAGGTTTTTAACAACACGCCTTTTAATGCAAAGGTACGTCGAACTTTTACTGTTTATAATTTATTCTGATACCTTATTATAATATCTTCCCAGTCACCCACCGCGCGCTGTCTGAAAAGGTTATAATCATGAATCCCGAATAAATTACTCCTGTATTCTTCACCTTTATTATTGTTTTTATTTATTTGTTGAATACGAGGCTTTTGGCTACTTTGTATAAGTCTGTTTATTTTACGTCTTTTTAGGGTTTCGTACCAAAATGGTATAAAGGAACCCTTATGGTGAGACTCAGTCTGTCTGTCATAGCTGGATATCTCAAGAACTGCTAATGCTATTGACTTGAAATTTGGAATGGTTTTAGATGTCGTTTGCCCAACTGTTTTGTAAATAAGAAAGAAATAAAAATGTATGGGTTTTTTTTTCGCAACAGGGACTGAACGGGGTTTTAAAAATTCGAAGTGGGGCTACTAGGGCATGTAGGGTATCATATGAAAAAGCGGTATTTGCACATTCTCAAACATTTTTCTTTTTTTTTAGGCCGCTTGTTTTTAGACTTGTGACGAAAAATTAAAAAAAAAATACCGTGCCCCCCTTATCACCGAAGTTTGCTTAGAGAAAAATCTGAAATTATTCTATGTGATAGAAGTTTATGTAAAGATTACAGGAAAATATAACGATGTCTCTACATAGCATACTTTTTCAGAAATCATCAACAAAAATTACATTAGTTCCACTATCAGTTAAGAGATGGAGCTGACCTAAAACTACAATATTCTACACCGCAGTGTGCAGTGTTAAAATTCTCTGACGAATATAGGCTTCGCCGATGAAAATTTACAATGATACGGAACCCTCGGTGCGCGAGTCCGACTAGATCTTGACCGCTTTTTGTAATGTGCGTCTTGTTTGTGCAGAATAAGTATTTTTTATTATTTTTCTTTCTTCCTGTATTATAATGTTCTCATTACAACTAAGTAGAGTGTAACGATTACAGCGATTATAATACACAATGGAGTGTTGATCGCCAGTGGCAACATGATTACCTGACAATAGGCGTCTGCCCGAAACGTTGATTGACATGAGTTGAAAGCCTGCCCGATGAGCTTACTATTATAAGGGCTCATGTACAAGGGCGCTTAGTCTATTAAGACAGTTGTTTGAAATAGCAATAAGAACATAAGCGGGTATTTCATCGTGACCGGTCGTTACGTCAATTCTTGGGACATGGCAGAGGCCTGTGTGGACGTCTTTCTACTGAAATGATGATGATGACGATGATAAACAATAGTAGATTGTTATACGAGGGGCTAAAATAACCCATTGTAACGAGGTAGAGCGAAGGAGTAAATAGAAACCGAGTTATAATGGGTTTTAGCGTTTCCGTGTGTTACACTCTACTTTTCACTACGATTGCGAGAAAATCAAATAATCCAATACAATAAATAGTTAATTTAAATGTACAATTTGTACAATTCTGGATATTTAACGAGATGTTTTTTTCCGGCAACTTAATTTCAGTCCTCTGTGAAGATGTTCTCACTAGATGATGACATTTTCATTGTTGTAAATTATATTATGGTCACCAATTCAATTCGTAATTAGAGAAAAACTCTAAAGATTTCGCGCCAATGCCTTTTTTATTTCTTCTGTAGCCGCAACGCAATGTACCCGATATAATTACTTTCCTCTATGAACGCAATGCACGCATTCTACCGAAGACATGGCGGCATTTAGTTCCATTTTCAAAAATAAAATGTTCTTTTTTGTGAACCAGTAATAAGTCGAATCCATAATCATGATTATTCTTCATAAGAATAAAGACTTATTCGTTTTTCAAGGCTCGTTGGAACAGACAAAAATTAAAAAGAAATTACTTTTTCCCCTAGAGTAAGAAATGCTATTTTTTCCCCGCTCTGGTACTCTACAATGACGGCCTTTTTGAGCAAGAGGAGTGAAAAACATTTTCCTATATTAGACGCCAGTTATAAGGTTTAAAATTAATCTTGGTTTTTTTGCGAACCTTAATTCAAACCTTATCTAATAAAAGTCAATTCTGGAACATAGGCGTGATTTTATGTATGACATTTCTCACTTGACTTCAGTAACCAAAGAGTCGTCCATTTACAACTGCAGAAGTGCGTAATTGGGGCTACAGAGAGGCCTAAAGAATTACATAATTTTGTATGGTCAACAGCTTCCACGTGTAACGATTCTAGTGTACTTATTTGTACAGAACTTATTGGTTATGATGACCCTCACCAAGTAAGTTGAAGCGATCATTAGTAGAGATCCACATTCAACGGCAAACATCTGCAGAACACAAACATTTAGAGTACATAGTACGTATTTGCTTTGCCCAATTTAACTTAAAGTAACAAAAAGGTACTGAGACCTAGTTAAAGAAAATAAAAGAGTATCGGATAGGCTGTTCTCTAGTTATTCGCACACTAACGGACAGAAAAACATAGCGTTTTACAATGAGTAAAGATATGTACTCAGGTTAATTATTAATATTCTCTTAGACAGTGAAGAGCAAGTAGGTACCTATATCCGTCAGTCAAAGTTTGCGCTTACAATTTGAAGGCTCTACATATTCATACAATCCTTAAAACTTTCTGCGGTGCACTGCTGTGCGAGTTTCATTGGCGTTAAGTATATGAAATTGTTGAATATGACGACGTGCTGAAAGATTTTATCATTTATTTATTTAATACTTCAAGCACACAAATGTACAGAGGCGGACTTAACGCCAAAGACATTTTCTACCAGTCAACCTTTGGGTGATGCAGAGACAAACAGTGGTAGGTGCAATAGCGAGAATTGAAGAATATATTTGTTTAAATATATATTTCCAATTATATATAAATAAATAAAAAATACGCATAAAAATACTAAAACAAATAAGACAAACAATGGGAAAACATTACCGTTTTATTAACCCTTAGTTATTTTTTGACTGGTAAAGCTGCGAATATGATAAGGACAGATGGAAAACAATCTTATGTGATCGCTGTCAGACCACCTTAATGAGAAGCGATGGTCTTCCAATAGCTGAACCATTTTTTTTTATTAGGCCAAAGCTAAGTTTCAAATAATACAAATGAATAAGTATATTTTAGACAGTAGGTAGGTTACACTTTAACTCTAAATGCATAGCAATTACTGGCATTAATCTGTCCGTGAGCTATTTTCTGTTCGCACGTAGTAAAAAAATTCAAACCGTCTCTTCTACTGGAGACCCTAACATGTGACCAAAAATATAGAGCTTGATACTGACCCGTTCAACTAGTTTGGTGATGGTTGCTGGCCAACTTGCAAGTGGCCGTTAATCAAAAAGTAAATGCATACATTATTCATGACGAAAATACTAAAAAAAAAGTGCTTCATAATATAGGTATAAAGATTCAAACCACTCACCCAGTAAAATTGATGCAAGTCGACCCCAGTCACGGGGGCACCGAAACTTAAGAACAAATGGATATGAGAAAGTTTAAGCATGAGTAAAGGGTATTCAATTTCTTTAACGACCATCATTTTTGCCGGGGCTTGCCATGAATCTCCAAGATAAGCGTTTAATGGAAATAACAGCCCGCCAAAGAACATTATGGTCATACGCGAACTATCCCCAGGCCATAACCTTAAAAGGGTAATATTTCTGCATAAACAAACTATTTGTTTCTTCTACGTGTTTTTATGAAATCCATTACGAATATGTTTATGACTTGTCTTTGTGCCGTGTAATGTACTTGGAATGTATGAAGTAGATAAGCATTGCGAGGTCGGGACTGGTAGAAAAGGTTTGATTAAGTACCTTTGTAATAAGCTTGTCATATTCTAGTACTCAAACATTGCCTATAATTTACATTAGGTATAATATAAAGTAACTATATGTTTTACTCTTGGACTATATCATAGCATGTTAACATTTTTACAATGTTTGAAAAAGTGCTTGTGTATTTCAATTTCGAAATCAATTCAAAGGTTACACTCTCGGATTCACGGGAACTCAATCGACTATACGAGTTCCTAATCGGCACTACGAGAATTGGCAAAACTAGAATATCTACATGTTTACTGTTTTAAAAACGATCCCATGTTGAGAAAAACTTTGGTATTGCCCACAGGTATTTGTGGAAAGCAATGGTGTTAGTGCAGGTGAGATTTGTTTGTTCAACAGACCCACAGAATGAATTGCTATTGCAGATTACCTTGCAGGCAATTGTTGGATTATGAACACCATTGTGATAAACCCACACCTATGTTTTCATTGCATTGTACACATGCAAGTTATAGTAAGTACGGTTTTTCTTAATAATAAATAGAACCCACAAAACCACAGTTAAGAGTAAATCTGTCGCATAATAAAAAGAAACAGTTAATGTCCCATTGTGCTGTTCTGTGTATCCAGTATTAACGTCTGTTTACAAACAAACAAACAACGAGAGCCCGAGCAGTACAAATAATAATAAATATCTAACGTTTATTTATAAACGCTCGGGATACCCTTGATACAGAAGTTCCGTGTTCTTTCATAATTTTTATTACAGGAAAATTTGCGAACGTTCTTTGAAAAATATCACACAAATATATCGTTAATTGCGGAACATAAAAAGCTGGGTTTGTATTTTATTTTTTAAGTAAAATGAACCTGTTCATTAATTAAAATTATTGAGTATAAATATTAAAATAGTGTTTAACTTATTTGACTGTTGCGTAGACTGTGCAACCGTATGCTACGGCGGTGGCGTAGCCGCGTTGGCTACGCCGTAGCATATGTGACGTAGCGCCTTTTTTTCTAGCACAAGGCGAAAAATGAAATTGTTGTGTTTTACGCTGTTACGGGCTTATTATATGGGGGAACAGTACAGATAAGGATAGAGCATTTATTGCGCAAAAAAAAACATCAGGGCCATTTGTGGACTCCGTCCTGATGAGTCCTGCGAACCATTTTTGAAAAAGCTAGGTTTATTACCACTTCCCTCACTTTATATATTTGAAATCTGTAAATTTGTGTACATGAATAAATGATTGTTCAAAAAAGCGTATGAAGTCATCTCTCGACCAACAAGGGATCTACACAGACTTATATTAAAGGATAATCCTAAGTCAGCCAAGTATGCTAAAAGCTGCCTTGTGATGTGTGTCCGTATATACAATAAAATACCAAAAGAAATAAAATTATTAAATAATCCTAACTCATTTAAAAACAAACTATATAAATGGCTTGATGGACATAATTTTTATGACATTAATGATTTCTATAACTTGAAAATATAAAATGTCTATGCACAGGTATTTATGAAAATGTGATGACTATTATTGTATTACCAATTATTAATTATTTTGCATGCAATTAATACAATTATTCTGTATAGCTAAACATGTGGACATTATATCAAACCAGACTATAACAACTTAATACCATGTTTAAGGCAAATAAAGACTTGTCTTATCTTTATTTATTTATATATACTTTATTGTACACCAGAAAACACATAGCAACAAATAAAATCAACACTACAAAACATACAATGGGCGACCTTATCGCTTTCTGCGATCTCTTTCAGGCAACTTTGGAATGGACAGTGATTGCGTGGACATAAAAATGGAGTTGTGCTTTATTAATATACAAGTAATTAATGTTGAAATTCTGAACAACTTCAATATAATTAGCTGAATGAGGGACAACAGTGCACTATGCGTTCCCTTTCGACAAGTAGGTGGCAATCAAGAACAATATAGGGTGACATATTTGTACTCTCTGGCAGTAATCTATGATTCGTTATTAAGTCGAATTATATAAAAAGTTCCTCTACTTCTTTGTAGTTATTCAGAACAAACATTGAATATTTATAGACAAGTCGAAATCCATTTACACGCATTTCGCACCAATATATTTAAATTTTTCATCATCACTTTGTTGCCTTAGAAAAAACACAAACAAAGTTCAAACGCAACTAAAAGGATTCGAGTGTAAACAATGTCGAATCAACACGATGAATTTATCTAAAGGGAAATCTCTTCAGCGAAAAGCAAACACGTCTCGAGCAAAAGACTACGGAGGGATGAGTGACTCACTGGGCTAGAAAATGTTAGTTGATTTTTGAATTTCACACTTCAATACCCGCTTTAACGTGGGGACGACGCAATTGTGTTTACATCTTTTCGAGTGATCATCCACAGTAAAAAATATTTGCGAAATATATTTCTAACAATAGAACGAAACAACCCTTTTATTCAGGTAAATGCGTTCAAATGTGTAGATATGAAACAAATGCTGGAATAATCAAATGTTTTGTGAACAAGCGTCGCATACGTAATGATACCTTTAATGTTTACTCAAATATAAGTGGCATTTTGCTACTTATGTTTCAGTAAGTACGCAGACGGGATTTTTATGTAAGTAATATTATTCATTCAAAAAAAAGTGTTACCTCTGTTTGTTTTACCTCAGGCTATTTACATAAATATACATTAAATGTATTGGTAAAGTGAATAATGTTTTAGGTTTCACTTGTTGTGATAAATTTCAAACAGTTAAATTTTAGTATACCAATGCGATATTTAATGTTGACATTAATATTAATTTTGTTTTTCTAAACATGGTAAGTGTTTACGCCAGCATGTAACAAATCTTTCTGCACTTTGGCATGAAACCAAAAAACTTTGTATTTTGTGTTAAAGATGGCGTATTATTACTGAGAGCTCATAAACATAACGGGCAAAGTGGAGTTTTAACAAAAACTAAATGCCTACATTGTTGTTACAGTTAACACCCGCTATTAATTAAAGGCAGCGAGAAAAAAAGCGGATAATTGGAGTAAAGCCAATTTCTGTAGATGACAGGAAACTTTGTTAAATGTTATAACAGTGGAATTTATGATTAGAAGTTGGAGTAGTGCAGCAGCCTTCCAACAGTTCCAACTTTAGAATTCAATTAGGTATCCAACGATTATGGAAACTCTTTTTTTTCATGCCGACATTGTTCTAAAACTTTGTGCCTGTCGAGTCTTTATCTGAAGGCTTCTGTAATCTTTTTGCATATTTTTTCATTGCTTAATTAAATTGGTAGTGGCATTATTTAATCCAGAAGCGAAGTTTAGAAAGTATTATAAAATTAAATTATAACAAGATTGGAGCTTATTTTTTGGGGTTTCTTGTCTCCGGGACAAGACAAGTCTTGATAAAAAAAGGGAGGAGAAAAATTAAATAGATGAGTTTAACAGCCTCTGAAACTACTTTTGGTTTGCATCTAAAGATAGAATTAGATGTAGGCTGTTACTGCTTTTTTTTTCTTATTGTTAATAGGCGGTAGGTATAGCTTACTACTTATTAAACAGTAGTTCTGCGAACAGTAGATCTCGCAAGTACAATTTTTGCAACAATTAATATACCACTAAAGTTATTTAAAACGGGATATTACCATGTTTTTTGTTTTTAAAAACAAAAAAAAAAAAAAATTCAAAATTTTTTGGACCAAACACTTAATAACATTTTATAAACCTGCCAAACTGCGTGACAGTTTGTCGGCAGGATTAGCGCTCGTCTTAAAACATTTGGTAATAAATCTAATTAAACATCAGTAGGTACAAATAGTATAAGGACGGTAAGAATATGTTTGTTGAGTAGAATTTATTAATTATTGTCACATGTTGCGACTATTTCGTTCAAAAGTTCCGCTTTTAATTTATTTCCCAGTGCTCGCCTGCTAATTACACGACTATCTGTTCTCAGCCAGTCGATACTATTGAACAGTGTAGGGGTCAAATACTTATTGGTTCTTTTGCCGTAGTAAATATCACGTTTTAAATAACTTTATATGGTGGCAAGACGCTAATTACACTGAAATAAACCAACCCACAACTAACCAACCACGAACACGAGACTTTACTTTTGAAGTTACTTTACACCTAACAAAACTCAGTCACACAAAATATTTGCCGGGACCTAACCATAGAGCGATAACGAGCACGATCACAGTAGCGGTGCACGAGCACGATCACAGTAGCGGTGCACAGAAGCGACATCTAGTGACCTTGTTGTAAAACGTTTTAGAGAATTCTGAAAATTATTTTCAAAATTCTTTAGTTTTGTGATGAGAAGGTGGTCCCAGGTGCTTCATCAATCCCTACCTAGTAGACATCTAAAAGTGAGCAATTTACTGCATTTTCAGGAGCTTTTGCTCATCACGCCGAAGATCCTCATCAGATCTTTTACCAAATTCAAATCGGACCTCGGACCTTATACGGCGGATATATCCAATAGCCCCCTTTTTGCCCCTTTTAGGAGGAAGTATATCCAATCAAAAATCCACGACGACAAAAAAAACTATAAAGTCGTAAAACCAATATACCAAGTTTCGTCCAGATCGGTTGTAAAATACGACCTGTAGAGGAGTAACAACAAACTGACACACGAAAGCAAATTTTGTCAGACTGGACGCAGAGACGCTTCACTCGCTTCGTTCGCTCGGTCAGTTAATTAATATCAAAGGTCCAAGGAAAAAAAAATAAAAGATAAATTTATTAAGCCTCTGAAACTACTTTCGGTTTGCATCCAAAGATAGAATTAGATCAGGGTTGTAACGGATGAGGATGCCGATGAGGATATCGAGATAATCGGGTTTGAGGATGCGTATGAGGATACGGATATTAGAAAATTCCTTTTGAGGTTGCGGATGCGGATGTAATACAAGAAATAGCCCTTGTTTTTTATAGTACCTATTTATATTTTTATTATAGGTAATCATTTGGTAGGTTACCGTAGCGTAATTTGCCTGCAAAAAACTTGACATGTGACACCACAGTCGTGCCACCACTGTCACGTGCAGCCGATCGTCTGTCGTAGGACAAGGACATTGCGAATTCAGCCAATAGGAACGCGTAAATCACATATCGGCCCGCCCATTTAGCTCGGCGCGAGTTTAATAAAATTAACTATTTGTGTGAACAACGTAGGGTCACATCCCCATAGAAATTATGTGGATGCGGAGCTTTTAAAATCAAAAGTTGAGGATGCGGATGTTTTGCGGATATCAAAATTTATGCGGATGCGGATATGGATATCCGTTACATCCCTGAATTAGATGTAGATATTATTCTGTTACTGTAATTTTTTTTCTTATCGATAAGGCGCTTTAGCACACTACTTATTAAATTAACTAACATCAAAGGTCCAGTGTTGTCTAGAGTTAGCTCGTCACCAATGCGGAGTGTATATATGTCGCAGATTCAGACGGATTAGCGTCCACGTGCTTGATGTTGGTGTCCGCCACGTTGTTTTTCATCAATCGGTGCGCACGACCAGCGCAGGCGCTGTCTCGAGAGCAAGAGAGCTCAAAAATAGATAAACGCACTACTGACAGATACAATTGACAGCTTCGACATTGACAAGTCCGAAGTCGTCTATGATGTTTACGCGGTGTTGCTATTTGAATAAATTAAATAACTAATTAAAAGAAATGACGTCGTATGTTTTTGTGCATTATTATCTCTGACATATAACTAATAAGTACTTACATTCGTTTCTTGTGTCTGTCCTTTGTTCTGTATTCACGTGGCTAGTTTTTTTTTTACCTTCAAAAGTACAGGATAATATTTTCCTAATGTATAATTTCCGTAACTTTTCTTCTCATAAATCATGTTCTTGAACACATGAAGGTCAAAGCAAGTTATTCAAACTGCAATCAACATGCCCATTAGGATATTTGGTAGCGGTCAAGTCGAGCACTTGACCGCTACCAAATATCCTAAAGATTGAGGTAGGAAACCCTAAATTGAAGTGAAGTTTTCTCATTAATTTGATTACGTCGATCCCAGGGCCCGACCCGTGTCACAAGTTACTTCATTAGTTACGCAACTTGCTGAAAGTAATCCGACCGAATTAGGTTTTGTAAGACACGAATCATCAAAATTATACCGACGTTAGCATACTTTTTATGTGTCATATAATTGTAACGAACGTTCACTACCAACAGAGCACACATGCGAGATTGTTTATTATAAATTAGCAGCCATTAATAAGGGAGGGGCTCCAAATTCGTGTCGTTTTAACCAAAATATGCTGCGATATGCAAACCAGACGATTCATAAAATTAGAATTTAAAATCAAAGCTCCGTTTCAGAGGTGTTTTTGTCTGTGAACAGCGCGACACAGCGCACATAAGTTACGCCGAATATTTATGTTGGGCGATGCCACCTACAGGCCCACGCTCATATTTACCGCCAAGATCTCGTTTACTGCACTCTCAGATTTGCATTTTACATGTATTATTTTTGTTAACAATATTTTATGTTTCAAACAATTCAAGTGGAACGTTTTCCGAATTAGCTTGGGTCTGTCCTTGATTATACATTAAAATATGCGGATTATGACTGAATATTTATAGATACACATCAAAAGGGAGGAATCCTCAGGTGGGTCACGAACGGCGTGTTCGTGTAACTCACGGTAAACAGAGGTCAGTTTAAAAAGGCGATCTCTGTCTCGTGATTTATTTACCTATATACGTAATTACAGCCCGAGGACTCGGAAGAATGTGATGAAGATTGCATTAGTTAGACGTGTTATCCTCGCGCAAGGAACATTACGTGGCAGGCCAAGCCCGGGTTTAATTGATCTAGGCAGGATGATGGATTGTAGCCAGTAGATGCGGTGGGCTACGGGTGGTTTGCGGTGGATAAAGACGAATCTGAGTGCCGCTTCCGCCAAGACGCTTTTGGGGTACATAAACCACGCTACATAATTTATAAAGTGGCTTAAATGTATTATAAATTAGGTGTAACAGAAGTATGATCAGCATTTTTTTTTTCAGAATATATGAAGGTCTTCATACACTATCGGTAAACATGTGATCGTCTATTTTTTTAGGTAGCTTGCTTCAATAGGTATATTTTAGAAGTTAGACAGTATAGAAATATGGGTACAAGTCAATTGGGTTTATGTTTACAACTAATTAGTTTACATTTGGGTTAACAAGCCCATGTCTTAGTAATAGGCAATTAGAGATGTTCTCAGTGTTTTGAACTTCGTGCTTACTTTATTAATTGTACTATATAGCTGTCTATTCAATCTTCTGCTCAATTAGTATAAAAGATATCAAAATGTGTGGTAGCCTTCTGGCTTTTAATCCCCGTCTAAAGTGGTTTCTCATTCATAAAATATTGTCTCTAAACTTAATTAATGTTAATAACTGGCCCGGGTTTTTACTGAATCGCCATTAATTAAATTTGAAGTAAGCTCTCTAAAAGAGCTCGTTAAGAGGATATAATACAGTGTAGTGTTGTAGTTTGCGTTTTAAGAGCTTAAAGTATTAAAGTAACGAGGCTGCGTTGCCGGTGACAAGCGACTTAATTAACTTAGTACAAACATAATAAAATAGTGTCAAAAAGTTGTCGATGTCCGTGCACTGACGTGCAAGACTGCTGCTACTGTAAACATAGCTGATTACTGTTAATTACAGGTAGGTGAGCACGACGTCTAATCAGCACGCTCTGTTTGTTATTTTCAAAAGTTCCATGCACCCTCTATTACATTATCATCAGTTTTAACAGATTATTCATATTCAGCGAAGTCTATAATTTTCAAATCAACCTTTTGAATTTGAAGCATTTTTGCATTATATAAAACTAAAAGAGCGGCCAAATTAAAAGATGTCAAGACACGTCATGTCTTCGGCGAATGACTTTCAAAATTTCTACCTATCAACTAACGTCGTTTGTAGGGTTGGGAAGCTAGTCGATAATAAAAGGTTACTCTACAATTTAGTTTCAGCCGTCGCTTCGCTGCAACGTCTAAGGAATTTAAATTTTTCCTTTGCGCTCCATCGAAGATAATCAAACAGCTGGCGGGCACTTCATGTTTTGAATATTAATGGTATTAATCACGCTTCGCGTATTATTATTGTGCTACCACAAACACTGCATAATAAAGTTTTCTTAAATCGCTTCTATCCGCGTTCTTCGTACAACTTTGCTAGTTTAAATTCTATTTCTTAAGAGCATTGAGTTATTCAAATTTCATTTTCTTAAACTCTAGTTGAACTGAATTCCCACTTTCATTTTGTTATTTTGTGGTTGGTACCGTAATTTCTATAGTAAGAATGCTGGTTAACATAAACATTGCTTTGTATTTACCACGAAATTGCACAGTTGAACCGCTAACACTGAACTACCCCTGTAATAAATTAGTTGTTTTAGCGGAAATGGCATCGTCTTAGCGTGGGCCATAAAGACATTTAGGATTGAGTTCTACTGTGGTTGAGCGGGGCCCGTAGGTACGTAAACCGTTATAATAATGCGCATAAAATTCTCCGCCGAGAGCAGTGAGCGAGCGAAGTTGCCGGTATTACAGCTGTGAGTTATTCAACGTCACGTACCCCGGGACTGGTCGCAGTTGCGCCCGTGTCCTCTTCGCTACTCTGTGTAAAGTCAGGCGTCCCAGCGAAACCGGTACAACCTACAACTCGCTACCATTTCGAAACTTATAAATGACAGAAACAATCGAACGTCGCCAACAGTTTTGCGGGCTTGTTTTTTCCGAGGGCTAGTGTTAAGGAACTGTCCCGATTTAAATAAATGTAGGTTTTTATACGCCTCCCCACCGAGGGTGTCTCCACGTTGTCGTCGTGGTGGGGCTTGAGTGTCTCAATGATCTTGGAGCTTTGCCGGTAGAGTTACTCATGCCGGAAAGGTCCAAGTGAGAGACCAGACTAAGAGAGACACAGGGCAGGGTCCATAACATCGTACTTCTGCGAAGGGCGCACCGCTTGGATATATGAACAGAGTTCATGTCGCTGGACAATGCGCGATTCATTCTCTGAGTTTTTGAAAAGTGAATAGGGAGGTTTGCGTCGTTCATCGTTCGATGACCCACGGAGCGGGTCTATTGGGCGGTGTGTGGTGTGCAACTCACTCGTCGAATTCTTCGCGGAGTGGATCTGGGGTTGACATTTTTGTCGTGTGCCGTGCAATGGCCCACGGAGCGGGTGATTGGACGATATGTGATTTGTGATTCGCTCCTCTAATTTTATTTCGAGGAGCGAATCCGGGATGGGGAATTTCATCGTGTGCCGTGCGATGGCCCACGGAGCGAGCTTATCGGACGGTACGTGATTTGTGATTCGCTCCTCTAATTTTGTTTAGAGGAGCGAATCTGGGATGGGGAATTTCGTCGTGTGCCATGCGATGGCTCACGGAGCGGGCTCATCGGACGGTACGTGATGTGTGATTCGGTTCTCGAAATTTTCGTGGAGCGAATCTGGGGTGGGGTTATAATTTGTCAAGTGCTAAGGATCAGGGCCCAATCAGGCAGGCTGGGGAAGGGAGGTTTACTTTTAGTACGCGTCTGATCAGCAAACGTAACTAAGAAGGTGTACCAGTGGTTTTCGGACAGGAGTCCTGGATATTGAGTGATCGCACGAGGCGACAGTGAGGCGACGAGTTTGCTAGTCAGGCATGATTGGCAGACTGTGGGGAGGTGTGGGTAGATAACCCCTTTAAAAATCGACTAACTGGGGACCCCACCCCATAAAAAAGGCAAAGCTGAGTTCAGCAATAATTATGAAAGCGCATCTTACAAAACAACTACCCCAGGAGGGTACCTGCTGCTCCGCAGCAGGAGAATCCCTCACCGAGCAGAGCTCGGTCAGTCCCAACTCGTATTCTGGGGGGGACACTGATCGCTTAAAATTCCCATCGAATTTTTATCCGTCCTTTAAGGGCGCATTGAGCCAGGGTGGCTCACTTACCGGTGATGAGGAGTCGCTAGGTTCTATTCCTAGCACATCTATGGCATCGGAACCTAAAGAGCAGACTACCACCGACCTGCCCTCTGGCAATCGGAAAGAGTATGGCTCACAAATTTTTTCCAACACAGAAGAGTCAAAGAAAGCTCTTGCAAAGAAGGCACAGAAAGTTACAAAGAGGATACCAACACGGGCACAATTTGTGCGCCCGCCAACCCCGGCTGCCGTTGAGATGGTGAGTGACTCCTGCGAGTCTTCTTGCTCGCAAATGTCATACGCGTCTGAAACGTCGACGAGATCATCTCTGTCCCACACGCGCAAGCGAACGCAGACGTTAGAGAGCTGTGAGCCGATCACGACGAAGGAGAAGCCTGCTAAGCCGTTAAGCCTCAGCAAGCCACTGACTGGCAGAGGAGAAGTTGGCGGGGACTCTGACCTTGCGAGTCCACCAACTAAGCAAGCGAAGACTCGGGCAAGTGCAAAACATAACTTGCCAAAACCAGAGATGTTGGCCAAGACAATGCAGAACCAACCAAGGGCGGAACTGAATACCTGCATTAAAGACAGTATTAGGACAATAGAGGAAGTTGCAAACGAATCACGCAACCTCAAAGGGAGCTTTGTTCATAGTCTCAAGTTGGCGGCAGTTACAGTACAGGCCGCGGTGGCTGAGTTAGCCACGCGATCGGCCGTTGAGGTCAACGTTGAGAGGTTGGAGAACGAAAACGCTGACTTGAAGGCTCGGCTTATCGGTCTCTCAGCACAGGTCGAGAAACTGACAGCGCAGGTCACCCTGCTTAATCGCCAGGGCATACTGGCAGCCTCTTCGATGGGACCTAGTCAGGTCTCTGTAGTAGCCAGACCTTTTCAATCTGATGAGTCGGAGGCAGAGTTTCGGCGTTCTATAGCCTTAGAAATTGGAGGCATGGTTGACGCCAAACTAGCCGCTATAGAGATGAGGTTGCCCCCAGAGAAGCCCCTGCGTCCGCCACTCGCCGCCGACGCGAGGAGAGCTTCACCAACGGTTGTTCAGGCGCAGCCAATTGACGAACCGCGCTTGGAGCCTAATCCAGCAAAGAAAATGGGGATAGGAAAGGGTAAAGGAAAGGGCAAAGGCAAAGTTATCGTTCCGGTGGTGGAGTTGGCCCCTGTGTCTGCGGCATCTACGCAAGCTTCGCAGGCTCTGCGGGACGCAACAATGACTGAGACGGAGGCCTGGTCTACTGTGGTGGGGAAGAAGGCTAAGAAAGCAAAGCCTGCCATGTTGGTGACGCCCACTTCTGTAAAGGGGAAAAAACAGCAAGTGAAATTGCCTAGGGTTCCCGTCACGGCAGCTATTGCAGTCTCGATAAGAGAAGGATCATCTGCCAATATCGGTCAGGTTATGTCCGCCGTAAGGCAGCGAATTCGTTTAGCCGATGTTGGCATTGACACTGTCGGCCAGAAAAGGGCTGTAGATGGTGGTATGGTGATTACTGTCGCTGGCGCCGACTCTTCTACCAAGGCGGACAGTCTCGCCAACCGAATGCGAGAGGTTCTCACCGAATTAGATGTGAAGATTTCACGCCCAACCAAAAGAGCTGAGGCGAGGATCATGGACCTCGATGACGCCGTCACACCTGAGGAAGTGGCAGCTGCTATTGCCGAAGTGGGTGGCTGTTCCCCCGAAGATGTAAAAGTGGGCGAAATTCGTCGTCCGCCCACTTCTTTGGGACACGTCTGGGTCCGAGGACCTCTGGTGGCGATAAAGAAGTTGGCGTCCGACAAATGCATGCGCTTAGGTTGGACGACAGTAAGGGTTCAGATTTTAGAGGCACGTCGTATGATGTGCTTCCGTTGCCTCGAGCCCGGGCACGTCCGCCGCCATTGCACTGGTGCGGTTGATCGGAGCACCCAGTGCTATGCTTGTGGGGGTGATCACAAAGCAAGAGAGTGCACGTCGAAAACCATGCGGTGTCCGTTGTGTGCTGATCATGGTCTTCCAGCGGATCATCGCCTGGGGGGTAAGAAATGCGCTCCGCGCAAGAAACAGGCCTCGCTTGCCCCCGTCACATCGCAAGGGTCGGCGCAGGCACCACTGGGTCCAGGCCCTGCGGAGGAAATGGACAACTCGCCTTCCCAGCCCTGAAAGTACTCCAGTGCAATCTGAACCACTGCCGCAACGCGCAGAACCTTTTTCTGCAGACAATTGCGGAGTGGTCGGTTGCCTTGGCGGTGGTAGCGGAGCCCTATGGACTCCGAGATCATCCTCGCTGGTTCCGGGACACCGTGGACTCTGTCGCTGTTTACTGGGCTGGTGGAAGCGGTGGGCCTCACTGCTCCCTACTAGATAGGGGGCAAGGATTTATTGCAGTAGAATGGGGACCTTTGGCCGTAGTGGGCTGCTACGTGTCTCCCAACATTTCCCTCGTTGAATTCGAGGAATATCTGGATGGGGTTGCGAACTGCATTCGGGGCAAATGTTCACCCCGTCCGGTGCTCGTCTTGGGTGATTTTAATGCTCACTCCAGAGCTTGGGGGAGTACCCAGGACAGACCGAGGGGACACACATTACAAGACTGGGCGGCGTCGCTTGACCTCTGCCTTCTAAATCAGGGGTCCGTTTCTACATGCGTGCGGTGGCAGGGGGAGTCAATTGTGGATCTCTCATGGGCAACTCCTTCGGTTGCCCGCATGGTGTCGGAATGGAGAGTGGCGGACGAGATAGTTACACTTTCGGATCATCGCCATATCGTTTTTAAAGTTACACTCCGCCCTTTGGACGGCTTGAGTCGTACAAATTCCAACCCACCGGCGCGGCGTTGGGCCCTCAAGCGGCTCAATCGAGATATGCTCATCGCAGCTGCTAACGTTGCGGCATGGCCGGAGGATAGTCATGGTTCCCAGGGAATATCGCCCGATCCGGAGGAAGAGGCAGTCTGGTTCCGGGATAAGATGGCGTTAATTTGCGACGCTTCCATGCCCCGGGTCAGGTGCGCCCAGCGTTCTGGTGCAGTTTACTGGTGGTCGGAAGATATCGCGCAGTTGCGTGTTTTCTGTCTTAGATCCCGACGCCAGTTTCAGCGCACCAGACGCAGACGACAGCCAAGAGCTACGGAGGAGGAAATAAACAGTGCCTATAGAGTGTACCGGGAGGCGACAATGGATCTCCAACACGCCATCGCGGATGCCAGGTCAAGATCCTGGCGAGAGCTTCTCGACGGGCTGGACAGGGATCCATGGGGAAGACCTTATAAGTTGGTCATGGCCAAATTACGTCCATGGGTGCCCCCTATCACAGAAACCATGGACTCGGGTCTACTGGAGAGAGTTATTAACACGCTCTTTCCAGTAGTTAGAGACAGTCCTTTGCCACTCTTGGTTTCTTCAGATTGGTCTGACGAGTTTGGGGTGACTGAAGGCGAGTTAGACCGAGCCGTGAGACGTTTGGGGGCTCGCAATACCGCGCCAGGCCCGGACGGTATTCCTGGTCGCGCGTGGGTTCTGGCTTTGGCTGCCCTGGGGGACCGCCTAAGACGGTTATTCAACAGCTGCCTAAGTGGGAGCGTATTCCCCTCCGGCTGGAAAGAGGCCGGATTGGTCTTGTTGAGGAAAGAAGGCCGGGACTCAGAATCACCCTCTGCATACCGTCCCATTTGCCTGCTCGACGAAGTTTCCAAACTATTCGAGAGAATAATTGCTGAAAGGCTCGTCGGACATCTATCACATGTTGGTCCCGACCTCGCCGATTGTCAGTATGGCTTTCGACAGCAGCGATCTACTGTGGATGCGATCCTACGCGTCCGCTCGCTGTCGGAACAGGTGGTGTCTAGGGGTGGGGTGGTGCTAGCGGTAAGTTTGGATATCGTCAACGCCTTTAACTCCCTACCCTGGGATGCGATTAGGGGGGCACTTGTACATCACAGAGTGCCTCTTTATCTACAGTGCATCGTCGGGGCCTACCTTCGCGACCGGCACATTCGCTATGTGGGTCGGGACGGTAGCGTTCGTCGCAGAGAGATTACGTGTGGGGTTCCGCAGGGGTCAGTTTTAGGTCCTTTCTTGTGGAATCTCGCTTACGATGTGGTCCTGCGTGTCGACCTCCCCGTTGGCGTTAATGTCGTCTGTTACGCGGATGACACACTGGTGTTAGCCGGTGGCGACACATTTGAAGAGACCATCCAGCTTGCCGAGCTCGGAGTGGCAAAAGTCGTGGCGACAATCCGCGGGCTGGGCTTAGAGATAGCGCCTCAAAAAACAGAGGCGCTCTGGTTCCACAAACTACCGAGGAGCAGAGAACCACCCAGCTCGTTGGTCAGAGTTGGAAATGCGCAAATCCAGGTAGGTCGATACATTAAGTATCTCGGCCTTACCCTGGACGGTCGGTGGGGCTTCGAAGAGCACTTCGAGCGGCTAGTTCCCCGCGTAGGGAAAGCAGTGGGTACTTTGCACAGACTGTTGCCTAATCTCGGTGGACCTCGAGAAGAAGTTCGTCGCCTCTACGCAGGTGTCGTGCGATCGATGGTCCTTTATGGGGCACCTGTTTGGTCAAATAGGTTATCAGGTGTCCGACGCTGTAGGACTAAAATCAACAGCCTGCAGCGGAAAATGGCTATTCGTATCGCACGAGGATACCGAACTGTATCCTTTGAGGCGGCAACTCTCTTGGCACGCTTTCCGCCGCTGGACATCTTGGCGGATATGGACGCGAGGGTCTATAACCGAATCCGTGTCATCCGCCAAAGTGGCAATGGCGTGCCAGGAATCGCTGTTGCACGGCTGAGGCAGCAGGAACGGCGACACGCGCTCGAGCAGTGGCGTGAACGGCTGCAACAGCCGCAATATTCGCGCAAGCGCGTTGTCGAAGCCGTCCTACCGCACTTCGAAGCCTGGCTGAAAAGAGAGGAGCGCATCTCTTATAGGCTTACTCAGGTACTGACCGGGCATGGTTGCTTCGGTGAGTACCTGAACAAGATTGGGCGAGAGGCCACGGCAAATTGCCATCATTGCGGAGGCGGCTTAGATTCTGCACAGCACACGCTTGAGGAGTGCCCTGCGTGGGCTGCTGAAAGACGGGTCCTGGTCGCCAGGATTGGGCGAGATTTGTCTCTACCAGCAGTAGTTGAGTTTATGCTGGCAGCGTCGGAGAATTGGCGAGAAATGGCCTCCTTCTGTGAGACCGTGATGGTTCAGAAGGAGGCTGCCGAACGGGATCGTGAGAGGGCTGATCCCGCTCGTAGGAGAAGGCGTCGGGGAGGCAACCGCCTCGATGCCTAACACGCCGAAACCCCGTCTGCAATCTTTAGGGCAGGCGGGAATTAGGGATCACGGGCGCTTAGAGTGGGGACTCTGTCCGCCCACTGAGTGACCTCAGGGTAGACGGTGCACAGTGGTCACGTGCTGCCTTGCACACTTGTACAGTTAGGTTTCGGGGAGATTCCTTTACAGTCTCCCCAGAGATGTGCCCTAACAAGCGCTGCACAGAGGGGGTTCCGGATTGGTCTTTTGAGAGGTAACGGTGCCCCTTCCATGTGCAGATGGTGACCACCGGGGTGGTTTTAGTGAGGTAAAAATCCCACACTCCTCGGTCTTATCCCCAAAGCCCGGGCGCCTTTTGAAGGTTTCCCCCCGAAAACAAAAAAAAAAAAAAAAAAAGGTTTTTATACGCCTATATTTTTAACCGACTTCCAAAAAGGAGGAGGTTATATGTTCGTCGCGTATGTTTTTTTTTTTTTTTTTCTTTTTTTTTATGTATGTCCACCGATTTCTCCGTCAATTGTGGACCGATTTTAAAAATTCTTTTTTTGTTTGAAAGGATATACTCTCGAGGTGGTCCCATATAAATTTTATCAACTTTGCTTCGATAGTTTTTGAGTTAGCTTCAATAATACTTACTTTTTCCCACTTAGTATGTGGATGATATGATAAGTTCCTGACACTGTTATTTATTTACATAGCAGGTAGTGGTTTTCGGATTTGTGTGGGGTAGGTACCACGACTGAAAAGTGAAAAATAAAAACTTTTTACAAAAAAAAACAACCGACTTCCAAAAAACACTACAAAGTGAAAAATAACTTTAATTTCGGAAGTCGGTGACAAAAAACCAAAATTCAAAACCGAAGACACCGACTTCCGAAATTAAAGTTATTTTTCACTTTGTAGTGTTTTGTGGAAGTCGGTAGTTTTTTTTTGAATAAAAATTTTGCCTTTTTTTTTTTTTTTGTTTTTTGTTTTTTTTTTTGTGTGTGAAATTATCAAATAACTTCTCCCGCTCTGGGTGGAGCGGGAGGGCGTGTCAGACTCTTACTGACTAAAACCCACCCGTGTTCCTTCGGTTGCCCTGTTGCCGGGGGCCGCGATGTCCCTATCGGTTTTCTTCGACCCCCGGCAGGCATTGGCCCTAGCGGGCCCCGTCAATTCTGCTGACATCTCTTTGAGGCGCGCGTGGAACACAACGCGCCGTCGACCCGGGCTTGGTCCTTACCGGACGGCGAGCTACCCATTGCTCACCGTCCGCAAGCCCGCGCCTACGGTGGCCGGAAATCGGCTCGCGATTCCCGCCCCGGGCGTCTCCTCCTGCGGCGGTTAGGGGCGTGAGGGCGCGAAATTTGCCTTTCCCTCACGCGTTCCGCCTCCTCCTTCGCGAGCATTACCGCTTCGCAGAAGGAGGTGACGGCCTGCCATTTCTTCTCACTCCGTACCATGGCCTGAAATTTTGCCTTCTGCCACATTTTGTTACATGTGCATAGACCCCAATCATATCTTAAGTAACTGTTAGTAGGTAACAGTGTCCAATTCGCTCAAGTTTGGACATATTTTTCAATTTACGTATTGTATTTATGCAGTGGCGTAGCGAGGGGGGGGGCGGAGGGGCGGACCGCCCCGGGCGCCACCATTAGAAGGGCGGCAAAAAAATATATTTTGTGCGGTCACTGGCGGTCAGTCAGACAATTAATTTTTCAAGAAGTTAGCTTTTACCCACTTGCACATATTAAATGTCCCTCCCGCCCAAAACAATTGTTGCAAATCACAAGTGCGGTCGGCCCTTGTTTGTGTTTAGACGTGTACATGCATGGTGATAATGAGAGCGCGCGGGGCGTATGCGGGCACGCACACTGTCACACCATGCATCTACACGTCTAAACACAAACAAGGGCCGACCGCGCTCGTGATTTGCAAGAACTATAGGTACCATCGAAGAAACCCATACCTATACACCGTAAGGACTATTTCTGCTTGCAGCGCTCGGCCACTATAGTAACGGTTACCTGTGAAAAAAAAAGGGTCGTGTGCCTATAACTAAGCAATTTGAAAACAAAATCCCGTATTTTGTTTTCAAATTACTTAGTTATAGGTTTCTTCGATGGTACGTCCCTTCAAGGAAGTACGTGAAGGTTTGACAATTCAAAGAAAGTTTTTTATTTGTTTTTTTAATGCAAAATAATTATGACTGTTCTTGCTGAAAAGTTCTCTAGAATTAATGTATAGTATGTATATGTTACCGTTAGAATACGGAATACCTACGTTATTAAACGCATTAACTAGATAATCTGCAAATTACCGGGAACGATCCGTTAAAGTTTAAAATTTTACTTAAAGTAGTAGATATATGCATTCTATCTAGTTGATTAACTGCATATTAACGAATGCTACACCGTTAAATCGCGGAAGACAATGAGCGAAACACTTCTTTCTCGTTTTTTGCTAACGTAATATTTTTCAAACATGCAAACAAGCATACACCATGCATGCAGCATGCAAGCAAGCACGCAACATGCAGCACGCATGGTTTCTGTCACGGCTCCGGCGGCGGCGGTCCCACGCGAGCGTATCGTCGCTCGCCGCCCGCGGCTGAGGGTGAAGCTGCGGTGGTGATAAAACCACCTGCTCCTCAGCTCGCGAGCCGCCGCGCCCGTCCACGCCTACGTGGGCTTAAATTACACTCTAGGGGTAGGGCAGACTGTGCACGCCACAATTGCGGCGATAAGACCCCTCTTTGAGGAGTGGCTTGAGAGGCGTCACGGCGTCCTCACGGACGCAGGTCCTCACCGGACATGGCTGTTTCGGGAGGTTCCTGTTCAGGATAAGGCAGGAGGAAACGCCCGGGCGATCCACACAATGGTGACACACCATTGTGTGGATCGCCCGGAGGACACGGTGGAGCATAGGGTGGAGGTCTGCCCGGCTTGGGCGGAACATCGCCGTGTCCTCGTGGAGGCGATCGGCGGCGGTGATCTCTCACGTCCGGCCCTGGTTCAGGCCATGGTATGGAGCGAGAGGAAATGGCAGGCCGTTACCTCCTTCTGCGAAGCGGTAATACTCGCGAAGGAGGAGGCGGAACGCGTGAGCAAGAGGCAAATTTCGCGCCCTCACGCCCCTAACCGCCGCAGGAGGAGACGCCCTGGGCGGGAATCGCGAGCCGATTTCCGGCCACCGTAGGCGCGGGCTTGCGGACGGTGAGCAATGGGTAGCTCGCCGTCCGATAAGGACTAGGCCCGGGTCGACGGCGCGTTGTATTCCACGCGTGCCTCAAAGAGATGTCAGCAGAATTGACGGGGTCCGCTAGGGCCAATGCCTGCCGGGGCTGCAAATAAGGGCCGAAAGGGACATCGTGGCCCCCGGCAACACGGCAACCGAAGGAACACGGGTGGGTTTTAGTCAGTAAGAGTCTGACACGCCCTCCCGCTCCACCCAGAGTGGAATAAGTTATTTGATAATTACTCACCCAAAAAAAAATATGGGTAGGGCAGACAAAACTACGTGGAGTCGGTTTTGCAGCGATTCGTTTCTGTCACTAACTTTTGATTTTTGGAGCTAACCGTATGCTTGGTCGTTAGTCTGCAGATTACCTAAGAAGTCTACAGATTATCTGTTAACTAAGAACTAAAACAATCTTTTCCACTTTATCGGACTCGACCAGTTAATCTATACTCTAACAGATTTACGCACATTACCGGTAACATATACATTAAATTGAAATACCTAAATAAGAGGGCGGCAAAATTGTCTTCCGCCCCGGGCGGCCGACACCCACGCTACGCCGCTGTATTTATGCGATATGTACTTTATGTTTGCAGCAAATACTGTGCAGAATAAAATTTGTCTGGGGTTTTACTCAAAAGAAGTGAATGAAAACTTTTATTTAAAACATTCGTCGAAAAGAGGGCCGTAATATTTTCGACGAATTATAACTTTACTGAAAATAAAAAGATCGTGAAATAAAAGAACTTGCGACAACGTGTTGCTTGTTGATTTTTTATGTTTTTCGCTTTTGGGTCACACATGTTACTTCTTATGACGTTGAAGTATTCCACTGCACTGTTTGTTTATATGAGCATTTTTATTGAAATATTTGTGGGAAGTAGGATTCTGTGCTTTTAACGTATAATTGAATTTAATATTCTTGTATATTGCGTTGTATTTCAAGTGAAGTAGGAGTTGCAAAGTATAGCAGCGTATTCTAATACCTACGTGTTATTTGTGTTTTGGCGCGGAGGCCGCGGCGCGCTTAAGCGGGCCTTGCTCGATATTTCAGTTAGGACACTAGTATGCGTAGACACGTACTTACACATTGTTCTCGTTGCAGTTATAAGCTAGTTGACACAGTGGATTCGCTCCCTCGCTCTTCTTTAATTTCTGCGTCATGAAAACACTGCTTTTATTGAAATTTTCTCGTTTCAACATGTTTTACGCGGAGCTCTTTACATAACAAGATAATAAGGTCGAGGGCCCGATTTTGATACGGTACTTCCGTATCAAAAACAATTGAATGATGACAACTCCATGTGTTTCCAGAAACTGAACCCAATATTCTTGGAAAAAGGTAGAATGATGTCAAAAAATCTTGTAACGCCCTAGAGAAAAGAGCAAAATGTCAGCGTTTCTACACGTCAATTAGGTACGTTTACTGTCACTCGCTATGCGTCAAACCCACTTCCACCGTGCGCGGGCTCGAGGAAATCGGCTAACAGGATCACAATACAAAGGAGACTAGGGGAAATATACCTGGAACATGGTGCTCGAACCAAAAGGTACCACACATAACGTGTCATCAGAAAGTTACGTCAATGTCCGATCCTTCTTTTCTCTCAAAAATATGCTCTGTATTTATGTGACACAGAGTCGCACTGACGTCACCAACGTTTCAAACATGATGATGGTTTTTTTGCAAAGACTATTATAGCATTAGCCTACGTAGTTCGTAAATGCTTCAAAAGATATATTTAGAGTATTTTTTTCCTGAAAACTAAATGATTTTATTTCTGTAAGTCGGTTTGTACAAACACTTTTACACGTCAATCATATCTTAAAAACTAGATGAGGTCGGCGTTTCCTATCTGGCTACTCTGACAAGAAAAGCCGAAACAAACTCAGAGGTCACAGTCTCTTTTAAAGTCCAGACATAATCTTGGTCAGATCATGTGAAGACCATGTAGATTGGTGTCTGAAATGGTATTTTTAGGAAAGAACCATACCAGTCAGTGCACGCATTTGTCAGTAATCTAAAACAGTATAAAATAGTTTGTTGCTTGGGGTTGCATTGGAGTAGCTTTTAATCCCAATCCTTTTGTCGTCCAAGTAATCTTTAACTTTATAGAAACCTTTTTGAAAGAATTTTAAAGATATTAAATACAATTTAGTGGAACTGTTGTGGACATAAAAGTAGGGTAAGAAGAACAAATTGACACGCATACACCAATTATCTGCACATATCCATGTTTTTTACAGAACAAAATAATATCGTCAAATATATAACATATACGTACATGTGTGCATGTGGGCGTCTCCACAAAGCCAAAGCCATACTCTGTTTGAATGCGTCGTTTGTTTTACTATACGAGGAAAGTTTAAATGTGCCACATCTTCTAATTACGTCCGATCATTTCTGAACCCTTGTGGGTAAGCCGAGGCTTAAAAGTTGTGTTTGTTATATATACGACCCGAATTTGCTGCGACATTGACGTTAAGGCGCCACCACACTTGCTTCTCCCCAAGTTTGATACGTTAATTTTATATAGTGAAACTTCACTGTATGAAATGAACATACGAAAGTTCGGTCTTAAAATAACTGTTTGTAGGAATTTCTGATGTAGATTTTAGAAATTGGTTGTTTACTTTTGGTTCAAGTGATATGGTAAAATAGAAGAAGAATTGTCTTCATAAACCATAACAATCTCTTAGAGGCCGTGCACGAAATCGACTGATTTTGATAAATTTTGTTCATTAGTTGTGAGAAAGAGAAAAATAATTTAAACAAAACTATTTGTGATTTGAAAAGTCAAGTTCTTTGTTTTGCATTTGGCTAAAAGAGATTTTTCAAATAAGTTAAGTATTCATGGAAAATAAATATTAGGCAACAAGTTTTCCGAAAAATGACGCGAGACTGACGTTTGATCACTTTTTACAAAAAACTACTTTTGATTTTGAACATTTAAAAATATCATCAACATCGTTATATGTTTTACTTGCTTGTGGCTGAACAATTTTTTGAAATTCGATACAAAATATAGCAGAAAAAGCATGTTTTTTTTTTTAATCCATCTGTAATGTTATTTTTCCTATTATTTGGCAAACCATATCAAAAAATTTAAAAATCACACATTAGTTTCAGCTATCCTTGAAATAAAATCAAAGTTTTATTATTTGATTATCTTCATTAAGTAAATCAAAGGCGAAATAAACCATATTTTCGAGAACGCAAAAGTGATGCAACAAGGTTGGCTCCTGAAATACAGGTTCTCTAACTTAGCTCTGGAGCCAGGGTCTCAAATTTTTCTGTAATATTTGTATGGCAATAAAGAATTTATTTATTTAACTATTAACAGGTGCTGTGACTGACACGAATGGTTTAGCACCACGAAAACTTACTTTTATACTTACACAGACTTAATGTTTCAATCATTTCAAGCTCTCTTACAATTAGATAAGTTATTGACGAATAAGGGTTTTTTTCGAGCACGGAGCCTTAATTATTATAATAATGTAAAATTTCTTCTTTTATCTTTGACACCATTGCGGAAGAAGAAAATCTGTTTATCAACCTTTTTGACCCGACTGCTCTAGAAGGAGGGTAATATTTTCTATTTTCTTTCCAACTTTCAACCCTCTAATTTATTTACAACCCCACATAGTTTCTTTATCTTCATAATCGTCGCCACCATTTAGAATTCTGCTTATCCCGCTGGGAGGCATGAGCGCGAACGCAAGTACTTGGGGGTTATACAAATCCTCAGCCATTATCATCTTTATAGTACCTGATCCTATGGGATCGTAATGTTTCATAATGGCTGTAATATCGCGTCTATAACCTGGCATATACTCGCACTGTGTAGTGAACTTGGTACTACTCCTGGATTTGCTCGCGAGGTATCGGAAATTATATACAGTATGTATCAGAAAAGTGTGGTCATATTTAAGGATGTTGTACAGACCAATATCATAATCGCGAAAAAAAATGTAAAGTTAAAAAAAAAAAATGTAATGCTTATTCGAACGGGATTCGTGAAAAAATTATCAGCCATCCCATACACAACTGTATCTGTGTGTGCGTACGTACTGTATGTGTTTGTGATTACGATGTTGGGTTCCATGGAGAAAGTTTTTGCAATTTGATTTTCTGTACCACACCTTTAAAATATGACCACACTTTTCTGTTACATGCTGTAGATACCACCTTTCTCATAAATAGATGGATAAAATAAAATTATCATAATTTGGAAAATTTGAAAAGTTCTTATGTTACAAGTCTTGGTGAGCTGCATCTGACATATTTAAATCCTTGATTTATGTAATTAAAAATGAAAAATTATCTTGGCTTTATTTAGTCTGCATTTGATACAAAAGTATTTCAAATGCTTTTATTTTTAATGGCAGTTTGATTCTTAGGCTTTTAAAATAAAAGCCTAAGTTAAAAAGCTTTAAGTTCTCGTCTATCTTTAATTTGTGTTTGAATAAAGATTCTTAAATCAACATACATTTGCCTTTCAGACATGATACTTTTAACCTTATTCGTTTAAATGGGCAAATACTTTCTTGTCGTATCTTAGATGACGTCACTGATTAAAAAGCAAAGATCGAACGCATTTACGTTAAACATTAATTCTGTTTCTGATGTTTTGTTTGATATCGAACTAGATTAAAATACTAAATTACTCTATCCTTTTAAACGGTTAATTCCAATTAAGATTTCTGAGAAATGGATATTCCCCATTACTAAAGTATTATAAAACAACACATTGGAACATGCTCGTTTTCTAATTTGTTTGCTTTTGTCAGTTCGAATATTAGTTAGCTGAAGTTGTACCTGAACTTTTTAGTTCTTAGTTATTGAATAAACATGGCTACCCTTTGCTTGTGTACTGAAATGTGTGTAAATAGACTTTCGTCAGGAATAGGCCTTTTGTTATCAAGGATAAGCTGAATGAGTATAAATTAATTCGTTAGATAGATTGCTGACGCATGTTGGTATTATCAGCAGACTAAAGAACCCAAATATGTTTTTAAGCAGGGATGTTACGGATTTGAAATTTTGGATCTGGATACGGATATAGAAATGATATTATACCGGTTTCAGATACGGTTACGGATATGAGATTATTTCGGATAATCCGTTAGTTTCGGATAGTTTCGGATACGGATTATTCAATTTTTAAGAAATTGTAATGTTATAATATTATCCCGCAATGACTGACTAGTAATGACTAAGCAATAGCAATAATAAACAACAAGTGACGCGCGCGGCTAGTGTATCGGCTCGGCTGGGCAGAAAAACCTGTCATAATGTGTCTCATTTAGACACCGCCCCAATCCGAAATTATCCGAAACGTTTATATCGGATTCGGTTACGGATAAATTTTCATTTCGGAAATCCGATAGTTTCGGAGCTCCTTAACATCCCTATTTTTAAGTGTATGCTGCTTTCATTATATGGCTACAAATTATTTTCATCTTTGAAGAGACGACACAAGACGACGTTGGGCAGCAGATTTTTTACCAAAAACTGACAAAGATACACATTCAAAGTAGAGTTCATTCATCAACATCAGTTCAGGCCCACTTCTGGGATAAGCCCTGACCCCCTTATAGAGAGGACAAGCCTGTGCATGTGCATGAAATTGTTCGATATTGTCTACGATCTGACAATATCGAACAATTTCATGCACATAGCCATGCCATGAAAGCTATCTGTTGGATATCGAGTCTGTGTTACAGTTCCGGGAACTGTACGCAAGTTCTATTCAAGTAACTACGAGAACTCATCACACATAAAATCCTACTAATATTATAAATGTGAAAGTTTATATGTGCATTTAGGATTTGGATGAAATTTAACAACAGATAGTTTATAACCTGGATGTGTTAATAAGATACTTTTTATCCCGGTAGTAAGTTCCTGGGATAATTTCCGACCTGCTCGCGGACGAAGCCGAGGGCAAAAGCTAGTCGTCTATAATAAGACAGCAATTTAGTTTACAAGCAATGTACATTGTATTTAGTTTACGTAGACCGTTGTTAGCAAACCGGACAGTTGAGCGAGTGTAATTGAATTGAAGTGCGAGTTTATATTACCTAATTGATTCTGTAGGCGAGTTTTGGTGAGACGCTGACGATCACCAATATTGCAGTGTGAATATTACTCAATTAAAGTATTTCGAATGGAGCTACTGATGAATGACCGTTAAGGATGATGTTATCATTTACGCTGTATGCACACGGATGCTTTCTGCTGAGATTTTACGATCCATTTTGTAGTAACTCTTTGGCTTATGCGTTTTTCGCGGCCCGCGGCATTAGTGTGCAAAAAGCGTTAGATTGACATGAAGTCAAATGCCCTGTTCGTATGAAGCTCACGCCTTCGGCTTAGCATAATATCCTTGAGCCATTATACAGGGTGTTCTAAATAGGAACGTCTTAGAAAAAAATTAGATTCCTCGTGCCCAGGGGTATCCGACTTTGTATCACTCGAACGTAAATTCCTCCTTTTCGATTAAAATTTTTGTATCTTGCTTTAATGATAGGAAGATGATTATTTAAATTCTGAAAGAATATTTAATAACAATGAAAATTGCAAAAAAGAATGTTAAAATGCAGTGTAAATAAATATAGAATTTTTTCAAAACGGTTCCCATAGATTTTGGTAATACAAGATTTTTTATTAAATAATTCTAAACTCGAAAACGATCAAGAATCACGGAACATACATGGGGTATTTTAGAATAGCCGTGGACATGAGGTATCGATATTTTTTTATGACGATCCTATTTATCGAAAACCATGATGCAAGCAAAATCATAATGCAGTGCAAGACAAAAAATACAACTAAAATTGCCCTGTAAAATTTTAGTATCTTAGCAGTGACCGTTGTCAGGGTCAATGTCAAAATACCTTCGACAGTGAGTATGAATACAAAGGGTCTCAATCAATTTGTCAAACCAGTCACCCATCTAGTAATAGACAGAAGCAAGCGCAGCATGAATAGATCTTCATCATCAAATTCATTGAAAGGCGAGTAAGGAGAATGTAATTGAATCGAAGTACGAGTTGAATTCGTGTTTAAACTCGATAGTGGAGTTAAACTTGATGAAGCGGTCACGTCGGCTAATTCTTCGAAATATTAATGTAGTTCACGTGGGTGTAATCGGGAGTCGCGGCACGTTGCGGGCATTCCGCCTTTGAAATCACTTCCCGGCCCCACTCTCCTCTCTGACAGTGACGTATTGTTGCTCTTCTTTAACATTAATGTAATGGATTTTGTTTCATGTTGCGGAAGTTATCGCATATTTTACGATCTGCTTAATTTATCCATTAAATTTTTGTTGTTCTATCTCGGGGTTTGTACTTGTTTTTGATGGACCGCGAAGTGCTCGGGCATATAGAATGGGTAATAAGCTGACCTTTTGGCTTTATGTTACATTTATAGAATGTTAATTTGAAGGGTATTCATATTTTAAAATAAAAGTATTAACAAGGTTATTCGCAAGGGAGTTATGAACCGAAAGGGTCTTAAATAACGGAGGAAATAACTAAAATCACACATGACAAAGTTATTATAGAATGTCCCTGTACCTCAATCTACCTCTACCTACCGTAAATTAAACACATTGTAATGAATAAGTTGCTTCGAATAGCCAGCTATAATATAGAGTACCCTAGTATAGCCGCAAACAGTGTAGGAGGCAATAAAGCGCTTAATAATACCGGCTACCACGTCGCACTTGACGTAGCAGCGCTACGCCGTAGCACATCCGTAGCACATTCGTAGCACACTGCCGGTAATGTGCCAAATTCGTGTATAGAATTATGTTAATGGTTTGGAAGTGCACAATATAATATGTATAGACTGCCTACGCGTACGCAATAATCTGTTTATTGATTGAGACGAATTGTGTACAAAGTAATATCAGCAGTCGACTTCTGGGCTGACATCATTTTATACGTAGATTACCATCGACACGCTAAGATGAAGAAAGCACCGTCTTTATTTTTATTCTTCACTTTGGAGTAAAAATCAGAAGTTACCTATCATAAGATTATTCTAGAACGGTGCAACAATAATAACATTATTCTGAAGAAGAACACTTTTCTAGAAAAGACGAGGTTGAGGTCTGTATAAACACAAAGCTTCTGAGTAAAACTTTAAATTCAGGTGTTTCCTGAAACATCTCGACATAATAGCTCGGGTGCTTGAACAGTAATTCCATTGTGAAGTTACGTTGTGTGCAGGTGGACGGCAGAATGCTTCTTGCTTTGTGTAACACACCACCTGAAAATCTTAAACTGAGTGTTTCTAAGAGGTGCCTTGTGAACATACTGACTAATGCCTTATATACATGTATGTACTGGGTTTTCATGTAGTCAAAGGCTTATGCATGCCTTAACTTGCATATTTTACATAATAATATTGTCCAAGAGTGCGCATTTTAAGTTACTGTGGTTTCATCAACACGAAAACACTTTCAAAGCTAATGTTCTATGTTATTGGATTTTGTTTCTGCACCTAGTCTTTCAGATGGACCGTTGTGCGTCGGCCATGACGGCCCACCTTCCTCCAGAAGTTAATTTAACTAACTTTCAAAGCTAATTTAGGTTGTTAAAATTACAACAGACAACCCCAACACGCAATGACAACACAAGCCACATCAGCTTTCCTCACAATTCACTTTAATAAGCTCGGAAGGCAAATTACAGTTCTTGAACGTGTGTACAAATTGTGCGGAGGGGAATGAGAGGTAAATCCGTTTTAAACCACAGTAGACGGGGCAGGACGCGTAGAGCTCTCGATCCGTCACGCGTCGCGCAAACTTAATCCCTCATCAAATCCAGATTAATTAAAGTCGAGCCGACCACGATCCCGGCAAGCCACTCACGCATATTGTAACACATGTGTAACAGAGCCGGCACCGGCGCCACGACACTCTTGCCGAACTCATTATGTACTTCCTACGCAGTATTGTCTTGTTAACACACTTCATCAAGAAGGTGTTTGATTACTGACTGACTGAGTGGACTAGAATAATTGTTACGACTAAATATTTTGTTATTAAATAAAACATTGAGTGTGTTTGTAGGTATATATATGCATAATTGTTTATACTCACCAGTTTTCATGTAGATAAAATGTGACCACTTCATTCATATTTCATAAAAGGTATTTAAAATATTTTAAAACTTCCTCCAAGTTTGTTAAGCGACTGTCACGTCAAGAGTTTGTATAAAAAAGGATACAGCAAGAGCGGCACCGAAAGATTAACAAGCATTCGGGGCGGAGTGTACGTAATACAATCAAAAGTTTTGATGAATTTCTCGAAAACTGTCTTTGTTTCCCCTTTCTGTCCAAGTTAAATAATAAAATCTACGGACTCTCCATCTGAATCCTGTAAGAACTTGGTCTGAAAAAGTATAAACGTGAACAAAAAGTTATATTTTTAAGCACCGAACCTGGTCCGAACGACGTGTTAGCTGATCCCTACATCGCATTTTACTTAGCCAATGCCTGCGTTGTCTAGACTGTCAAAGATCTTTTTAGAGTCATTTCATATAGATACGTAGCTCTTAATAAAACTTTTAAGACCCATTCGTAAGCCAGCCCAGAAAGTAAATAATAGACCAGAATAGAATAAAATATATAAAATTATTTTGCTGAATAGTCATTGATGAAAGATTGGACCGATTAGCATTGAAGTAGTTCAATTTCCAACATTTATACATGAAAGCCACAAGATCGACGAACTAGCAACTAACTTTGACAGCGGTAACTTACACTGAATTAGCTTCATACATCAAAGTAAGAGTAAAGACTTTTTAAGGTTGTTTTGTCGAGGATTTATGTGAGTTATGTTTTAAGGTGCAATAAAATGAAGTTCATGTCTGGTGATTTATTTGGTGGCAGTGAGCGATGCTGCGACCGTCTACGGAGACAGCGGGCGGCCGCGACGACGCGCGCCGACCGGCCGCCACCGCCGGCCCCCCGCGAGAACGAATCACGGGTCCTTCCCGAACACACGACACGTACTCTAACCCCCTATTTTCATACGTTACAAGGGTTCATCCTCGGATCAACGTGAAGAATTTATTGAGACTGTTTACGCAAGAAAGGAAATAAGCGATGTCGGATACTTTACTATATTTCATTTTTGAATTCACTTCGTGATACATAGGATTTTGTGATAGTTTCGTTTTGAGACGGATTGTCTATAAGGCATCCATACACTGTTAGTAATAATGATATTACATTCAAATAATGTCATTACTACTGACAGTGCGGTGGTTGGAATGATGATGTAATATTATTATTTTAATAGTTTTACGTCAATATTGAAGGCATGACAGTAATATTAATGTCATTATTACTGATAGTTGGACCCCTTTAGAGTTACTTTTTTCGTTCCCCGAATTTTTGGCCTATACCTTGAGTTTTCATTTATTACCACCCACGAACGATAATACCAGTTATAAATAGCCTTTATGATTTTATGTTTCCAGAACTGAGTAGGTTACAATAAAACATTTATGAAATCTTTTTCTACCCTCAATATACTAAGCACATTTACGAACTCAAACAGATATACTTATAAACATAGAAAAGTTATTATAATAACTAATATCAATCTACATACATATGTAGATATCTACCTCACTGATCGTGCAATCAAAGCTTATGGAAGATTCCACATAAAATTTTACGAGAAGCATTATAGGGCTGGAATAAGCTGAATGTTACGTACTGTAACAAACCATAATATCTGTAATTCTACGATGTACTCGTATTACGTACGGAGATATGAATAATAATGTGGGTATTTAGTATTTTACCGTAAACATAAGCATGTTAGTGCTTACGTATGTAGAATTGTAAATATTGTCAAAATCAATCGATAATTCGCAATTTAATTTAGAGTTATAAGCCCGCAAATAAAGATAATTGAACTATGTTTTGGATAGACTAACATAATTTTAGAACTTGTGTGGCTTTCTCATGAAAGTGTAGTATCAGCTGAAAGGCGGTCAGCGGGGATCCGGGATCCTTCTAGAGAACAAATTAAACCCTATTCAGTCGCTCGCCTCCTTAGGTAAAGATGTGAGATATGATCGTACGTATAGTGAACATGAACATGGCTTCAGCTATATCAAATAATATTTTTCAACTTCACGAGTACAGCGAATAATTTATTTTCATTGCTATTCGGAGAAAATCATGAGATAAGTTTCTGTGGAGTTTAACAACCTCTTAAGTAAATCATATTTGTATTAGAAAACTTTTTTTAGTAAATTAGATCGTTTGTATTGATATTATAGTTTGAATATTAGTTATTGTTAATACACATAATAGATGAAATAGGTCCTTCAAAATTAAGTTTACTTATTTATTTTCAATGTGAAGTCGAGTTAAGATAAAAAATATTTAAGATTGTTTAAAAAACTTATGTTACTAAATAAAATGGACATAGTACATTCTACTAACATTGATATGATAGTTTTCCAGAATTGGTTTGAAAATGCACATTATTTTCATATGGGTAAATTATATTTTCTGGGATTAACATAAATATTTTACGCAAAACGTTTTTAGTGTAAATTAAAACGAGTGTTTTAAACAGTACATAGTTATGATCCCAACTATCGCTACACAGGGCAAAGGATTTGTTAAAACCACAGAAAGAAAGTGATCTATTTATGAAGGCCGGATCGGTATCAAAAACCTATCGTGGAAATTACACACAATTTTCTCGGGCAAAACAAAAGCCTGAAACTAATTGAATGCAAGTAGAGCACGAAGAAAAACCTCGCGCCATTCTAGATGTATTAACGGCACGGTGAGAATTGAGTTAGCTTGTAGATTCCCACCACGTTCGTTCGCCTTCATTCACGCGACTCTAACGGCGTAGATAATAGAGACTTACTGCGCACTTTACTCCGCCATACCTACAGCAATAACTCTCCCGGAGTAGTTTTCACGCGAAAAGTAAAAGACGAGATCGAGGGAATCGACCTGTGGACGATACCAAAAAAGTTTTGACGGGGCTTTTTATGAACTTTCATAACGGAACATTTAACGAGGGCAGGCGATGACGGCAGTCCTTTGCCCCACCGTCCCTAAAGACGTAAAAAGTTAAACTTTGCGATTATTGTTTAAGTTGGGCGCACTGTCCATTGAGGCGTGTCCTCATAGACCGCGTTATATCAAACGCTTGAACGCGGAAGCCGAGCCACTCCTTCATCTCCCCTTTGTTGTAACATGTTTTATGATTTTTTCCTTAAAAATAAGTATTCTTTTCACATTATACTTTTGTGTAGTCCTTTTAGAAATTCAGTATTATTCAGACTATTAGTGTTTCTGTTGTAATCAGTTTTATATAAAAGAACTTGGCCTTTTACCTGTTCAAATTGTAGCTGGTGTAATAGCGTCATTTTGTAAATATAAAGAAGAAAAACATAGATTAGGGTTCATGAATCCAGCCTTGATTTCTTTGAACAGGTAGTTCCACTTAGTTCATAAGCGCTATTTTAATTTTCCGTTAGTCAAAAAATCTCTGAATAAATGCAATCCAGTGAAAACAAATTTCACAAGGAAGCTTTTAACCTCTCGTTAGTACTAAACGTAATCAAAACGGAGGCGGACTTGAGAAATGATCCGGAACCTCTATTTCTCGAGAAGGTATTTATAATGGTTATAATATAATACGTTCCAGTAGGTGGGTGTCTGTTCCGTGAACAGCATACCGAGATCCATCACCAAACCGCGGCTCAGATTGGCCTGTCAATTACGTCACTGCTTTCCCACCCTTAATCTGTCATCTAGACACCAATTAAGGGGAAAACTGCCACCACGAGGAGTAGTAATAATTTATCTTTCAGAAAATAAACCTAATAAATTTACCCACACCAAAAATTATATTGAATACAAAGTTCAGAGGCAAGTGCAATATACCAAACGCAGCGCAATTATTATGCCGACATAATTATTATTATTCATTTGTTACAACCACATTATAGTTGCCAGTATCATTACTAAAACACGACCAATATTTCTGTTATTCTTCTGATTTTTATTGTGATACGAGGCTCGAGTAAGAACCGGTATGTATGTATGGCACATTTGTTACTGTCATAGTAAATATAACGTAAATAAAGAGATATGTTACCTTTCCTCAGTCGTTTGGGATTAAGCCAAGTCGAGTCCGTTGACAAAGACACGACTGTTGTGTTGTCACGCAGCGCTCGCATTCACGAATAACCGTACTTATTGGTACGTAGGGAAGCGTGAAATCCTGGAATCGAATGTACGTCGTGTTTCAGAGCGGTTGGGAAAGTACGGGACTTCACTTGATGCCCATCTTCGGTGCAGATTGCATTTATTCTTTAGCTGTACTTTTAAAATCACATACAATATAAAGAGTTGCTGATATTTTGGTTTAACGCACTCTCGAGTGAATGTATTCAAGCGTTTGCAACACTGGATGTGAGGCACTGCCAATCTTTCTCACGTTCTCTCTAACCCGTTACTGTGGCAATAACTGTTCATGTTTTTATTTCCAATTTATTTGTAAACAATAATCCAACAATGCTTTATTACTAATCCTTATGTTATTAGTTCTAAACATTTTAAAATTGTTATTGTAGAGCCTCCGGACTACATAATAGCGCAAATTAAAATTCATTGACAATTACCAGACATGAATGATTTGCCATTGTTGTATCAAATAAATGTAAAATATGATTATTAATACAACAAAAGCAGACCATTTTTGAGCGTTTGTGTAACGGATTACACGCGGAAGTATAAATCACATGTAAAGCTTTATAGACATTTACAAAAAGTGCAGGAATATAGATTTGTTTATAATGCAGCGCTGTGCTCGGTGATTGGATGGTGAGCGAAACAAAAGTTGAGCTTTGTCTTGTTTGCTTTTTAACTTAATTAATTCGCTTGCTCCCAACAGCAACGCGCCGGCAATATTATTATATTATAATAACTTACGTACACATTTGCATGATTTAATCAGCCTTTGTTTTAACAAAGCGTAGATTTAATTGACTCCAAACGTTGATTCGATTTGCATTTTGCGTTCACCTGTTAACGTTAAAACACGGGTTTGTTTCAACAAAAAGGGACGTGTATCGGCAATATAATCAGAGAACCCGCAGCTTTTCTTTTTTAGTATCTAATAAAACTCGGACAACGTTTACGAAGACAATACCATAAAAATTGGCATAAAATCACGGCGCCGAAAATTTTATATCGCGATACTATTACGTTCATAAACCGTGTAGAAGAAATGATTGGATGAATGCGGCGATTTTAACGAACATCTGTCTTCGTTGAAGTTAAAATTTATCATTCGAATGAATTTAACTGTAATAGCATTGAACGATGTTTATATTTTATCGGAATTTATTCAGACAGAACGAAAAAAGAAATGGTATTTTACACAGTAATGGAAGATTTATTACGTTTTTTATTTTTCTAAGTTACAACCAAAACAAAATATCTGTTTGTTTTAAGTAAACACCTATTTACATAGATTGCAGGTACAGTAAATAAGATGTGACAGTTAAAATATGGGTGATCCTCGTACCTTATAATAGGCATGCAACATTATTATAAAATTAGTGAATTAATAAATATAATATAAGATGCAATGATGACATATGTAGTTACATTATTGTTGAGGTATTTTTTCCAGTTCTTCAATAATCGGCATGGGACATTCATTTAATAAAAAATTGACTCTCTAAATAATCTTCAATACAATAGGAATAGAATAAAATAAGTTGAAACAAATGTCATAATTAGGTATGTCAAATTAAATTACATTAAAATAGTCAGTAAATAAGTCAGTGTCATTTAGAAAGTCATTCACAGAATAATAGCATTTTCCAATTAATAATGCTGTCAGTTTCTTTTTAAAGTTTTGTTTTGTTAAGGTAGGTACCTTACCTAATATTTCTTATTGTATATGACAACCAAACAATCGTAAGCTTGAATATACGTACTCAAACATATACCACCATAGAAACACCAAACGCAACCGAAAGTTGTCGTTGGAACCGAAAAATATATCCGTAAATCATATGTTTATTTGTACGTGAAAGGCGGTACCTGGCAATACCGGCTCCAGGTGGTTTTATTGAAAACTCCGGACAATTCTATGACACAAAGACCTTAATTTATTCTTGAATTGGATTTATTCTTTCCATGTGTTGGGAGCTGGTGACAGAGGGCCCTTAAGGTTAATGTAGGTCTTGTCATCGGAAATTGGAGCGGCCAAAACCGTGCGATTTGTCAGCTGTCATGTGGAATTGAATCCTAAAGGTGTGTATAGGAAAATGTACTCGAACGGGAGTGCGGAAAATTAATTTTTAAGCGCTATGAAATATAAACCTCTGGTGTATTTTATTATTTGAAAATAAAAGATTATAACAAAAGCGTGAAAAACTCATGCAGAGCTCCGAAAGTTAGTCGACGTCTTTATTCGTGACGATCAGAAGTTATAAAGAAAGCAATTGTTCAGGGTAGGATATTATTTTCTCCAATAAAAGGCGTAAGCAATATCAAAGATAGCTATGTGACACTTTGTCTTAAACGAGCCCTTTGATGCTTCGACTTCCTCAACAATTTTCATTTCCCCGTTGAAGTCCTCTGCTCAAGTAAAGTTCCCAGCATGCCAATTTTAACTCGAAATCTGTTTCTAAGACTGTTTCAAATGAGTTCACATCATACAATTCCATCGTATTTTGTTATGGATAACCTTTTGTTGGAATCCACTTGATCTTAATTAACTTTAGATACTATTTAAATATACTTCGTAACATTTAGGTAAGATAATGTTTCTGAAGAAGTTTGAGTTTACTTTGAATTAGTTCATTATTCTTTAGTTCCAATTCGTTTACGGCGACGGTCAAATGTAGAAAATAAGAAAAACTCAGTGATTAATATTCGCAGCAACTAAAAGTGTTCAAGTCTTGACGATTCACGCCCGCTTCGGAAAACATTCACAGCGAGAGAGTTTACTAGCAAAATAACAACGTCCATTTGTAACAAAAAGTCCATTCATCAAACGAGATAACAATGTCACGGCGTTATCAAAACATGACCCGTGAAGCGATCACAATGTTTTGCTACGCGAATTCCGGCCCGCAGCAAAAAGTTAACACAATGGAAAAGTTCGCGCTTCCCAAATAAATCGTTTCATTTATACGTATTTATTATTACCTCCGTTTGGTTTATTATGGCCACATTTGAGACAGATAATTTTTATATAAAACTTGATATTTGATCTATAGGAAAAACTGCAACAGGTATGTGCAACATTCGTGTGATCTCCGGTTAAGAAAAAGCTACCCCATCTTTTATGGGTGTCGTAAGAGGTTACTATGGGATTAAATCAGGTGAATGCATTGAAGCATTAACCCGTACATAAATAACACCGTTTTGCCAAAGTATGGTTCCCCAAGGAATTGAGAAGGTGAATGAAGCAAATGTTATTCTGAATATCGAAAAAATCTACCTTTAAAAGGAGAGACGTTTATAAACAATAATAGTTATTGATATTGAGCATGGTAAAAATATATTTAATTACGTTGAACGGTACTCCAATCGTACGTTATTGAAAAGTAAAGCACAATTGAACGCAGCATTTGTCGCGGTGCCACGTAGCAATAAGACGGTCGCGTGTGTACTCTATAAATCCGTGCGAAGTTCAGCAGCGTGGCAGCGCTGCAGCGCGGCAGAGCGAGCGGTGTCGGGGAGACTGTAACAAGTGCAATACAAAACAATATTCCGGAGTAATTTCCTCAGAGGAGGCAGGGACCTCCCGCCGTTCGCCGCTCGACGCTAGATGCCACCCGCTTGCTGTTGCACTCACAGACAACGCTTTGTCATTTTCTTTACTTCAACCACTTTGAGGTCATTAATCCTTTGCAATTAATCTTCCATTTTAATGTTTGACAGTTTAATTGTACGTCTGTGGGGAAATGGAAGAACCGGTTCTGTTCAAATATAAAAAGACACAACATATTTGATTTTTTTTATTTGTCTGATTGCATTTCGAAAACTTAATAAAACGGATGAAAATAAAAACGCGCAGCTGAAATCCTTGCCAATCATCGCTTCATTAAACTTAAATCTATGAATGAACATGCAGCAGAAGCTTCCAATAAGTGTAAGTAGGGTACACAAATCAAAGCTGAACGCGCGTTCAATTTTTTTAAGTGTTTGAATTAAGGTGCCTTTTCCTGTGACTAGTAGTTGGCACAGCGCCAAGTGCACGACTGCAATTAGCCAAAATTATGCTCAAAAACAAGTTCGGAAGCAATTAGCAGATGTAGACTCAACTTAAGGACCAGCTAAAGCAGTTTACTGAAGTCCGACACCGGATGAGATTTGTTTTACTAGTTTATCGGTTTGAAAAAAAAAAACTTTTCTTGTACTTTTGGACTGCGAATTTTCTCAATTTTTGGTATTTCTTTTGGGAGAATATACCATTCATCTAACTGAACGGAACAGGAAATATTATATGTAAATCACGCTCCTAGTATATCGATATTTCACAAACACTTGATGGTCGTACCTCTGATATCGATTTAAGTATGCGATATCTAAATGTGGAAGTAAACAGAGCAGTAAATATCTATTGTCTGCGCCATTAGGGCGAGTAAATAAATGAGCCGGACCGGACGCGCAGGCGACGCGAGACGCGGCTAGACAGAGTATAGTCCTCAAATATACACAAGACGTCACATGCTTATATAAAAAATGCTTAAATATTTATTACATGTCCGAAATCCTAAAGACTTTCCAAGAGGTTGTTGGTACGTATGGAGTTCTAGGACGATCATCAATAACAATATAAGAGAAAAATTGTGATAAAAAGTATCAGCATTATGTTCTTGTATCAAGCGAACACTGCAGTGAATAAATAGTTATAAGTATAGCAAAATTCACAAGAATGGCCCACGGACTGTGTGATAAAACGTTCAAGTCTTAAACGGGGCTTTATCAAACACAATCAATATTCACGAACAATCTGATGTGACGAAGCTATTCGAATGTCTAATCCAAGCCGCGTGTGTACTATTCAAAGCCAGTGTTTAGTAATAGTGTTCCTAAACAACTACAACATAGGTAGTACATAGTGACAAGCTCAAAGGCTATCCACAGCAGGCTGTCCTTACTAGAGAGAGCGATGGCCTGTGACCACCACATTAACCCATTTTCCTAGTCGATAGCTACAAGTAGAAATGGATGACAAACAACAGTTTTATACATGAATAATCCGTATAATATATCGCTTATATTCGTTAGTACTTGGGCGACAGAGCTCTGCTCTGGTGAAAATAGAGAATGCTCATTTAATAGTATAGGATAAGTACTTACTAAATCTATACTGCCATGATAGTAGGTACTTACTAATTCCATGCTGCCATGTCATTATTCTAATATCATTATTCGCATGTCATTATTCATTATCTTGTTCTAAACTTTGAGCGACCGAGCTCTGCTCGAGTGAAAATACGGAGAAAACGAATTTTCCCAGAAATGAGACCTATCTAGATCGATTTTTCGCCCCCGTAAACCCCTATATTTCGCAACTTTCATCGAAATCGTTAGAGCCGATTTCGAGAACTTGAGTACAAATATATGTACAAATATTGCTCGTTTAATAAAATAGGATAGTATAGGATCTATCTGCAAGTACAAGTCGAAAAAAGTTTCATCATTCCACTACACTGCCAATACTCATTGTTATTGTGTGCGTATTACATTTTTAAGCTTGTGAAAGACTTGACTACTTGGAAAACTCAAAATATTGTTTAAAATTAGTTGCCTGTATGCCAAATTACTTGTTCAACTGTACATAATGTTTCCTATCCACCGATAACTTATATTATATTATAGTTTTGAAACTCTTTTTATTATTATGTCGGCTAAATGAAAGTTTTTTTCTCTCTGAACTGTCCCAACTATTGTCGAGGTACAATTTTACGTCAAAACTTTTACGCTCTCGTTTGAATATTTTTATTTTATGCTCTTTTGTGCAGTACCTACTTTTTTGTTAAATAGTGACGATAGCGTTGACTTACTTTTTATTTATTTATGCAATATGCGTTCTTTACTAGTCCTAGTTTTTGAAACGTGATGTAGAAGCCAACCGTGATACCTAGGTGCTACAACAAAATCTCACTTTACCCTGTGTTAACAACTATTCTATTTTTATAATATCCAGTATCTAAAATTATATCAATTTGTACGAGTAACCACTCGCTCATAGTGTTTTATTAAGTATCTAACGTTATTAGTTGAGACGTGAACTAACAATCGATAGGCCTGTGCTGGAATATCAAACACTAGAACTAACGTCAGACACTCGGCTTCATATATTTGTTTCATACTTATCTATACACTAACAGCTGCTCTGAACTTGTAATATCATGGATTAATTCGAAAACCCTTAATTTACACAGTATGAATTATACAAAGGATTATGAATTTTAAGTTAAAATTAAACTTAAGTTTATTTAAGTTTCTTCTAGAAATCTAGATTATATTTTAGATAAAGTATTAAGTTAGGTAAACAATCCTGTGTCTATATTAACAAGTTTGGTCTCCATGGCTTAAATATATAAGAAGCTTCTTGTACCTTCTCTTTACCTTTAAGTTTCGAAAAGTTTTATGTGACAGTTAGGATGGGTAACATGTGTACAACTACATAATACATATCGTGCGATCACAAATCCGCCGGTGAAGCGTTGTGTAAAACGTTCCGTAACATTTCATGATTGCAATCGCCAGGAATTTCACAATCTCTAATGAGGAAACAAAGGGAAAGTATCGAATACAGAGTTTAGGAGTATGAGGAACAGGGTGTAAAGTTCACTCATCCACCATAGAAAAGGGAGGATCCTCCGACCAGACGGGTGTTGTGTCTGGCGGGCAACTGCCCGTCGGTTTGAAGTTAAAATCTTGTATGTATGTCGATCGCTCGGTAAACTCTAACTGCGCGATGCAGGATTTGTGTGACGTCATGTCTATGATGCGTAGTTCGTATGTGGCGGTGTAACCGCTACATCACTTTCCTCCGGAGACCGGAGGTCGATAGTGGGCTGAATCTTTCGATGCTTCACACAGTGCCAGCTGTTGGTTCCAGTCAGTCGGAACTGGGTGCCACATAGTTCGCGGTGAGTCGGAACTGTCTGTGGTGATTGTGGTGATTCCCCAGTGAGTCGGGGTGATGAAGCTGATAGCGTTGATTCCCCAGTGAGTCGGGGTGATGAGGCTGAGGGTGATGACCAGGAATGCGCGTTCGTTGCATGCTGGTGGTCAGGATACCCGTTGAAGCCGTGGGTGCTGGCTGTGTGACTCGCCTCACGAAAGCTTGCGGGAGTGATGATGATGATGACGTCACGCTGAAGTAATTGCACGAAGGCTGCGTTGACGTTCATACTCGGGGTCACCAATTTAGGAGTATGAGGAACAGGGTGTAAAGTTCACTCATCCACCATAGAAAAGGGAGGATCCTCCGACCAGACGGGTGTTGTGTCTGGCGGGCAACTGCCCGTCGGTTTGAAGTTGAAATCTTGTATGTATGTCGATCGCTCGGTAAACTCTAACTGCGCGATGCAGGATTTGTGTGACGTCATGGCTATGATGCGTAGTTCGTATGTGGCGGTGTAACCGCTACAAGAGTAAAAAAGCTTAAGCTTTTTAGTTTTATTAATATTTACTAGCTTTTATTTGATACCAATAAAGTAGTTTTTTTAAACCTACCCCTCCTTTTTTTTGTATTTGCAGATGCATTATATAAATATTATACAGCATAAGTCACTCCCACAATTAAGACGAATCTAACGACAACTCATAAGTTAAAATCCATCAAGCCGTTTAGGCTACAGAGCGTGCTCAAGAAATAGACATACATACATACATACATACTCTCGAAAAACATTACCCTCCTTCTGGGGCAGTCGGGTAAAAATCCTTTCATAATGCAACAGTCCGTCGATAATCTTTTATCGAACAGTTTCTTTAAATCAGTTCAAAGAAAAACACTGGGATTAAACAGAAGTCTTTATTTGTGTGTTCTAGATTTCAAGTATACCTATGTATGTGTGTGCCTTGATTGCGTCTGTTCCTAGATCGATATGAAGAACTAGTTAACTATAGACTAACTGCGACACACGAAGATGGAACCTTGACATCCTTTAGATTGGACAAGTGTAATTTTGAATTAAATTTGCAGTAGGTTTCTAGCTTCCGCTTTTCTTGGGTTGTGTTGGTACCTAAATGACTCTAGTCTTATTATTATATTATTTTTAACCGACTTCCAAAAAGGAGGAGGTTATATGTTCGTCGCGTATGTTTTTCTTTTTTTGTTTGAAAGGGTATGCTCCCAAATTGGTCCCATATACATTTTATTAACTTTGCTTGGGTAGTTTTTGAGTTAGCTACAAAATACGTATTTTTTTTCCACTTAGTATGTAGATGTAGATGATATGATAAGTTCCTGTCACAGGTAGCAGGTAGTGGTATTCGAATGTGTGAGGGGTAGGTACCACAACTAAAAAGTGAAAATAAAAAAAAATTACAAAAAAAAACCGACTTCCAAAAAAAAAACACTACAAAGTTAAACTTTAATTTCGGAAGTCGGTGGCAAAAAACGAAAACACAAAACCCAAGACACCGACTTCCGAAATTAAAATTATTTTTCACTTTGTAGTGTTTTTTTTTGGAAGTCGGTTGTTTTTTTTTTGTAAAAAGTTTTTATTGAGTGAGATATGGGTCGGGCTATTAAAGAGAAGTGTTACTGGTATCTGTATCTGGAACAGCAACCTGTGGTTACTAATGGCCAAGTGTCCTGACATCATGTGACTTTCTCTTGACCATCCACCCCAACGGTCTTGTTATTTTTTTCAGTTCATAAATAGATTTTACTACGAACCATGACTTTCTGCTAAAGCATTGAATCAGCATTTAATGAATATGTACGAGTCTCGTACTACATACTGTACTCACATGCACACACAACGTCATGTGCGTGGCCGATCAGTAATTGTGTTAATTATAAATACCTACACAAGTGAACAATAAAATATTAAAGTCGAAAATATCATATAATTACTCACAGACCCATTCATGCGAGTGAGCTTTAAAATGCACAAGTATTTTGAAATTCTGTTGTGAAAGTTCATTGATAAGCGGCGGGTTCATTGCCTTTACGTCATTCATGATCGTTCGAGTGAAATAAATCTTTTGGAGCGTTTAGAAGATAAAACAATAATTAATCACGGTTAGATAAGTGTGTCTGGAGGAGGCATAATGTGAGGTCGGAGTGGCTTGCCTCCGGGGATACATCCTGTACCTCCGAGTTGCCTATAAAATTTTACGAGCACGCCGTATGAGCCATTATAGCTCTTGTCGATGTCACTTATGAGTGTCTGACGTGTTTTGTAACTCGAATAAAATTTAGTTTTAAAATGAAAATTCAAACCCGTATCGCTTTCACGTATGAATTTCAATTTAAAACGTAATTACAATAATTTGTTGCACGGTCGTTGAAAACCGAGGTTTTAATAAAACAAAATACCAATCGATATATTGGTTGGATTGAATATTTCGAGAGAGTTCAATTATAAAGATAAAATTGATTTTAATTTTTGTTTCACAAATTGTTTCGTTCATACATGAATTAACAATTAGACAACACGGATTAACATATTCTGGTAATCTATCAATTAAACTTTATAACAAAGGAAAACAATCTCGAATTTCGTCAACCTAATCTTGAATATTAGTTTGTACTATTTAGCATAATTGAGTAATAATGTAGGACATGTTACAAACAATGTAAGGTAGCTACAGCACATACATGTTCGCTTCAGAAACGCGTTTGCCTCAGGGTAATCATTGCGAGCAGAGTTAACGAACTCGGAATACAAATCGAATGTAGGTGACATGTAGTATTACCCACATACGTACCCGTCTTCGAGGACGTCGTCTGATACATTCCATCTACATATACAACAATGTTTATTGATATACGATATACGTTACTTACTTATATTCCTCTGATAATAAAATGTATGCCCAAAGTACGTGTTTAAAGGGTTGTTTATTAGGTACGGCTCAGTTTTTCGTCAAGGTGCGTGTGTTTATGTAGGTGCGAAACAGAATAGGCTGCTTACACATAAAACACCCTTGTTTCAGTCTTCATGACACCTTCGTGAACAGTGAGTTTTATTATTTCTTTGTTGTTGGTTATTTCATGACAAGATCATAATTACAGTTTATTTAGGATGTGAAGAGAAAACATGTTTCGTTTTATTTTGTTTACTTACCTAATGCTGTTGTGTAGCCATAGAGGACAGTTCCTTGAAATAACTTTGAAAAAGTACCATAGGTATGTATGTACCATACTTACTGAATAATTGAAATTTCTCATAACCCCTTTAACCCCCTACGCAAAAAGAGGAGTGTTTTAAGTTTGACCGCTATGTATGTCTGTCTGTGGCACCGTAGCTCTTAAACGGGTGAACCGATTTGAATGCGGTTTTTTTATTTGAAAGCAGGTTTTCTAGCGATGGTTTTTAGACATGTTTTTATCAAAATCGGTTCAGCCGTTTGAAGATTATCAGCTCTTTTTTAGTTGATGAATGGAAGGGAGTATCTGCCACAGGTCTGATGGATTTGAAATTTGGTATTCTGTTACTTCAATGATATTAGAAGAACATAGTAACCTTGAACTGATGTTGCAGTATCACCTGGAATTTGCAGGATACCCAACTTCCTTATCAACTTACAGCACAGGTATCGTGTTTGGGCTCATTGGAATGGTCTCAATGAATAGGTTATAGATAGATGGTGAATAGGGTCTGGTGATGGAGTAGGAAAGAAAAATGAAAAAATGAAAATGTTTGTGTCGGTTTTTAAAAAATTTTAACTTTAACATTGTACTTGTCTATTAAGTGAAGCAATTAATTAAATTACCCACCTACCTTTGTACATATAAAAAGTTAAATAAAGTTACAGTAATTATTCAAATACATAAATACAGCAATTCCTTACAATAACGAAAGGTCAACGTTGGTATTGACCTCAAAACACAAGACAGCTGATCTTAATTAACACTCCTTCCAAACTAATCATCACACGGCATAAGCATACAGTGTTTACATAAAACATGTTCTCGCAAATCATTTCCTTAGTACGAATAAAATACTTGCAAAATGAACTTCGTCGGGGCACACTGGAAATGCCGTTCAGTAGCAATTAAAACTTTCTTACTGATCAAACTTTTACAGTCACATCTTCACGAGGACAAGTTGTCCGTGAGAGTCTGAAGGAGCGTAAATGTGACTACAGTTACCTCACGAAATGGTTCCAGCACTAACATAACTTGCCTGACGTATCGCCACATACGACGGTAGACTTGCCAGGCTACGGAGTGTTTAGTTTCGGTTCGTAACGTGAGAAATAAATAAGTTGTTTTTATGCAGGTACTTAGCGCGTTCCATTTTTGTTTACACTCATTTGGATAAAGAATTAGTAATGGGTTGTAAAAAATCTGGCTGTAACTGTGTTTCCATTTTATTGACTTATTTTGTAACTCAACTACTCTATTTTTATTTTAACAATAATCAAAACTGTAAAAAGGAATTTTAATATTGCGTAAAGGTATACCAAGAATTTACTTTAATTTTTAATTATTTACCCAGGTAATAACTAATTCCAAGTTGAGCCATAAACAATAGTTTAGGTACTGCATGGAGGCTGAGGAAACAGTAGCGCACGTGCTCTTTGAATGCACAGGCGTCACCCAGATTAGAACAGAAACCCTCGGGTCACCCAGATCCTACACAGATGTTCTGAACAGGCCAGGAGACTTAATTAGCTTCTGGAGGGAGGTGGGCTGGTTGGAATAACCACCAAACGGCCGCCATGGCCCACGCACAATGGTCCACCTTACGGACTAAGTGCGGAAACCAAACCCTATAACATAGAACATTAGGTACTCAAAATAAAATCAGAATACTTTTTCTATGTTTATGTATCGTCATCATCGTCAGCCTATAATGTTCCCACTGCTGGGACACAGGCCTTCTCTCTGTGAGAGGGAGTGGGCCGTAATCCACCACGCGGGCCCAGTGAGGGTTGGTAGATGTCACGTGTCTTCGAATTTTCGGTTTTAAGACATGCCGGTTTTCTCACGATGTTTTCCTTCACCGTTTTGAGAGCAGTGGTGATGAAATAATTTACACAAACTAAAGCGCCTGTCTGGGTTCGAACCTACGACATACAACTCGTAAGTCACGGCCGTTACCACTGGGCCATCACTGCTCATGTTATGATAATTCTACACTAATTTGGAAACTCGTCCTAATAGTTATCAAGTTCTAAACGTATTTTGAAAATACACGTGCTTGTATCGATTTTCGGAAAACTTTAAACGAATTATTTAGCGTGAAATAGTAATAGAATCCCTGATTCATTGATTTATGAGATATTTTTAAAGCTAAGTGATAAAATGTCGGTTACATGATTACTAGAACGAGAAGGCGAAGTTCAGTTTTATGAACTTCTCTTTATGTCTTATACATACGTGAATTCGGGACATATACTAGACTCATGCGTGTTTTCCAGTGAAAATAAACACTTCTTCATGCATGAGAATTCACTGAAGATAATGGAGTCGCATAAAATGCTCGGATTTTACGGCTGCGTTGTTTTCAAATCATGTTTTATTTGCTGATACGTGAGCTCGTTAAAACTTTATATGATATATTTGAATTATATCCTTTGAGGTAAGAAATTGTTATGAATGTTTGAAAGGATCTCATTGACTGTATTATATTCTTGAGATGACCGCAGCGGTTTGAAGATGAAATATACTCATATTTAATGTCAAAAGATATAATGTTGGGATGATTACTTTTCAGAATCTAATCTGGCTTTTTAGTAATAGTCTAGACAAGCAACTATAGCCTGAATTCGTGAAAAGTCATAATCAAAATCTTTCGTTAATTTAAAATTAATTGAAACTTTAATTTCACCTAGTAAGATTAAACTTTAAATAAACTCAAATCCCTAAAAGTGGATGAGCTAATTATGTGAGTTTTACACAAAGTTGATGCATTAACAATATGACACCCAAGCTTCGTTCAGCCGTCCCCAAGGCAAACTCCCGACCTTAGCACATCGTTACCATTAAAAAGTCTAACTAATATCGTGAAAGAAATAGCATCACGTTAACCGGCGAGTCACCGACTTAATTAAACGGTTGAAGAAATGTGGCCGAGGATGGCGTATCAGTCAAGTGAGCCGGGGACGGTTACCCCCTCAAATCCGTGTAAGCCCGACGTCGCTCCTAAGACGGGGCGGCAGCCACTGACAGATCACTACTCACTGTCCCTGTACACTCGCTGCAATAACAATCCCATCTTTTATGCAGTCGTTTTGATTCTTTTCTGCATTATTCATTGTTATTATCACTAGAATATAGTATTTTTCACAAGAAAGAAAATTGTCGTGATATTCACGTATTTGCTTACTGACTGAATAGAAATCGCTTCCCATCAAAAGAATCTTCGTAAACAAAACCAAAATCAACATAAGGCGCTAATATTCTCGCATATAAATAAGATATTATTATACAATAACCAAAATGCAATGGTGCCAGCTATCGGTTTAGCTTATGCCGTATCTGGGCTGTTAATTAAGCAGTCTGCATGCAATTTGCATCCAGGCGGATTGGAGTCGCGAACTTCTGATTATTTGAATAAGATTTCGCAGAGCAATATTAAGGAAATTATTCGTGCCACGGAGCACCAAGTAGAGACGGCGCGGAATAAAGTAAGGTGCCTACTGTAGGAACGATTTCACAAAGACGTTAAGTGCTCCGTTGTCGGAAATGTATTAAGGAAATATGTTTAATTGCATATAATCACATTTCACGGAATTACATTTCGAGCGAAGTTTCTGAATGTCTTGGAATTGTAACCGTTGTTAGAATAGTTAAGATTTACATCTTGTACATCTGTTAACAATATTCGTTTAGAAATGCTATTCTGTATGAATAATAAACAACATAAATATTGAAGACGTAGTCCAAAAACCGCCCAAAACAAAATACATGTTATCCGCTTACAATCAAACGCTTATCTTTGGGTTACGAGTGCTCCGCCGACCTCGCCTCCGCGGTCGATCCTATGTTGCATGTGTGATGTGAGCTCTCGTCTCATTTCGCTTAGCCTGACATTTTGAGTGCCCCTGACCACCCTCTCCTTAGATATAGGTCGTCATAAATATAATCTTACTTAGGGTGACATTGTGTGTTCTTTTTTCACTTAATATTTTTCCTGCTAAAGGTCCCCGGCGGCGATTACATAAACAGGATTCAACCGCGACCTTAATGCGCCTAATAAAGTTTTACGACGGACCCTTGGCAAAAACGTGAACGTTTCAAGGCGACAATGCTTTTATCTTTTCTGTTTTACTGATTGTTTTGTTCTTTACAATTAGGATTAGACATTGTGTATTAAACTTATAACTTAATGTAGACAGCCAACATTTTTGACTTGCCAATGAAAAGTAAGAAATACACAAGTTCAACTTTGTTTGTTCTGTATGGTAAGGCCCTTATAGCGCTCTTTTTTTCTCAACTTTACAGAAACGTTTTATTCAATGTGAGTTACACCAAGCCTTAACTTAATCTCAACCAAAATTATGAACAGAGGCCTAACTTCTTTGTAATTGTGTCACAAAGTCTGCTAACATTCTTCAGATTAATTATTATAAGCACATTTTTGCCGAGACGGAAAGCTCTGATTATCTGGCCTTTAGGACGTATATGAAAGACTTTAGCACTGCTTTTTAGGTTAATAGATGACTATGTAATCATCTTTTAACCTAAAAACAGTTAGAAAGTAAACCAGTTTAGATAAACTTTTCCAGTCTCCATGCTTCTGTTTTACTATCCAAATATATACTTAAAAAGTATAGAGCTATCGTGAAGGATGTAATAAATTACGGAAAAAAATCAAAGAAGTTTCCCTCTTTGTAGTACTCTAATAATGTAAAACATTACAGAAGCAATTTTGCCGTATTACGTTCCTTGCAGTAATTAGCTAAAACCTCTTCGATGTTAGCTCGCACGAAGTCTCTCCCGGAATCGCTTAACATTCCTGAACGTCGACGTTCGTTTGGAAATCACTTCTTAGCTTCGGTGCGACCTGACGTTGATGTATCGTCTACTTCTTTAGACAAACTTAATGCTGTCGACTAACTTATAACATTTATTTAATTTTGTTTAATTCTGCACTTTCATTAATTTATGAGTAAAATAAACCGCGCTGAAGGAGCAACCAATCTATTAACATGAAGAAAATAAGTCTATTAAGACCAAATTTACGACCTGAAAAATTCTCATAGTGTAATAAAATACTAATAATACGCGCTTGAAAAATAAAATGAAGTAATTTGATCCCATAATTTCTGAGTTAATATGAAATTTAGGATGCCGTGTTCAAATATTATTTGCAAATGAGACGTCTACGCATTTTATAAACATTTGTTACAGTTTATACTTTGTTTATACAATACACAGCGGTAAACAATTTTGTTTACTTAAGTGATTTATGTAAACACTTGTTTCTAAATGATTATGGCCTGGAGTCTGGAATTAATGCAATAAATCAATGTCAGGACATGTTTACGAGCTAACAGAGTTAATTCCAGTGTGACATGACGTTTATATTCGTGAATAATTGTTGATTGCTTGCACCGTGAGTCCGCATCTAATGCAATAAACTTAATATAATTGTCATAATTATGTTTATCAGTGCACTGCCAGCAATGTTGGCCTTATTATTAATTCTGCGATTTATAGGCTGAATTTGCGTTTAAAATATTTTTATTTTTGGGGTATTCTCAGCCTATAGCATACCTTATCCTTGCGAATGTGTCATACTTACATAGATAATTTTGGTTTTATCTAAACTAATTATAAAGAGAAAAGATTAAATTTTTTGTATGTTTGTTTGTTAGGCTTTCACGCTGAAACGGCTGAATGGATTTGGATAAAATTTTGCACACGGGTAGACCATAACCTGGATTAAGACATAGGTTAATTTTTATCCCAATATTCCCACGGAATCGAGACTTATGCGGGTGAAACCACAAAGTAAATTCATAATTTTCTCGACAGTAGATATTGAATGTCTTGCTACGAATATGTCATGAAAGAGTTACTTAGGACAACCTCAAAACAGTGTAAAAAGATAACCACCAATCAGTTTGTCCAACGTGGTGATTATACCTCCATCCCTGTTCCCTCCTCCTTGATGAGTATTCCACCAGCTTAACGCAAACGTAATTGAATTCCGACATAAATAAATCCGCGTTTCATGTAAGCATCACAAATACAATAAACTTAAAAATGAATAAAACTTCTGCATGTAATAATATTTAATCGAATGACTGTCATCGATATGGATTGAAATTAAATTAATTAGGGTGGTTATTGATCGGGGATCGGCTGCAGACGCGGAAGGCCGGGGAGCGCTGGAAACGACTGAAAATGCATTATTATTATGTGTAAATAAACCGCAAAACGATTACTCGTTAAAATTGTGTATTTTTCATACATAATTTTCTTGTAAATATCTGAAAATGTAGAGGTGATTATTTCTGTGGTGTCTGGGAGAAACCTGTTAAATCCAAATATGTTTGATAATATCATGACTAGTTTAGTTATCGAATTTGTACCAAACCATTAATAAAAAATCATGAATAGTCACGTTTTTACCGCTACGATTCTCCCACTCCTATGATAGTTACACTTATCAGCAATAGGCCAAAATAAAATTGTTTTTTTTAATAACAATATAGTACCAAACTAAAAAATGACGAAAATGGAGTTATCAGGTTTCTCCCAGACACCACAGATTTGTTCCTTGATGTTTTCAATACACTGATATTATTTGTTTTTATGCCAAAGAGGATTTACTAAGACTTTATTTTACAAATATTCTGACCCTCTGTCGTAGTTGCTAATTATTAGTCAGACTTGTTAGACATGAAACAAGTTTGAATGAACAGCAAAAATAAGCAAAAATTGATACTTTGAATAGTTGTGATTGTGAGCCCTTTGCTACATTCGTATCTAATTAGTGGCAAATCTTCATAGAGCACCTGCCATCTGATCTTAGGAAGGAAACTAACTGACTAACCGGTAATATCAGTCAATTAGTCTCTTTGATTTTTATACGATAAACGACCTTATCGAGTACCTACAAGCCATTTAAACGACATTGGGAATTCAAGTTAAAAAACTACCAGCAAGCAAAAAACTTTCGCAGCGGGATTATTGAAAATTGCTTGGATTTCAGGGATAACAAAGTCTTGTTCACAGGTTTCACCGACTTACACGTTTTAGTTTTCTAGTACAGCGACCTTAATCCAGTTTTTATTGAGTATGTGAAAATGTGCTTTAACTTTTAAGAAGGCTTACGTTTACGAAACTTTAACCTCGATATAAAGTCAATATGATTAAGAGATTATGTTACAAAAAGTGAAGATGTTTAAGGCAATGTACGGCTCACGTGTATTTCATATCAGATTTCCCTATTAATGGTCTCCGGTTTACTGCAAAACTAGTCCATTTATTCTCTTATTGGAAAATGAAACACACAGTTACTATGTAAAAGCATTTTTACTATTATATGATAACATATAATATGAGGGGCTTGTGGCTAAGTAATAAGAGCCGCACGGGTCGATCGATCAGGTTAAGCTACGCTTGCCGCGGTTGGTTCGTGGATGGGTGACCATCTTTACATGCCAAGACCCCTCCGTACCTCGGAAAGCACGTTACGCCGTTGGTCCCGACTGTCATTTGTAGATCTTTGACAGTTGTTACGGGTAGTTAGGAAGCCCAAAAGTTTGACAACCAGTCTTACCAAGGAGTATCGTGTTACCTATATAGTAACTAGGTTGTGGAGGTCAGACAGGCAGTCGCTCCATGTAAAATACTGGTATTCAGCTGCATCCGGTTAGACTGGAAGCCGACCCCAACGTAGTTGGGAAAAGGCTAGGCAGATGATGATGATAACATATAATATCAGAATACCAGCGCTGCGACATTTATTTTTTAAATGTCGCAGCATATGCTGAGATAGGAGCCTTTTGGCCTCGTACAGGACTTTCTGCTTTTGTTTTAATTTTACCTTGTTTTTTATTTTATTTTTTATTAATGTTTTAAGGTGTTTAGTTTATATTTTGATTCCCTGTGCGAGTCTCAATAAATACTTTTTCTTTCTATATAATATTATAATGATAACATGCAGAAAATTATTGCAGTTATGCCAAGAGAAAACTCAGAAATAAAAGGTTTTATATACAAACACGAATTTTATTTTCGAATGCTATAATAATGGAATTACCTGGTTTAAAATTCCAAAGGAATTCAGGTTAAATAATTAGGTACGGGCAGCATGTAAACTCTAATTCCGGCTACATCGCTAAGTTGTCGGTTTTCATTTTGCGAGATAATGAAGACTCAGTATTGTGTTACCGCCTGACCTTCGCAACCCTTAGCAAGAGCGTATTATGGGAGGAAGACGTTAAGATGTTATCAACTAAATGCCCGTATTAATACAAGTTGACTTTTTAGCTGTTGTTTAAACTACTTGTATTTTTTAAAGTATTAAGTACCTATACCTACGTAGTTTAAATTTATCGGTAATATTTTCAAGTGAATTGATAAATAACAAAAAAAAATTTTTACAAAAAATACAACCGACTTCCAAACTACAAAGTGAAAAATTACTTTAATTTGGGAAATTGGTGTCTTTGGATCAGTGTTTTAGTTTTTTGACATCGACTTCCGAAATTAAAGTTATTTTTCACTTTGTAGTTTGGAAGTCGGTTGTATTTTTTGTAAAAAAGTTTTTTTTCACTTTTTAGTGGGTTGGTTTGTAATTTATCTAAGTTACAGTAGCCTTATTTCAAATGCTCATCAAAAATACCCAAATCGCTATAGATGTGCCTTATAATATTTGAAGAGTTCCCTCGATTTCTCCAAGATCCCATCATCAGATCGTGACGAAATGTCAATGGGACCAACTTGAAAGTATTTTTCAAATCGGTCCAGCCGTCTTTGAGTAATCGGGGAACATACATAAAAAAAAATAAAAAATAAACTTAAAAATAAATAAAGCGAATCTCTATTAAACCGATTGTGATCGGTAGAAATTGTGGTACATACCTATTAAACTCGCATGGTAATGGATAAATCGATAGAAAAAAAAAAAAGAATTTTATCAAAATACTAACTCAATAAAGTTATTATTTTTATAAAATAGTTTTTTTTTACGTTAATACATCATTTTAACGATAATTGTCTGTTGTGTAACAAACAGACATGCAAGGACGGTTGCAGGTCACCTGTAATAAGCCAAGATTTTTTAGTAGTTGGGTCCCACAGAGAAGGGTCTTCACAAGAAAAATACCCTATAAGTAGAGGCAACTTTGTAGCAATTTGTAATACATAGATTAGTAAAATTCTTGTAAAGGTAACCTGCCTACTTTATCTCTGAAATGTAGTATACAGTAATAATTAGACTTAATTTAATTTATTAGTGTACATTCCACTTTCCCTTTTAAAAAGGCCTGAAAACGTCGCTTTTTGTTTGTAGATACAAAATGAGATTTCAGTGATGTTTGAAGGTACCGTTTAATTAATGTAATAAACGTTGTACCTAACGGCTCTGTTGAAGATTCAATTAAGTTTTAAACTTAAATACTTAAATTGAATTAATACAATCTAATTACACGGTCTTAGGGCTGAGACACATTTATCAAACGTTAATTTTGTCGTTTGTAGACTTAACCAGGTTATTTACTATAAAACTCCTTCTTTTATCTGCGTCGGCCATTTTGTGTCTTCGACTGTACTAGTATAGATGAAATTTAAATCAAACTATGACATTTTTTTTTGTATAAATAATGAATTACCAGTATTCTGGGAGTTCAAACATGATAAAAAGTAATTATATATCACTGAACTTTTCATTAGCCCAGTCAATAATAACATCAAACATCGCAAACGCGCATGTAACTAAAATTTCTTTATATGTTGTTAGGTCCCCTGAGAGTCGTTTATACCCAAGTTTGCAACCCTGAAAACCTAGTGATACTCCCATGGTGCTTGAAAATCTGCGAAATACTGGCACTTGTTTCAGTTTTTTTTAAATATACCTTATGGACGCGTTTAAGTATTTTTGAGAAACAAGCAAAATTTGCTACAATTTGAGTCCAACCCAAGCACTCTAGGCCTATTGGTTGCAAAGATAGGTACAGCTAGTCAAAGATGATGGGCATTTTTTTCCAAAAAGTGAAAAATTATCGATATATAATGATTCAGTGCTCATAGCTTCATTTTGTAGGTATCCATCGGAAATCTAGCTACGTTTTTACCAAAGTGGTTGAAAACGTCGCTGAAGTATCCTGCCACAATGGCACCCATCGACCACTGTGGACGTACGGAACGTTCCTGGATGATTTACATAAGACAGTCCTCAAAAACGCCCGCCCTTCACCACTTTTCCTAGTGCTTTAGCTGGGAAGAAGAAATGGCGCAACAAACTCCCCAGCAAAGTTAGGTACCTACATAAATGATAAGTATTAAACTCTGCAGCTACAAAGATAATCTGTAATGATTCCGATGTTAAATTAGGCAAGTTTTTAGAAAAGGAACCTACGTGGCTCAGGGAGAATCTTTGAAGCGCTGATTTTCTGGATTTGTTTTCTCCTCTACCTATCATTATTTCTCCTGACAAAGTTTATTTGGTTTATATGTATGTATTTATGTATCTATGTATTAGTATGTATTCATTTTCAAGTTATCTATCACTTATGTAGCACCTGCCATGTTTTGTCTCTGCATCACCTTAAGGTTGACTGGTAGAAAATGCCTCAGGCATTAAGTCCGCCTTTGTACAGTATTTTTTACTCGTGCATAAAGTTTTAATAAATAAATAAATAAACCCCAATTTACATGGACTCCAATAAATCACCATTTAAAGTTAATTAAAACTACAGTACAAAGTGGTTATTAATTTATTATTTATGTTCATATATTCTCATATAAGTGTTTTTATTATTGCTTTCCGTTCGACAGTTCTTATCTAGCCCTGGGGTCATCAACTAACACTATTGTAACTAGAGTAAAATTATTGAATATTTGAAATGCAATAGTGAACATATTTTGTTTACTATCCAATTTAGACATTGTAATTGGTAGTATGTAAACGAGTTTGTTTGTAATATCATTTAATTATTGGTATAAGCATTCCTAGGCAATAGTTGTTTGCACGTTCAAAATATACAATTATAAACATGCTCATTATTTTTCAGGCCAATACAAAATGGTATTATACTGCGAACAAACTGATAATATTGAATAAAAATTTGGAGAAAATAGTAAAATCAAGTCAGAAAATATAAGTGTTGGAAACTACTACACTTAGTTAAAAGGTGTTTCGTTGTGTAATTGATCTGACATAAACCAGCCTAATCTACACTTTATTACCGAACATTTAAATAGTGTAACCATACCTTAAACGGAACAAACACTCGATTATGGCGCGAACCTATTTTCGTAGGGTAAAACAGTTAGTGGATAATCCCGTTTTCTAGGCGCTCCGTCTAATTCGTTTGTAGAAGTTTACGTAGCGCCGCCCCGGGCTTGGTAGGGATCAGGTGCTTCTTAAGGCCCAGTCTTGATCCTCCCGAGGCGGCCTCTGTCACGATTACCAGTCTCGTTATTGCCTCGCATATAAAACTATCGGCAGACTGTATAATTTGATTACCTACGGGATTTCTTCTTTCAGCAGTCTTTTGTTTTTAATTCTTGATAATGTCTTCGACGGTGCTCTGCTTGGGGTCCATTTCTGACTTGTGTTCACAAGATTCATTTATTCGTAGCGCATTTTTGTGCAATTTAACAATTCATCATACCTTGTTTCAAACTCAAGAAGCATGAGAAAACAAGTATTTTATCTTATAAATCTTTAGTAGTACCTACCTACATAGTTACTTCGCTTCAAAAACTTGCACGTAATTGAATCGCAAAGTAAAAGTCTGTAATACTATAAATAAACTTAATATAATAATGTCTGTTGCAGAACTTTTACGACATGATACGTTGAGAAATTGAAAAGTAAACAAGTCAATAGCGTGGACGGCTATGAAAGTATTTTATCGACTCAGGAATGTTAAAAAGTACTGCTCTACAGTTTGATTGCTATCACTTTGAAGAGAGTGACTCTAGTTTTATGTTGCTTGAATGCATTTTATTGACCACTACCAACAAATAGGTACGTACGACAAACTCATGACCCATCTCTCTATCAAGGTATTGATATTTTCGCTTGTTCGTCTGTTTGACCGTAATAAATAGAAGCATGTAGCAACTTCATACAAAACTGCTACTTTTTAAAATAGTTATCCAGCTACACGTACAAAAAACTATTTTATTTCTCTTACACTGCTCCTGAAACTTCAGTGGCGCTGTATACGAGCATTTTCTCAATTTCAGTTTGCAACAAAATCAGTTTATTTTCCAACTGACAAATTGCATTGAAGTAACAAAGTACAATTTTCCTTTGAGAATAACCTGACAAAGTTTGGGAGTACACGATAAATAGTATTTAGATGTGTAACTGAAGTTAGGTTATCCTGGGGGGGGTTGATGAAAATTATTCGTGTAATAAGTATTTAAGTAAATTTCCGTTGTACGTAATCATTTTCCGTGCAGTAATTTAGGCGTGCTCGTCGGGTCGCGGTGTTTCAATTGCGGAGGCGGCCCGCCGGACGTCATTATTTCCTGCACATGTTGGACCCTGTGCCCGCTACCACTGGCAAACATGCAACTATTTTCTACATACTCATATCGACTCACCGTCGTCCGGAAAACTTTGAACACAGGAATAAAATTGGCTAATATAATTCCATGCTGTAACTTGCTGGCGAATTATTTACTCGTACGAAAATATGTGGTCTAACAATTTATTACTTTTAAAAAGAATGAATAATTTTATAGTGTTTAATAAAAATCAAATCAAATGAAGAGAATTTGTTTTAACAAAATGTAAGGTTCAATGCGTCAGTTTGCATAAAGAAAATTTCTTGTGTAACACCTGTTTATAATCTTTCTCCTATGAAAATTCGGCTTATTCTCTAATATGTTTTTTAAAAGCACTTTATTAGAAAAAATGGTGAGCGGTAATGAAGTTTTTCAAGTCACGTTTATAAAATAAAAAACCGTAAAAGCATTGAAAATTGAGAGCTACTTATTTATTCTTTTCAGTCGTTTAAAAATTTCTAACATTTATAAAGTTTTGGATTCTTGAAGTACTTAAGTGTTTGAAAAAGGGGTAAGTATTCTCTTTGTAACCTAACAAAAATTATTTATTAAAATGGAAGTACACGATGCCTTACAAAACAGCTAAAATACTTCAAACAATTAAAGTTGGTACTAATGTAGGAAAAAAAAAAAATTACAGTGCTGGCAAAGGTAGTGACGAGTCACTAGCTAAAATGCGCCAACCCGTTCCAATTACAGAGCGGCAGTCATTATTTCCGGTGCTATGCGATGCCTTCTCCGGCGGCCCTCGGCGCTGCTTCGCTGACCTGCCGAAATTCACCGCCGACATAGCCATCATAACATGACCCCTTCGCGATAGCTGCTCTCAAAAAGAATCTAGTGGCCCTCTCTAGTCACTAGAGCTCTACATATAGCATTGTACATTCTTACTGGGTGCTGTGTAATTCGTTGGATTTGACGGAAATAGCTTTTATAAATTTTTCAATTTTGTTTAGGCGACTATATGTATTGAAATTGGATTTTCAGTTTATTCCAGTCCTAAACTACAATGCTTTAATTAGCTTAAGTTTTAGAAGAATAAATATTTTTTTTGTTTTTATGGCACACGTTGTACCTACTTTATGTATTTACTTAATACATATATTTAATATCCCACCGAATATAAAAGGCTCGGTTACAGTAATAATTAATTCAATAATTGGTGCTTAAATAACACATTTAATTACGGATGAAATATCAGTGACAACTAAAGTTATGATGTATGTATTCGAAAACAAAATAAATAAAGGTGTAAAATAAGTACCCACAAGCGCGGTTAGTGCATGCATAATATAATCCTATACTATTAAATGAGTAATATTTGTATATATATATATTTGTAATCACGGTCTCGAAAACGGCTGTATCGATTTCGATGAAAGTTGCATATTATAGGGGTTTACGGGGGCGAAAAATTTATAGATTATATATATATATAAATTTATGATTGATATTAATTATGATTATATATATTTATAAATTTATGTGGTTAGTTCTCATATTTTGAAAAAATTGTTTTTTCTTTATTTTCACCCGAGTAGAGCTCGGTCGCCCAAAGTTTAGAACAAGATGGATGGATGTTTATGTTCACCTTAGAATAAAGACAGCATGAAGTTAGTATGAACTATCATGGTAGCGTGGAATTAGTACGAACTATACCTAATACATGGAATAAGAATGAACTATCCTACATTATTAAATAAACGTTCTCTATTTTCACTAGAGCTGAGCTCGGTTACCTAGGTACTACAAATTTATATAGCGTTACTCATTAGACAGCTGCGGTGAAAAATTTATAATGACGTCCCTGGCGTAAAACAAAAGAGTCACAATACGAGTTCACACACGCCATTGTTGCTGCTTTTATTGAATTCGATGCTCATTAAAAACTTTATTTTCGAATATTATGATTTTAACGCTCATCTGGTTTTCAGAGAAAACCTCTACGGTTGCATTGTTGAAATTAATATAAGTAAATGAGCTCCTGTTTAATGGATGCGTCAGTTATCAACTGCATTTCGTTACGGAAAATGGGCTCAAATTGTTGAACACTAATTGCTACACATAGGTACAGCATTATTGAAATATTGAACTCGGTCGTGGCAGCAACAGCTCTGCGATTGAATTTGAAAATGGTCGCGAATATTGTGTTGTTAATCCATGACGAACCAAACACTAGGACGATGGAATTTGTGTATATGAAATCAAATTAATAAGGATTATAGTTTGTAAATCGCAAACAATTAACTATGTTATACACTGCTAGTGACTGAATAAGAATGAAACAAAAAGGCTAGGATAGACGAAACGATACAATTGTCGCTGGCCAGTTGTTAATTAAAACTAAAAAATATTTACGACGCGTTCGAAAAAGAAAAATTGCGATTGTGTTTTGTTTCTTTTTCGGAGAAGCTAAGCTCGTGGAAGATGAATGTTTGAACGTGCTTACTTTTTTTTCATTGAGACAGAGATTTAAAAGCGTGATTTTATTTAATGTTTACTTAGGTACGTTGTTCAACTATATTTAAAATTATTAAGCTAATTATTAGTGCAGCGTTTAAGTACCTAACCTGGACATGATACCCAACGGTTTAAAACAATCCTGCTTCCACATATTGTCTAAGCAGGTAAGTTGAGTTGAGGTCACATACATTTAGGTGAGGTGCGCGTGAGGTGGGGTCGTTATGCGGTCATGAGCCACCATGAGCGGTGCACATCGACACTCGTTCCGGCTGCTCTGCTCCCCACGCCTCATTAGACCGACCGCGGCCCCAGATCCAAGAACATTTGACGTTGGCACAATAATGTCAACAACTAACCCGTGAAATTGCGACCTTTGTACTTTATAAAAATAAATAGGCCAAATTGTGAAATCCACCGTGTAATTGCGCCAAATAGAAACTACGCCACCATATTTTATTCGATTCGCTTGTCATCGGAAAGTAATTTTAGATTTCTGTCGTACATGATTGTAGTTTAAATGAATTGTTTGAAATATTTGTTGTTGTTAATGTTTAACAACTAGTAAGCTTGAATTAACTGCCTCGTTGGTCTAGTGGTCGCAAGCGCTACTGCTGAGCATGAGGTCCTGGGTTCGATTCCCGGGTCGGGCAAAGTGTTATTGGGTGTTTCTATCTGAAATTTCTCAGTAGCAGCTCGGAGTCTGGATTTGTGCCCGGTTGATGGCAATAGGCTCGCCCCCTATTACATGGGACTTAAACATAACTGGCGAAATGTGGGTGTACCTGCTACAGGGACACCTCTGCCCAACCCTTCGGGGAAACAAGGAGTGATGTTATGTATGTTATGTAAGCTTGAATCATTTTTATTTTCTGATATCTTTATTAACATAACATCACGCCTTGTTTCCCCAAAGGGTTTGGCAGAGGTGTACCCATAGTAGGTACACCCACATCGGGCACAAATCCAGACTTCGGGCTGCTGTTGAGAAATTCCTAATGGAATACCCTACATCTACCTTATCTTACCATCTACCCTACAACTACCCTATATCACTTTGCCCAATCCAGGAATCGAACCCAGGACCTCTTGCTCAGCAGTAGCGCTTGCGACCACTAGACCAACGAGCAATCTATAATATATTCACGTCAATTAATTCTATGTTCGTATTCAGCACCTACCATAATAGCAGCTGCTTTGTTTAAACATTTACCTTCGTTAGTTTTCATAACAAAAATAGGGTACATTATCCAAACTCTTCTAACGCGAGGGTGAAAAAGGTTGCATCGTGGAGGGTCCAGACGGGGATTATAAGCCGTTTCTCGTCGCTTCACAAAATCAACCCCTGATGCGTCGCGCACTTCTCAAATACTTTGACGTGTTACGCCTACGTAATTAGAGCTCACTTCTTTTCAAATGTTCCACTTTAAAAGTGCGCATACGACGCGGCGTCGGTGTTTGGGAGCTTGTAGCGTGTCGACGTGGCCGTAAAGTGTCTATTTGATTTTATTTCTGTACGACGCGATCTCTTGATAAGACTTTCACCTCATAAATGGGTTTATGGTGGTTTCTAGCTGGATTTTATGGTTAACTAGGTGACCCGACAGACGTTGTCCTGTCCAAATTTCAATAATTTATACAAATAAAACGTTTTTATAAAAAACAAACAACCGACTTCCAAAAAACCACTACAAAGTGAAAAATAACTTTAATTTCGGAAGTCTTTGGTTTTGTATTTTCGTTATTTGCTACCGACTTCCGAAATTTAAGTTATTTTTCACTTTGTAGTGGTTTTTTGGAAGTCGGTTGTATTGTTTTGTAAAAAAGATTTTATTTCTCGCTTTTTAGTGGGTCAATTTGAAATTTATCTAAGTTACATTAGTCTAATGCCAATTGCTCATCACCTTTTACAAAATTTTGGTTTTTCCGATGCAGAGACGTTCATCGTTGAGGAGTTCTCCTGGTACTTCACCATCAGCTCCACTTCTCCATACGCATTGTGACGAGCATAAATTGCATTGCAACCATATTAAAGTAATTGAATCGCAACCCGTCAGAAAGAAAATCACGCTATCCTTGCCAAGTTTTTCTTAATTTTAATTTTTTATTTCTTAATTTCTTAACTTTTTTATTTATGTTGTTACCAGTCTTATTTACTTTAGTCTATTTTAGTTTAATTTAATTTATTCAATTGCAAGGCAACAAGATATTGTTATCAATGCTATGTACGCCGTAATTGTCATGTACATTAGTCCTTTAGTTATAAGATTATTTTAGCATAAATTTAATGTATGTGATGTGGCTGTGCTTTTTTTTAAATAAATAAATAAATAAATAAACCCGTGAAATACTTATTTATTTATTTATTTTTGCATAATGTACACTCAGTTACAGGCTAGGCTTAAACTTATGAGTACATGACCCCGTTAGAGGGCGCAGCAAGTATTATTACATTTAACTTATAGCTAGGTTAAATATTCGGAAGTTAACATACTACTTACTATTGAGTAGTTCCGGTGGCTATTTATGGTCTTCATCATCAGTTCCACTTTACTAAATGGTACTTTCCAAGAGCAACTGCACGAGTTACTATAAATAATACCGAAATCGCTATAGGTTTGCCTATAATATTTGAAGAGTTCCCTTGATTTCTCTGGGATGCCATCATCAGATCCTGGTTTCTTTATCATGGTACTACCCTTAAAATATCTCCTTTCCAAAAAAAAGAATCATCAAAATCGGTTCCAAACCTCCTTTTTTTGAAATATGTTAAAAAGGGTGTTCAGTTTTTTCAAAATTTGAAGATTTTCCAGGAATTTTTTAAATATTTTCTTTCTGGGAGTACCTGGTTCGGAATATAAAAAATAAAACTTGCCAAATCGGTCCAGTCGTTCTCAAGGTGTGCTTACCAACGAACAGCATTTCATGTTCATTTTTGTAAACGTTTTAAATAATTTAAGTGAACTCTTTGGCAGAATCTACTCCATTAGTAGGTTCTATTTCCGTCAGTCACGAACAATAAATCGTGTAATGTTGCTATTTTGTTTAAGGTCGCCTCGTTGGTCTAGTGGTCGCAAGCGCTACTGCTGAGCATGAGGTCCTGGGTTCGATTCCCGGGTCGGGCAAAGTGTTATTGGGTTTTTCTATCTGAAATTTCTCAGTAGCAGCTCAGAGTCTGGATTTGTGCCCGGTTGATGGCAATAGGCTCGCCCCCTATTACATGGGACTTAAACATAACTGGCGAAATGTGGGTGTACCTGCTACAGGGACACCTCTGCCCAACCCTTCGGGGAAACAAGGCGTGATGTTATGTTATGTGTTATGTTTAAGGTCAATATACTTTATGGTATTAAATATTATGTTTCAATATAAAAATAGATTTGTGTATTATAGGGAGCAATCGTGGAGTAATTTATAAAATCTGTCGGAAGTGCGGACCGCCGCCTACGCCTGTTTTACAAGATTTTTATTCTGAGCGATTACTAACCGAATAAATTCAATAGGTATATCATTTGTATATTATTACGATAATTAGATTGTGATTATCTTTAATACCTTTTTTTACAAATTAGTTTTTGGCTACGTAACGTGCCAGTGTCGTAGTTAACTAATCAGTACCAATAACCTTTAAAACATAATTCTTTCGAGCTTGATGTTTTCCACACACTTTTTAAAGACATATTCAACGAAAAATTACTGGATGAGGAAGATGAATGAAAAAGAAACGCCCTCTCTTTACAAGTAGGGGAGCGACCCCAATTTTTAAGAGTTTATTTCATTACTTTGTAGATATTATAAAGCTACAATTTGGCTTAGTTGTAGACCTATTTAAACGTTTCCCTACAAGGGTAAAAGCTGCGAGGGAAACATACACATGGACATGACGCAACTATTTGAATTCTTTCGTTTGATTAAACGATAAGCTTTCCGCTGTAACCGTACAAAGCATGTTAATAATTATCGATAGCATATAATATCTGCTAAACGCATGACTACACACATTAAGTTTTCAAAGGAATTAAATATGAATGCAACAACAGCGTTATGCTTGCTGCCAAACGCTGGCCCATTTCGGTTGCAAGCTCTTCTATAGCTAACAAACTCAGAAACACATAAAGGGGCGTTGAATTTAATGACGGAGGCTTTGGGGTACGGTAGACATGTGCAGCTAAACACAGGGCAGGCTTTGTTCTTTGCTCTGCGCTCGTTAAATATTTTAGCTTTAAAACGTTACGCGGATGCGAGAGCTCTCTCCCGTAACCACTGTAGGCACCGCCGGCTGATAGTTCATGTATTTTATAAATACACTGAAAATAATGGCCTTTCTCCACCTTTTAGACAGCGGCTTACCCAACCGAGATGTTTACAAGTTTATTATCGTTAGTGGTTTGTATTCTCTTGTTGCACGGTTACTGATTGCTAGGTTGAGGGTCCTCATCCCTCGTCTAATCGCTCTTATCTTATCTTGCAATCAATGAAGGTAAAGGTACAATTTTGTATAACAGTACCTGCGTAGGTATAGCAAATTCGTTTTGTGTATATCTTCCGTTGATCTCGTGACGGGTGAAGAGGTGATTGTATCAGGATGGGCCGCAGCATCTCACGCTTTTCCGTTTAAAGATCTGTTTGTATAAACGTAGATAACACCGAGTTAAAATCAAAGTAAAAAAAGCATTGATGAAGAAAATAATAATATGCTCCGGCTAATGAGTTCGCCGTCCGAAAATGTCACGAAGAATAAATCTTCCTTGTCAACGATAATTACTAATTTTATTATGGAAATTCCTTGGAGTTACAAATTCACAAATTGAAATCTCAAAAATATACGAGCATTATTTTTTCAAACCTCCCAGGCTCCGGCTGTCATTCGTGAATCTTTGACAGTCGTTACGGGTCGTCAGAAGCCCGAAAGTCTGACAACCAGTCTTACCTAGTTGTATTGTATTACCCAGTTACTGGGTTGTGAAGGTCAGATATGCAGTCGCTCCATGTAAAATACTGATATTCAGCTGCATCCGATTACACTGGAAGCCGACCCCAACATAGTTAGGAAAAGGCTAGACAGATTGATTTTTATTTTTTTAAACCTAACTTAGGGTTGAAAAAATAATGCTCGTATATTTTTGAGATTTAAATTTATTCAGCGTAGCATTTTATGATTGTTTGTATTGTGGTCGTATGGAAAACCGCGTTAACGTTTACATAAAAGAATGCGGTACAGATTGTAACCAGTGACGTGTACACCGGGCTGGTGTCCACTACAATCGGCATGCGGGCGCGCTGCTGACGGCGACGGCGCCCTACTCACTCAGCTCGCGACGGACAGATTATCTTTTTCATCTCCGTGGCATTTCGTTACCCTTAATGAAATCCCGCCAAAGGAAAGAAAGAATTTAATTTAAGACGAATCAGAAAATATTCAGCTGCCGCTCGCTAGTTATAAATCATTTGAATGCTAATAAATTCGACTAGCCCCCGAGCCCCAGGTGGGAACAGACTTTCTTCCTGCTCCATCTTTGTTTTCAGGAAAAATTGAATAATATTCTGCTCCTTATTATTAAATTCTTTCATAAAGCCACCGACGGCTTTGGGGATTTTCTTTAATATCGTAATGGAATTTCATTTGTCTTGTGGTTCAACCTCACGACGAAGATGAACATAGTCATATTTCCATTTGTTCGAAGTTATTACCTTTACATCCCTTCATAATTGCCTATCGATCTCGTGTAAACATTGTGACAGCGGTTCAAATTCTATGGGGAAACGATTCAGCTTTTATCTAAAACTCAAAATCTGTTATTATAACTTAAATATCGAATGGATGCAACGTAAAATTGTTGCATACGGCCGACGGGAATCGGATTTGTTCACATTCGTTAATCTGATTGCGCAGCGATTGTTCATGTCGCTTAATTCATCTTCTGGACCTACATACAAATTCAATTTATAATTTTCATATAGACAGATGGGAGATAAACGTACTGAAAATGAGTAGCAGGCAGTGTTGAATAGGAATAAGTTAAAATTAAGTTCACAAATTAGTTCCATAAGCCAATTTTTTTGTTAATCAAAACCTATTGATTGAAACAATAATTTAATCTCTGGCAAAAAGAAAATAAAGTGATGCATACATAAACGATCGTGCTAGTTAGTAAGAATCAAAAAGGATATCGGAGCACGCTTGCATCCGGGCGCCGAGCGAGCGGTGCAGCGGCCGCGCTCAGTTGTTCTCGGGACCTCGCTACGCTCGCCCGTCTACGCACTACGCCGCCTACGCCGTAGCGCGAGTGCTACGAGCCACACTAGTGTTTATTGAACTTGCTACTTAACAAATAAGTGCCTCGACTGTTGCGTGCGAAATAAAAGTCATTGTGCAAATAAAGTACTGAGCAAGATTGTGTTTACGTACACTATACTTTTATTGGATTATTTATGTTTGAGGTAAGTTTTCTATTTATTGATCCTTAAAGCATATTTTTAAAGTTCTCTGTTTATTTTTTAGAGTGGACTTAGAGATTTGTTTTACTTTTTTCTCTTTAGGCGGTTGTATTATTACAACAAGCGACCTTTCTACGCGGGCCGTTTGATATCATCATATGAGGGAAACGTAATCTAAACCGACCTATCCACGAGTGTAAAATAAGCATAAGTTATTTTTACAAGCAACCCTTTACTGTGTATTTAAATCTAAATCTGAGAATGCCCATTACACAGGAAAATTAAGCGGTATTGTTAAACAAAGATTGAAGGTTTATACCCTAATATTTCTTTATTACAGAGTGAAAGAAAGTTCTACCCATTCATAACATAAATGGGGCTCGTTATATTGTAAGTAATATGAACGAATGAATATGAAGTGCGGTATTGTGCGTAGGTACCTACTCTTCTACACATTCAAATTATAAAAAAGTCGTTATGGAGCGCGTTTATGAGAATTCCCGAATGAATTCTCAATATTGTGTATTAGATATGCAGCTTTAATTTAAAGTTTTGTTTTTCCATTAGATTAATATACTCACTAAATTACACTTTAATCTTAATACTGCCTGTTATATGCCACATATTGTGGCAGAAACAAACGACATAAAATTGAATAAATCAATTGAAGTCTAATGAAATTCATTAAAAAACAATTATGATCATACATAATCACCACAAAAATAACATTTACTAAAACACACATTACTCATTTACACACAACATAATATTATTAACGGAAACATCTCCCATACTTTCACTTGTATCCGAATGCATAGGTGGTTAATTGGCACACCCAACAGGTAATCAAGTTAATGGTGCGTATACGTCAAGTCGGGCCATGTTGGGCCAGGCTGGGCCTCCCCGGGACCCTTACAAGAAGAACTTGGCTCGAGAGTAATGCCCATTAATTGAGATAAAAATAGACCTCGCGTAGAGGTGAAATTGTTCTTATTGGGTACGAATTTATTACCAAAATTTTATAGCTGTTGTAATGAATCTAATAAAGGAATTTTGCTATGGATGATTTGCGATATTAGAAATTAATAAACCCAGGATAAACGAAAGGATTTCCTAGAAAATATGAGCAGAATTGTTATTAGAAAACTTAGTTTAACGATGGGTAGTCTAGTTACCGTCACTTAAAAATTATGTTCAATAAAGAGGCAATGAATACTTAGCCAGCATGTTTAAATTTATGCAATTTAAATGCAATAATCTCACGTCTTCCCCAAGGGAATACGTAAGCAAAGGTGTATTATTGTTCGCCCACATATCTACCGTATGCATTCACTCCCATATAATAGAAAGCGACCTTCTTGGAATGTATCGGGTTCAATTCCAATTTGGGAAAAAATTCCTAATAGGAAAACCATTCACTCTTTGATTCCTTATTCGAAACTAAGACCCCATGCTCTGAAGCCGCGCTGGTAGCTAATAGAAAGACCTATAGGGTGGTTACATTATATAGTTAATATTGGTGGTGGTTTTTCATAAATTTTATATGAAGAAAGAAAAATGCGTCTATTGGCATTACAGCAAAAAAACACATAACATCACGCCTTGTTTCCCCGAAGGGTTGGGCAGAGGTGTCTCTGTAGCAGGTACACCCACATTTCGCAAGTTATGTTTAAGTCCCATGTAATAGGGGGCGAGCCTATTGCCATCAACCGGGCACAAATCCAGATTCCGAGCTGCTACTGAGAAATTTCAGATAGAAAAACCCAATATCACTTTGCCCGACTCGGGAATCGAACCCAGGACCTCATGCTCAGCAGTAGCGCTTGCGACCACTAGACCAACGAGGCAGTAAAAAAAAAATTATAAAAAAACAGAAGACAATGATTATAATTCCAAAAAGGCTTCAGGTTAGCATAATGTCTGATGACAACACAAGGAATATAAATAGAAAATAGAAATGACTACTCTTTATTATGTACACTATACGAAAAACAGATATAAAAGTAGAAATTAGGATATTAGGAAGTGATTCTACTGGGTAGTTAAAAATTCCCAGAAATTATAAAGATATAATTCCCAAGAATGAATTGCACATCAACCGTAATTCTCAGACATTTTACAATAATATACTGGTACAAACATTTTAATGTTTACCGGTTCCCTTTCCTTTCATCATAAAGTCAATAATAACAACTTTAATTAGGTAGTACTTACCCTGGAACCGGGCTTGTGGATACCGGTATCTATCTATATTCTTTAATATTATTAGTTATTGTTTTTTTAACGCTTTGGAATATTTTGACATTAAGCTTTTTGACAATACATTTTACATTTATATTCTTCATTGAATGTTATGCGAGAGATTAATATTTTATTCCTTAATTTTTTTAGACTGATCTGTACCTACCTATTACAAATTCTGACTAGTGTTAGTAATAATTGTAATGGTTGTAATTATAAAATATTGGTAAATTCAAATATAATATTTTGCATGCCGTAAGGCAAAATGTATAGGAACAATTTACAAACAATCCAACTTATATGTATAACCTACATTATCAGCAAATAAATGAAATATTTCTTTCTTTCTTCTATGATGAGCTTCTTCATTGAAACACTTTCAAATATAGGTGAAAAAACAAAAAAAACAAAAAAAAAACTCATTACATAATAGTGTCACTTCATTTCTTTATTTAAAATATGTTTTTGTTTTGTTTTATGGATACATAAGCATATAATTTCTTATCATTTAATTGTGTGATGTGCTGTCTTTTGTGTGCACTGAATAAATGGTTTATATCTATGTATCTAAATGACTTATTTATCTATCTATATCTGTATCAAAATAAATACCTACACATTTATTTCTGGCCCTAAAATACAATTGACTAGCTGACGTCCGCGGTTTACTCGCATCATAGGGCAAATTCTACAAGCATCCAGATAGAAAGTATTCTATGTTATTCGGCCAATAAACTCGATTGAGGAACAAGCAGTCATATGTTTATTTAAAACCTTAGTAGAATTTCTACAGACACCGATACATTGTGGTTTCTAAACTCATATCGGAGTGGTCTACAAACAAAAAAATAATATAATATTACACACATATTGCATTGAATAACAATGCATATTATATTGAAGCAGGAAATTTAAAATGAAACACTCAGCCAACATCATTAACAGCAGAGTCAAATGACCTTTATGTCAATAGTTGCAGTTTGTTTCCGAAATAAGCAAATTAACAATGAAATAAGCAATTTATATTTATTGTAAGAAACGCGATATTATTGTGGAGTTGTGTCGATTGCAGAATTTGCATGAGAATAACGATACACCAGTATTCGGTAATGTGAATAATAAATTGCACTCTTTTTAAAAATGTTGACTCGTTTATTTCTAGTTTATCGTAAATAAATGCTTCCATTCCATGTCTTTATAAATGCTTCCCTCTATATATTAAAAAAAAACTTATTTATTTATTCAGTGACAGACAGCCTAAACCGCTGGGTTAAGAAATCTGAAATTTTGCACAAGAGTTCCATATAACGAAAATTAGCACCAAGAAATGATTTTTGAAAATTCATCAGGGGCTAAATATTTGTATGAAAGTTTGATTCTGCCTCCTACTAATCCCGAGCGTCCCGCGTCGTTTGAAGCTGACCTGGACATCATATTATTAGTCTCTAACCTCTCTTTTTTCATTTATCATTTTTTGTTTATTAGCGTGACTTACGTTTAGCTCCCCCGAGCTAAACGTAACGTTGAACTTCCATTCCCTATTTAACAACTTTAGGGGATGAATTTTTGCCAATTGGATATCCCAGAGGGCACACGGCCACGGCTTGTTTCTTTAAGCAGTTGATTGTCGATACAACCGAGACTTTTCGTTCTCATATCAAATAATTGCTATTGCCTTTTAGTATGAAAAAACCTATAAATAAATAAACATGGGTAAAAACAAGCAAGTATTCCCATAGGAAATAAATCAACGACAGGCTTGAAAATAAATGGACTAACAGCAATTTGATTACTGCACTTCTAAGGTTTCCCCACCTATCCCTCGCACAAGCAATGAGTTTTAATGTCATGCATCTTACTCAAAGGAATGCCTTTACACGGTGGAACCTTAATAAAAACGGTTCACTGGCTGCCTCGATTAGCTGGCATACCGTAAAGACAGTGAGTAACGATTATTTCTTTATATTCTTTACAACTTTTTATCCTGGAATTTCGTTTATATTTGGTAGTGTAGTGACACAGTCACCAGAGAACCAGTTACCACATACTACCGAACCACATACCACCGAACCAGCTACCATATACCACCGAACCATTTACCACATGCCACTGAACCATTACCACGTTTTTGACATTCCGCAAGAAACAGAGAAGCAATCGTCTTGATAAAGACGAGTACCTAATAAAGAAACAAGATAATCGACGCGGCACGAGCGTTATCACAACGCCGCACTCGTTCGCCGGTTCGCTTCGAAAGAAGCGGTTTGTAAGCGCAAGCAAAGCAAGCAGAAGCACCAGCACCCTCCGTATCTTCACGCTTCGAGACCACGCAGATGGACAAGCAGATGGATATCTTCACTCGACGACGGCTCACGGCGAAAAGGACCGAGCTCGGCGCGCGACTTCTATTTATGCCTTCGCAGCGAATAGTGCCGTGTGCAACGCAGCGCCCCGCGCCCCTCGCACAGCGCTCCCTACGGCGCGTCGCTATTGGTCGATTTATTATTAAGTAACATGCTAGTGCCTAAGAGTATCAATGTACGAATAGTATAAAACAAGGTGTTTTAGGAATAAAAATTAGTCTATCCGATTTCGTTCTTCAGTACAGTCTAGTTTTATTTACGAGTACCTACCCTAATACACTCTACCAAAATAGCGACTAAACGCTTAAAGTGGTGACCCCGTGAAGCTGAACACAATCCTGAGTTCCTGCAACATCGAACTCCTGCAAGATCCAACTAGAATCTCAGAAGAACCATCATCATGCCGAACGATACCGACGGATTTAGCGATGCTCAGGGCATCACAACAGTGAAGAGCGACGTGGCATCAGTCTCACTGCCTGCACGTTTACCACCATTTTGGCGCCAAAATCCACGCCTGTGGTTCGCGCAATTCGAAGCCGCCGTTGCTGCCAGCAAGATAGGTGATGAGCAGAAATTCAACCTCGTCGTCCCGCTACTAGGCAACAGTGACCTAGAACAAATCGGAGACATCATATTACATCCACCGATCACCGGCAAGTACAGTGCGCTCAAGGACAGACTCATTTCTACGTACCAAGTGTCAGACCACCGGCAGTTACAGAAGCTACTCAGCGGCCTCGAACTCGGCGATAACAAGCCAAGCCAGCTGCTGCGTAAAATGAGAGACCTCAGTGGCAAGCTATTATCGGATGAAGCGTTGAAGGTTATGTGGCTCAACCAGCTGCCCACACAAGTTCGCGCCGTGCTCTCTGTAAACACCGAGTCATCGCTCGAAGTGCTAGCTGCGATGGCAGACAAAATGATGGAGCATTTTGAACCCGCTACAGTCGCCGCAGTCTCCACCGCAAACTCTCCGTCAACAAGTCCAGCAGTCAATGAGGTACAGCTAAACGCCATAACAACCCTACAAATCAACATTCTTACGAAGCAAATAGAGAAATTGTCACTCGAAGTCGCCGAACTCCGCAACCATCAATATTCGTCGTACCGTCGTTCCCGCCAAAACTCCGCACATCGTAGCCGCTCACGCACACAGTCAAGACAGCGTACTGATAACGCCCGCAAGCCCGACGATCCCGACTGGCTGTGCCGTTATCACTACCGATTCGGTAACGGGGCACGCAAATGTGAATCGCCGTGTTCCTTCGTAAAGCGGGAAAACTAGAACGTACATCGATAGTGGCGGGTGTCGATGTAAACCAAACAAGCCGCCGCCTATGTGTAATCGACACCAACAACAGAGAAAAATTCCTTGTCGACACGGGAGCCGACATATCAGTATTAGCCGCTCGAAACCAGAAGTATTCAAGGCCGGCGGAGAACGCAGGCTACAAACTTTTCGCGGCAAACGGAACAGAGATTCGTACCTACGGAGAGCGCACACTCGAGCTCAACCTAGGTTTGCGAAGAAGTTTTAAGTGGACTTTCGTCGTCGCCAATGTGAAGACATCGTTACTGGGTGCCGATTTTCTAGTTCATCATAAACTGTTAGTCGACTTGCACCAAAGAAAACTCATCGACCGTGTAACCGAGCTCAGTGTAAACGCCATCAAAATAAACAGCAAAGAAGAATCTGTCTACATTATCAACCGCGACCACACTCATCACGACCTGCTGAAGAAATATCCAGATGTACTTCGACCAATGACATTAAAAACTCCAGCCAAGCATGACGTCACACATCACATCGAGACAGCTGGGCCGCCGATCTACTCACGGCCGCGCCCTCTACCGCCCGACAAATATAAGGCAGCTAAACTCGAATTCGAGCGAATGATTGAGATGGGAATTTGCAAGCCATCAAACAGTCCGTGGGCGAGTCCACTTCACATCGTGAAAAAGAAAGACGGATCACTTCGAGTATGTGGCGATTATAGAAGACTCAACGCCATCACCGTTCCCGACCGATACCCCATTCCACGAATTCAAGATTTTACATACCAACTCCACGGCAAGAAAATATTCTCGAAACTCGATTTGAAAATGGCATATTTCTGGATACCTATCGCAAAACAAGATGCTCAAAAAACAGCAATAATAACACCATTCGGACTTTTCGAATTCACCTGCATGACGTTCGGCTTAAGAAACTCCGGTCAAACTTTTCAACGTTTCATGCACGAAGTTCTACGAGGATTAGATGAGAACGTATTCTGTTTCGTCGACGATCTGCTCGTACACTCGAGAAATAAGGAAGAACACCGCCGCCACTTAGAATTAGTACTCGAACGCCTAAATACCTACGGCGTCAGTCTAAACATCGACAAGTGTGAGTTTGACAAGGAAAACATCGAGTTCCTCGGATACGAAGTGTCATCAAAAGGAATCAACCCCACTCAAGAACGAATACAAGCCATAGTAAACTATCCGAAACCACAAACAGTTCAAGAACTTAGAAGATTTTTAGGTATGATAAACTTCTACCGTAGTTGTTTACCTCATCAAGCTGAGTACCAACATGAATTGAACAAATACCTACACAACAGCAAGAAGAACGATAAAACTCCGATACAATGGTCTCAAGTTGCAGAACAAGCCTTTGAGAAATGCCGACAAAGCATTCTCGAGGCAACGACACTGACTCACCCGATACCTAACGCGCCGCTATGTTTATTTACCGACGCATCGAATACTAGCATCGGCGCCGTTCTACAACAAAAAACGGACAGCATTTGGAAACCTCTGGCATTCTTCTCAAAAACTATGAGTGAGACTCAGCGACGCTACAGCGTGTACGATCGCGAATTACTAGCAATGTACACCGCCGTGCAACACTTACGACGACTGATAGAGGGCAGTGACCTAACAATATTCACAGATCACAAACCGCTAACTTACGCGCTGACAAGAACGCCCAGTAGCAGCGATACACCACGAAGAGAACGCCAGCTACACTTCATTAGTCAGTTCTGTGCAAAGATCGAATACATTCACGGTGATAAGAACGAAGCAGCGGACGCCTTATCACGCATCGAAGAAATCAACTTGTCGCACTCCACGATCGACTACAACCAACTCGCTCAAGACCAAGAAAATGATGAAGAACTGAAGATCTGCATGTCCAACCCAAGTCTAAAATTCGCGCCTATCACATTGCCCGGAGGTCAACGACCCATCATATGTGAAACATCAACCGGCAACGTTCGTCCATACCTACCATCAACTTATCGTTTAGTAGCATTCAAAGCGCAACACGAACTAAGTCACCCTGGTGTGCGAACAACAAGAAAAATAATGGCTACAAAGTTTTTTTGGCCCAGTATGAACAGAGAAGTTGGGTTGTGGGCAAAATCATGCATCGGTTGCCAGCGCGGGAAAATACATCGACACGTCATCAGTCCACTCGGCGAGTTTCAAAAATCATCGCGTTTCGAACACATTCACGTTGACATCGTGGGACCACTGCCGCCATCTAACGACTACAGATATTTAGTAACGATGATCGACCGCTGTACTAAATGGCCAGAAGCAATACCTATTCGTGACGTCACCGCCGACACTGTTGCTAAGGCGATTTACGACGGATGGATAACGCGATTTGGCTGTCCGTTACGTGTAACAACGGATCAAGGAAGACAATTTGAATCGTCGTTATTCAACGCACTGATGAAGAAATTTGGCATCACCAGGATTCGAACTACTGCATACCACCCACAAGCAAACGGTCAAGTCGAACGCTGGCATCGAACGTTGAAGGCCGCGCTCATGGCGAGAAGCGCCGGCACACACTGGAGCAATGAATTAGCGACCGTGCTACTTGGACTACGTACAGCGCTTCGTGAAGACACACAAGTCAGCCCGGCCCTGATGACCTACGGATCGACACTAAGAATACCGTCAGATTTCTTCGTGCCTACTCAGCCGAAAAATGAAGACGCCGAATTCGTCCGCCAGCTGACCGAAACAATGGCATCACTCACACCAAGCAGCAAGGCACGTGGCAACAAAATGAGCACGTTTGTTTACAAGGACCTAGCGACGTGTAGTCATGTTTTCGTGCGCAATGATACCGTGCGAAGTCCATTGACCCCGCCTTACGACGGCCCGTTCAAGGTGATTCATCGTGAGAGCAAGCATTTCACCTTACAGTTGCCACTTCGAACTACAGTTGTCTCAATAGACAGACTCAAGCCAGCGCACCTACTCAATGAAGAAGAGTTTACCACTACTACAACAACATGTGCGCAACAACAAAAACCGCCCACTAAGAGCACAACCTTGACGGTCGAGCCGCGATCATCGACCCCCAGTCCACCGCGCGACGCATACGTCACTCGATCCGGCCGCGCAGTGAAACCGAAAGTACGCTTCGCTTAGGGGGGAGTGATGTAGTGACACAGTCACCAGAGAACCAGTTACCACATACTACCGAACCACATACCACCGAACCAGCTACCATATACCACCGAACCATTTACCACATGCCACTGAACCATTACCACGTTTTTGACATTCCGCAAGAAACAGAGAAGCAATCGTCTTGATAAAGACGAGTACCTAATAAAGAAACAAGATAATCGACGCGGCACGAGCGTTATCACAACGCCGCACTCGTTCGCCGGTTCGCTTCGAAAGAAGCGGTTTGTAAGCGCAAGCAAAGCAAGCAGAAGCACCAGCACCCTCCGTATCTTCACGCTTCGAGACCACGCAGATGGACAAGCAGATGGATATCTTCACTCGACGACGGCTCACGGCGAAAAGGACCGAGCTCGGCGCGCGACTTCTATTTATGCCTTCGCAGCGAATAGTGCCGTGTGCAACGCAGCGCCCCGCGCCCCTCGCACAGCGCTCCCTACGGCGCGTCGCTATTGGTCGATTTATTATTAAGTAACATGCTAGTGCCTAAGAGTATCAATGTACGAATAGTATAAAACAAGGTGTTTTAGGAATAAAAATTAGTCTATCCGATTTCGTTCTTCAGTACAGTCTAGTTTTATTTACGAGTACCTACCCTAATACACTCTACCAAAATAGCGACTAAACGCTTAAAGTAGAATTAACCGTAACATGAATAGATTAATATTTTAGGAGTTTACATACCTACCAATTTGCGGTTAGATTAACTGCAATTTTGGTTTTAGGTCAGCCACAATGAATGCGCTTTATTATAGTGTACGATTACATCGATTGTTTAGTATTTTCGACGATGTAATTCGTATATATCTCCTTTTTTTTAATGTTTATACTTTCAACAATTTGATTTCAAACACATGTTGTTATTTGCGATTTACCTATGTACAAACAAGAACACAATCCAAATAATTACCTATACCTATGTCCTTTGACACCTAATTGCAGTGAGAAGACCTAACAAAGCTTAACAGTGCAGGTAAGAGATATGAATCACGTTATCAAGGTTCTTTGAACCAATCTCAGGACGATGCAATCTACCTCTGTTCACGATACCTCCTAAATAATGGCGGATTGCACGCCATTCACTATTGTGATCCATTTCACTTAGCTGATCCTCTACTTTGCAGTATGATAAGCAGGTAGGTAATACGATCTATCTTTGCCTTGCACTTTCAGATCAATAATTTGTTGAATGGAGCAAGTTTCTGCTGAAGTGCTTTAATAGTTCAGCTATGATAATATGATAGATTTGAATGAGCAAATACGAGGGAAAGACCACTGAACGAGTGCGTTGTTAACCGAACGACTAATGATGAGATGATGACTCCTTTGCTCAAGTAGAACAACACTAGTCGTCGTGCTCATTTGCTCAAGTAGAACAACACTACTCGTCGGTGCCTGAGATATTCTGATAGAGTACATAGTTATTATATTCTGACTGTCGGTCTGTCGCTCGAGATGTCGCGACGCCCCCGCAAGGGGGCGTGGCGAGCGGGGTCAGGGCTTCGCCCTTCGCCCGCGGAGGCCATACGTTGGCCCATAAATATGGGCCCCTCAATTCGGTTCGCCTCGAACGGCTAATAAAAACGACCACATTTTGTTAGGCAAAATGCGTCGGTGTGAATGGTTGCTCTGAATATTTCTGTAGGCGCGCCATGACGCTAACTACTGTAGCGCCGCTTTCTTCACGACATCTCGGCGGTCCTGTCGGGCTGCCCTCAGTATGTGGTTAATAAGGACTATCTTATTAACCACTGATATCCACCAGGATATCAGCTGGCAGCAGAACGTATCTGCATAGACTGGGAGCCAACAATAAAGGGTAAAGGATAAGCAGATTTAGATAATTGCTTATTAAAATAACGCAAGGTCCCAAATATGATAAAATAAGGTCAGTAACTAGAAGGCCGTTAAGCCCAAAAAGTTATTTCCGAGAAAATGGCAAAAAACGAGGGAATCGTTGTTTCTTAAAAACTAGTTTAATGATTGATATTCTTTTCTGTTTTTCATAAAGAATCCTTTCTGTCCAGAAACTCTTAAAGAAGAAGTGTGGGTTAGACGCTTTCTAGTGATGGAATCATCATAAATTGTGTTTCTTAACGGCCTACAAAATGTTAATATCTCTAGAACTATTTATATTCTAAAAATGTTTCTTAGACAGAAATATAGAGAATTTTGAACTCTATCACTTTTAATTAAAAAGTAAAAATTGACCATTTGAGGGTTAACGGCTTTCTCGATAAAGGACGGCAGCAGTACTGCATAGTACAAGATATGATATAACGCAGAGTCCATTCGAAAATTGTTGATATCCGGCCACTTCGTGCTCTAATCGACCTCTGACGCGGGCCATTCGTTATCTATGAGAAAGTGTGTCAGCTTGTCCTCATCGTTGCGAAGTTATGCGTTGGCGCAGTGGTTGAGTGATTGATCACAGGTTCGATTTTCGCACCGAACAACTAATGTTTAATTGGTATGCTGCATGTTTGTACAGACGCCAGCACATCAAGCTACCCGAAACTGTAAAATTTTCCCAATCAACTTTGAACCTTAAAGTTCAGCGATAAAGTTAAAAATCTATTAAATAAATTTGACAGATTGTAGTAGCTTGAAGTGCTGGCGTCTGTACATATGAAATTTGTATTTGTTAAAGCATCTCAAATACAGAAGCAATCACTAGAGAGATTGGTAAAGTTTTAATGAAATTATAAAAAGGTCGGTTTTTGCTAATGTCCTTGTCTGATTTTGAATTCGAAGATAATTGTAGTCCCACAGTCTTTTAACAGCGAGTTGGAATGAAAGCTTTGACAGTAGGCTGTGAACAGTGTCAACTTCATCTCTACTGCGTACGGATAAATTCCTGCTTATTTATATTGGGTGGCAGGGTCATCAATGCGAAAACTGTTACCATGGATTCAGTATATGGTTCTAAAACCCCTTAAAAAATTAGAATAATTTCAACGCGTGGGGGTTCAGAATCATGTACTGAATCCATGGTTAAAGTTTTTGCTACGATATCCCTGCCACCCTGTATACATATATTCTTTACCTTTCTCTAAGGTAGTGCCTAAGAGTACCCAAGTTATGCAGGCCTATGTACCCTGCAAACATTACTTGCAGCAGCTTATTACCTCACTGCCAATACTCTGTACTCCTCTATAACTGCTATATGCTGCATTTACTGTATGCCCCAGATACCTCTAATGGAGTTCGGATTTATCTACCTGATTACCTTACACGCTTGACTGCTGAGCTAGCATAGCCTAGCTACAATCAGGCATTATTCACCTGATAGCCTATAAAACCCTGTAGTTCTTATTACTCAAAATAACTTCAGAGTTTGTTTTATTTGTCTGTTATTAATGTCCGCTGTGACATCTTCCACAACGGTTTCAAATTGTTTGACAAAGATCCTTGGGGGACCAACTCTTTGTCGTGCATTATTAAGTTTTTAAACGATACCCCACTCACGGGAAATAAAAACAGAAATCAAGGGAGCATGAATGGCTCTTTTTGAATAAAAATGCCTGTGGAACCTGTGTTTTGAAATATTGTGTTAGTAACATAACATTACATCACGCATTGTTTCCCCGAAGGGTTGGGCAGAGGTGTCCCTGTAGCAGGTACACCCACATTTCGCCAGTAATGTTTAAGTCCAATGTAATAGGGGGCGAGCATATTGCCATCAACCGGGCACAAATCCAGACTCCAAGCTGCTACTGAGAAATTTCAGATAGAAAAACCCAATAACACTTTACCCGACCCGGGAATCGAACCCAAGACCTCATGCTCAGCAGTAGCGCTTGCGACCAATAGACCAACGAGGCAGTCAGTGCGTTAGTAGTGAAAAAATAAACTACTAATACCTAATGTGCCAAATACGGACGGTAACAGGTCTTCACAGCAAAAACAAAACAGTTTTGTATATCACGGACACAACAGTTTTGTGTCTTGTATCAAAATTGGTTTTTCAGTTCCTACATTTTATTACCTACTTTGTTTGTGAGCCTGTTTTGTAACGAGTCTGCTCGTCATCATTATCCCCAAAGAGCTTATCTAAAAGTTCTGTAAACGTTACTTAACACATACACTGCCGCACAACTGTCAAACTGCAAGTGCAAGATAGAGATGGGAACATGTCTACGTAAAAGCACGTGCTAAGTATCTAATGTTTATAGAGTACGTGAACGAGTAAAGGCGTAAACGAGTCAAGACTGACTATAAGGATCACAGCCTTAGGTCCTTTACACGGCATGGTTTATTTACGGTACGGCGTTTAAACCGCGCCGTAGAAAAAACGTGTCTGTCAACAAGCTTCTATAGTGTTCTATACAACACTGACGACCGTACGTACACACGGCGAATAAACCGTAGTTTTTCACGGCAAGAAAAACGTGTGTGTATAAAAAGGGCTTTAAGCTTAACACACACACAAGGTGGGTGCGTGTCGGGCGCGGGTCGGTACGGCGGGCGAGCTTGTTTAAATTGTAATTTTTTGTATATGGATGTCAGCAAACGAAACGCGTGCGCAAGTCGGGCGTGGAGCGGGTCAGGAGCGAGACCCGCGCCCGACACGCACCCGCTTTGTGTGTGTCTTGAGCTTTATAGTCAATCTTGACAAGTCTCCGCACAGCCTAAATGCTATGCAGTTACAATAGCAAAGTTCGTATTAGTCTAAACTCTAATGTAATAACATAGATCAAGTTTATTTCGGTGGTCTAAACTTGATGAACGCGTAGAGCATTAACTACGCCAGAGATTAAGTGAACTTAGGAGTAAGATGCAAGTACATTCGACGAATCTCTTGCTCTTACTGGAATTACACAACTAACAATATTGAATTTAATTAGCTTATTTGTTATAATATATGTTTCTTTGAATGAATGTGTATATTAGTCGTAGAATACAATGAACTAGGTATAAATTAATGTCATATAGATAGTGCAATCCACGAAGACGCGCCCCACTCCGCTCCGCGCCGTACTAGAGTTCAGCTTACAGTACAGCAATCGCAAAGTGGGGCGCGTCTTTGTGGATTGCACTATCTATAACTTCAAATCTTTTCCCTAAGGGTTACAGCCAGGTGTTTATTAACTACTAGCTTCTGCCCGCGACTTCGTCCGCGCCTATAACCTTCCTCAAGAATTGGGCTACCCAATGCAAAAAAGATTTATCAAATCCGACTGGTAGTTTCGGAGATTACCCCTATAGTGAGAGTGTAGTGCATACAGGGATAATCGTCGGTTGGTGCCTCAACACTTAAAAATGTCTAAGGGGCCTCTGCGAGTTGGCTTCGGCCACTCGTACGCCTTCCAAAGGACCGGGACACTTGGTCCCGAGATTTGTTAAAATTATAAAGAGGAAAGATTTTTTGTATGTTTGTTTGTTTGTAATGGAAAAACTCAAAACTACTTAACCAATTTAAATAATTCTTTCGCCTATAGAAAGCTACATTATCTGCGAGTAACATGGGCTATATTTTATTGACTTCCACGCGAACGAAGTCGCGGGCAGAAACTAGGAATATTAGTATAGATATACACACCCACATTTCGTTAAGGTTATTAAGAAATCCCTTTTGATTGGATACGAGGCTATTGCCACCCAAATAGAACCAATCAATTACTGAATCAAATAACCTAATAACACTTTACCCGACCCCAGGATCGATCCCAGGACCGCATGCTCAGCAGTCACACTTGCGACCACCAGATCAACGAGACAGTAAACATGTAATAATAAAAAATCGTAAACGTGTTCTACGAGTATGCGTTATTTGCTGTGGCATTGGTTACAAATTGTTTCAAACATTTTTAACGATATAAAGTTTTATTCTGAAGCGAGGGAAAAACAAGGCTGGGTCTGAAACTTTAACAAAAATGTTGGTGACAAGGCTGAAATATTTGTATTTTTAAATATCACCACCTCTTTGATAACACTATGGTACACACGGCTACATATCAAGCTATACATTTCCAGTATAACCTGACCTCGCATTGTACGGAAATTCTATACAATGCGAGATCAGCTTAAACTGGAAATGTATAGCTTGATGTGTAGCCGTGTGTACCTACGCTGACCTTATTATTTGACATCATATGAGAAAATCTTTATCTAATACCTTTAAACGAGCAATTCTTGTTTTTTTATATATAATCTGAATCTCGGAAACGGCTCCAATGATTTTCATAAAATTTAGTATGCAGGGAGAGATGCCCTGGGCATCGGGAATTGCAGGCCAATTTCCGGCCACCGTAGGCGCGGGCATGCGGACGGTGAGCAATGGGTAGCTCGCCGTCCGATAAGGACCAGGCCCAGGTCGACGGCACGTTGTGTTCCTCGCGCGCCTCATAGAGATATCAGCAGAACTGACGGGGTCCGCTAGGGCCGATGCCTGCCGGGGTTGCGAAGAAATCCGAAAGGGAAATCGTGGCCCCCGGCAACATGGCAACTGAAGGAACACGGGTGGGTTTTAGTCAGTAAGAGTCTGACACGCCCTCCCGCTCCACCCAGAGTAGGAGAAGTTATTTGATAATTCCCCAAACAAAAAAAAAGGCGGATTTCAGGGGCGAGAAATCGATCTAGCTAGATTTCATTTTTAGAAAACTACCGAACAAAGCTCGGTCATCCAGATATTGATTATAATAATGGGATTTGAATATTTTAGGTAGATAAGTAATAATATGATTCAAAAGAATTCAAGCGAAAGACGAGTAAATGCTCCTTTTCCCATGAGTTGTGTTTGTATGTACGAGTCAGCTGAAAGAAATGAGGCCACTGACGTTGCAATCTTTAATACCAATAAGCTTACGTAACTTGAGCTAGCTACGCGGGTTTCAGTAACATGTATTGGTACAGTTGGCAACATAGTCGCTTTGTCTAAAAAACCACACTATTATTAAAAAAACCGGCCAAGTGCGTGTCGGACTATGCACAATGAAGGGGTTCGTATTTGGGCAGAATTTATCCCAAAAACAAACTTAACTTTGTAGTTAAAAAACATGTTCTCCTTATCCCATACATCGATATCATCATTATCATTTCAGCCGAAAGACGTCCACTGCTGGACATAGGCCTCCCCCAAGCACCTCCACATCAACCGATTCTGTGCTTTCCGCATCCAGCGGATTCCTGCGGCCTTCACAAGGTCATCGGTCCATCTTGCGGGAGGCCTTCCAACGCTACGTCTTCCGGTACGCGGTCGCCACTCCAGAACCTTTAGACCCCATCGGTAATCCGTTTTGCGAGCAATGTGCCCTGCTTATTGCCACTTAAGTTTGGCAATTCTTCGGGCTATGTCGGTTACCTTGGTTCTCCTGCTCCTGCTCTTCATTTCTGATTCGATCACGTAGGGAAACTCCGAGCATAGCTCTCTACATTGCCCTTTGTGTAACTTTTAGCCTTCTGATAAGGCCCATTGTGAGCGACCACGTTTCAGTACCATAGGTCATCACTGGCAACAAGCACTGGTCAAAGACTTTCGTCTTGAGACACTGTGGTATGTGGGACGAGAAGATATTGCGTAGCTTCCCGAACGCTGCCCAGCCGAGTCGGATACGACGATTGACCTCTTTCTCGAAGTTGGACCTACCTAGGTGGACAGTTTGTCCTAGGTGAACATACTCGTCCACAACTTCAAGCGTAGCGTCTCCGATCTTCATGAGAGTGGGTGTCACATGGGCATTTGACATGACCTTTGTCTTGTCCATGTTTATTTTAAGACCCACTCTTTTGGAGGCTCTACTGTGGTCCTCCATGGTCTCAGCCATGATAACTATGTCGTCGGCAAACCGAAGGTTAGTAATATACTCGCCATTGATGTTGATGCCTAGCCCTTTCCAATCCAGAACCTTGAAGACATCCTCCAGTGCAGCGGTGAACAGTTTCGGAGAGATAACGTCTCCCTGTCTCACACCTCGCTGCAGAAGGACAGGTCTAGTCCTGGAGCCGGACTGACATAGTGGCGTTTTTGTACAGACACTTTAGCACCTCGATGTACTGATAGTCGATCTGGCACCGTCGAAGAGACTGCAGCACAGCCCATGTCTCGATCGAATCGAAGGCTTTCTCGTAGTCCACAAACGCTAAGCAGAGAGGCAGGTTATACTCTTCGGTCTTCTGTGTAACCTGCCGCAGCGTATGTATGTGGCCTACGGTGCTAAAGTCTTTACGGAATCCGGCTTGTTCGAGAGGCTGGAAGTCGTCAAACCTGCGCGCGAGGCGGTTCGTGATAACTCTTGAAAACAGCTTGTAGACATGGCTGAGAAGTGTGATAGGCTTATAATTCTTATGCAGGGCATTGTCGCCCTTTTAAAGAAGAGTACCACCACACCTCTGTTCCAATGCCTGTGGCGTTATGATGGAATTGAAAAGCTTCTGGAGGGCCTTAAGAACGGGTTTTCCACTGGCCTTTAGGAGTTCGGCCGTAATTCCGCCATCGCCTTGTTGTTTTTAAGCTGCTTCAGAGCCATCCTAATCTCGTACAAGCTGACGTCCGGGATGTCTTCGGTATAGTGTCGGGTCAATCTAGCTCTTGGGTCGTTTGCTAGATTCGTAGCGGGGCTACTGGTTGACGTGTATACATAACTGTCCATAAAAACTCTCGATCTCTCTCAACAGCTCAGGTTTGGCGGATACGATTCTGTCATCATCGCTCTTCAGTTTCGCAAGCTGGCTTTGTCCAATAGATAGATCTCTTGTAAAAAAAACCTTGGAGCCCTTGTTCCGCTCTATTGCGTCCTTAATACATACACTGATATACGTCATGGTTAATTCTCCAACTGCAATATAAGTTTGTAATCGAAAAAAAAAATTTTTTGTTGATAAAATTACAAATTAACGTTTTTTGGACTTTTCCTTGACTTGTGCTGTGAGACCTTACTTCTTGCCAAATTTAATGAATCTAGGTCAACAGGAAGCACCCTATATAGTTTTGATCGGTCGGTTTTGATATATTTGCGGGTATCAAAATATGTGGCATAAATGGCCGTATTTTTTTATTCCGTTGACTTAGTTTTTTTTTTTGTGCTCCAAGGGATTGTTGACCTACGTATTTGATATTAATTTCAATTTCATACCTCCTAACCTCTCTTGATCAATACATCTTTGACAAGATCTACATAAGCAACATATTGTTGCTATGATGATAATTTTAATTGACATTTTAATAATTGTTACGTAACTATGACTATATGATTAATATATTTGTTTTCAAAATTAACATTTACTATTTTGTTCTTATGTAATCTAAAAACCAATAACTTTTATTACTGAAATTTAAATATTTGTACACCACTAAGGCCAAACATGACTGATCTTAAACTATAATGTAATTTAAAAATTTCCATGCTCTGTACCTATTTGTACTTATGTTTCTACAAATAAATAATCTTGAATCTTGAACCTCTACACGTTCTTGAAAAAAAGGGTCTTGCTTGACAGACTGACAGACAGACGGACAACGAAGTGATCCTATAAGGGTTCCGTTTTTTTCCTTTTGAGGTACGGAACCCTAAAAAACCCATGTTTGCAAACTAATAAATGATTATAGACTTGATTTTTTAGTTTTTTTTTCTATAAGTTGAGACGGCAATAGCCTAACTCCTTCTAGGCTAAGCGTATGCTGAAACGCAGGTGACGCAGGTCCACGCAGCTCAAGGCAGAGCAGATTTTGTAATGCATAAACGTATTGACAGCTGCGTACGCTGTAGACATGTGTCTGACCTGCTCTGCGTCTCATTCTAGAGCCGGCATAGATTTCTGCGCAACGCGTGCAGGTCGTCATTTGTTTTTAACCACTGATTCATAATTTATTTCAATGTTGTACTTTGTACTAGCTAGGACGCGAATGTGTCTGTGTAGCTGCGTTACAGTATGCGTTCGCGGTCTATGTCTGCCTCGCTTGCCCTACCCTGCAAAATCTGTACTGTGCTGTGTTGTATCACCTGCGTCTCAGCATACGCTTAGCCTTAGTTGTAAGACATTTAGACATTGAATCCATCTTTATTTTGCAAAAGAGAGCTGTCAGAGCCATTTATAATCTACGTCGCCGCGAATCTATCAGGGAACTTTTTAAAAGGATTAATATTATGACGGTACCTTGCCAATTCATTTATGAAAATATTATGTATATATTAAGGATTGTAAGGAAAAATCCACATCTCTTTAATAAAATAAGTGATTGACATAATTTTAATACTAGAAATAAAGATAAACTAGATCAACCATTTTTCAGATTATCTAAAGTACATACATCTTTTATGGGGTACTGTGTTACATGTTACAACAAAATACCTTGTGACATATTGCAATTAAATTAAAGAAAATTTAAAACTCATATTAAAAGTATACTTTGCAAACAAGCATATTACAAATTAGAGGATTATATCCAAGATAAGAGTGCTTAGAAACATGCTGGTCCTGCTCCATAGGACAATTTAGAATCAAGACAAAATCAAACTGGTTGCAAATTTAATTGTAAAATTTATTATTTTGTGTTTTATGACATTGATTTTACATTCTGTGATTACTTCCTCACACACTGAATTATTAATTATAAATTTTAGGAAAATCGTCTACTTTTACAATGTTTGTAAATATGTGAGCACCATGTTTCTATCACATATTAAATTATCTGTTGTTGCTTCATTTTTAATTCTTTTTACCTATTGTGGTATAGTAATTTTATTCTAGGTGCATCGTCTTCACATAAAATAATTATTTAACTAATTAACATGTAAAACATTTTAAAAGAGTACCGGTGGAGTTTCTTGCCCATTCTTCTCCATACAAAAACTACCTTTTGGAAGGGGCGACTAGAATCAAATTTATTATTTTGTACATTTTGACGTTCAAAAGTGCCATACATGGGCCTATTTGAAATAAATTATTTGACTTTGACCTTGATTTATAAGTAGAGGTGTCAGACACACTCTCTTCATATCTAAGAATGTTGTTGTATGTAAGCATACCTACATAAATGAAGAAACAAATATAATATAAAAAAAAATCGCAGGAAGTATATCTAAACTAGCGGAAAAAGCCCTTTCAACGGCTTTAGTATCTTCCTGTCCAGGACACAAATATTTCAGACTTAGTTCTTGGAACTAGTTAATAGGATTTATAGCTGTGACCAAATACGCCTAGACTTCGTCTTGAGAACTCTTCAACACACATTATAGGTATCTCTAGGAACAACGACAGTTTTAGTTCAAGGAGGCTGCGATGCTAGGAGGTTCTCTCGTGTTTGAGGTCCGACATAATATCTGATACGCTACTTTAGTGTTAGTTATGTAGTCTTACTAGGAGATGTAGTTTTTGTTACGTCATTTTTTTATATTACGAGATTTTAGCTATGAGAATTCAATTGTTAGGGCAAGGGTCTTAGACGCAGATACAAAAATAGACAGCATGTGGCAACACTGGTAACTAAACTGCTAGAAACCAATCTGCCTAGCTTTTTCCCAACTATCTGGGGTCAGCTTTCAGCCTAACCGGATGCAGCTGAATAGCAGTATTTTACATGGAGCGACTGCGTATCTGACCTCCACAACCCAGTTACTAGGTAACACGATACACCTTGATAAGACTGGTTATTAGACTTTTCAACACGAGGCCGTGCTAAAAACCAACTTGGACTGTTAGAAACAAATTGAGTAAAAACTAAAGCCATGGCTTTACTCAATTTCAATTTCAATTTCAATTTTTCCGTTATCCTATCAAAAAGTTAATTTTGAGACATGTCTCAAAATCAACTTTTTGATAGGATAACGGAAAAATTATATGACAAAAGTACTATTCAAATGACACCAAAAAGTCGAAAGTAGATTTACGTCACCCACTAACTCACATAGTACGAATGTGTTAGGGCGTGTACACATTTACGACCGCGCACCAAACGCGAATGCTCGTATTTTGTATGGACAGTCTACAAAATACGACGGTGCCCGTTGCGCACCCTTAGGACTAACAAATATTGTAAGAGGGTGCGAAAAAAACTCAAATCGATTTCTACGAAATGATACTGGCTATGGTAACTGATGGAATTTACTCCACTTTTAATAAATAAAAGTGTTTGTTTGTCGGTCGGTCATATAAACAGGTAACAACTCAAAGTGACGAGTGACAGTGTATCCTATGGACTATAAAGTTTTTTCGTTGTCGTGTCGGACTGTGGACGCATTTCCATTTATTAATTTTTAGTTAGCGCGACAATGGACATACATTGTTTTTTTAAGAAACAAAGCTTAGTAGCTTTATATTGTTTTTAAACAGACTGACAATGCGAATGAAAGAACAGTGAGTAAGTAAGTATTTTGATATTCTTAAGGTGCCATTCCGTACCCGACCGCAGGAGGCAACTGCAGGCGACGTGTCGCGGCGTCATGTTGCTGCAGTCATGATTCCGAACCCGACCGCAGGCGGCAACTGCCCGTATTCCAGTCGGAAGATAGAAGATAGAAAAACGTGACTATCGCTCGAGCGTTTTCGGCACGATTGGTCTGCAGGCGGGCTGCATGTGTCGCCTGTCACTCGCCCGTAGCTGCCAACGACGTACCGCTAGCTACGGAAGGTATTTAATAGAAATAGATAGAAACTAGTCGTGTCGCTGCGACACGTTGCCTGCAGTTGCCTCCTGCGGTCGGGTACGGAATGGTACCTTTAGAATATTAAGTAAAACTTTTTGCTTTCTTTAGTTACATATTTCACGAGTTTAATAATTATAGTTTCAGTGTGGTAGTAGGAGATATTGGTTTACCACTGGCTATGATTGTTTTTTTCAGGTGCGGGACCTATTTGTTTTCATTAATATTAGTCGTTGTTTTTACGGTCTAGTTTTGCACCAAGCTTCTGTCATGCCAATAAATCCAAAATCCATTACTTTTTGGTTTAATTTATTCCATACTCAAATATCGATAGTGTTACTACAGGGTATTTCGTTACAACATAGGTACTCTATTAAAACACGGGAAATTGGAACAGCTATAAAATTGCGAGAGACTTTCACTCCGTCACAGTGAGACCTAATACTGGCACACACGAAAGGGTGTAAGCAGATGTAGTTTTACTGCAAAGTCAAAACCTAGTTACCAATACAGGTATGTCTATCATACTAGTTAATAAATGACTATGTAACCTAACCTAACACAGTTTTTATGCACTAACATTTTCATTTTGTATTGACAGCCTTGTGAATTAACTTGTGGAAACATGTCCAACATGTTTCGAAGTTGGAAGAAACGTGGCAAGAAAGTCAAGATAGGGGCAAGTTGCGTGAACTTGTAATAAAATAAAGTTAACCGCTGACGTCGATGGCGCGCGGTGGGGCTGTTTAGCGCCTCGGCCTCCTACCCCCCAACCTTATGACCCACTGATGACTCGCTTTTTACCTGTAAATAACCCAGTTTGACAAGAGTACCTACCACTCTTGCTACGGCGTAATCCTTTCAAAAGTTTTCCCTAACTAACGCTAACTTCACAATTTATTTTATCTTTGTTTCCTCGGTCGCTCGCTGGAGATCGAATAAGGCCTGCTTAAAAGTTTCCGAATTCATCTCTTTCCCGGACCCCGGTAGTCAGCGTGGAGATTAGGTTAGTTGGTATTGATTTTTACAATTAATGGTTTTGGTAAACATTGACGAACTTCTGTTTCTGTTGGGTATTTATAAAACGATCTATGAATTTGACGATTGTCGTTATTAATGGATCGATTTAGATAAACAAGTGTTTAGATAAACAAACTAACAGTTCAAGTAACTCGTATTAACTACGTTAGTTTATGCTATCATTAGCTGCGCACAGTTGAACACGAGCAACATCAAACAGTATTGGTCATTAAACAAATATGAACCAACTAACGGCACATTCCGTATGATCATACCCAGTTCAATCTTGCGAACCCTAAAATATCTTGGAACACTCACATTTTTCAAGACAATCATCTATTCGCTGAGCCATGAATGGACCAATAAAATGAAGTGTCAAAGGAAAGGCGCGGTGTAGTGCCTGACGTATCGGCGCCGAGTGAGGGGTCGCACTCCCCAGCTATTTCTCCAGCACTGACAATCGAACTATTGGGACATACCACGGAAAAGGAGACCATTAATATTAGCCGCTCATACCGCCGACGAACACTTCGTGATTTACCGCCGCCGAGCTGAGTGGGCTTACTCGGCTAAATGTTACAAACTCGTCTATTACATCGTTTTACATATATTATTACTAAGTTTACATCGTGGGAAGCCAGTGCCGCCTATTTGCTTAATTCCTATGAAAAACAAACACTATAAGTATTATAATAAGTGTTAACCAATTATTTTCTATTTACCAAATCAGTTAGCAGTAGGTATCTACAGTAAATAGTTCCTAAAATAAATGTTAACAGTGAAATAAGATAAACAGTAAAAGTTCGAACAAAAAGTTAATGGAAGCTCAACTGGTTTTGAAAGCGGTGGGACAATTTAATTATAAAACTAAGTTAATTTTAAAACGAAACCAACAGTTTAATCGGAATTCCGACCTAATAAGAGTACCTAACAATAAAATTCAACAAAAGCCTTGGTTTTATTTCAAACTTTTACAACAGATTGAGTCAAACTTTGTGGGAAAAACTGTGGCATTGAACATCTGCAACTCTACACATTGAACAATTTACGAATTCATAATTCTCTCAATCATACAAACAAAAGACGCTTGCTAAAGGCGTATCTACTTAATTCAAAAGCTTTGATAAATCGATTCATAAGGTTCTTATAAAAAATTAGAATTCCTGGTCTTATCTTACAGGCAAGAAATGACATGCTTGCATCAATGGATTTACCTATCTAAGCATATCTAGTGGACAGTAACAATTTTATACTTAATTTCATTTCATTTCCAACCGCATTACTCACACGGTTTGTTTCAGAAAAACTTGCGAAACTACACTTACGCTGTTGATTAATGTGTGTAAAAGCTAGATAAAACGAGAGAAATAACAGTTCTGGCGCAGAATCTGAATTACTTATGTCTTTGCCATAGTCAAAACCCCTACATTTCACGATTGTTTATGTGATTGGCTATAAGGTCGCGTCCTATACTAGCGCGATTACGCGATCTTCGCGGTCATATGTCACTTTTTGTTCGGAAAACTGGAAGACGCCCTCTGTCGGTGCGATCACGCGTTCTGGTTCATTGAATAAAAAATTACATATGGAGGCGACGATCGCGTATTCGCGCAGCGATCGCTTTTAAATAGGACGCGGGGTTAGAGTGGGGGAAGACTAAAGAAGCGATGGGTGGATTGTGTGAAAGAAAGATGGTATTAAGGCTAGAAAGGGGGTGACGAAGAAGACATGCTGTCTGATTTAACAATACTTCAAGAAAAATGTGAAATTAATCTAATACATATTATAAATTAAAGTCAATACTCAATATATTTATTGCTTCCACATGTGAACTCTGTCTGTGTGTGTGTGTCTTCTGTCTGGTTGACGTTGTTAATCTTCTAACTACGAAACATATTTTGATGCGATTTTCGCCATCATTTAAAGCATTTACTCCGGAAGGTTTAAGGCTCTTTCAAACAGGCGCGACACGCGACGCGACACAAAGTCACCGCTCGTCGCGCGACGAGCGGTGCCTTTGTGTCGCGTAAAGAGCCTTTATTTGTATGATACCTACTATTAAACTGACATTATTATAGGTTACTAGCTTCCGCCAGTGGCTTCGTTCGCGTGATATCTTTATAAATTATATGTTACTCAGTGATAATAATAAAGCATTCTACTGGTGAAAGAATTTTTTAAACCGGTCCAGTCGTTTTTGAGTTCATTCATTACAAACAAACATACAAAAAATGAAATCTTTTCTCTTTTTACAATTCATTAAGTCAACTCGTAAAAACCATGTGAAGCAGGGGCGGGTCGCTAGTAAGAAAGTCAACGTAAACATGAATTTCTTGCCAGCAAAACACACACACGTCCAAGATATATTTAACTACTTTACACACTTTACACAAATTCAAACGTTACCAACCTGGATCCCATAAACAACGAGGCGTAGTGTAGCGCCGGTAACGTGGCAATTAGTTAGACAGCTTGCCAAACAAGCCGGGCTTGCAGCCTGCCGCTTGGATGTTTGCCTGCATCTCACACGCTCCCCGCAACCTATGAATCTAGGTGACTCGAATTGAACCCGTTTAGAACTTCACCTCCATTTAATGCGATTTAAAGATCGAATGAATGATCGCTTAAAAAAGGTTAGATGCGATCTTTTTGAAGTGAAAACTTCTTTAGGCGCGTTGGGCATTTTTGAGATGGGAAAAAACAATTGAGCTCGCAACATTGTTACCGACACCTCATTTTTGCAAACGCGATTGTGCTCTTTATTTATATTACGTTACGGATCAATGTTTTATGCAAATATTTGTACTTGAAAGGTTTTGGAAGTATTTTTTTTTTTGTAAACGCGATTGTGCTCTTTGTTTAGATAAGGTTACGGACCAATATTCTATACAAGTATTTCTCTTCCACCAAGGCAATCTTGTTCAAGTTTTCACTTCTGTCGGCACTCCTGGAGTGCCACTGTTTTTTTTTTCTATTTTGCCCGGTTGTTTACATATCAGGGGTAAATAAAACACGAGTGATGTAAGTTCATAAACCAAGCCGCAGGAGAGGTTCATTCCTAATAGTATTACAAGAGTGTTTTAATACCTTGTTATTATAGTGCAGTTTCATACACTACTTTATCAAAACTCATGCAATGTCATTAAAAACATAGTTAATATATAATACAATAAATATGGCGCCCAAATCCAACATACCACAACACCAACCGATCAGATGTTGCGAGGACGCGCCGCCATATAACACCACAGATAATGTAGAAACAGACTCTAAGATCCACATTGTCCATAAATATTGGACTTGACCAAATGCAGTTTTTTTTAATTGTTGTAAACATTTTTGTTTTGTCTATTTAATTCATATCCATTACTAGAACTTTGCTCGCGACTTCGTGAATTTCGTACTTTCCTCAAAAAAATTCAATAGAAAGAAAGATTGTTTGAAAGATTGTTTTCGAAAATTAATATTTACGATCTTTAACATTTATTTAGATAAATAAGTATACGGGCCAATTTTTAAGTTAAAGGAATACGATTTTTCAAATAAACTGTGTCCTCCCTTTTCACCACCACAGGGCTTGTTATTAAAAAAGCGTTTGGTACGTTTCCATTATACTTATGACTTAAATAAAAATTATACCGATTTTCAAGTTAATTGAAGCAAGCAGTTAAATTCACCCCTTAAACTTTATTATCCTTTTACAGCGCGTAAGGAGTTGATTTTTGAAAATCCCTGATACACTTACTTTTTTATTATTTGTTTTAAGTATTAGTACCGAGTTTCGAGTTAATCCGACAACGCGTTAAAATTTTTCCTTACTTACTTTGACACCCCTAAATCCTCTGTAAATTGTTTCAAAAACTAAAAGTGACAAGTCTTTATTATTTACTGAGGAAAGTAAAGTATTGCCAAGTTTCAAGTTTATTAAATTCAAAGGATTAAGATTTTTCATACATATTGTAACCCCTCTTTTCAAAGAATTTTTTTGATAAATTGATTGAGATGATTTATTTATCAAAAGACTAAAAGATTATTTACACCAATTTTTGAGTTTTAATCCGGCCACGCAGTATAAGCCTCCCTGGAAAAATTTAATTACCGCTTTTTGATCCGTCAGGGGTAGATTTTCGAAAAACCCAAAACATTTTATAGTTTATTTTCTGTCAAAAGTATTAATACTGAGTTTTGAGTTAATCTGACCGCGCGTTAAAATTCGTCCATACAACCTTTAACACACCCCGATCGGGTGCAGTTTAGAAAAACCAAAAATGACAAACTTTATAATTTATTTAGATAAGTATTCGAGCCAAGTTTCAAGTTAATCAAATCACGCAGTAAAATTAAAATCCTTCCTTGACTACCCCTTTTCACCCGTTAGAGATAGATTTTCGAAAAACACACACACGTAACCGTTATTCTTTATTTTGTATAAGTTTATAATTATTAAGTATTAATACTGAGTTTCGATTTAATCGGACCGCACGTTAAAATTCTGCCATACAAACTTTGACACCCCTAATCTCCCTGTAGTTTAGAAAAACCAAAAATAAGAAACTTTAAATTTTTTCTCAAACATGTTTGAAAATTCGAGCATTATTTTGACAACCTTCGAGATAAATCGAAAATGCTGTACTGGTTCAAATACATGCGAGCAGGCGGCCGGCAATGTTAGTATGAAAATCCATATCTGTCGTGTAATTTAAAAATGGAACGAACTTTTTACTTCGATACATGGCCACCAAGGAGGTAACAATTACTTATCAAACATTTTATTTAAATTTCGATTTGGCTTTCAAATAGAGCTGTATAAAGTAAAAAAGAAGCAAGTGAACATAGTATATTTTGCGCTAGTAGAGTCAAAAATTAGATATAGCATACTTTTTTGGGGAAATAGCTATGAATATAATAGTAGAAGAGCTTTCGTACTACAAAAATGTGCAATTCGAACCATGGTCCGCATCTCACAAAGGGAAAGTTGCCGATAACATTTTAACAATTTAGGCATACTTACAGTGCCAAGTCTTTATGTACTGGTACTCTTGAGTAATATGGCGAAATACATACAAGACTATGAGACAGTAGAAGAATGGCAGGTAAGGGAAGGCACCCGTAGACTGGACTTGAAGAATAATTTTTTGAATAATCATAACTTACAAATTGTTAAACACAGTTCACGATACCAGTCTGTAAAATTATTCAACAGGTTGCCTTTAGACATAAAAAGTGCTGTCTACAGTAGCGCTTTTAAAATAAAACAAAAAATTACCTACTGAATAAGTGTCTGTCTATATGATGTAGAAGAACTGTAATTTTATTGAATTGTAATTTTTTATTGATTGTATCAATCTATGCGAATTTGTCTTTAATTAATTATTTTATTGTTATTATTTAAAATTTTAAGGTCAGGCCAGATTATTAAATTTATATGTCGAAATACTATTGATGAAATGTAAATTTATTATCTTTAAATTGTAGATGTAAGTAAATTATGAAATTCAAATGTTAATTTATTTTAGTGTATATTCTGTAATTTTGTGTGTAAATTCAGATACAAGTTACTTGTTTATGAATAAATGACTATGACTATGACTATTGGCGCGTGAAAATGTATCGTTGTTCGTCATTTATTCTGGAATTTATATTTAACTAGCTGCGCCCCGCGGTTTCACCCGCGTAAGTCTCGATTCTGTGAGAATATCGAGATAAAAAGCATCCTATGTGTTAATCCAAGTTATAAACTATCTGTGTGCCAAATTTCATCCAAATTGGTCCAGCCGTTTGAGCGTGAAGAAGAGACAAACATACACAATCACTCACAAACTTTCGCCTTTATAATATTAGTATGATTTACTTAGTTTGAATATCCACACATTATTTGAGAAAAGTACTAAACAAGCCTTGGCAGCAATCAGGCATTGATCCATCAATACCCGTTTTGCAGACCGCGGCAGTAATGTACTATAATAATTAGTGTATTTCTTCTGTAGTAATCTTCTTCTTCATAAACAACTTGCTTAAAACTTTTCGTATATTGCCTACCAATACAAGAGGTTTATTTCCGTCGCCCACATCGTGGGTTTCAATGTTCATATGTTTATAATAGATCCTTGATAGAATATTCCTAGACAAGTAAGTAGCTCTTACAATTTATTGGAGCTCGTGAATAATGTATAAAGCATAATTGGAATAGTAGCATGTAGTTAGTAGAATAGTAACTTACCTGATTATAAATACTAATGCTTAGTGAGATCAAATCCAGAAAAATTTATGCCTACCCATATTTAGCCCTATAGGTACGTAGGTACTCTGTATAGGTCGTCTATATAGTATAGGACCTATACTATAGGTAATCTGTCTGGGATTAAAATAATACAATGTAATATACACGATGGAGTATTCTTGTGTACTTTAATGGTAGACTAGAGTGTCATAATTAATTCAAATAAAAACAAAATCTACTTATAAAAATCCTTTTTTTGAAATACCAATCTCATTTTCATTTCACTTCAAATAATCAGAATGTCAAAGGATTTAACCAGCTAAAATGTTTGATCGACCAAAATCCGAGTATGTAGCTGGGTCTTTTTATCAAATTACATGTGGAATTGAAAACGAAAAAGAAAATATATTATGAGGGGAATAGATTAGGCATTTGGTGGCGCGAGCGGGTGCGGGCGGGCGCCGTCGACGGGCGCACGCGGGTCGACCATTTATTGAAAGTCGGAGGCCAGCGCGTGAAACCATTAGTCCTACACGCCTGAAAAAGTGTCGCTTTCGCTGAAACATTGCGCCGGGGCGCGCTATTCAATTGGCGAATGTATTTTATTCGGAGCCAATCGATCTCAAGACAACAAAACGCATACCGTGAATGGAGTGTCTCGCGAGGCGATAAATCACCGACGTCTACGATACGTTTAATGAAAAGATCTTTCTGCTATCGCCCTGTTTTATTACTATTGAACGGCACTTTGTTCGTTTCTTAAAGAAATATATATATATATAAACGTACCTACATAATAACGCCTGTAGGAGTGCCGGTTCCGAAGCGCTGCAACTGCAAAACTTTGCTACGAACATGCTGTTTGATTTGTAGTTCTGTCTGTCATTTGAGTTCTGAAGAAAATATAGTGTAGATAATGGGAAAATATGGTCACCCTGATTGTCGAATGGGCCGATCCTCAGACTTTATTGTGTACAGTAACCATCTTTCCCAACATCATTGATAACTATAATTTTAATGCACATTTTTGCTGCAAGAATTTCATATGAATCTTGTTTTGTTCCAGAATATTTAATGGTCACTTGAAAGGATGAACTCTACCTTGGAAAACGGCTACCACGTTTCGTAGATAACTCAATTTAGCTGTGTCAAGAAGTGTACAATATTTGGACAGTCTGTTTAAAAATGAAGGAGAATATACGGAAGGCGCGCAAGAGCCGTCTGGAGGCGGTGGTGACATGACGTGTGGGCGCGTCGCTCGCAGCAACATGGCTACACAGCTCACCACTATCATACTATGGCTGGGAGGAAGTGAGTACCAACTCTTAACATTAAACATGCACCCCTGCATTAACAATATACATGCATTGACACGTAACCCTTAATAAAGTTATAAGGATTCATTCGCGACCGGATTCACGCACGTGCTTCACGTAAAACTGAAAGAAGTGAAAGAATTAGGTAGGTTTACGTATAAAGGCTTCCAGAAAATTGTTACTCTGGATTATCACTATTGGCAACAAAACATAACCGACCTAATCACCCACAAAACCTACTTATAAACGTGCATATCCTACATAATTAAAACAGAGAGACTTAAAACAAAACCAAATGTTTACACGAGTATTATCTCACAAACACTTGAACATGTTTACATGTCTGTATTTAAATCCATGTTAGTCACCAGCTTCTCGCACTTACAGATAATATCGCGAGGAAAGCGAACATTTAATAATGAATTCTAAACGCGTGTATTGCACTGAGGACGTGGATTGCGCCTCCCGTCACTAGATATGAATCGTAATATGAATCGGATTATAAGATTAAATACTTGGCTTGTGACGTCAGTTTGTGTGGGACTGAGTAAGTACCTACTTTGTTGCTTTTGATAAATCTTTTGGTTGATATTTTGCTCGTTATTTAAATCTGAAATGCTTTTTAATTGGCGTCTCATAAAAAGCTAAAAAATGTAACTAGCCTTTTGTTTCTTGCAGTAGTCACGTTGAGTTTGGATCTATGCCATGGAATAAATCAATTATATTTACACAAAACAGATGATTGAAACGAGGGATGTCTTGTTGGCTGTACGAGCTAATTCCTGACTTGGTTTAAGCTCTACTATCGTTTTTTCCAAAAGTATTTGACGTGAGGGTAAACAAATGGATTTAAAAACGTACCTGTAAATGCCAATTCTTAGTACCACTTACAAATTGACTGCTTTGATTTGATTATTTGAATACTTAAACCTGAAATTCAAATTTTAAATCACCTTTAATAATGGGATGTATTCAATCGAACTCCAAATAATTCCGTTTTGATATCCTAAAAATATTAATTGACACTCTAATAAAATAAATGTGCCTCATTTTCTGAGCCTCAAATTATTACCATTTTGGTGTCCTGAAATACTAATGAGCGTAGCGTTCGCCGGCCGCTGCTGCAGCACCGCTGGCTTCGTACAGTCACAGTTCTAGCCTAACCTAACCCATTTGGTCGGGTGCCCTATAGCTATACAGTGTGGCAGGGACATCGATGCGAAAACTGTTACCATGGATTCAGTACATGAACAAAAAAAGAATGAAGTGTATGAACAAAAAAAGTCTGCTGTTCCATACATTTTGACCGCGTAGGTATTGCACTTTTCTATGAAACAGTTGATGTATTTTTTAATAACCGACGAAAAACTTCAACGCAGGAGAATCATGTACAGAATCATGTAGAGAATCATGTACTGAATCTATGGTAAAAGTTTTCGCGTCGATGTTCCTGCCACCCTGTATATCTTAGTTACTGTGATCAACTTTGAGAAAAGGCCAGAAAGTAAAAAGGCTAATTTATTTAAAAAAAGCATAGATAAAATTAGAAGTACAATAAGTTGTTAGAGACTCATTTTTAGAGGATCAATTAAATATTTCCCTTAAAGATGTTTTTCATTTGACGAGTGCGGTTAATTTTATAACCTCAATTTTCATCGATGATTTTCAATTACAACTTAATAATGTTATTCAAATAATAATTGTTGGTATAAGTGGTGAGAGATAAATTTGAAACCTTCTAAATACAGATGTCTTACTAATTCCCTTTAGGGACTGATTGCGTAAGAATTTAACATAAATACTTTTCACTATCTGCATTTTTCTTACATTCCCATAGTAAAATTTGAAACGTGGAACAAACTTCACTATAATTCTCCAATAAGCCGTTGTCACGGTTATCGTTGACCTTGACAGTACCCACTTTTCTTTTAGCGCCCTTTTTATTACCCAAGCCATTCTTTGGACTTATGAATTTCCTTGTCGTAAATATTATTGCTATTGCCAATACTTTTTTCCCTTGTATTCTTTTCTTCTTCCTTTATCCTTTACTGAGATAGCCATTTAATTAAAGCAGCAGTTTTATTCCCGCTATTCGAGAGATACGTGTTAGATATGTAAAATATGAAAAATTTAAATTATTCAATAGCTGCAAGATTTCCGCATTCATCAAAGTAAGTATATGTATTCAATAAAATCTTTCATCTCCTAACATGGAATAACTGTACAGAATGATGAATTATTAAAATCACTCCGGATACAATCGAGTTTGGAATCCAATCCCTTAAGTAAAGCTGATTATCGGGATCCTCCGTAGACCGGGCGATCCTCGAAAAATTCTGGAAAGTGCCAATCTCTCTCGACATAGAAGTTGGGCAAAATTATTGGTTTGGAATACGCAACATTCATTTATTATGTTTATAGTGAGGCGAGCGGGTCCGGCGCACGACACTAGCGCCTCTCTGCGTCACTAACGTATCTAACTTTGCAAAACTTTCACTGAATTATTCACCTCCTTGACATTTATGGCCAACTAAGAGAAATGTATTTGGAAATTAAGTAACCAGATTACGACATAGGCATTGTTGATGAGACGGGAAGTTCCGCCCCATAAACCTATTTTTTTGGATTAAATTTATGTAGATAGGGTTGGAATAAGAAGTTTATAACTTCACCGCCACCACTTTATTATCATGACAATGAGTTTGTTTATTCATAGCAATTGTAAAGAAAATAGGGCAAGCGTTTTCATAAAATGAAAATAAAGAGAAAATGTAAACAATATGTTTTGATAAACTTAACAGGGAGCTGTGGTATTGTTTTAGTTTTGCTGTATGCGGGTTTGTAAATTCCAATTTCTACGAAAACATCATATGCGAATAATTTTAGTAAAATGTGCAAAGTTGAAATCAATCTGTCCGTTTTAATTAAAGCTGTAACAATAGACTCCCGATTAGATGTCACGCAGTTGTGGGCGTTAGAGAGTATTACATTTCTGAAAAGTTTTGTCCTCATGTTTGCAAGACAAAACTTTACATGTTATCACGGATAAAATCGACTGTATGTTCAGAATGCAATACGTAATAGAGTTAATAGCCACGAAAAAGCTCGTTAACTTAACCAAATAAATACTATTTCATGTTAATAAGGTAACATAAAAACAAAAGTGTTCAACATTAGCGCAGTTATGAGTGTTTATTTCATACGTTGTGTTAAATTTTACACATGACTTAGTATTCACAGCGCTCCACATTCGTGCAAATACTTATTTTAGATTCGCTAACCGACAAGTAGGTACAGTTTAACACACTCCGGTAAATCGACAATTAAGCCCTTGTTTACCGCAAAAATGTACGGCAACCAAACACCTAAATACACATTTTATTCTTATTTAAACAGAGGGCAACGTTGAAATAAATTCATTTCGAATAAATATTAAACTCGCACCGAGATGAAATATTGTGATGAGGCTGGTACCGTAAATTGAATTTGGTTACATTGTAATGAGTTCATGTCGACGGGAATTGTGTATTCGCTTGATCTTGAATTCGATCACGTAGCGTTCACTTGATTTATGTATTCCGACCACCTTTAGTATAGCTGAAGGCCAAGATTTGATTACTTACGTCGAGCTGAAATTCTGCTCAGCGAACCGCTAACGGATCGACCGCAAACTTACCTACTTATAAGAAATAGGGACCGTGGAAATAAAATTGCTTTAAGGTGCACGTTTCACAAATAAATGGTTCCTTTCGTGCTGCAATTAATGACGTCGAGAAGGGTGAAATAAGGCTAGCTTCAAGCCTTTTTCTCAGCGCCTCTGTGTTTTCCACGTACTTCTCGAAATTAGTTTACTTTTGTAAAATACGAGTGTGTACAGTTAGCAAAATGTTATTTGAAGTCATTTAGGACCTTTTGTTAGTTCAGAAATATTTTCAGCCGTTGTTTTATAATAAAACGAGCATACAATAACAATTAATTATAGATCTTAATACAAAAACTAATATCGTGTAACTGTAATTGTGTAGAGAATACCAATATACAGAAATGTAATTGCATGGTATATCCCATGAGGTTGTGGTCCAACGAAAATGTAGGTATAGATATCTACCAAAAACAGATGGCATTTGGTCGATCTCTCGAATACTTCAATGGAAAATGTGCAGACAAACTTCACAACGAAATATGCAGACGGGCACTGTTTGTTTACGTTTATTTATCTTATCTTATCTTATTTAAAGAAAAGTAGAAAAATAGTTAAAACTGCATATCCTTTTATTATAAATCCATATGAGCCTTATTACATTTTTTACGCAAATTCATGATTAATGACGCTGTAGTTTTCAGCAGCTGTAAGATATTTTAATTATTTGATTAAGAATAACGATAGTGCCATACTCTTTCTTGTAAATTGGAGTTACACATTCTTTTCGTGTAATTTGCTGAATTGACGCGGAATATATAGTACTTTAATTTTATTTATTGTAATTTTGTCTTAATGTATTGAGAAATGAAAGCGAATGAAATGTATTCATGGTAGATAGAAATTTTATATCATATTAGTTTATTTGATAAAATTGTGTTTCTTTGGAATGTAATGGACACTGAATCAAGACATTTATTGCTTCTCTTTTATTATAATTAAATGAAACAATGTGAATTTGAGCGTCAAAGTTCCATCGCCGACGGTTTTTCTTCGAAACTGAGTTCTTAAAATATTTATAGCAAATTACATGAAAAGAACAATTTAAATATGGATTTCCAACGTACAAGAAAGAGAATGGAACTATCGTTACTCATAATCAAATGATTAAAATATCTTACAGCTGCTGAAAATTACTGCGTCAAAAATCATTAATTTGCGTAAAAAATGTAATAGGCCTCCTAACGTCTACTGAAAATTCACATGACGGTAAAAAGAATTTTAGCATTCTTGAATAAGTTGTTATGTTCTAATAAGATCTATAAGTACGACACAGCTGACCATTCTCTAAATATAACCCTTTACTTTCCAGCCACTTTCCATGGGAAGCAATATGAGCTGTATTCATAACTGTTACCGCATTATATTATAGCTAGTTGTAATACACGTGTGATCCATCCCCGAATAGGAGACCAAAGTACTACTAAATACTCCAAAAGTAGATACAGTTGACCATCCTCTCGATATAACCCTCCAGCCACTTACAACATCCTCGGTAAGCGATCCGGGGTAGTATTCATAGCTGATACCGCACTATATTACAGCTACTCGAAATACACGTGTGATCGTTATCCTACGTCAAACTGCGGTAGCTTTGATCGTTAAACTGCGACCTCTATAAGCTTGAGAGGTAAAAATAGAGGTGCGATGCATGACACGCTCGTTTAGATAGTATTTATCGAGACTTAAGTGCCGTACCTCTGTGTAGGTATTACATTGCTCTATGTGGGGTGGACTTCGTGCAAAATCGGTGTCACAGATTTTAGAAGTCAAATATTCTGTGGTGAAACAGAGCTGAGAATAAACGGGCTATTGTTACCATGTCGTGGATAGTAGACTATTGTATCTTTTAACTTTTAAAGAGTGATAGTGCGTTTGGAAGAAAATAAAGGTCTTGAGCAGACCTGAAAGAGATTTGCAGTGAATGAGATGCCATACACGCTTTTACGTATACTTGGATATGTTAACATCGTCAGCATAGGTTATGAATTTACATCCTTAAAAACAAAACACAACGTTGTCATAAAAAATCGACATAAAGTTTAATTTATAAATTGCGTGCCATAGATTAAATCATTGAGTGAATGCAGGTTCCAACAAAATATCATTTGAATTACAATAGCATAATATTAATTGTTATCACATTGTTCGGAGTCCCACTCTTAATCGTATTAATTGCATTGGTACCTACTAGTTCGAAAATAAATTTGTAGACACAAATCATGTGCCTATAGCCTATGCTAATATTTGGACACATTCAATTAAGTTTGTCAGATTAGATCGAATTTTAGTAATCTGCGCTCTAGAAACTTTTACCTTACTGTAGGAATTTTAGCATGCTTGCCAATTCATAGGAATCTACACTTTGGGACGGGTACCAAACTTTCAAACTATCCGACTTCTTGACAATTCCAAAGTACCTGTGTAGTCTAATTGACATAAATGCTTTAACTTGAAATTGTTTTGATAACTTTTGGTGTTCGGAAACAAGTTAGATCATGGATTATTTTGCTAGTAAAGATGTAAACAAACCTACAGTACCCAGCCGTAAATATGACATATCAACTTTAGCAAGAGACTGCCACACAGTTATAATTGACTGAGAAGACGCTACGAAGCCAAACTTTTTCTAAAGCCATATTTACGGCCCGGCACTGAACACATTTCAACGAAAAATGTTCAACGACATTTCCTTTTAAGATGATATTTCGGTAAACAGGCGTGTTAGGTCTCCGCGACATCCAGCTGAGCGTGCCCGAGGCGGTGGGTGTCGGTTCCAGTGCAACCCTGGGCTGTCGGTGGGCCCTCGACGTGGGCGAGACGCTGTATACCGTCAAGTGGTACCACGGGGCCCAGGAGTTCTTCCGATTCGTGCCCAAGGAGCTGCCAAATACGAGGGTCTTCTCACAAACAGGGATCAGTGTTGATGTAAGTGTATCTTCCTTTTTACCAGAATAATATTACCTTATTCAACATGGATTTATTATAAGCGACTAAACATACAATAGTTTCCTGTTAGTCGATTTTCGCATAGCAGTGTTTTAGTCAGGATAATAAAAAATAAAAATGCGACCGACAGTCCCGCGAACGAATCAAGCGGCATAATGGCGCTACTTATTTACTATAGCAGCCCAAAAGGAAACCCGTCGTCATTCCTAATATTCCGGAATCGAACTGATGCAAATTGAATTTAATTAATCAATCACATTGCCTGGATCAAGTCAAATTACAGCTCAAACGGATTACCAAATCGAACAAAGAGAAGATTGTGAGAGCAAGATTAAAGGCATTTCTCTGTGTGATGATAAATACGCAGTGTCGAACGTTTAAATGCAACTTATTTTTAATGTAAGTATTATCGAGTAAAATTTTAATCAAAGGGACCACAAAACTCATTAAAAGAATCTATGAAACTGCAGAATTATCTTAAACTTGCTTGACGATGTTAATAAAAGAGTAAAAAGAAACATCATTACTTACGCAAATGGCTTACTTACGGCGTTACTGTAAACAACGTCATAACAGTGATTATATATGGGTCAATGGCTCTGCGACATCTTGCTAGTTCGTTAAACTGCTCCGTAAAGAGGGTTGAAAAAATCACTTAAGAATCTCGTCGAGCGGCCGCCACGTTAAACCTTTAGCGGCTGGCACGTCGCCATATCCGAACTATAACATTGTGCCAAAATAATACATTAAAAACCCTTTCGGAGAATAACGTATAGTCAAAGTTTGCATCGAGGCGTCATCGGGCGTAAGTCGCAACACTCGCGTTTCAAAACGCCACGCAGTCCTTCAGAATCGGGTCAGACGTCTCTGAGCGCGGGACGGGCATGATTTAGTTCGGCGGTTTCTCAAAGTGGACCGACTTTCCGAAAGATGGATCGAAGCTTTTAGCTCTATTTGAGTCGCTAGCAGCTGCGTACGGTAAAGTGCACACGGTTCCTTGTAATGGGATTACTCGCTGATTCACGTATAAATTACGCATGAGCACATTCCCGCGACCACCACCTGAAATCAATGATACATTGCTTCGGCCAAACTTTACCGTACGATCCGATCCTGTTTACAAAAGAACCATATTTCGAACGTGTTAGAGAGTATTTTGCTACCACTGGCTCTGCACATAAAATATTATACGGTCTCTATAATCCTTGTCATAAAAGATAGCTTCAGTATAAACGTACACCTGCTTACATATTAATGTTTGTTCTTGCATGTCCTTTGTTTACTTTTTATTACATAATTTACAAGTTTGTCAATGTATCTCGTGAACAAGAAAAGACTAATAAGATTCCACCGACGAGTTTTTGCGTGTTTAAAAGCTTCTGAAATAAGGAAATCAAACTCCTGAAACTTTGTCGGAAAAGTAAAGTATCACAGGTTTATAAAACATTTTCCGCGACACTGCATTCTTATCGCGGGCTTATTTGAAAACATCATATTCGTATCAGAGAGCGCTCACCTTCATTTTACCATATTTTATTTAGTGTTTCGTTCAAAAAGGGTGAAAACAGATTTTTAGGAAACACTTTGGTTCAAGGTTGACTGTCAATTGTGGTGCAAACTTATTGTACTTGGTATACACGACCCGAAAAAAAAAATACCCGTTTGAGGATATACTAGATGATGTACCTACGACTTTTGTTACTTTTTAATGTTCAATAAGACAATTGAAATAAATACAAAACAGCCTAATTAATTCAAGTACAATTTATAAATTAATTCGTAATTTAATTTCGTAAGTTTTACTAACAATCTTGTTGAGCTTTGGTTACTCTAATAAAGAAAAAATCTATTCCATTCTATAACTACTCTTACAAAAATAGATATTCATGACTGGAAATATTGAGGTACCTGAAAAGTATTAATAGATGAATAAATTATCTATTGTGGGGTTGTCGACCTAGTAAATGATTTGCGTTAGTATTTTCCATGTATTTTTAGTAAGACAGTATTATTTATGTAGAGTTTATTCGAAAACTGGCTAGCAGCAATATGATTTTAAATGAATATACTTTGTATGGTAATCTTGAATCTCGGATTGGTACTACTGATCTGCAGTACCTAAAGGAAAATATTATAAGGCAACCTGAACCCACAGCAAGCGTAGTTAATCTTTGTTGTATGAGACTATTGGAAACCACACCACCACCATTGACCATTGACCATTGGAGTATCTTTTTTTGTAATGTGCGTTTTGTTTGTGCAGAATAAACAATTTTCTTTCTAAATCTATAATTTATTATTTCCTTTATTTCATTTTTAAACATACTATTTACATTTTTAAATATTCTTCTAAAAAATAATTTAAATAACATTTAAAAATATAAAAAATAGTAGCCCACCGGTGTCGGGAACAGGGACCAAGCCACCGGTAGTCAGGGCTCCTGAGAGAGGAACCTCCTAACAATACGCGCCGTGTCCAGGAGTACCGCTTTCTGGATCAAGCCCTTGATCCAGCTGCCTAACGAGAGCCTCCTCAGGTGTTGGTCGAGGCTCTTAGCTATTATGCCATTGGCCGTAACGACTATCGGCACAATGATTGCTGTATCCACATCCCACAAGTCGACAACCTCGTGAGCCAGATCAAGATACTTAATCTGTTTATCTTTTTCAGCTTTCACGAGGTTTTCGTCATGCGGGACCTCTATATCAATAATCATTGTGCGGCGCTCTAATGGATCTATCACCACTATGTCTGGCTTATTGGCAACAATAGTCCTGTCAGTGATGATAGATCGATCGATCGTTGTCTGTCAGTAAATGAAGGAATTTAAGAATTTAATTAAGTAAATTACTTACGTGCAGGTGTCACGTTCTGGCGCGCAGCAGGTGGTGCTGCGGGGCGTGTCGCGCGGGCTCAGCGGCCGCTACCGCTGCGAGGTGTCCGCCGACGCGCCCTTCTTCCACACCGTCTACAAGAGCGCCAACATGAGAGTCGTCGGTACGCATACATTTTTTATTTAACTCCTTATAAAATTAATAAGCTATTAAAAAGAACTGAAAAATAAGAGCGTGGGTCCAGTAACTTACATTGTTACCCACGCGAATTGTCAATTCTTTTACCACGCGCTGTTAAAATATGCCCAATTTACTAGCATTGTCTATAAAGAGCCTTTAGTGGTTAGTTCTCCTCTCACAACATGGGAGGCCTAGTAGACTCCTATGCACAACAAAGTACAAAGTTCGTAAATGTGACTCGACGCGTAGCGCATCGTTTATCAGCTACGACAGCGTAGCAGGTGTAGCCGTGGCTACGTCGTCGTAGCAACAGTGGCGCCCATTATTTTAACAATGCAAAGTTTCGGTTATATTGTGTCGGATAAGTCAAAGAGCACGAATGTCTGCTTAAATACGCTCCCGTTGGCTGGTAACTAGTGCAATTGTCAAATACAGCATCACGACATTTAGGAATCGTGTAAACGTAAGTTCCTATTTAGGATACGAATATTAATGTTTCCAAAAAGGGCTAAAATATTTGTATCCTAAAATTCAGGTAAATCTTTCAATTTAACGAGGGTATCGATAAATATTTCTTACTTATAAGCTCAAAATGTAATTAGTTGAGATTTAGGGCTTGGACGAAACAGGCTTTTGTGTGATTACTAGGGTATAGGTAGTACCTCTCTTACCTGTTGTTAAAGGTTTAAGGTCTATTTCCGGACAAAGTCCAGTTACAAAATATTATATTTTCTGTTACTAAGTGGAGCACACTCAAGTGGGGGGGGGGGGAGGTTAAGTTGAAGGGTTACTTTTAGTCTCTGGTCGTGAACCCCGTTATTATGATAATGACTTAACATACATTAATTTGGATCGCAGGCGTTATCCCTCGGGAGTCGCACGTGTATATCACAAAGCCTATTTCTTTTTGAAGCTGAATAAATATAATATGTTTTAGTCGTAGCGACATACAAAAAGCTTTTGACTAACGTTTTAAATCGAGTTTGGTGTCAGTGTTGTGGCTATATTTAATTACATTTTTATTACCACCACCGCAACTATCCATTCAAACCAGAGCGACTACGCACGAAATGTTACACAAAAATGGAGCCTTTTGTACGTAGATTGAGTTCCATGGAAATAATAATAAAAAACCTGTATTTTATGACAAGTTTTCTACAAGTATACTATTTTCTGTCTCCTCGCGCGGCGTCAATGTCAAATTCAGATGTTTTACGTGAGAATTTTGAGAATATCTTACCTACGTATTTATGTATTGACGATCGTATTTTTGTTTTGACTGGGCTAAGAATATACCCTAGACATCTCCACTATTTATAGAAATTATTAGAATTTATTTAGCCAAATGTCAAAATGATTTGTACTTGAATAGGACGACAAGAATAGAAATATATGGAAAGCCCTAGAGAAGTAACACCTTTGTAAATACCCTTGACAGTTGTTATGCGGGTGCTCAGAAGCCTGAAAGTCAGAGCGGTCTAACGTAAGGATTGCCCAGTAATTGGATTGCAGAGCTCAGATAGCAGTAGTTTCGTGCAAAATACTGATATTTAGCTGATTCACAACTTCTTGACCACTTGACTCGACTGAATAATATTTATTATTATTATTAATTAGATCTTGAGAAACCATAATAGTTATTCTGTTCCTATTTATAATATTCAAAGAAAATATTTTTTAGAAACTTCCAAATGGTTTTATTTTTTTACAAATTATATACTTGAAACACATTTGATTGAGCAATACTTAACAGGCACTCGTTTAATAAAAAGTATTCGTTCATACTTTTTAAAAGCATTTCCCCGTTGTTTCACTGAAGGTGGATAAAATTCTCTAACTAACTCGTAACATTTAATTCACTAGTCGAGGACAATTTTTCATTTGAAAATGTTTAATAAAAGGAACAAATACAGATGCTAAAGATCTTTCAACCCTGAAGAAGAATATTTAATTTATTATCTAAAAAGCTGTATTCAAATAATAACTTTAATGTCAAACAAATTCTTTACTTTTATAGCATCGCATATTATTGTTTATTTAAGTGGGTTATAACATGCATCTACGTAGTATGATGACCTTTAAAATCATGTTATGAGCTACTAATGCTTTTCCTACTGCTTTAGTTTTGCAATACTGTTTTCAAAAATCCTGAAGTAACATCCTTAAAATCAGTTAAATGATTGCATATTTTAAAATGAATGCAGAATATCTCGCTAGCGACAAGGGGTCTAGACACTATCAGTAATAATGATATTACATTCAAGTATTGTCATTACTACTGACAGAGTGGTGGTTGGAATGATGATGTGATCTAAATATTTTAATAGTTTTACGTCAATATTGGAAGGAATGACATTAATATTAGTGTCATTATTACTGATAGTGTAAGAGCGTGTGTGTGTGTGTGTGGCCTACAGGTATGAAATACCACTGTGTATCTTAGTTCATTTTACAATCATATAAATAACACAAACAATCCCGGCGCGGCTCCGTGCAATCCTAAACCGTAAATCAGAACTATTGTTGGGCAATAAATGCTAGAATCGAACACAAGGGATGTTTGATTAAGGTTTATCTTGGTTAATTTACGGTTATAGAGGAGCTTGGTCGTGTGAATGTGTATCTGTCTGAAGGTACAAAGACTTGCGACCCGACCTTATCACTCGTTATCCTTTTACATGACTCCCGAAGTTGTTCCCATTTACACGAGGAGAGTTTCTCGTCCATCGAGAGGCGAGAATGTCTATGTGAGCCTCGCATCGCACTCATGTTTTGCACTCAAGTGAGAAAGAAAAACCTGCCAAGTGCATGTCGGACCACGCACAATGTAGTGTTCCGTAGTTGGGATGAATTTATCCCAAGAACAAACTTAACTTTGTAGTTGAAAAAAAAATCTTTCATACAGAATGTATGGGTGAACATGTTTTTACAACCGCAAATTTAAGTTGGTCAATTATTACTCGTTAACTTGTAAAGCCTACTCAGCTGCGATAGTTTTCTTTTTAAATTCGTTATATAAGCTACTGCTGTGAATTTTTTCACATATCTAAAACCAACCATTTAGCTGGCAGGGGGGGGGGGGGGGGGCACTTGACTCTAACAACAATTTGCACTTTAAAACAGATTTCTGAATTCAAAAATGGTTTTAACACACTCACAATGTTTTTAAAAGACCTTTCCAACGATACCCCACACCAAGGGATAGAAAAAAAAAAAAACATCCCCACTTTACGTGTAGGGGAGGTACCCTAAAAAAATATATTATTCATAATTTTATTTTACCACTTTGTCGGCATGATTAATATGTATACCCATGCCAAATTACAACTTTCTAGTACTAACAGTCTTGGAGCTAGATCGCGGACAGACAGACAGACAGACAGACGGACATGACGAAACTATAAGGGTTCCTTGTTTACTACGGAACACTAAAAAATCGCCTACGATTATGTTACACACTCGCCGGTTCTCACCTTTCATCATGCGAGTATCGTAAGTATGTTTACGAGTACACGAGCCCACTTTTCGATATTTACTTATATTTACACTTTGTAATAATTTAATATTAATAATTTGAAATATCATTTTAATTTCGATTCTGTGACCCTATAATTTGTATTACTCATTCGTTTATTTTAATTGCATTTGACATTTTTTTTTAATTTGAATTCTGTGACCTTTATAATTTGTACCTATTTTAATTGCATTGTTATTTTATTCTATTGTAATTTATTCTGTTGCAGGATATTAAAATTGTATTTTTTGTAATATGGGTTTTGCCTGAATTAAATGAATTTTATTTATTTTATAATATTCTTTTCGATATTTGCCTATTCGTGAGCAGAAACACACACTGTGTGAATTAGCCTTTTATGAATAAAACCAAATATTCGGAACTTGTTGGTCATCTCCGTTGACATGGAAAAGAGAGAAAAAATTAAACCTTATCACATAAGCTTTGTGGTATTTATAACAGGAGGCCTCCCTGGGTTAAATTTTTACTGAAAAATAAACTTCATAAGGCTGTTTCATCGTGTTACTTGGGTGAAATCAAAAGAGGCTTAATTGCTTCCTTTAACATTTGACCGCACAACTATTTTCTTTTTAAACATTTCAATTTTAATGCTTTTTTATACGTTTATTTGTGGTATATTCGGACTTTCATTTCTTTTATCGCAATTTTTTGTTATTTAATTGTGAGAATTCTTTTAAAGGCTTTTAATTCCCATCACATCTCGGCTTCTTATTACGCCATCTCCCGTCAAGTTTCAGTCTGGTAGCCGCTGGCATTTTCCACGGACATGGTCCGTAAACGGACGCAAAACATACTGACCAAAATTTTCAAACAGATGTCCAGCCGTTTGTTTACAAGAATAGTAAATATTGTATTATATTCTACTAAATGAGCAATATTTGTATATACATATATTTGTCACGTTCTCGAAAACGGCTCTAAAGATTTCGATGAAAGTTGCAATATAGGGGTTTACGGGGGCCGAAAATCAATCTAGCTAGGTCTCATATCTGGGAAAATTAGTTTTCTCCGTATTTACACTCGACCAGAGCTCGAACCTTAGAATAATGACATTGCAGCATGGAACATAGATAATACATTAGATAACATGGAATTAGTAAGTACCTACTATCATGGCAGCATGGTAGTATGTACTATTAGTGTTGCCCAAATGCAAGACCAAGACGAGACTTAGCCAGTCTTGGTCTTGGTCTTGCGTCAATACATCTGGTCTTGGTCTTGGTCTTGCGTCAATACATCTGGTCTTGGTCTTGGTCTTGCGTCAATACATCTGGTCTTGGTCTTGGTCTTGCGTCAATACATCTGGTCTTGGTCTTGGTCTTGCGTCAATACATCTGGTCTTGGTCTTGGTCTTGGTATTGCACTCTCAGTCTTGGTCTTGGTCTCGGTCTTGCAGCAAGAGTCTCGCAAGTCTTGCAATTACCTATTAGCCTATTGCTATTTATTAAAGACGTTAGTTTATATCTTAGAACAACGTAACAGAGTAGGTACATTTTGAGCTTAAATTGAGATAGGCATAGTGAACCATCAAATTTAAAGACATTGTCTGTCAAGATAGATAGTTAAGGCGTGTCCGTTCTGAGCACCCGGAAACTTCTTTGGAACATAGGCAGCGGCGGCGACCTTTGACATGAGAGCGGCGCGGGCGATATAAAGGCTCGTGCAGAGCAGCGCGATATCGCGGCCGTGACAAGGGTCGCGCAGTCTGTCGCGCCCGCGATATCGCGCCAGTCTGCATGAGCCTTAAAGCTCAGGAGCGGACAATTTTTTTACCTATTTTTATTTCAAAGAACACCGCCCTTCACTACTGCGTTGTAAGCACTCTTTCGGCTAGTCGCCGATTCTTTGATGTCGCCGACTGGTTGCCTACCGGCGCGCTACTTGTTGCCAGTCTTTACTGGAGAAAAGCTTTCGATCAGACGTCCGTACGTATCACGTGCCGCTATCGTTTCGCGAACAATATCGCATTTGATCAGGAATATTTAAAATGCTGATGTGCTTAGGCAAGACCGACTGTAATTATGCATCGCGCGTAGATCGCAAATTTAGTGAAAGGTGTCGAATGTGTATTAGTGTTGTAGGTGGACGTGGAGCACGATCGCCGAAGTATGCAACAACAACAAGTGAATGTTTACCTGCAGTCGGTAAGTACATTGCCAAAAGCACATCACATTTAAAAAAAGCCCTTATCAGGTATACATTTAATTCCAATTACTTGTTCCTTGATAAACAATTAGGTCTGAAATCCGAATCACTTTGTTTACAAAATATCGGCTGATACCTACGCGTAGGCATAAAGTATGACGTAGCGTAGGTTTATTTCGTTATATTATGCTATTGCTTATTGCTATTTATTTTATGCTAGGTACATTTTTATCACATGGGAACATATTTGTGAGTAACACGCTACGTATTAAATAGTCTAAACATAATAATCAATACAATAGCTTTTAGTGTTATACCGATACGGTTTTGATACTGATACTGGGGAACGTCTAACTACTTATCTAATAATACAATTTGTCACATTAAACGACCAGTGCTCTTCCTCCTCTCTCCTACTTGATCTGTGCTGTGCCCGACAGGGTCCATAATTGTGACTAATATAATTATTTCCCTACCAACTATATACATTATGGTACGCAATAAAGAATTTGAGATTTGAGATTTGAACATCGGTATTGAAACCAAATACCTACTTAATAACGCCCAAATCTCAGCGACTCTACTACGAGACGCAAGAGTCTCGCAGGGTTAGTCTTATTCTTGCTCAAATCTTGCAGAGTCAGTCTTGGTCTTGGTCTTGCTACAATAAGTCGGTCTTGGTCTTGGTCTTGCGAAAATGCAAGAACAAGACCAAGACTGCAAGACCAAGACCGATTTTGGGCAACACTATGTATTATACATGGAATTAGTATGAACTTTCCTATACTATTAAATGAGAATTCTCTATTTTCACCAGAGCAGAGCTCGGTCTCCTAGGTACTGGTAAATTATCATAGTAACTTATCGTGATTTTTGTTTATTTTCTTTTGCACAATTCAAATTAGAATAATAAAATAACTTGTGGTCATGTTTGTACACAATATGTGGAATTATATCGCCTTCCGTCATCTTTTATAGACAACCTTTAATGTAGCAACAGTGAATGCTTGTTGCAAACAGCGCGATAACATTTCGATTTCGGTCCTAATGTCGTCATATTGTACTCAATAATCATCTCCATCAACCGAGCTCCATACGGACAATCACGAAAATGTTTTACAATCATGACACCACGAGCAAATTGAAACACAATTCGGTTAACTACTCTCCCCGGTCCATGCTGAGAACAACGAATGTATGGAATACATTTCCATCCACGTACTCGAGGCTTGCATAAATAAACCATGGGACACAATACCGCTGACAAGTGTGAGTAAGCAATATGCGTGTTGATACATTCCCGATGAATTCGTGTCTCGAGAGTCTGCGCCCACAATGAAATGAGTGCAGTTATTGCAGCTTTAATGGCGGCGTACGCATGTTTGGAGTAAATGTCGAAGTATCATCTGCAACTCGGTGCTCAGGTATTATTGATTGCGAAAAAAGTTTACCGTTATTTGTGTGTTGTACAATCGCGGAGTAATTCCGTTATTTTAGATCTATATCTATACATATCGGACAGGGAATACAATGTCCTTTACGACATTTGAAATTTCCAGTATCGATATTATAAATTGAAGTCACTTTTCGTATCTGTCTGTGTGACTGCGATGTTCTCCTAAACTACACAACACATTTTTGATTCAGTTTTTAGTTTCAGTTAAAGAATTTATTTCGGGAGGTTTGTGTATATTATCTACATTATTATTAAGGTTACATATACTTAAGAAATAGATAAAAGATAGAATAAATAGATTCTAAAACGAAATGTCAACAAACCTACAAGTCTGATCTTCGTACAATTACATTTGGCGTACCCCAGGGAAGTGTTTTGGGGCCTCCTCTATTTATAATCTATATAAATGATATGCCAAAAGTTACAAGTCACCCTATGTCTCTATTTGCCGATGACAGCACTGTGACCATTAATAGCACAAACGCTCAAAACCATAACGATGAAATTACGAAGACAATAACCTCCATAGTACAATGGTTAGATAATAATAATCTAAAAATAAATATTGAAAAGACGAAGTTAACGATGTTTAGCCAACGTTCAAACACAAATATGAATATATACTATGACAACCAATGCATAACACAAGTAAACACATCTAAATTCCTAGGTTTAATCATTGACAATAAATTAGATTGGAAAACACACACAGAGGAGCTAACCAAACGAATTAGTAAGTCTACCTATGCCCTAAATAAACTTACCTCAGTTATGAATGTGGACGCCTTAGTCACAGCATATCATGGCTTACTGGGTTCAGTTCTGAGATATGGTGTAATTTTTTGGGGGAATTCAACCAATAGGGAAATAGTCTTCAAAGCTCAGAAAAAGTGTATCAGGACAATTTTTGGATTACAGGTCATAGATACATGTAAACCATTGTTTATTAAATTTAAAATATTGACTCTTCCAGCCTTATATATTTTTGAGGTTGCTGTGTTTGTTAAGACCAATCCAAAGTTATTTAAAAAAATGTCAGACATTAATAACCGAAGTCGACGGGATATCAATAGCTTATGCGTAAGAAGGTCCCACACAGCATTGATGTATAAAAGTATATTCTGCATGGCGCCAGTCATATTTAACCACATCCCACGGTCAATCAAAGAATTGAACGTGAGCTTATTTAAGAAACGCCTAAAGGCCTTACTGGTGAACAAAGCATATTACAGTATTTCGGAATTTATAACAGACAAAAATTTAATGACAGAATGATGACATGCTAAGAAAATAAAATGTATTGTGATCCTTGACATAAATTGTATTTATTGACATTAGTATTATTGACATCAGTTTTTTATATTAACTTTAGTATTGTTTAATGACATAGCCTTATTATTTATTTCCAGTCTGTGTGTTGTCATGCACTGTATTGACATTTATATTTTTCATTTTATTTTTATTTTTAATATTGACATTGATTTCTATTGCTATTTATTATTAATTAATTTGTATTATGAAATGTGTGATTTTTTTATAATTGTTGTTTGTTTGTTTTATTGTTCAGGCTTATTTAAATAATTACTCAAATACAAACATTTGTACGCCCTCTGGTATAACATAGCGAACTCTTTATCTTTATATACCATTACTATTGTACACCTATGTTAAACAAATGAATAAATGACTTATGACTTATGACTTAATAAATAAACTCGATGTTTTGTCAAGTCGTACAATATAGATGTACCTACTACCTAATAAATTAGTTCAGTATCGAATGAATAATTTCAATATTCGCTAGACTTTTAGCTGTAATATTATAAACGGTGTTGGCAATTGCTAACGTTATCCCATGGGATTAATCGGTCACAAAAAATGCGCTTTATAAAACAACTTTTTATTTATTTATGTTCATAAAATTTTTACAGGGGCGGACTTAAAGCTTTTGAGTTTTATTTCAGCTTTTTTTTGTATTTCAGTTTTATACATGCTTTAGTTTGTTTGATTTTGATTTTTGATATCATATACTCGTCCTAGCATTGCCATATATTTCTCAAGGTTTTGTAACTTAATGGATTGTAGAATATATTTATGTATTGACTAGCTTCTGCCCGCGGTTTCGCCCGCATGGTGATCGGAAAAGATCCCACGGGAACGTACACCGGAATAAAAACTAGCCCCATGTCCTAACTCCTACCCGGGTCACGGTCTACCTGTGTGTCATTTCATCGAATTCCATTCAGCCGTTAAAGCGTGAGAAAGTAACAGACAGAGAGTTAAGGTATGTATCGTGATGTTTTTGCTGAAGATCAGCGCTGTTAACTTTAGGTTCATCCGAAGTTACGGCATTTCACAGAGCGACGCACAGCTTAATTTTTCTTGTTATTTGCTTGTCACAAAAATTGTTATTTTTCCACTGAGCAATCGGCATTTTGTTTATGTTTTGATCGTTTATTTGTTTTAATTTGTTAATGTCGCAATAAATTACGCAAGCAATTGTAAATTGTCTTTGATCTCTGGCACTGACATCAAGCAATAGACAAAATTTGTTAAACTTTTATTAGTTTTGAATACTGAATACAAGACTTTGGCTAATTTGTAAATATGTGTATTTGTAAATATGAGTCTGGATTTGTGCCCGGTTGATGGCAATAGGGTCGCCCCCTATTACATGGGACTTAAACATAACTGGCGAAATGTGGGTGTCCTATGGGTATACCTTACCTCTGCCTAACCCTTCGGGAATTACAAGCGTGATGTTATGTTTATGTTATGTGTATTTTTGTAATTTTTTTGTAATGTGCGTTTAGTTTGTGCAGAATAAACAAATTTTATTTCTTTTTTCTTTCGTTTGATTCCGATGTCCGCTGCACGTGACAGTGCTGCTGCATCACTACTGGTCCCCATACATTTTCTATAGATTTATATGAGATTAAATTCGGAGCACGGTAGCAATGTTGCGGCAATAAATGTATGATTCCGAACCCCGCTGCAGCACTGCCGCGTGAAGTGGAGATCGGAATCATACATTTACTTTTGCTTATAATATTAGTATGGATAGTACGAATTAAAGTGTAAAGCCGAATTTTATTAAAATAAAAATAAAAAACTAAATAAATTCTTGCAAAAACCAACCAAAAGTTTAATATTTCACACAAACCTAGTTCTTGTTTTGTTTTCATCGTCGCGGGTTACTTGGCACGACTTCGTAAGTCTACGATTTAAGAATTTAGTACGTGCACACGGAGGATCGGATGCTGTCGACTGTCGCTCTATTGGATGTCTTGGTGACAGGTTTTTGGATAGAAGCCACGTTTTGCTCAACTCATTGACTAATTCCTTGTGATGTTTCATTCATTTACCATTTTCTGTATTTCATAAGGTCCTTTCGAACTAAAGGTCTTTAAAGACAACGCCTTATTGTATTTGGCCTTATTTATCAATTAGGTATGATTTTAGTATCGATTAGCTTTTGCCCGCGGCTTCGCCCGCGTGGATGTCGGAAAATATCCCACGGGAACGTACTACTGGATTAAAAGTGCCCTATGTGTTAATCCAGGTTATTTATGTGTGCCAAATTTCATCCAAATCCGTTCAGCCGTTTTTGCGCCAATCCGGAACATACATTCAGACAAACAGACAAACGGACAAAAATACAAAAAACTATATTTTCGGCGTCAGACTCGTTCCCATTTTATTACATGTATAGATATAGAAGATATAGACGTAGGTATAGATAAGGAAAAGTGTAGAAAGTTTTAAGACGCTTCAAGTCCATAAGTACCCTAAAGTCCCTAATATTCCCTCATACAATAACTGAACATCGAATAACATACGAAACGAAAGCAGAATCTGTTTGTTCAATAAAGTAAGTCAGCTTTTAGTGAGATCTTGACGAATTAAATAAACACTAAAATATACCCACTGCGGCCAAATTAAACGAGGTGCTGGAAAACTCCCTGCGTTCCCATTAAGTAGAATTGGCAAAAAGCGACAGAACAGGAATGTAAACACTTAAAACTTTGCTCGGCGTGGAGTTCCACCGCTTCGTCGTAATAGAGGGCGCTGCTGGCAAACAAAAGCATGCCGAGTTTTAGTTTGAGCCGCCATTTTGTCTGTTCGGCGTTTTAACCGCTTTCTACGAAATTCGTGGGCAAAATGGAACCGCGCGTATGGAAGATGAATATGCAACGTAGACTCCGACGCGCATTGAAACGCGTGCTACCGCGACCTACGTGATTTATTGCCATCTATTTACTGTGTCTCTCTGTCTGCAGTATCTTTGTGTACAAGTCTGTTTCAGTGAACAAACATACAATAATTCTGTTCAATTTTCATGTTGGACTGGAAATTTAATTAGTCTGTAGAGTCAGCTGCTACGTAAATCACCTTGTGCAGTCGCAGAGCTCTCGGGATATACAGTAACAACCGGCAGGCAAAATTTGTGTGTGCCACTGTACCGAGGTGCATAAAGACGGCAACGGCATTTATAATGACTTCGTTGAATAGAATTAGCGACTGTACCTACAAAAGCTAACGAAGAACATAATAAGTAAATTATCAAACTCGGGCATGTCGCACAGTGGAAAAAAAATGACTGTTTTTGTTCAAAAATCTGTCTACACCACAATTTTTGACGTATCGCTGCCATTTTTTTTATTCACTCCTGAGATAACACAGTTTGGTGTAGAATTTGCAAAAAGTGACAGAACAGGAATGTAAACACTTGTGGTGTCACTGCCACTTTTCCTTAAAATTCTATACTATAACCTCAAAAAATCGGGAATTGAAGCAAAAAACAATTTCTAAAAAAATATTTTAACAAAAATCATGTTTCAGGAGTTTTTCAGGTCCCTGGTCATGAATTTATTGTCTGTTTATAAAAATTCAAAATGGTGGTACAAAAAGGCGGACAAAAAACAAAAAATTTGATTCATTTCCCGGTTTTTAAATGAAATTTAAAAAAAAAGAAATTTCGATTTTGGAAAAGTGGCAGTGACACACCAAAGTCAGGAGGCCAGTCAAATCTCAGGAGTGTATAAAGAAAAATGGCAGCGATACGTCAAAAATTGTGGTATAGGCAGATTTTTGAAAAAAAAAAGGCTTTTTTTGTCCCACTGTGTGTCGTACCGGAAACTGCAATTTTTATAATTAGGACAAAATCTCGGCTAATTTTACATTTCTGTTTTGCATTATAACTTTTCGTATGGAGTTTGTTTACTTTCGTCTAACTTTAAATGGAGAATTTTTGATATGCTGAACTCATTTATTCGCTTTCGTGTGTCTTTTATTTTGTACTCATTTATATATGTACCTACTCATAACTTATTAATTCTACTTTCCTGTCTGACTTTTGAATACAAGCAAAATAGGAACTGTGACAGTATGAGTGAATGTACCAGAAAACCGTGATAGCTGTTACTTGACTGAGCAACAAAAGTCGATTCACTTTTGAGTGTTTTAATTCTAAATTATTGAGCAAAATATTCATAAAATTGTAGAGTATCGGAAAAAAGACGAGAGTTTATGTATGTGTGTCATTAAAATCTGAACTGATTTAAAATTGTTGAGTTGTTGAGAGGATGAATGAAAGGCGACTAACAAAAGGTATTTACAAGGCTGATGTAAAGGGAAAGGCCGGGCGGGGACGCCCTTGGAGGACATATACTGACCTTATTGGTGATGTTCTTCAGAAAGGCCAGGTGCGTAGTACTCGCAACCGGCGTGCGTGTATGACCAGATGTATGAACGTAAACGAGGCAAAAGGAGTATGTAAGGATCGTAGCAGGTGGAGTTCTGTAGTTTCTGCCTACCCCCATGGGAAGAAGGCGTGAGTTTTGATTTAAAATTTAAGGAGTAAAATGCTGAAAAGCAACGTATTGAATCATTTTGTATCAATTGCACATTTAATTTTGTTGCAGATTGTGCTAGCTAGATCAGCAACAACATGCTAAAGAAGACTCTGTTTACAGAACTGCCGGAGACCGGCCCCAGTGTGCGGGCACAGAAGAGCTGGTACTCCATAGGGGACATGCTGCGAGCAAACTGCTCGTCACCACCGGCTGAGCCTCCCGCCAACCTCACGTGGCTTTTAAATGGCCAGGAGGTAATGTACATACTCGTACAATTGCCTTACGAAAATTTTGATAATTTTTGGACTTTATCACATTCAACTCGTTATAAAATACAAGGTGCTATAAAAATAACTGAACCCCTCTGAAGTTGTCATTGTACTCATCATTATTATTGTTATACTTCAGGATTAACACTGGAACCGGGGAAAAATTCAGCTGTTCCCTAAGTTTTGTTGTTTTATGCGAGCTTAAATGTAGGTATGAATCAGCTAATTTTTTAACGATTTCAGAGTTTGTTCCACTGTAAAAGTTGTTCATAATGATGAGTTGAGGTTTTCAGTTATATTAATTAAACCATATATGTATATTACTGTTGTATCGTAGGTATATTATTATTGTTTACTGATAATTACTAAAGGTGGAAGCAAAATAATTTAACCTGTTTGATTGTTTCCGCACAATAGTAATCATTTAGTAAGTACCTAAGGTCCGGATAAGTAGTCTATAGTCTTAAGAAGTTCTGTTGCCCGCACACACTATAAATATTAATAATTGTGTCACTCTCTGTATTTCATATTTTTCTGTGTACTTCGTAATTGGCGTAATGTTTAGAATAATAATAATGTTATACTTACTGACAGCTGTGAAGCTACCTTGTAATAAATAAATAAATAAAAGGCCAGGTCCTTCAAAACACGCCCTAAATATCGTTAATAGGCTGTGAACTGTAAGGCAAATAATTCATTCAGCATTTATTGGACAACACTGAAATTTTGAGTTTCGCTTCGTTTTTCTCGACCCCTCTCGTTTGTACACACAAAAGTGCTTAGAAAGATGAGAGGCATTTGTACTTAAACAGTGCTCGATCACTAGACTAATAAATTGTTTAAAGCAAATATTATTTTCTATCCAACTTATTTTGACAACATTATGAACATACATATCATAATGTATCATGTACGTGCATAACAAGGCTTGTTTCCGTGACTAGAAAAAGACATAAAAATTCTAATAACATATTCCATCGCAGGTGAAAGGGCTGGATATTCCGCTGCATGACACATCATACTCGCGAAGAAAACCTGTGATAACCGACACGTCGCTCGAAGATGCAAATAGAATTATATTCAGTCCGTGGGACGCAATCTCGGGATACGAGGAACCGGTGACCGACAATGTAATAGACATTCCCGGCAATATCGACGGCGTAGTGGGCATTCCCCACGCTGATAGCAATCCGAAAAACAAGGAGGAAAGCACCACCCGCCTTGCACCAAGACTAGAGCAAATAGCAAATAAATTGAACATTAGTATTGAAGAAGAGAAATCCAATAAATCATCGTCGTTCAGCCAGCTTGTTATAAGAGTACAGTCGGTACACTTTCGCAAAGTAAGTTACGCTCTTTACCGATACTAGTGTTTATGTTGTCGCTTATGTAAATACCGGTTACTTAGGCTTCAATAGGTTTTGATTTTGTCTTTAAAATATTTGTGTAGTGACGTCATGTTTTCTATAACGTCTATACTCCATTTAAAATAAGATAAGACATTTAAATAAACCTTTTTTATAGTTCGTTCAACCGATTTTGAGTTCTATTGAGTTGGTGGCATGACAAATGGCAGCTGCAGTAAAGAGTTGGTATTGTAACCACTTTTTTGCTTTTAATGCCATCCTTATGCCTACGGTATAAGTCAAAAACGGTTGAACGGACTGTAAAAAAAGTTTGTTTAAATGTCTAATCTTATTTCAAAATAGGTAGTGTAAGTATTCAGAACACAATTTTTTGTTTTCGCATTGCAGTTATTTTTCGCAATGTTATTTGATAGACAAAGCTTATGTTCACAATTTGTATAAACACTAACAACATTATAGGGTATGAAACGTACGTAAGGTTACTGTAGTTACTGGTTTGGGACGGGTCGTATGTCGTGAACCAGACTGTTGTTCGCAACTACAGTTCAAAATTTCAAACTCCTACGTGAATTTGTTATGAAAGGTTAAATATTTTATTACAGAGAATATTGAACATCGGGCGATAAAATCCGTTTCATGAAATTCAATCCAGCAATTGAAAAGGTCATTGTTGTAACTTTTCTGTGAAATCGTTCAATTAAATTAATAAACTGGGCAATTATTGCGGCAACGTTGAATATAATTTCAACTGTTCTTTCTTTTCTTTGAAAAATATTATTTTATATTTTTAATAAAGCGTTGCAGAGAGATACCTACTTACTGATTTTACTCGTATTTTCTATGAAAAGATAAGAGGGAAATATATATTATGTACATCTTTACTTTTAATCTGTTGCATTAATTTGCTTGTAAACAAGGTTTAGGACACTATATCGCTTGATATTGGTGCCTAGTAATTAGCGTTGTTTTGTCACAAGCACACACCATGTGACTTTTACCTCTTTGACATAAGGTTTATATTGCAATGATTGAGGCTACAATTAGTGTTGTTTATCGCAGGGGCGGGTGAACGTGACGTGTGTGGCACACGTGATGTCGGTGTGGTCGAATAGCGGCGTGCTCATCCTGGATGAGGAGCGGCCGCAGATCGCACCCGTTATGGGCAGCCGGGACTCGAACTCAGGTATCATGATTTATGTTTCTGGTTTTTGTATACAGGGTGGCAGGGATATCGACGCGAAAACTGTTACCATGGATTCAGTACATGATTCTCCCTGCCACCCTGTATTCGGCAGCCTAATTCCGTTACACACTCACAATCCCTTTCATTTTGACAATTTAATAATTTCATTGCGTTTAATTTAATTTTCATTGCGTTGTTAACGTTGTCGAGCAGATGATTTTTTTCTAACGTAAGAAGCTGTGGATTATTTAGTATCGTCCAAATGAATAGTGATTGTAAGGGAGTAAAGCAATTGGGTGGAGAAATTGTAAAGTTTTACCTGGAAATGACATTTCTGAACATTAAAAAAACATTGCATTAAAACTTTTCATATAAAATAAATACTAATTAATCCATGCTTTATGTCAGATATCTGTAATAACCAAATTATTTTTGGTATAATTCAACGTTGTCGTTGACCTCGATAACTTATTGCAATGTGGTTGAAAATCATGAATTTATTTTGTCCCTACATTTTTGTGGTTATCGCAATAAAATTCAATTAATTCTATCGAATTACCCACTCTTTGTTTATTCAGATTTTTCGTTATTACGCTGGCTGAATTCGGCGTAATTCAATAATCGAATGCGATCACCAATTGTACCAAAATATAAAATCTGTCGAACATATACATATATTACTTTGGACACTTATGGATGTGATAGCGTAAGTTGTTCCAAGTTAGAATTCAAAGTCTCACGTAAAAATACTGATAAGATCATCGAAGTCACGGGGTGTCAGACCTTTGTGACTTCCGAAACCTTTATCAGAATCCCTTACCCTTCTGAGAATTGTAAGTACTTAGGTTACGAATGTTCTTAAGGGAAGTTACATATTATTTTGGAGCCCGCAACGTTTGCACGTTGGAAAATAATTTATACAAAGTGCCAGAATCCTTATAAAACATTTTATAATTGGAGGAAAATATGTCTAGTAACGGCAGCTTTTGATATTAGATTACAAAAGAGCTGCTTTTTTCGAAGAAATCTAGAGTGGGTTACCTCTCTGTTATCTCTGTGTAACTGTGTTATCTTAACTAAAAAAACATTTAAAAACTATATAAAAACCTACAAAATCCTACGTATTACAAAAATATGAAAGGATGGCAGTCGTTTATCGTATTTTTTTTTTTGTATGTGTCAAGGTATTTTACGTTTGCTGTCCGGATTCCATATTGATTTAACTATGCATCGATATTGGTATGGGTAGAGGCGATCGCAACAATTGCAATAAAGTGTCAATTCAAAAGTTTAATTTTGCCGCTATGCCGCGTTGTCCCCTCAAGCATCCCATAGTAACGCCAATTAAATTGATTAAAAACCGGCCAAGTGCGAGTCGGACTCGCGCACGAAGGGTTCCGTACCATTATCTACTTACTAGATCTCGTTCAAACCAATTTTTGGTGAAAGTTCATCATATATATTTTTTAGTTTTATCATTCTTTTATTTTAGAAGTTACAGGGGGGGGGACACACATTTTACCACTTTGGAAGTGTCTCTCGCGCAAACTATTCAGTTTAGAAAAAAATGATATTAGAAATCTCAATATCATTTTTGAAGACCTATCCATAAATACTCCAAATACAGGGGATTGATGAAAAAAAAATTGAGTTTCAGTTCTAAGTATGGGGAACCCCCAAAATTTATTGTTTTTTTTCAATTTTTGTGTGAAAATCTTAATGCGGTTCACAGAATACATCTACTTACCAAATTTCAACAGCATAGTTCTTATAGTTTCGGAAAAAAGTGGCTGTGACATATGGACGGACAGACAGACAAGACGAATCCATAAGGGTTCCGTTTTTAGCCATTTGGCTACGGAACCCTAAAAACAAACATGCGACGATATTGCAATTCCATTGTGACAGTTCCATTGACATCGATACAACTTCCGAGGCATTTTATCAATTGGCCGGGGGCAATGCAGCGGCATGTGTCTGAATTATGTAACTACGTGAGAATATCAGGGCGTGGAAAGACCCTTAGGGAAAACGGATTATTTCGGAGCTTTCCTACTAAGACCTATACCTACAACACAACGTTGAAGTTCCATCGGCAAAAGTCGTCAAAAACGATGACTGTTGAAAGTTGAAAACTTTTGAGACAAGTCAAGAACGATTCATGACTGGAGCAAAACTAACCTACTAGTTTACGTCATTCGATTAGGTGTATTAATACATCGATATAACCTGTGTCCTACTTGGTCACTTTGTTATGCAGTTTCACATTAATTCCCCTAAAATACATTAAACGCACGCTGCGTTACACTGTTAGATTTAATTGTTTCGCATGCGGTCTACATACAGCGAGATGAAATTCAGATTCATTTAACTGCACATACGTTAGAATTCATGCCTTCTCATGGCTCCAACAATATATGGAGCGGTTCACAGTCGCATCACGGTGACGCAGCGAAATACCGCAATCGACTTGTCATATTTTCAGAGAACAGAGGATTATGAACGATACGCTAGCAACTGGCAACGTTATCATCAGCATCATACTCTTGCCTTTATCCCAATTTATTTAGAGTCGGCATAACATGTCTTCTTCTTCCATACATCTCTTCTATTATCTCTCTATCGTCTCTCTATCATCTCTCTATTAGTCGTCATCTCACTTTCTAGCCGTATCATCTTTTAGTCCATCTATCGTTTCTTTGGTCTTCCACTAAAAACTATACAAAAAAAAAACATAATTATGATATCTGAAAAAAAAATGTGATCATAAATGACTAAATGACTTTTAACATGCATTAATATCCGTATACGTACTTGAACAACGAGGACGTATCCGCGGTAAAGAGATAAATCGATGAAATCCTACCAATGAATATTCATTTCACGTATTCTCTATGACCAACGACAGCGACGAGAAATCACATGTGCCAGTACTTTAGTCTCCATTATTGTTATGAATCATAGTCTAGATTAGGGGATGCAAAGTGATACATGGTACTTACAAAACTAACCTACGTATGTGCTAATTTAATGGCAGTTTTGAGTTTGTTGGTCATAAACTGCGCTTATGCAAATTGGTTGTTAGACTGTCGCCAGCGGTAGGCTGTGGCTAGTCACTTCTTATGAAACAGTCTTAAGTTTTAGTGTTTGTTCTGTCAGAAGGTAATTAAGTCTGGGACTCAGTGAGTTAGTTACATAATATCTATTCCATTTATAATAATTTGCGCTTCACATTGAACATTTTAGAGCAAATCTAAAATTGGTATTTCGATTATCGTTTAATTTCTACTAATTATTTATCAATGCTTATTTAAAGGTGCAAGTAATGTAGAATAAGAGCAATACACGTTTTCAGATAATAATATCACTAAAATCGTCATGAACAGAATAGGTTCTTATATCAATTAATTCTATTGGTGAGGTGGCCTATTTGTAGCCAGTATCATCAGTTACCAACATTCCATTGTAATTGAGACACAAAACGGGTTATTACTGGGTACCTATGTAAACAAACTTGAAAACAATGTAACGATAATTAAGTTAGAAGTTCCCTCAATGTTTATTTTGTTACCGCCATGGTCATCGTTAACCCATTGCTTGCGGCCATCGTTTCCCTGTTGACTTACCAAACTTACACAAGTAGCTGGATAGATAACAGTACCTTGTTCTGTGTTGCTTTTGTTTAGATAACTACTATATTTACATGAACCGAGTTGTATGTTCTGGAGTAGGCTTTCAACAATCAATTTTGTGAGTACCTAATAGAATCCGTTAAAAAGTAAAATTTACATACTTGAACATAGATGGATTGTGTGTCAAACTCATTAAATAACTTTCGTTTGATGGCACAAAAATAAAAATATACTGCTCTCAAGTCAACTATAGCCATTTACGTTCCGTAGGTACTGTTCTGGTACCACCCTTTACTCATCTAGATTTACATCAATAACAAAACATTTTATTTAATAGAGTAACTTCTTCAGTCATCGGGACACCAGAATTATAAGAGCGTAGCAATAAAGCCGAGGTTATTGCCTACTCTGACATTTTCATAGGCATTCTTCAGAATATCCGTCACAGTACAGTAACAATGTTTCTTATAAATAGGGTAATATTTCGTGGAGATGTTAAGGGTCGATACAAACTTGAGACGCAGGCAGTACTTGGATTGAATGTGTCGCGAGAAAGCGTATTGGATAATGGCATGCGTTATAAGAACCCATAAAGGATTTCTGCAATGAATAAGCATAAGTACTTTGGACTACATACCATCGTTGAAATAGAAATTGGAGGAGACTTTCACGCATTTCAAAAAGGTCTCAGTAATGACTAAACATTTTGGATATTTCACGTCCCACGCGTGGCTGTCAGATCTAGGGATGTCACCGGTCGCTACGGGCGTGTGTTCAAAAGAAAATTATAATTTCAGATTACTTTAATAATTTAGTCTTGTACGGAGTATTAAAATCCTGTGGCTTTATTAAAACTATGAGTTAGAAGAAACACTACGCTTACAAATTAATTAAATAATTTCTAGTGAGTAACGATTTTTTTACGTTTAACTCAGTTTAACTTTATTATAAAAACACCTATGTACAGACGCCAGCACATCAAGCTACCCGAAACTGTCAAATTTTCCCAATCAACTTCGAACCTTATCATTCAGCGATAAAGTTGAAAATCTATTAAATAAATTTGACAGATTGTAGTAGTTTGATGTGCTGACGTCTGTACTATACCCATTTTTTGCAAACAAACAAATGATTTGATTTGATTTGATTTGATTTATTTTACCTTTAAGGTTACTATCATGACAACATTCAGTACATTTAAATGTACAGTGTAAAATCCTAATTTTGTATTACCAGGTTTATTTCTCTATTTGACTTCGAAACATCGATAGTGCTTCATTTTCCTAAAAGTTAGTTAACAAATCATAACATCATAAATAAATTATAATTATCGACAGAATCATCCAGTTTACTAGTACCAACTGTTGCTTTTCATACATAATTACGTACATACATAAACTCACGCCTTCCTCGCATGGGGGTAGGCAGAACGCCACCTGCTACGATCCGTACATACTAGATTTATAATGAATTTCTTTTAGCAGAATACTCGTTATAATATCTGTAACCTATTAATGTACTCTCCTTGAGCCATTTCCATGAACGCGCAATGGGGAAGTGACGATAATCACCACGCTTAATAAACAGGTCGGTGATCGCAGTTTGTTATTAGCAGTCGAAGAGTTGATGCCCGTCCACTTGACGGAATAATTCAATAGATCCCTTTGTTACAGTTATGGACGAGAAAAGAACAGTAATAGACGGGAAAAGCCGATTGTATTTTACACGTACTTGTAGGCATATTAAATCATTATCGCCTTACTACGTCAGCTGTGCATGATTTAAAATTCGTACGTTTCTCTATCCAGTTTAAACATAGTTATTTGAGTTGTAATAAAAAATTGGAATCCTATGTGTGCTGGACGGGCGTGTACGCGAAGTTTAAGGAGGGTGTATGTGTGCCTATCCAGGTTTGTCTCAGTATGAGGGTAGGTCTCGCTTGGTCCAGGCGGCGCTGACATCCTACACCGATAGGTTCCGGGTATCTTCGTGAATTCACTTGGCGGCTATGTCCTGAAGTCTTGACAGGTTGGGGTTTTTGACGTAGAAATAATAACACCGAACTGATAAGTCTTCATATAAGTGTTCAGGAAGCGGTTACTAGTTGAAGTATTAGAAGTTATAAAGTTCCTTGACGATGAAAACGAATTCACCTGCATGCGAGCTTAAAGTACAGATCACCTTTACCTTACAGAGAACCGCGCATCGCTTCCTGTTCCAAAGTATTATTTGTTTTATTGTTCACTATGATAACATTACATTTTACATCTAAACACCGTTAAATATTAAGGTATACAAGGCATGTCACATATCGCAAGATTTGTTTTAAAATTACCTATCTACGGAGGTTACTATACTAACTGTATCTATTTCCGCTGAAAAGATATTTTAGTGTAATTAGGATAAAATTATCTTTAAATTTAATTAAAAACAGTTTTAGATGTTAAATTACTGAACCGATTCCCAAGTTACACAAATGAACCTCAGGCCGGTCTGTTGACATAGAGAAATCTAGTAGCTATTTTAAATGTTACATCTAGATTTTTCAACACGTGAAGTGCCTTTGAATGCCAAAACCATATTTACAAGAATAACGAAGTATAGTTTTACAACACATAAACTCTATGAATAGGCTTTTTTGAAGGACTAGATATCTGAAAGTTAGGTCCAAGGATAGGTCTCGGTCTAGGGTATCTAGACGCACTAAAAAACGATAAATTATGGCTATTCAGTCTACTTCATTGAGATTATAAATGATTGTACTTACGATTCTTACATAAAATCACTAAGCACGATTTTGGTCCTATTAATAATTATCCTATTTATGAATCTAAGTTTATATAAATACACTATATATATTTAACTGTTTGGTGACGCATCGTTGCGAACACTTGAGGAAATAGTAATACGTCTACTGTCATCAAAATCCTGTGTGAAAACGCATCTTTAATAATCTGGATATGTAATGGTTTGAGACTTTATTTTTTTTACTTCGTAGTTTGAAAGTACATCCTTAACGTAGAACAGCTGACTTGTTGACATTTTCCCTTGTGAGTTGTGACTAAATCAAAAACACATTTGTTTTATAAAGTGCTCACCATTAGGTAGTATAACGTTTTCATAATAGCCCTCAGGCAGGCTTGACAGGGATTCAAATTTGGATAATTTAAAGTAATTTTTGCTACTCCCACAGCAGGTGCTTTAGACAGATGCAAAGAACAAAACTGTATTTTGTCATCAGCCATTGCACAACGTGCTAGCAATGCTCCTAAAATCTAATTAAACGTCATAATGTATTAAATTATCGTCACCTAAAATATAAAAACAATTTCAGGCCACAGGCAACGTTAATACCGCAGATTGCAGTATCCCAACTTTATGATAACTATAAAACGGGTGTGATGACGTTAATTTCGAGCTAAGTCGGTAACGCGGTGCTTATTGTTACAGGGCTGCGCCGCTCAACGTCGCACGTCGGCGTCTTGGCGATACTCAACTGTTTATTGTACAAACACTGGTAAGAAAATTTTATTATTTATTAGATCGAGGATGCCTTGGTAACTAGCATAATTGGTAGATGTGACGGTGACGCATCGCTAGCGTCACGTTAACTTAGCATCATGTGCGCTTAGTTATTATACGCATTCGACAAACGGGTACGCTAGATGCGAAGTGAGTTTAAAGCCCCATTCACACGATGCAAGTTTCTTACCTGTGGCATATAATTAAATTAAAGCAACAAATTACTTGAATAGTCAAAACGCTGTTTAAACTAGTGCAACTTTTAGTTGCTTCAACTTATGACATGCCACAAACAATTTAATTGCACCGTGTATATCAGGCTTTACTAAGTACAGCCATATATGCCAACGCAGATTTGCGTGGAGGGATCCTTGTGCTCTTGTTATATGTTCATTGTACTGCATTTCTCAGCCCACGCACGAGCGCTTTTTGTGGCGACGTTTTTTTTACCGTACTCTAGATTTTCAACGCTCAGCGCCGAGAGTTAAAAATCTAACTGTGCGCATTTACACCACGCTAGAATGTGCTCTGTTGGATTTCAACGCTCGGCTCTACGCCGAGATTTGTTAATGCAGAGTACGGTAAAAAACGTCGCAGTAAAGATCTGCCCGTGCACCCACAAAATCTATTACGAATAAACAAAACAAAAGTATATTGAACGCCAATTCATTGCGCAAAAATGTCAGAAAACTGAACTTGAACCAACCATTTTAAAATTTCAAACACATTGTGGGATTTTGTTGAAATAAAATGCAATAAATAAGTTTTATACCTCACAAATATGACCAGTCTTATTTCAATGTATTCGAATTTAAATACCAACGTGAATGATTCTTTATACTTTTTTGTTGTCGGGTGCCTTTCTTTTTTGTTTACAATATAATTTGAGATGAATTCATTTATTTTACACACATACATATAATGTATCTCATCCAATCATGTCCTGTCCATGCAGGAAGTAATTGGAAATGGATTGAAAATGTATCACATCGTGGTAAACATTGTGAATCTTTTTATAGCGAAATATGGATGTTGAATGTGATTGTGTTTCGTCTAAACTCACTTTTAGAAATTTTGTATGACACGGTGGAAAAAGCACAAGATAACAAAAAAAAAACGAATATTTTGTGTGTTTTGTGAACAAAACATTGATGAATTTCCAGAAATGAAACAACGGAATCGTTGTTTCCATGTTTACACTCGATCGAAATATTATCAATATTAATCATATGTTTTCGTTCACAGGACTGTTCGATGATCAGAAGACTAAAAAAAACACGAACTTGTCATTTTCTCATCTAAAATCAGTGTTAGACTTTAGTGATTGAAAAATTACATGAAAATGATGCAGGTAAAGTTATTTTATCAACAACGTGAGTTGAACGTAGTGAATTTTATACTTGTACATAATTAACTTGTATTAGGACTTTTAAGATGATAGTGATGTTTCGCTTCGACGAACCTTATGTACGTAACTGTTACTTTAAATAAGAACTTTAAAATAAAGGAGATCCCTGTTTTTATATTGTTTTGTTATTTCATTTTGAATAATTTGGTATAATAAAGTCTAGCGCGGGGCGGTAACTGGAGCGCCGAGTATTCAATACCCAGTCTATAAATAGTTTGCAAATAAATACTGAAATGTTATTCCAATAAAGTAAAACAACCCTTCCCACTGCGATACTATTCAGTAGCCATAACTAAAGTTTGAACATAAAAACTTGTTATTCCTATGAATCTTTGAGTCTGCAAAATCGATGAAAATATAAAATACGCGTAGAATTTATAGCGATAAGTATTACTATTTAGTACAGTACTTTTATCTCATGAAGCGACGCGTGCCTTACTTGTTGTTACCAGTATACAAACACGCTGAGAATGTGTCTGTAAGCACAGGAGCTCTCGATACCGTCCGAGACAATGGCGAAGTCGGAAGTGTGTGAGTGTGAATGTGCGTGTGTGTGTTATTTGCTGACGCTACTTGTCTTTGACGCACACATTCACAGTGTGTTTGTACACTTACCAAGTCTAGTAACCACAAGTAAAGCGCGCGTCACTTCGTAATATTAAAATACTATAAAAATGTATAACTAATCCTTAAACTACCTAACTTATTAACAAACGTTGTTTTTACACGAGATGTGCGAATAATCTACCTATTTCCAGGGACTACCAAAAACACGAAACAGTTACTGTCACTATGAAACAGCAAGTGTTTCCGTCGCGGAAATTAATTGTTCCAATTGCGCTGTAAAATGAAAATGCACATAGAGATGACATTAAAAATTCTATGAGATAATTAATTAAGGAAGGAACAGTGGAGACACGGCGAGATGAGAACGCTGCTGATTTTGTTAGCACCTTTTATTTAACTCCGGGAAATAAAAGTGTAAACCTAGTAACCTACTTTAATATACATGCGAAACTGTGTTTGTTGGTTTATTCTTCTTTCACGTAGCAACTGAGCTTCAGATCGACGTGGTTTTTTGCATAAAGATTGTTCATGGACCGGAAAATGACATAGGCTACTGTCAAATAGCGTCAAACGTCCTGTGGAAAACTCCATGAGGGTGAAACAGTGGGTCTCAGCTAGTACAGTATACCTTAATCGGTAAGTACAGGAAAATCAGACGGCTACTCTACTGGAATTTTGTTTGTAAGTATAAAATATTTAAGCGTTTTTCTATTTTGATGCGAAGTTCATCAAGTTCTCAAAGAGATACTTAATTCAATTATATTTTTTGACATGAAATTATCTTTCAACAGAATGCCTCTCGTGTTTTTGATACACAAAAGCTTTGATATACATGAATCGTTTAAATCCAGTGTTTAGTTTTATCATAATACTGTAGGTATGTATTTTTCTCACGAAGCGACGCGCGCTTTAGCTGTGGTAACCAAGTGTACAAACACGCTGTGAATGTGTGCGTGAAGACGAGTAGCGTCAGCACATAGCACAAACTTCCAACTTTACCATTGTCTCGGACGATACCGAGAGCTGCTGCGCTTACACCTACATTCACAGCGAGTTTTGTATATGTACTTGGTAACCGCAAGTAAAACGCGCGTCGCTTCGTGAGATAAAAATACTGTACAGTCACGACATAAGTACTTGACAAGATTCAAAAGTGACTGTCTTCTAAAGTACTTATTGATAGATATTTTATGGTGTTACGAATATAGTATTATCGAAACCATACTATTACACAATAGATCTTTTCTCACAGTTGCAATTTTTATTTAATGAGAAAACGCTTTTGAATTTTGCGTAACTGTAAGGTATTTGTGCTTGTGAGGTCTTCTCATAGACTGCCGTTATGGAACGGCATTAATGAGTAGGTATCCTATTATCATAATCGCTATAGTCAGGAAACGGATTAGTGTTCTTATTAATCCTATACTATTAAAAGAGCAAGATTTGTATATTTGTTTGTATATATATTTGTACTCACGTTCTCGAAATCGGCTCTAATGATTTCGATGAAAGTTGCAATTTAGGGGTTTAGGGTGGCGAAAAATCGATCTTGCTAGGTCTCATATCTGGGAAAATTTGTTTTCTCCGTATTTTCACCCGAGCAGAGCTCGATCGCCAAAACTTTAGAATTATGACATGAGATTAATGACATGAGAATAATGACATTAGAATAATGACATTAGAATAATGACATTAGAATAATGACATTAGAATAATGACATTAGAATAATGACATTAGAATAATGACATTAGAATAATGATATTAGAATAATGACATGGCAGCATGGAATAAGTAGGTACTATACATGGATAAGTATGAACTTTCCTATACTACTAAATGAGCATTCTCTATTTTCACCAGAGCAAAGCTCGGTCGCCCAGGTACTAATTGTTATTACAACACATGAGAAGGCTTGTGTGGCTACGAATTATTATTATGAAATAATCCTTGCTTTATGCCACACGCTTCGAAAGAAGTGTAAAGCCTCCAGTACCTACACGTTGGGCGAGCCTATTGACCGAGCACGCTCGGCCAAAGTATACTGAGCCTTTTTGCGTGTATTGGCTCGCCCAACGTGTACTGGAGTCTTAAAAGATTTTCAACACTGTTGAAAATCAGACGAAAAATATCACAATACTTACAATCAAAATGGTTTTACAGTACCTACAGGTTATTTTTTCTGAGTATTGAGCGTCTAGTGAGCTTCACGATAAGGCAAATTTACGTACATACTATATAGACATCTATGTACCTATCAATACATATCGTAACGTGTACCATACTAGACATTCTCAACAAATATCATGTTTCTTATAACGCGACTAAATTGAAATTTGAATATCTATGTGATAAGTTACCAGGCCGACGACGATTTGCAGTTTATAAGAAAAAAACAACGTTAGACTTTCATTTCGAAATCTGAATTCCAAAGAACCTATTACGTAAAACGGTTAAAACATTTTAATTAACTGTTTATAAAAGAAAATGCTCTAAAAAAGTATTTGAGCATTCAGAAAATGTTTTCAACGCCATAAGCTTTTGAAACGTACCTCGTTATGAAAGTTAAAATATATTAGCATTTCTAAAATATACATAGTTAATATATTTTCGTTCTTCGAGGTGGCTAAGTAAGATATATGTTAATGTAAGTGAGATAGCACTGCAGGGACGGAATCCGCATCTCGCCAACCTTGTTTAGATGCTTTGTAGTACTTCGAGATACAAGTCTCTCGAACAACATGTTTTAATAGGTTTTCATTTCAAAATTATACTAATGTTTATTCCAAAAGTATCGAATGAAAGTATAAACAAACCCTGTTCAGGTTAAATTGTTACGCAATCACTCACTCAAGGGCATTAGTAACACATTCATCTGTATTAAGAAGGTTTCACCTTTATATGTCACCACGAATAACGTTATTAAATTATAATTGCCAAATTTGAGATTAAAACATTAACTTAGACTGTCAAATGAAAAACATCTTTAGAGCAATGACGATTTAAAATTAGAAGTTCGGGTTTAATTATTCAAAAAAATCAAATAAAAGCACTCAATTTGTAAGTGGCCCGATAAATTGGAATTCACAGGTACGTTGTCAAATCGACTTGTTTACATTTTTTCAGATACTTTTAGAACTGGATATACCTTCCAATGCTTGTCTAGAGGTTAAAAGAGCGACTGCATATCTGAAGGTCCTGGGTTCGTGTCGCTAACCGAGCATTCTTTTTAAAGACCAGCTTCTACCCGCGACTTCGTCCGCGTGAAATTTCGGCCCCCGACTCACCGCTTTGCATCCCATTTCCCGTTTTCCTTCACCGATGTTAGTAATTAGTAATTCATATGTATTTTCTGAGTTTATCTTGAAAACTCAGAAAATACATATGAATTAAAAGAGTCACATTATTACTTGACAGATTTGAACTCGTAGTACTCACGTTTTAATATTTAATGTCATTCACCTCAATTAGAATACATATTATCCTATAATTTCCAGTTTCTCTATGTTTGCGTCGCGTATTCTGCTCAGCGGGAAACACCTAATTTGTTAATCAACATCTACTTGTATCGTCTACTAGCATCAACAACATATATCATTAACTACAATCTCTAGTAGAAAAATGAAACGAACCTATTTGTATAACACGATTCTTATAGACCGAAGAGCGATGAACCCTTGAACACCCTGGGCGCTAGAACTCAAAGAAACATATTTAGTGGAACAACATTATTTCTCGGAAGTCCTTCCTGGAACACCTCTACCCAAATCCGTATAATGTACCAACCTACTTATTTATTGAAAGGTTTCCGTGAAATTCTTCTCGGTAGTTAACCAAATTATCCTATCTAGAACTCGATAAAACAGATCCTGTAAAAATTTCAGTATTTACAATACGTAAACAATGATTTGCTAAGAAAATAAAATAGAAAGGAAATCTACAAACATTTTTAGGGCGACATGAAAGTTGCCTTAGAAAGAAAATAAACGGCACTCGGCGGGTTCATCATGACTCGACCTTTCACGAAACAAATCCTGATCACACAGACAGTTTGATATATTAATTTTGTTTTAGGATACTTTTTGTTCAATGTTGATCAAAATTGATCTAATTAAGATTAATGTAATTAACTAGCCGAGTTTCATTATAAAATACAAACAACTTTTAATAGCTGCAGACTGTCAACGCGATTTACGACTTTAAAATATAACTTTATTTAAGTCCAAAGTTATTGTAGCACGCTACAATAAAATAACTTAACTTTAATGTTTTCAACCACTGTTTGGTCTCGTGGGTGTTGTAAGAGACGTTAAAATAAACTGTGGTTAAATAAAATGGTCTATCCTACGATGGATGACCTAAAATTATGTTGGTCTTGATTAGTAATTTAATTTTATCCATGTGAACAATCCTTATTTGAAAAAACTTGTAGATACGTAATTAATGCTTATAGACACATATAAGTTATGTAAAAACACAGCAGCTGGAACAATCTGACAGCCAATCCAAGCATAGTTCCTTGTGGAAGCCTGAATTCAATCGCTCAGCCATGAGCAATTGAAGCCATTGGGTTATGACGTAGTCCTAGGCTAGTCTTGTCGAAAATCTATACAAGCAGAAGATTATTGGTAAGGTAATTGATATTTGGAGGAGCTCGTGGCTGAGTAATAACAGCCGTACGGGTCGATCTACCAGGTTAAGCTACGCTTGCCGGGGTTGGTCCGTGGATGAGTGACCATCTTTACATATCGAGACTCCTCCGTGCCTCGGAAATCACGTTAAACCGTTGGTCCCGGCTGTCATTCGTGGATCTTTGACAGTCATTACGGGTCGTCAGAAGCCCGAAAGTCTAACAACCAGTCTTACCAAGGGGTATCGTATTACCCAGTTACTGGGTTGTGGAGGTCAGATAGGCAGTCACTCCATGTAAAAAACTGGTATTCAGCCGCATCCGGTTAGACTGGAAGCCGACCCCAACATAGTTGGGCAAAGGCAGATTGATTATTGTAAAATAAAATAAAAAACTAGTTCCCTTGCAAGATTTGTGTAATTCAAACGACAAACAACGTAGAACTCGAAACTAGCCGTCCGAAGAATGAAAGAACCGGTGCACCTGGTAAAGCACACGAACAATTTCTTTAACAAACGTTCGCTGGCATTAGTCCAGGTAAAACTGGGAATAAGACGAAGCCAACACATTTTCTGAACGAGCGTGGAAACATCGATCTTTCAGCGCAGCATCATAAAACGTGTGTGAAAAGTGGAGATGTGATCTTACTAGATATGTAAGTTTATATCCGCCGAGGGTTCTGGAAGTTTCTCGGGTAAATTGAAAACGCTGAAATTTCCTCCTACAGCGTTCTTTCTATCCAGATGAATCTAAATGACTGTAAAAGAATAATATTTGATAATGCAATAGTTACCTACTTCAATTCTATTACGTTCTCGAGAAATGAAACGAATATTCGAACCACATTCGAACAGATTGCAATAAAATTACTATTGTGTGTATATCCCCTGAGAGCCGGGTTTTGTTTCCGATCAATTTAAACTGCAATGTGTTTGTTTCAGTGTTTTTTAACCGACTTCCAAAAAGGAGGAGGTTATATGTTCGACGCGTATGTTTGTTTTTTTTTTTTTTTTTTTTTTTTTTTTTTTTTTATGTATGTCCACCGATTTCTCCGTCATTTGTGGACCGATTTTGAAAATTCTTTTTTTGTTTGAAAGGGTATGCTCCCAAATTGGTCCCATATCAATTTTATTAACTTTGCTTGGGTAGTTTTTGAGTTAGCTACAAAATACGTATTTTTTTCCCACTTAATATGTAGATGATATGATAAGTTCCTGTCACTGGTAGCAGGTAGTGGTATTCGAATGTGTGTGGGGTAGGTACCACAACTAAAAAGTGAAAAATAAAAACTTTTTACAAAAAAAAACAACCGACTTCCAAAAAAAAAAACACTACAAAGTGAAAAATAACTTTAATTTCGGAAGTCGGTGGCAAAAAACGAAAACACAAAACCCAAGACACCGACTTCCGAAATTAAAGTTATTTTTCACTTTGTAGTGTTTTATATAAAAAGTACTATGATAATGCTCTAGGGACAGTCTGTTGTACTTCTGTAATCTTTTTTTTTAAATAATAAACGATTGTTCTTTTTCTTTTTTCCTTCGAATAGAATGTTTATTCTAAAGAACATGTCAGGTTATATAAAGCGTTTGAACTTATTAACGTTTGAACCGTTAACTTGATCCCGAGTATTTTGTAAATAGTTAAACATTTTGCCTGGAGCAAAGGATTTATAATAAGAAGTTAAGTAAATAGACTACGCAGTAAAAATTCTAGGAAATACTAAGGCCCCTTACACACGTCGATGATTTACGATGTTTTATGGTAAAAAGTTGGGATCACACGTCAACATCCCACTGTTCATACTATTAAAAACAAATGCAGTATGAAACAGCCATGTGATCCCAAAATTATAGGTACGGTAAAATATCATCGCCGTGTGAACGGGGCCTTAGATGTCACGGTACAAATCAGACGCTTTTTGACTGCAGAAATAACTTTGCCTGACTTGATGGCGCCATACCTTTTTTTTTTTTTGGGTGGGAAATTATCAAATAACTTCTCCCGCTCTGGGCGGAGCTCCGAAGGCGTGTCAGACTCTAACTGACTAAAACCCACCCGTGTTCCTTCAGTTGCCTGTATGTTGCCAGAGGCCACGTAACCCTTTCGGACAAACCCGCAACCCCAGCAGGCATCGGCCCTAGCGGACCCCTTCAGTTGTGCTGACATCTCTTTGAGGCGCGAGTGGAACGCGACCTTATCGGACGGCGGACCCATTGCTCACCGTTCGCAAGCCCGCGCCTACGGTGGCCGGAAATCTGCCTGCGATTTCCGACGCCCAGGGCGTTTCTTCCTACGGCGGTTGGGGCGTGAGGGCGCGAATTTTACCTTTCCCTCACGCGTTCCGCCTCCTCCTTCGTGAGCATTACAGCTTCGCAGAAGGAGGTGATGGCCTCCCATTTCCTCTCGCTCCGTACCATGGCCTGAACCAGGGTCGGACGCGAGAGAATTTATCCCAAGAACAAGAACAAACTTATCATTTACAAAACTACCTTTGATTGAAAAAAGAAAGTAAAATTAAACCAGTCATCGTATTTTTTACATCACAAAGTTTGACCCGTAACTTACCATTTTAGTTCTCTGGTGTTTGAAAATTACGAAATTGTGTTTATTGCCGACCGTTCTTCATAATTGAATCGATGCGTAGCAGTTCTGGGATCTGCTACGACCGCGTAGCTGGCGTAGCGGTGACGTCAGCCACAAGCTACGCCGTAGCTTTCGAATATGTAACTTTTATGCTCGAAATGAAATGATTCAACGAATTTTATTTAAATATTATTACGATATTTAAATGTTCGTTCATGATAAAAATATTTAGAATAGAATAGAATATTTTAATTAGCTTTAAAACATAGTACATTTTGGTCTTATTAATAAAATTATCATCTTACATGTTTCGCCATGGACTGGCATACAAATATTTAAACATGTTAAATTTATAATTAATTTTTCAATGTATGTAATAGTAAATAAATTAAACTAAAATTTAAATATTCTATATTTAAATTTAAATATTCTATATTTAAATTTTAGTTTAATTTATTTACTATTAATTGTTGGAAGTCAATTCGTAGGCTACAAGGTTGTGTGTATATAAGTCCTGCATCTGTAAAAACACTAACTCCCAAAATACAAGCTTGACTTAGTTTGGGAGTTGGTATATCATTAATACTTGCTGCTGTACAACCATCAAACACCTTAAAAATTGTATTTCATAGATTAATTTTTTGTTGTACTTTGAGAATGAAAATAAATTTATTTATTTACTTTATTATTATTATTATTTATTAAATATAACACAAAAATCAAAACAAGAATATATCTTTCTTACATTTTAATATACAAGCATATATTATTGTACGTATATTAGCCATAATAGCCTTTTTGCCATTTATGTAGTTAGGATTTAAAATGATTAAGAGGGTGTTCCCTTATTTCTTGTGGAATATTTTTTAATATTTTAATTGCTGTGACAAAACTATTTTATGACATAATGTGCTATGTAATTCACTGTTTTCATACTCACAACCTTTAAAGTAATATTTTTAACCGACTTCCAAAAAGGAGGAGGTTATATGTTCGTCGCGTATGTTTGTTTTTTTTTTTATATATGTCCACTGATTTCACCGTCATTTGTGAACCGATTTTAAAAATTCTTTTTTTTTTTTGAAAGGTGGTCCCAAATTGGTCCCATATAAATTTTATTAACTTTGCTTGGGTAGTTTTTGAGTTAGCCACAAAATACGTATTTTTTCCCACTCAGTATGTAGATGATATGATAAGTTCCTGTCACTGGTAGCAGGTAGTGGTATTCGAATGTGTGTGGGGTAGGTACCACAACTAAAAAGTGAAAAATAAAAACTTTTTTTACAAAAAAAAAACAACCGACTTACAAAAAAAACACTACAAAGTGAAAAAAAACTTTAATTTCGGAAGTCGGTGGCAAAAAACGAAAAAACAAAACCCAAGACACCGACTTCCGAAATTAAAGTTATTTTTCACTTTGTAGTGTTTCTTTTTGGAAGTCGGTTGTTTTTTTTTTGTAAAAGTTTTTATGTATGTTTCTCCATCCTGGGCGTGCGATTTTGCGTGCGTTTAGCAATAACACAGATAAATAACTCAGTTGAAACTAGGTAATCACTCTTACAAGCATTTAACGACCTTCATAGATTTAATGCACGGTTTACGTAATGTGTCACATTATGTGTTATGTCATCGGTATATGATTGGATGTTGTTATTCAGTCACTTTATATAATTCTCTCGTCACTTCCTTACTATAGAGGTGCAGGTTATTCTTAGACGGGAAACAGAACTACCATGATTTCATTTTTAGTTAGTACACAGCTTTGTCACTAGCTGGTACAGGTTCTCCCTTTTGTTTTGTCTCTATTCGACACTATTCTACTTCTCGCAAAAATACAGGCTGGCAGGGACATCGATGCGAAAATACCATGGAGTCAGTACATAATTCTGAACCCGTAGAAAATGTATGGAACAGCTGATTTTTCTTAAAATAACCGACGAAAAATTTCAACGCAGGGGTTTCATAATACCAGGCCCGGGTCGACGGCGTGTTGTGTTCCACGCGCTCCTCAATGAGATGTCAGCAGAATTAACGGGGTCCGCTAGGGCCGATGCCTGCCGGGGTTGCGAATAAAACCAATAGGGAAATCGTAGCTCCCGGCAACAGGGCAACCGAAGGAACACGAGTGGGTTTTAGTCAGTAAGAGTCTGACACGCCCTCCCACTCCGCTCAGAGCTGGCAAAGTTATTTGATCATTTCCGAACCAAAAAAAATAAAAGTGTTTTCATAATCATGTGTTGAATCCATGGTAACAGTTTTCTCGTCGATGTCCCTGTCACCCTGTATAATTATGTTAGTTTCATATCGTATCGTTAATTTAGAAGTGTGCTCGACTTTACTAAAATTTAATTAAAGTCAAAGTAAATAAAAGTCAGTACTCTTTCAGTAAGTAGGTAAATGTTTTACCCTCTCTTATCTAAACTATCTAGACCTCACTGAAGCAAACGTCTACACGTAAAAAGTACATTTAGATGTTTGCTCCATCGTCACACAGACTCTGTAAATAAAGTCTCCTTACTGAAGTCCTTTTTTCGTGAAATCGTAGAAAAATATGACATCTGCGCACTTACGTATATCTCAAATTCAATGTTCCAAGTCGTGGAGAAGTTTTGAATGTATGTTGATAAAGCACTCCACGGCACATTCGGTTTTAGCTAAGCTTGAGAAATGTGTTTGTATAAACTAGGCTTTCAGAATGTTATGAGATGTGAAGCTCTCGATCAGAGATTTACTGAGATTTAGTTTGCATCCTTGTTATTGGATCGAAAACTAAGTAGGTAGGTACCTAAACATTCCATAAGTACTAGAAATGCTAATAAATATTGTTATAGTATTCTATAGTGAAATTGGGTAGTGTAGACATAAAAACCGAAAAATCTGGCCACAGTGAGGTTCACACCATAAAAAACGAGCGAGCCTACTGTAGTCACATATAATGTGTAACATCTGACATCTCACCTTGGTAATAAACAACATTAAGGTAATAAGTAACATTAAAGGGGCGGGGCCTCGTCAAGGTCGTTTCTGACGCTCAACTCTAGCACCGCGAGCACTCATTGGTCAAATCAAATAGCGCGCGCTTCCCCGGCTTCCTGTTACACACTTCCGTCCCATTTCACGGAATCACTCCCACAGATTTGATTATTTCGATTTGTTTTTTATTTTAATTTAAATTTCAGGAAACCGAGCTGAAAGATGTTACACATCAAAAAGTAGCAATCATACCACACAGAAAAGTTATCTATTCACCTATCACAAACCACTTGACAAAAGAGTAATAAACAAATGAATAATAAAGAATATTCCATGTATTATTTAAATATTTCTGTCTACGCAAACTGGCCAGTGACATACAAAGATAAAATACCATGTGTCAAAAGGGACCAAGTAACCAACAGCAATGAGCTTCATATTTTCTAAACGGGTTTCTTTATTAAGTACGTACTTTATTTTTAGCTATGGAAACTACGGTTGATATTGTCCCAGCTTTAGAGTACGTGTACTGGCATTGAAAAAGAACATGTCATTTTTCACATATAAATTATTAGTGAAATCTTAACTTTGCTGCACCTTGATCGCAGAACACGATTCATTTTTAATCGCAATCCGAAAAACGAAAGAAAATTGCTAATCCATTGCTTCATATGTTTGGAAATTTTGTCTGCTCAACAAGATAAACAACGTAATGAATGTTGTTGAACTGTTAAATTCAATGCCTTTCGTATTGCCTTTGTAATTCTGTTACGCTATGACCCCGCTGGTTGGTGAAACCACTTTTCATACAGAAATGCCTTTCCTCTTTTACTTTATTACATTAGCTACTTAATCATAATAATATCATCTTCACTACCCACTGACGCTAACGCAAATAGGTATACCTAGTTGGTACAATGACCACCCAATTACGTTCATGTGCTCAATCCTAGATTGAACTAATTAATTTAGGTCTTTCGTGTACTTACAGTCAATTAACCACAGATCGTAGTTAATTATGGACAACATAATGCGAACACAAAATGCTCCTGAAAATGTAAGAAGAAATACGAAAATACAACAAACTAAGCTTCTGTGTTCTTGAACATATTACATAGTTACATTGAATCTTAATTTAAAAGTGATATACATTGGGTATACCCAAATAAATCAACATTTATAGAAAAACTTGAGCATTAAAGTCGAAAAATGAGAGTATGTAACTTTGATCGTAGATTATCAACTAAATATTAAACTAGCCCAATGGGAAGCAGATGATAAAATAAATAAATTGCCAACAACAAGTTGGAATTAGCTCCAAACAGTTTTAGTTTTGTGCTAGTTATCTGCAGCTCACATACCTCTGCAACTGTTAGAATGGCAAACACGATAACATTAATGAATTTGGGTTCGGTTGGCTTTCATTTCCTAAGTCTAGCGGTGAGTTGTGTCGGTGAGGATTACCTCCTGCCGTCTCTCTCACACGTGCCACATGCCCCACATCCGTCCTTGTCCCTCTCACACCTTATTCTGCTCCTCTTAGGTAGCAGCTGTTTCTGTTTTAGCGGACAGAATTGAACTAGATTACACACCTTTACAAATAAATTCCTACCTCTAATACTCACTGCAGCACACATGTTTAAATACAAAACCACGTTTAATCTGAATGTGATTCGAACGAAGGTAATAAAAATTGCAAATGAAAAGAGGAATCCTTTGTTTTATTCACACAAATATGACCAAAACATAGACGGAAAAATCTTTTATAACATCATTTGAATTTTTATAAATTTTAACGGCTTTAATATCGTGAATTTATGAATCATCATCTCCGGTAACGCATTTCAGAATAAAAGCTTCATTTTTCTATGTAAATGAAATGTTTGATTGCGGCGGAGCGCACGACAAAAATCTTGTAATAAACGACCCTCGCTCTAACTGTATAAAATGTTTCCTCGTTTCAGGGTTTCGCAGACACTATAATTGTGTGATGTCGGGAACCCTTATAATTTCGTCAAGTCCGTCCGGCCGCGGCTCGCAGCAGCTACGTCAATTTGCCACTGATTTAATGTAATTTCACACGAGTTGCCTTTTATCCACATCCTAAGGCAGTAAACGACAGAGTATCGATACCTAATATTACGACAGGAAATAGTACGGAGCAGATTTTTTTAATTTTAGCTTCTTTAATATTAATAAGTTTATTCCATGGCTTGATCAGTGGTTTTATTTTTAAAGCAAAACATTTCAGCATTACCATCTAATCTTATCTTTATTAGGTATCCATAATAAAACTTCTCAACAGAGAATTTATTTCAAATAGGCGTTCTTATATTTGTCATGATTGACTGCTTAGCTCCATAAAAGTATAGTGTGATGATAACCATATAAAAGGTTAAATCTGTGACGACCTGCAATATTCTTACCTTTTGGCTCGTCTTTTTACAATAAGCAGTAAACTACAGAAGAATACGAACATAATGTAACATTGCTCATCCCCCATAGTAAATAGCGTGATAATTTATAACCTAGAGACTGACCAGACTCATAGGGAATATCTGTGAAACATGTAAACAAAATTAATTCGGTAGTTTTGCGTAATTACATTCAAACAGACAAAAATTCTAAAAACTGTATTTTCGGCATAAGAATCGTTCCCGTAAAAAAATATTCAATGTACAGTTTTGACTACGCTACGACTTTATTTAGATAATTTCAGCGTCTATATCTATATCTCGGATCCGGTCATTAGTACGGACACGAAACGAATCGCAAGCGCGCCACTGGCGACATCAAGTGATCTACCTACACCAAAAAAGGCGCGCTTCTACAGAGTCGTGATGTTTTAAGGCCACGGCGAGGAGGCCATTCAGCCTCTGGTCGCATCGGCGAGAAGACGTCACGGAACTGTTCTCGATTCGTGGTGCTCAGTTATTGTGTTAGTTGTAATTTGTGATCATTTTGTTAATTGGTGATTTTAATAAACGCCGTCGCACCCAGTGTGTGTATAATTTAGCTAGTGTGATTCATTTGATAGTAAATTATATAATGTGATCTGAACTGCAAACTGTTTTTCTATTGCGCATTAACCAACACTACCCACACTACGCCCACAGTAGTTAAAATATCGCTGATAATAACGAAAGTCACATACCCGTCTCCTACATATACATATTATAAATTAAAGTCGCTTTACATATTTGGATGACCGCGTGGTTCTTCAAGATACTCAATGGATTTTGATGTGGTTTTCATCACCATTTAGAAAATGTATTCCGGAAGGTTTATGTGTATTAAACTAATATATGATAAAGAAATCACGATATTCTGTGTAGTCGTAAAAATCTAGCTAGTTAATTGTATAAATAATCCGAAATAATCGAAGGATTGGGGACATAAAATTAGTGCAGATATATGTAATTGCAGGCGGCTCCTACTATTCAACACACGCCGATACTCATAAAGCCATCTGTAAGTAAAACGAATCTCTGAACATAATTGCCTTGGAAATAATAGATACTTATACCAAAGATACGGTAACGGGGGCAGAAGTGAAAACGCTCTTAGTAAAATCGTTCAATATTCATCAACAAACGTCAATATAAACGCTGAGTTAATTCTTTCCGATAATTCTTTACTGATTGGAAAACATATATTTTCAGTATCAACACATGAGCAATGGTGGATGAAGATATCACATATTTAATTCGAAAACATTATTTTTCAATCGAGTCCAAAAAAAACATTGAATTTAAATGCGAAAAAGAATTGCGATCGCTTTTAATTACTCGTTTATTAATAAAACTATTTCCAATATATCCGTGAAAAACCAATATTCGCATTTACAGTTTATTCTGAGTAACGGATTTACAAATGTGCATCTTCATTTTCAATATTTTAAATTAAATATTTTAAGGATCCAGGATTTTTTATTTATATTTACAAAAAGTTTTATGTAAGTAGGTTCCTGCTGCTAACAATAGGTGTATGTTTAAGTTACTAAAAACATTTATTTACAATAAACAAATTAAAATCCTTTATTCTCATAATCCTCCACGGCGGCAAAATATAAAAAAAAAATAACTAAACCTATGCCAGTTCCCAGACCTAGTTCCACCTAGTTTTTGCTACAAACACTTGCAGGTTTTTTTCCTACAGTAGGTTTACCTTTAAACTTTTAACGACGCCACCTCATTTCACTTTTTGCCACTTTTTACTGTGCTAAACTTGTAATTACAGTGGCAGTTACTTGAAAAATACGGTTTTATGATTTTTTAATGGGCTACACCTAATCTTAATTTGAAACTGGTCTATGCAAACAAAAATAACTGACAAATATTAAAAACAGTTTCCACTGGTTCCCTCCCCCTCCCTTATGGTTTCTAAAAATATTAGACATTGTTATAAATGTAAGAAAATCTAATAAGTGTGTGATATTTGCCGAAAATATTATATAGGTAAATCTTTTCTCGGAATTACTCACAAAATTGCTCTCTCTTGCCTATGGCTGCTTACCTTCATGATTACAACCGGCGAAGTGCGAGTCGTATTCACGCACTGAAGGTTTCAACCTCGTTAGCTTGTTTGTTTTCACTTAATTATAGCAATACAACCTTTGTTCGGAATTCCTTGATTCATTATAACTGAGTTGAGTGCAAACTATAAATATTATTAATTTGGTATTACTCGCAATACTACCCGTTACTTGGAAGTCATGTATCCATAGCATATTTTTTTTTATAAACTTGTTTAGCAAAATTATAATATCTGAAAATATCAACTATACTGACGTTTAGTCACGGAGATAAAGACCAGTGAGACCGTGAGGTCCCGTTCCCACGATCTCGATACGCAATCCTAAAAAACTACAATACAAAATAAACAGCAACAATAAAATATCACTTACAAAGCTTCCACACCAAATTGATAACGTCACAATAGGCGGAGGTTAAATAGGGATTCGTTTCAAATAGCTAGAGTAAACTCACGTTAGGAATGACTATCGCTAAATAGAGATAAAGAACAATAAAGGTACAGGTGGTGGTAGTGGGCGGCCTTTGTGCGTGGCTTTGAAGTGGCACGACTAACGAGGCCGCCGACTGTACAAAGGGCAGCCCGCGAGACTATCATTGCCATTCGTTCAAACGAAAACTATTCACGTAGGACAACGCGCAACCCATTAATTAGATACCTTTACGACCCCTAACCGTATGCGAGCTTTGTATGAAACAAAATCGATCACTGTGAACACGTTTGTGTCGCTCGTCGTGTTGTGTTATTGTTACTGGATTTATGACTTTTATAGTGTAGGTTTGAACGTGGTTAAACATAGTTAATTGATTCAGGTGTGACCTTGCGGAAATCCATTACAAAAAACAATAGACGTGGATATATTTAGTAACCTATTCTGCTTAGCTATTTCTAAAGAGCCATAAAAAACCCTGAAAGAAATCGACACGTGTTTCACCTCTCAACGAGGCATCCTCAGGATGACGATTGACTCGTTGAGAGGTGAAACACCGTGTCGATTTCTGTGTTATGGCTCTTTAGAAATAGCTAAGCGGAATGGGTTACTAAATATAATCCACATCTATTGTGGTTAAACATTGAAAAATGAAAATATTTTCATGTTCATGAAAATTATTTTCTAAGCCAATAGGGGTATGAGAGAACTAAATAATATGAGTTGCATGGATGGTTATTTAAAAGTTGTATGGATCTATACGCCATTCATAATACATTTTCTTCAAAAAATCTGTTACAACTATATAAAAAACCAACACTCAATCAGCAGAACGTTCAAGTGCAGTACCACAAGACGCCTCAAAACTCACATTTACCTCACCTGTACAGCGTAATTTAAACAATTCCAAAGAGAAATAGTGAGTTGAGATAATTCAAGTGGGACTGGCATAGTCGGTAAGCGTTTCTCAAGACGCTAGCGTGGGGCAGTTCTCGACTGCCAGTCGAGGGGAGAGGCTCGCATCTGTTATCTTGCAGACTTCAAAACTACGCTCCTTCAGAAAACGTGCACCGCTGCTCAGCTCGCGACTACGGTGGACAAATTCTCGAAAAGTTCAAAGTTACTTGTTTACTTAGTAAGTAAATAGGTATGGAACACGGACCTTGCTTGCGCTTTTCTTAAATGTATTTTTACTAGACATTTTATTCTCTATAAAAACTTTTATAAAGAAAACTGCAGTTGCAATACTCTGCATTCTTAGAATTATCATCAAAAATTTATCGCTGAAAGTCGGGCTTTTTGATCGGCAAGCTGGCCTTTTGACGTTGCGCCATTAAGATTAACACCATGTATGCAATATTCGGGAGAATAACATAACGTTCTTTATTAGTACAAATAATTTCTTAATTCACCATAATTGAAAAGATTTCATGCTAAAGTTTACTTATTTATGTAGTACCAATACATTTTACATACCTTCGTAATATTTTGGAATTGCTTTCAACAGAACATGATTGTGTTTCAGTTGCACTGCAAAATTTGTTATTTCCTGTTAAACCTTTTAACATTTCTTGAGCCTCAAAATAATTACACTATTATTTACCCAAATTCGTAAACAATACAAAACACCAATCAGGCAATCATGTGCCCAAATTCAAGTGGTTTGGATATGGATACCCGAATGCGGGCTATAAACAACAAGCAGATATATAATTGCAACTTTAAATCAACAGTAACATGGTTGTAGGTAAGTACAACTTCAGCAAAACGTAAACATTTTTTTATCCCAGTCACGTAACAGTTTACTTAGTGAACATTTAGATTGCTCCTACCTAAGACAACACTAGTTAAGGTGCATCTGCGGGGAAAGTTGTGAGCATCGGGCGCAAGTTGCGAGGACTCTTGTCACCCGCGCACTTGTTATCTCAAACACTTGCAGAACTGTGCCGCGCGACTTGCGACAAACGTTGCGCGCTTAGGCGACAGCGGGCCAACGGAAAAATATGAGTAATTGAGTTCTCATAAGTTTAAAGTCCCCAGATTTGTTAAAGAGTTTGAGAGTGTGCTTGAAAAGCGAAAATTTCATCAAGCGGAAATTAAATGCTCAATGTTGCTTAATTACACATTTTGAAACAGTGATTAATGATAAAATGCTTCCAAGTTCGTACTAAATCGATGCCAACCCACGAACCACATCGGCGCAGATATCTTAGCTGTTATCCATGTCATTTGTCAAGTTCATAATCTGATCTAGCTAACCGCACTATCTATTAGATGTATATCATAATCTGCCGCTAAAGCGCTTTACTTGTAGTTGGGAGTTGGTGGGCTGTCCCGTACCTTGTCTGACGTCGAACTGCCTCCACTCGCCGTCTCCACGGCTACTTGCTCATTCTCATAGTTTTGATAGTTATTGCAAACTACAGCCACGTTTCCGCTCGATATAAACAGTTACCAAATTAACACACTATCTTACGAAAATATCGAATTTCTAATTTAGATAGTCGGAATAAGGATCGAGTCATTAGCGGCGGGGGTCTGTACGCAATCCCAGGATATTCCATTGCTATAAATTAATATCGATTGTACGACCCATTTTCTCTGTATGTGTACTTTGGTTGAGGAAGTTTGTGGTAAAATTTTAAGAGTTTTCTGCAGGGCCAACAACTTTTATCCGCATGTCAGTCTTCGTAAAGATTAGCGAATCATTAATTACAAAGTTTTGGGTAACATTAATTCAGTTAACTTCTTGTTTTTAGGTCACGAACTTGGACTGAATAAATGCATTTTATATCTCAGCTGACGTTCAAAATGAAAGTGGGACTAGAATTATACGCGGGATTTAATAATTATGTAACTCGTTATAAACTTTGATTACTTTTGTGCTCGTGACTCTGATTGACGGAGTGGGATGTCCCATACAACAAAAGGCTTTTCATAAACCGAATATAACTTACATTTCGCTCGATAGGGGTTTGTGAGAGATACGGATTTGTAAATTATATCTACTAGACTAAAACATTAATTAAGTTTAGGGTTCAGTTTGTATAAATCAATACATAGTCGATTAAGGAATATTAATTTAATTTAGAACAATGATCTACATTTAAACACATTTGCCGGTTTCACATTGATAAATTCAATTTGCTGTCGGCAGATATATATTTTTCTTGCTAAAGTAAATGCTCTTAAATCGTGGGCTATTCACAGAATCCTTTTATCCCTGCCCTAATGTAGGTGGGATTAGTATTTCGTCTCTTGCTTTTATTGTATTTTAGAGGCGAAGACAAAACAAAGTTCAACTTAATCCATCAATTAGAGACGTACTGCATTCAACTTAAATGTTTAAGGCTTCGGTTGTAAAACAACTGGGCCATAAACTTGTGGAAATGTTCGAGACAATGAAAGAATTAAGTATTTATGTAAAACTATATAACACTTTAAAAAAAATCTCCAATAAAGTCATATGTGGGTTACGCTTTTGTCATCGGTAAATCTCGCTTTTGTCAGACGTAAATAACAATTAACAACCGATCCTTTATGTGTGATTTGACAACAAATTAAATCAATAGGCTTTCAAAACAGGGGGTCAGTGTCCATCGCGTGTCCATCACGTGTCCAATAATGTACATTGTATAGGGAATCCAAACGTGAAAATGTATATTGCATACGTCATATCCATCAAATTTGATCCGTATATTAATTCCTTTCGACCGAATTTAGCAATCATTGGGTTGTCTAGCACGATCCTCCATTAGCCGTAAACCTTTGATATGACCCCACGTCAGCACCTCTGTCAATCATACAATTGTCAATTTACAACATTCACAAGTGTTTTCAATTACAGGATGAAAGCCCTGGGATAGACCGGGGATTATAAAGGCAGGAACTCAAGGCCGGGAGCTATTACGGGCTAAACCGAAATTATTTTTAAATGTGCGTACAATAATGCCGATGTTTTTAGTTCTGAAGAAAAATGATCTGATAACTTATATCTTATTTTTATGGGAATTAAGGATGATACGGATATGATTGAACATTATTTTACATATTCTTGGTCTGTAGTCTGTAAGTACTGAAAAAGCATAATCTCCTATAGATATTGAATTTCTCCACGATCATATCTCCTTGGTTGAAACCTTCAGGCCGTAGGTATCCGGTATCAGATATACAGCAAGTAAAGAAAACCCTGTCCGATCCGATAGGGGGCGGTTAGGTACCGCAATAACATTACCATAATTTTTTTTTTATTGTGTATAAAAATAATTATTGCCATTCACGTTTTTAGTACCAAAATTAACCCAATTTCATTATAAATTAGCAAATTTTCTACTGAAGTCATCACTTATGACTTGTAGACACCCGCTAAACGACTGCCGCCCACGCTCCATGTATTAAACCGTAAAAATCCAGATTGAAACAAAAAAAAAAAAACATATATAGATTCTCAGTACCTATGTTACTCGCTGTATACAATCATAACTGTCGGTTTCATAAGGCCTTCTTTTTGGCATTGCCGTTATCTGATCAATAGGCACAGTGAAGAATTCCGTACTCCACAGGTTTGTCACAAAAATTTAAGTACTGTGGCAGTCGGATTCGGGACAAGGGCGTCGGTACGCCACCTGTCAGTCAGGTCATAAAGTAGAGAAGCGACGTTGATTCATCGAGCGTCAACTGTCCACCACGACTGACAGTCGATTAAGTATCTGTGTTGAAACCTCTAATCTATTTCCAGCCAGTGCTATCGTGAGATGGATCGCAAGAAAGTAAAATACTGGCCACGATGCATACAAATCGGTCATAGAATAAATATTTAAATTCAGAACATGTAAAAGATATGGCGACGTTTCCTGATCAGTTTTATCATCACCTTCCACAGAGAGTGAGCTAATACTTACCAACAGCAATGCTGCTTGACAGTGGCTTTATAGTGACTAAAATCTCTTAGGTATTGAATTTACCTCTTATTTATTACATCTTCTTTCTACAGAACTTTAAAATAATAAAATATGCACTATCTAATCGTGTGTCTAGACTAAACCACCTCTATTGAAACGATGCTTAATTTACTAACTAAACTCAACAGCACAAACAATAAGGGTTTCGTTTCGTTCAAAATGACTTGGAGATACTATGAATATCGTTAAAACGACTAACGACGATTAGTATTTATTAGATAAAACGATGAGGTTTTATTAGTAGCAAGAATAAATGGTGACATTTAAATAATCCCATGGAAATAAAAGAAGGAAGATAAAAAATTACCACTACGTATTCAAATAGTCAGGACACTCTTAGGACACTCAGGACGTACTTATAACAGAAATGAGCAAAAGAAGATAGCAGACCAGACAAGAATGGAAATCTTGAAATGGAATAGACGCTTTCGATAACGAAGAATTTCAAACAAACTAGCGTATCCACATTCCACACAAGTACCTACTGAATAACGATGCATTTCGATAAAAATCAATTTTATGTAATAGAGTAAGCTCCTGTGTACCTACTCCAAATGATTAAACAAATGAAGCCACCCTTTACCTTAGTTACTTTATACGGGTTCCGTAAGAACCTCAACTCGCAGCAAAATAAGTAGGCAACTCAAACCACAAGTCATCCTTTAATCACACGGTAGGCTGAAGTTCGCTTGAGAAACATCCAAATTGGTCTCTCCTTTTACTAATTCACGGTCGGTTAAGGTACTACCTATACACATTCAAGCATATTTTATTTTATACACGCTTCAATTTGTTTCGGCAAACATAATAAATGTAGCAAGGAAAAGATTTTTTTTTTAGCACGGTTTGAAGGTACTTTACTAAAATTATTGCAGAATATTCCACCTACTGTTATAGAAGGTGGTTTATTCTGCAAAAATTTAATGTAAAAATATTGCACAGTGTTCTTGAAGTACAGAATATGGACGATGCTGCTTGAGCGAGCATGAGCTTGCCTCTGGTGTTTGATCTCCAGCGGGAAAAACATTTTCGAACCCAGTTGCTTCGATAAATTGTGTACTTATTTAATTCAAACTTCATAATATCAAAAAAGAAATTGGACTTGCACGTTTTCAGTCTCTTGGAAGTTCAATTGTCTAAAAACATTTTCCACTATTTATCCGATCAACAACAAACAAGCTTTACCAAACAAATTAAGTAATAAGAGATCTACAAATTCCAATATCGTATATTAGAACAATTTGTATAGTTACAATCACTCTTCACACAAGACCTCTTCATCATCCTGCTCGCTATCACAAAGACCCTTGTAAACAAACATAATCTCTAGTTACCAATCCGCCAAGCTTTGATGGCGATACGTCACTCCTAACGGGCCATCAAAAAAGGATTTAAACTAACAGCTCGTGTGTCAAAGTTTATCGCGATCCGATCAGTAGTTAGAGCTCAGAATGCAGCAAGTTTGGCTTGATAATGTGCCATGAAGCTGCACCGTGCTACCACTTTGAGGGAATAATCTGCAAAGTACAGGTAATCTAGATCAGTATTAAAAGATTAGTTTTAGGCTCCAACCTCCAACCATATTTTTTTGCTAGAAGCTGTATTTAATAATAAAATGATGTCTTCATGTTCAGTTAAACGTAGGTACCTGTCAAGATAACTGAGATAAAAGCCTACATCACAACCCAGAGCAATCTTATCTCACGTACTAGTAAAGTTAAGCTTATTAGGTACGGTATGTGAAATCGTGATATTTGAAAAAGCTTTTTGGGTCAAACTCAAATGCATTTTCAGCGTAACAGGAAACTGAGGCATACGTCTGAACATTGAACACCAGGGTTATATCCTGAACCCGGATATTCCAGGCTCCGGTTACCCGCAATAAATATTCATAGACAAACATAAAATTAATCTTTTCTAACACCGACCGCGGTGGGCCCATCGGAAACCCAAATCGGTTTACGGTTATACCTTCGCTTCGGATAGAGAGGTACTCTATTCGTAATAGAGAGAACATGAATTATTGGCGTTGTTGCCCTTGAATAATTCGGTCGATCGTCGTCACCGCGTCGTATCCTCGATATGAATTTCATACAAGCCGCGAATATTACGTACAATGGGCTCTGAGGCGGCGCGATTGTCGGTTACATTTCTTATCTCCCGCTACGTATTGGCGCACTTACCGCTCTCCACGGCTGAATGTAAAACGTTATTGAGCCTTCACGACGCTGATATTGGACTTCGAACGTCGATATTCTGTGTGGAACCGCCGGTGTCCGGAACACGTCAGTAATTTAATATTCACATCTAGATCCCAATATTGACTCTCCTGGATAATGGTTTGCACGAGCCAGCTCAATATAACCGGCGCTGAGCTGTGATGAGACGAGCGTTTTATGATTTCATTTTATTAATTAATTTTATGACGTTGTGATGAGAATTTTTTCGCTGATCGAGAATTTAATCTGCTGCCAATTAATCTGTAAAATCATTGGAATCATACATGTAACCAGAACTAGCCTCATCTTACGAGAATAGATTGACTTTATTTCTTGTTTCAGACTAATAAACCAATATTAAAGTACTGGTAATACTAAAAATTACACCGAGCGTAGCACTAAAATTGAAAAGCAGTAAAACAAAAAAGAGTAATAAAGCGTGATGAATGGTTTTGATTAAAAGTTTATAAAACTCAGCACGTCTAGAAATAGCTATAGTGGTAACATAAATTCAGTCGGAAAAATAAACAGAACACACATTAATACACCCTACGTAAAGGTTGTTCCGTAACCAGGAACATTTTAAATTACGTTTGAAGTCGTGTGAAAATGGTTCTTGGTATACTCGGCGGGTTTATCTAAACGAGGTGGTGGCTGCCACCGCTTAGCCCACTTCCTAGACCCCATCACACCTTACTGACCTAACTTTGTGTTAGGTCCTGAAAACAAATTCAATTTAAATACTCACATTTCGTATCTCACAAACGCCATTTTCAACCCCTGTAATATAACCAAGCTCATTTTACAACAAAAACATTTTTAAAAGCTCTTTAACCTGTAAATGTATCTCATTACAATGTATGTACCTGCAGTCGGACGTAGATTTAACCTCTATCACGTCACTCGCTTCAGTCCTGGACCAATGCCATGAAATCATTTCGGCAGAAGGCTTCAAAACATACTACTGCAGCTATATGCAAGTACTATTTAGATATACGTCGATATATTGGTCAACAAATGGAAAGGAAAATGTGCTTTTTTTTCTCGTTTTTTTTTTTTATTAATACATTTGTTAGAATGAATTAATTCTGCAACAAAATATTTTTTATGCTCTGTCGCCTCTTGCAATTTAGAAGGATTATCCTAAAGTCAAAATTTGTTCCAGATTTAAATAAAATTTTGCACTATGTGACATCGTTTTATTAGCTTTTGAACCCCGAGAGCCTCTGGGAGCTCAGAGGAAGTCATAAATATCTCGCGCGTCCCCGATTCCTACCAAAGTTTGCTTGCAATATACCCACTCTACATTTTCACTGTACTTATATCTTTATCGTCAGAGCAGCGCACAATGGGAGAGTTTTAAACACCTACATAGCACAGTTCAGTAGACACTCGACACTCGGTGTAAACATTCACATTATGCAGGGAGCCGTAAGACTTAAAGAAAAAGTTACATGAATATTATTTCAATGAAAGCCTTAAATTGAAATTATTTCCTGAGAAGGGAAGGAAGTGAGAACGACAGTGAAGTCACTTAGACGGGGGTGGGCGAAAGAATAATGAGTCGGGCCCGCGGGCCGCGAGCGCGACCTGTGTTACTTACCTACCCTCGCCGAGATTATTTCAACTTATTTGTCTCCGAATGAACATTCTAAAGGGACATTAGGCGTAATTCCGACTTTTTTATTTTCCTTCCTGAAATAAAAATGAAACGGTATAACTTAAAGCCACAGGTAACATAACGATCACGGACGAGTTCGTATTTAAGTTCTATTAATATTACTTAATTAAAATAATTGTAACAGACGCTTCATAATGAACGTTTATGAGTTCAATGATTAATGATTACGTTAAATTATGATATTAATAAATTAATTTTCAATCTGTGGCCCAATTAATTTTAAGGGTGTTAATTAAAAAATATGCGGAAACTGTAAAATCAAGAAACAGGTTGCAGTTATTTTCAGTGGGTTATACGATAAACCTCACAATTGTAATGAAATTATAATGATTTTTATTCCGTTTCTCTGGCCGGGATCCAGCAGGTTCAATTTTGCTTACAGGGATTGTTCGTGTGCGGGTTAATGGGAGCACAAACGGTCCTTCAATCAAGATACGGTAAGTTTATTGTTTTTACGCGGAGCAATTGATTGAATAATATGCTCTGAAACGTTTTCACAGTAAGATTCTCAGATATTCACTTCATTTAATATCACCTCATTTACCTTTTACAATTGCGGCAAAGTGGTGTCTGTAAAGTGTATTTTTTTAATCAGAAGTTTTGGAATATTGAATAGACAGATGTAGTATGAATCCTTCCCCCCGTATACATGTACATAATTATTATCAGTATTATTTTAAGGCTTATAAATTGTAGGTATAGTTAATAAACACAAGAAAAATATAAAAAAGACGTAGTTACTCTCTTTACTTATTTATCTTTTCATTGCTTGTATCTTAAGTAGATACTGCTGGAAGAAGGCCTCTATTTTCTCCTTACAAACCTTTCCATCTTGTGCAATTTCTGACTGTGTCTGCTCTGCAAGTGCATTCCAGATCGTCACGTCACCTCCGTTGCGCTTGACCTCGACGGCGACGCCGATGTCCTCCGCAAGCGTCCAGTAAGTGACAATCTTTACTTGCTAAAACGAGTACTTTTTTTATTGTACACCGTACAAGTAAAAAGAAAAACTTACAAATAGAAATCTATTAATTCCTTAAATCCTGAAACTGCTCTTTTGATTTGACAAGTTCAAAAGTGCCTTCTATTCTATTTTTAATAAATGGCAAGCAAAGCCGATGTTGACTATTCTGCCAATGTCTAAAGTGAGTTGGAAAAAACAAGTGTGCATGATTATTTAAAAAAAAGTTCAATCAATCTGCCTAGCCCTTTCCCAACTATGTTGGGGTCGGCTTCCAGTCGAACCGATAAAAAAAAAAACAATGCAGATCTTGTTGTGTTATTACGGGACTGAAACAATCAAAAGTGTCACATGGCATATGGTAACTTTAATTTTTTTTATTTTTAGGGTTATTTTAAATTTTTAGGATTCCGTAGCCAAATGGCAAAAAACGGAACCCTTATGGATTCGTCATGTCTGTCTGTCTGTCCGTCCGTATGTCACAGCCACTTTTTTCCGAAACTATAAGAACTTTGCTGTTGAAACTTGGTAAGTAGATGTATTCTGTGAACCGCATTAAGATTTCACACAAAAATAGAAAAAAAACAATAAACTTTGGGGGTTCCACATACTTAAAACTTAAACTCAAAAATTTTTTTTCTTCAATCACATTCGTGTGGGGTAACTATGGATAAGTCTTCAAAAATGATGGTGAGATTTCTAATATCATTTTTTTCTAAACTGAATAGTTTGTGCGAGAGACACTTCCAAAGTGGTAAAATGTGTGTGTCCCCCCTCCCCCCGTAACTTCTAAAATAAGAGAATCATAAAACTAAAAAAAAATTATGATGTACATTACCATGTAAACTTTCACCGAAAATTGGTTTGAACGAGATCTAGTAAGTAGTTTTTTTTAATACGTCATAAATCGTAAACCGCAATTTACCTTTCATTCAATCAACTCAATTAAAGAACTTTTATATTATGTTACTTGCTGCTACGGAACCCTTCATGGGCGAGTCCGACTCGCACTTGGCCGCTTTTTGGTTTATTTTGTATCTTTTAAAATTCAACTAACGTAATCTTACACGTCCTTTAATCATTGAGTTCTCTGCTACTGCTGTGTACTTCTGTAAATGACATAATTCACAATACCTGGAACTGTATGTGATTGTAGTGACAATAAATAAATAAATAAATAATGCACACTTTAGATCATGGCAGTAACTAAGTACATGCCCTAAAATATAACCAAAACTAAATTCAGGTCTTCTACATATTAACTCTTATCCAGAAATTTTGTTAAATTTATGTAAAATTTGCAATACTTGTATTTTTTTCATAGATATTTTTTAGTACATATAAACTCACACTAGACTTCATTTAGGTTCGCTCGCGAGACCGTGACAATGTGAGAGTCTTTATCACTTTAAACCTTCCTCATTATTTGAAAACTTGCTCCTGCCACGGAAAACTTTTCAAATAATAAGAGCGGGCTGAATAAAGAGTATATCGTGTCCATTTTATATTATAAGAGAGAAAAGGTACACAGATTCAAACGGAGTCTAGGTAATTTGATAGAACATAAGCGTAATTGCGAGATTTATTTACCGGCAAAGAAAAGGCTATGGTTTTAAGTAATGATATTAAGGGCGTGAGCAGAAAACGGGCGTTTTACTGTCTGCTTTGATCAAAATTGGGATCAACAATCCGTTTGTCTATCGTAGACCGTTGTCAATCAAAGTGAATACAGATAATTGTAGTCATCAACCTGTGTTGTGATCGTATTTTGTTTTAAGAGAAAACTTATTTTATTAATTAACCCGTATGGTAATGACTTGAGCAAAAATCACTATTTCTCTATCATCTAAAGACCGGTTTATCCATTCTAAATGTAACAGTAATCCGAAGGTATAGCTAGCAGCAGGAGCAGAGGTAAGTCCTACAATACATCAACATTAAGTTGAAGCATGAAGTCGAGAAACGCGTCCAGTTTACGAACAGCTGGTTACTTGTTATGTCGCACACTTACGTGCAACATATTTTACCGCACCACAGCCATTAGTCACTGCACGCTCGACCCGGACTCGAACCCGCACTACTCGAGGACCTAAGTAACGACCGAACCTAATGCGCGCACATTCCTCTCGTATTTTTCAAGTCAAGCTACTGAGAGAAATAAGATGTTTCCCTGGCTTTGGACTGCTGAAATGGCGCGATCATTTAGTGCCCGGGTTAGGTAACGTACGCTTCTGTTAGTGAAGTATTGCTTGAACCCGAGCGCATAATACGTGCCTACTTTATATCAATATAAACGCCGTATTGGACATTTGAATTCCTTTAGTGTTCCCTGCTGAAACTGAAAATACGGAACGTTTTAGCAGCTATGTTGGTGTTTATTGAAATTCAGTGAGACGAGTAACAAATATGCTCATCAAATCATTCATATGGTCGCACAGCTACCAAATTCAAAGCAGAAACGACGTTATTACCACGTATTCACAAAACATTTAAGGAGGAAACATTTACTTATAATTTTACCTTCCATTTTTACCGCAGCGGTCTCCATTTAGGAAGCGAAAAAATAAATAAAAAGTTTTCATCGCTAAAGCCAAAAAGGACATTAGGAGGAAAAATGTTGCCGCAATATAGTAATTGAGGTGCATTTATCCGCCAATTGGCCGCGTCCCCTGCGTTTCCGTTCGTTAGCCCGCTCGGAAATGTTCCGGAAAATTGTTGCGATTCTCACAGAGAGTTGCTCGGCACTATGTAAAGCAGAACTAAGGCGCACCTAGCGGCCATTGCCTGTCTCTACGGCTCCACAGGAAGCCTGCCATTAACTTCAAACATTCCGTAATTCAAGTCACTACTAATGGCTCTATTTAATAATTCTATTCGGATCGCTATGTTAATTTGTTTTATTTTAATCTCGATCAATTTCGCCGAGATTTTGTTATAAAAATGTTTTATTATTAGACCGCCCGCTACAAATTAATTTTCCCGCATTTCGGTTTCGCTAAGTTGTTGTTAGGTACACAAAAAATTACCTGCTCCTAAAGTAAAGTAAGGCTGAATATAACATCTATTAATTAGTTAAGTGGGATTTAGGCGTATTGGAGGTAAGTCTACAAATTACAAATGAGGCACGTAGCAGAGATTCCTAGGTTTTTTCGAAGTTTAAATTATAAGTTACATCAAATAAAAAAAATTAAAGCTTTACTTTCTAAGCATCGCTGAAAACAATAACGGAGACATTAAATACAAACTATCGTTTCCCGAATAATGTGTTTGTGTGTTCTCGTAACAATAATTGTCGTGTAACGAGGCTCGCAGATGTTGCTGTTTAATTAAAACTTTGAGCCACGTTATCCAACCCTTCGATATTATTTGACCTTCCCATAGCTCTCGCTCGTAAGGGCCCTATAAACTTTTCGAATTACTTCGATTTCATGGTTACAATTTACGATTTTCAATAATACAGGTCGTATCCCCGTTTAGGTAGCTCGTAACTCGTTACTGTGTTCAATTAACAAGTATCTGTGAAGATCGGTGGTACATCCGCAGCGAGGTTTACAACTCACCTCAATTCATCTGTTTGGCGGTGAATGTTTACGTCAGCGGCAGACTTTGGGCGGCGGAAGCGACCCAACTATTATGGATAACAATTACGGAGGGATCTGCCGACCCTCGTTACAAAGATCACTTGGAAACGACTGCGATTCTTTTCTCATTGTGGTCACACCGAACTCTCTAATTTGAATACATTTATTGTGTTTTGCGTAAAAAAACAGTAAAAGTGACCCTTCTCCGTGGACCTTTCACACATGTGTATGTATTTACATTTAGTGAAACCTTCTGCTCACAGTAATATGAATGTAATGAAAAATGCCTTCAGTAAAGTGGAAGTGCAAGGTTTTACCAAATTAAATGCTTTGTATCTTTAAACGATTTTTTTTTTTTTTACGTAGCTATATTACGAATACACAATGTTGACTTAAACATTAAAACAGACACTTTTATTCACATTCCATAACATTGTGGAGAATGAAAATACAATGTTTCAGTTTGTACTACCTGCACACTGGTCGAGTGTTACGACCGTGCTAGTGTGTGACTACGTTTGAACGAGCATCCATTGTTGCTCAATGAAACAGCAACCATCCCCGCATATTACACGTAAAGCGATGCTGAAATGCAACACACAGAGTTTTATATGAAAACCTACAATACAAGAATTTGTTCCAATAGCAGTTATGGCAATAACATCTAAGTTTGTTGTTATTCAAAAGATTCTGAGATCATGCCAACGTTAGAAAGTGTAACTATACGATTGCATGCCAAGTTTAAAATTTATATTTATTTATATAAAAGGGTTGTTTGTGAAACTATGATAATAACAGCGTATTATTAACAAAGAGAAACAAAAGAGAATAACTCTGAAACAAAAGTAAGATGTAGAATTATTATCCTGAATGAATTTTAATTTCACACATCTTGCGTCTTAAAAGTAATGGAAACAACTGTTTACATTAGATTAAGCTAGGTTATTAAAAACTTAAATGCTCACTCACTCTAATAGGCACCATAATTTGTTTCTAAGTTAAAACTAAAAAGTAATTAAAAAATACATAATTTTTGTTTCTATAATGTAGGAGCCGCATCATTTAAAATTTTAGGGTTCTAGATGCCGTTGGCTATCATTAAAAACTTTTATGAGATTGTTGTAAATTGTTCAGTGTTTCGAACGTCGTTCATTGACGTCGGAATTTGAATGACTTGTTATAATTACGTGGTTTCTTACTAATGGTAACAGTTAAAGATTTATGAAACTTGAGTCTTCCTCCTTTGTTTTAAACAAGGACGGGGATAGCGAGAACAGCAAGTTAAATATCTTGTAACATCGATTACGGGGAAGCCATGAGAGATTCCCAACACAATTTTAATCAAAAAAAAAAATTTCTTGGTGTGAAATACAAGAGCTGAAAACAACAAAACCTGGTCAGTAACTATTTCACTCAAGTAGTCAACATTAATTTCCTTGTGTTTAGCGCATCATTAATATAATTTCAAAATGTATAGTAAATAGATCTGTAAAGTCTTCATGTTATTTTAGAAAAAAAATGTTTTAGTTGCTAAGTTACCTAAAAACAGAGATCGATTTATACGTGTAACTGCCACGCTAGACATGACATCGAGACAGCATCACTTTGTATTACAAAGTTTCAAATTACTGAAGTGTCGTGGCGTTCTTGCCAAGCAGAACTGAACTAACTTCCACTGATATCTCATTATTTTATGAGACTTAGAACCTACGAAAATATTCTAGAGATCAAATAATATGTTTTAAAGGTTTTAAAAAAAAAATTCTCTCCTACATAAATAATAATATCTGGATGACCGAGCTTTACTCGGTTTTTAGTCTTTGAACGACGTTTTCTAAATATGAAACCTAGCTAGATCGATTTATCGCCCCCGAAACCCCGTTTTTTTTTGGGTGGGAAATTATCAAATAACTTCTCCCGCTCTGGGTGGAGCGGGAGGGCGTGTCAGGCTCTTACTGACTAAAACCCACCCGTGTTCCTTCGGTTGCCCTGTTGCCGGGGGCCACGATTTCCCTTTAGGCCCATATTCGCAGCCCCGGCAGGCATTGGCCCTAGCATTGGCGTGCGTGGAACACAACGCGCCGTCGACCCGGGCTTGGTCCTTATCGGACGGCAAGCTACCCATTGCTCACCGTCCGTAAGCCCGCGCCTACGGTGGCCGGAAATCGGCTTGCAATTCCCGCCTCGGGCGGCGGCTCCTCCTGCGGCGGTTAGGGGCGTGAGGGCGCGAAGTTTGCCTCTCTCTCACGCGTTCCGCCTCCTCCTTCGCGAGCAATACCACTTCGCAGGTGACGGCCTGCCATTTCCTCTCGCTCCGTACCATGGCCTGAACCAGGGCCGGACGCGAGAGATCACCGCCGCCGATCGCCTCCACGAGGACACGGCGATGCTCCGCCCAAGCCGGGCAGACCTCCACCGTATGCTCCACCGTGTCGTCCGGGCGATCCACACAATGGTGACACCCGGGCGTTTCCTCCCGCCTTATCCTGAACCCCTGAAACCCCCTGCATACTAAATTTCATGAAAATTGTTGGAGCCGTTTCCGAGATTCAGATTATATACATATATACAAGAATTGCTCGTTTAAAGGTATTAGATGATAGATGATAACAAAATTAGGAAGCTATTCATAAAACTCCCTGTATAGTAATTTAATGCAAACGTAATTAAATTCACGGTAGGTACCTATCATGGCATAGAGTAGGTGTTCGTAATATGCCGTAAATCTCTAAGGAGCCATCTCCCTCAGTGTTTCGTCGCGTCGAATTTGATTTTATTTGCATAAATAAATTAACTTTTTTGCATTGACGATGTTTTTAGTCGCTAAGGTTATTTGAGCTGGCAATATTATGGTCCCTCGACTTCATTAATCGCGCAGTAGGTAGCCATCATTTGAAAATTGTGTAACATACGTAGTATCAAGTTTTTCTGGTCAGGCGTGATGTTATGTTTTAAGACTACATGTGTAGGATAGCAGGAATTTCTCAGTAATAGCTAGGAGTCTGGATTTGTGCCCGGTTGATGGCAATAGGCTCGCCCCCAAATAACTGCCGAAACGTGATTAGATGTACGGAAAATGTTGTACTGGAATGGTTTTTCTCATATCTTCGGGGGCGTTAGCAGTCAGTTCATACTGGAGACTCTTCGTCGAGTTGGTGTGATCTTGCAGCTGGCGTTCCTCAAGGCGGTAAATTATCTCCTCTTTTGTTCGCCATTTTTATTAATCTCGTTACCACCATGCGTCCGACTGCGTATCATATCTATGCCGACGATTTGCAGCTTTACTGCCGGGCAAGTGTTGATAACATTTCTGATGCGATTGAGGAACTAAACCGGGATTTAGGTGTAGTCAAAAACTGGTCTGATCGATTTGGTGTGGCGGTTAACCCTACCAACTGCCAGGTTATCATAAAAGGCTATCATAAATCTACGTAAGTATGAGACCATGTACTTTTTTTTTTAATTTTTTTGATCTAGGGTATCTCGCAGTTGACCACTGAGGTCATGGCTGCTTAACAGGATTTTTTGTGGTTGCCTTAAGCTTCTACACTTATAGCCAGCCAGCTGTGGGGTACAAACCTCGGCTTAGAGCGTCGCTGGGGGGAGGACAGCAAGAAGGGACAGGATGGATCGAACTTAGATTTTCATCTTGATTATTATACGGGGTATTCAAAGTTACGTGCTCAGCTGTAACAACTGCTGGCACCTCGTTTTCGAGCAAGGGTCGGGGGGAGTCTCATTCCGAGTAAATGAGACCCTAGAGGACGTGGTCGCGATTGCAAAGGACCTCGGCGGCGAGGTCGGAATGACGGAAGGCGTCTGTGTTTGTGCACTGTACTGGTGGCCCTATTCTTCTCCTGGAGGAGTGTTATGGGGTCATGTGGATCGGAGAGGGTCAGCGCAGAGAGGTAAGGGCTCTGTCTATGTTGTTCTCTATTCTCGACAAACCCACTTCTCCTTCTTACTTGACTTCCTATATGCAATACTTATGCTCTGCCCATAGTAAAATCTTCGTTCCACCAACAATCGTCTTTTACGATGTTCTTCTCACCGCACTGGTTTCATTCACTCTTCTTTCTCTGTCCAGGCGGTCTTTCTTTGGAATGCTCTACCTCTGAAAATCAGGACGGCAACCAGGCGGTTGTCTTTTAAAGTGAAGGCACGTGAGCATATACGTAAGAAGTTGGCAGTAACATCACAGCGCTGATTTGCTGGATTCGTTTTCTCCTCTACTGATCGTTATTTCTCCTTACAAAATTTATTCTGTTTATACGTATGTATGTATGTATCTGTGTATTTAATCTTGTATTTTATAGTTATTTTTGAGTTATCAATCCTTTATGTTGCACCTGCCATGTTTTGTCTCTGCATCACCCTAAGGTTGACTGATAGAAAATGCCTCAACCGACTTCCAAAAAGGAGAAGGTTATATGTTCGTCGCGTATGTTTGCTTTTTTTTTTATGTATGTCCACCGATTTCTCCGTCAATTGTGGACCGATTTTGAAAATTCTTATTTTGTTTGAAAGGGTATACTTTCGAGATGGTCCCATATAAATTTTAATAACTTTGCTTCGGTAGTTTTTGAGTTAGCTTCAATAATACGTACTTTTTCCCACTTAGTATGTGGATGATTATGATAAGTTCCTGACACTGTTATTTACATAGCAGGTAGTGGTTTTCGAATTTGTGTGGGGTAGGTACTACAACTAAAAAGTGAAAAATAAAAACTTTTTACAAAAAAAACAACCGACTTCCACAAACAACGATTTTTACAAAAACGAAAATTCTAAACCAAAGACACCGACTTCCGAAATTAAAGTTATTTTTCACTTTGTAGTGTTTTTTGGAAGTCGGTTGTTTTTTTTTTGTAAAAAGTTTTTACTTGTGCATAAAGTTTTAATAAAAACATAAATAAAATGTTTCTAACTCGTAATCTGCGTCGATGCGTGTAGTGAGCTATCGTAGTGGACACAACACTTCAATAAATCATTTTGGAAATTAAAACAAATTATTCTATGCCATAATTTCATAAATCCATTAAACATAAACTAGCCGCGTTAATCGGCAGCTTAATATTTTGTTTGTTATTCATATCCCGTTTACGATGCGGTCCAATATTTTATCGGAAGCCAGGCAGCGAATTAAGAGCAATTCACATCGGCCGATTTTCCGTCGTTGGACTCTGTACGTGGTACGACAATCCAATTAATAAGCAAACCTTTCGTATTCACAGTGAATATCAAATGTTTGCACGACAGGACAGCCAATTGGTCGTTCAAATAAAATATTCATATTCGTATATTGTCAGCCATGATTGCAACACTTCGATCAGGACTTGTGTTGTAAATGTTTTTCGATGGCCCGCCAATCCACTGCCGTCAACAAAAAGTTCGAATTGCCTACAACAATTTTGTTTTGTATAACATTTTTTATTGTTTTTTTTGTTAGTTCCTATAGGAGAATAGATGAATGCAGACCTAAAATTAATTTATTTATTTGCTCTCATGCACATCACACATTTTACAATATTTTACGGTGTTTGTACAGTACCGACCAAAAGTCCATGAGCAATCTCACAAAGCAATAGACTGACGCTTCGGTTTGACTTACGACCTTCTTCTATAAGTTGTTACAATACTGTAGACACGCACATTACACACACACACTCACTTTCTCTGCAACCAATGACTAGTTCAATAATCATCATTATTCGTTTTTAGTTTCATTCGTCTTGTTCACATAAATATTAAAGTTTAGCAGGTAGACCACAAAAAACTAAGTAAATTATTTCGATTTCTGTGGGGTAGATGCAGATTGTTACGAGTATTTAATTAATAGAACTTTTTTGGTTCGTGGATAATATTGGTGACGAGTATTTAGCGCAGTGTTGTGGTTATTATTATCAAAAAGCAGGCATAAAATATATTGAAGAGATCAGATCAGATCAGAGAATATTATTGCGCTGCGTAAAAGTGAAGTGAATATCTAATGAAACCGGACTAAGTGTGAGTGTTATCATTTAAATATTTCATATTTTACTAAACATAAATCTTAATCAAGGGTATTGTTGATAGAACAGAGGTATTGTTGAGACAGAAGATGCCTTTAAAGTTTTAAATTCATTGTGAGGTTTAATTCGATTAGTGAATAATAAATAATAAGGTATTATGTGTAATAAAAACAATGTTTTTCTTTGTTCTAGAGAAATACTGTGAGGGTTAAGAGATATGAGGAAGGGGCTTATTATCGAGTAGCAGCGACGTCAAATGGTGAATGAAACAAATGGTTTCATACCAACGAGATATTTTGCTGAATTATTAAAAACACGTCATTATGAACCGTTCGCCGTGCACTCTGAAGGCTTGCATCACTGAAGACCAGCTAGAAAACCGTTTTTGACCTTAAAATATTGACCATACCAACTTAATAAACAACAGATTCGTTATTGCATGAATTTATGGTAACGAATTTTTTAAGCACGTTTCAATAGGGTGTTTGTCGTATTTCTTGCAGATATACCGAAATTGTTTAATATTATTTTAGTAATAGTATTATTTTAGGATTAAAATTTGAGGTTTAGTTTCAATCTTCTTTTCGTAAAGAAAATGAATACTTAAGCTTTAACCTCAATAACAACCAATATTTACTAAAGTCAAATAAAATGTAAAATAATTAATACAAATAAAATATAAACAAACTGCCCATATTTAACCTTAAAATTACCTATTCTGTAAGTAGTTTTTTACATTTTAAGTAGTCTAATATTCTTATTTATTACTTAATTACTTCGACCATGATCAAAGCTTAATGTTTATGGTGAAAAAATCCATTAAAAATTTAAAATATTTTAAATATGTCAAAATAATACAAACTGCTTCTAGTTTCTTGACATCTATTTCACATCTTATTCAGCTGAAGTAATGATAAATAATTGTAGCAGTGTGTTAACTTATGTAAAATAAATATAACGAATAAACATATTTTTTTAATTTTGTTATCATATATCACGCATTTTTTATTCTAAAACCTTTATTGCAATAACAACATAAAAAAGCAGCAATATTAAAAAAAATATTATTATCGAAAACAAAAATAATAATATTTGCAAAAAACCGCACTGTGTTTTACGAGATTAGAACCTGAGGCAGTTTGATTTCCATACCAACGCTTAACGCTTTCTGCTATCTGCACTTGTTAAGTAACTATCGAATTTTAGCAATGCCATTAACTGGTCAAGTTCACGCGCATAGTGCGTGTGTGCTAGCATGTTTAAAGCGACGGAAATATATTGTTGTTTCGTGTAGAACAAAACTGCGTTATCTGTGGTGTGTGTATCGTGTTGCTTACACATACAAATGTACGAGCTATACCGCGTGTTCACAGCAATATGACTCTTAGCGTGCTCATGCACTTTTGAGCGCTTACTGTACATGAACCCTGTCAGTGCACTGTAAAGCACAATGTTGGTTTGCTGTTGAGTTTGTGAACATTAAGTTATCATAAATTGAGTCAAAACTTATGAAAATATTATTAAATACATTTCAGAAATAAAAATACATGTCAAGACGTCGATATGATCCTCAATTATTTATCAGCACTCTTCACCGTCATTGACAGTCATATTCTATCCACTGCCGAAAAAAGATCTAATTGGTTGGTGCCATGCTTAGGAAAGCATCAGAAGCAGTCTGTGTATCTAATCGCGGTTCTTTGTGAATATTGTCAGTTTTCCTCTCTCAGGCGATAATTTACCCACTCCACATTCAACATGACGGTAACAGATGCCTAATATAGCTTTAAACCTAATCAAACCCATTCTGTGAATACTATTAGGCATTCATTAAATTCAGTTCAACAAGCATTCACCGCATAACGCAAATGTAGCTCAATTGTCTCTGTATTGCTTCCGATATCGAATAATGTTCCCATCATATCATTATCATTCGCTGACATGCCCAGTATTGCATACCCATTCGTATGAGTACATGGACTTATTTCATCATATGTGACCATTTACCGCCGGTTTTCATCTGTATTTACGGCGTAATATATAATGTACATCAGTATTCTAACCACAACGTTGTGAGCTGCGGCCTAAGACAAGATCTGCGGGCAATCATGACAATTGTGGGGTCTCATTCTCTCGGTTTTGTCGGAGAAATAACAAATTGCTCGGTCGCGGTTGCCTTGATTTCCCACAAGATTACCTCAATGAGGGTAAGAAGTCAACCGCACTCTCGCGATGTTTCTTCTCCTGTTTATAATTTTGTGTCTCGGCTCATCAATCTCGTAATGTATGGCTTGAATATTTTATCAGCTGTGCTTTGTTTTTCTGCAACAGTGACGCGAGTGATGTTACGTCTGATATTCAGGAAAATTCAGGTTTGTCGGTGACGTTTTGTCTTGTATCTATGTAACGTAATCATACGGTCGGGTAACTCAAGATTTCATAAAAGAACCTTTGAGACAGTCAGGGACAAAATTACGTTAGTTCGCGAAAATAATGCAACGAAAACGCGCAGCGTGCCAAAAAATCACAAACATAAACTTTAGACTACATCCGTACCTAGAATATAAATTTTAACATAATTAGTTTCTGATCAAGCTTGGGCATACTTAGAACAGATAATTATATTGCTTGTATCTAATCTTGTACTAACATCACGTGCATACAAATTGGTAATTTCAAGCAACAAAAAAAAAGAAACAAATATATTTGTCACAGAAACACGTGCACATAAAAATATAAGTAAGTTAATTGGAACAAAAAACCAAAATAGATCTCAGCATGATTTAACACATGGCTAAATCTTAATCATTTGAAGTTTTGCCATGATCTATTAAAACCATTGAATTTTTCAATTTACATATTCATGTTCATATATTCGTAATTATTTGACCCAGTGCTTCAGTATTGCAGCGAATTTGAAATGGATCTATTTACAGTTATTAATCACTTGAAATGAAATCCTACTCGAATACTTAAAACTAAAATACATGATAGATTTATTCAGCTATGTTATTTGTTCAGTGATTCTTAAGATTAGTGTTTTGTATTCTCTAGAGGATGTTTAGTACTTACCTACACTAATATCCTGGTAATCAACATTATTACACGTTTCCTACTTGGTAAATCCGGGAAAGTAGGAGTTCCGAATTTACAAATTGAATAAAGAAATAGATCATCCCTTGTTACCAGCACTGGAGCGGTCTATAATCTGACTAGCTGTTGCCCGCTACTTCGTTTGCTAACAAACTTTCATCCGTCGTTGAAGCTTTCAGGGTAATAGATTATTGAAAATTCTTGTTTAATACCTTTACACTAAGACCCATATCTTCAAAATATCACGTTTTTTTTTAAGTCGTGAATCAGTCCGTCAATCTATAAGAACGTTGGCATTCCAATCTCAGTCTCGCGATTCTCGTACTTTAAAAACGTTCAAACTGAAGTCACCTTCTCATCTTCTTCTCGACAATAATGTCTAAAAACTGTCAAAAATGTTTGTAAATACAAACATTTTTGACAGTTTTTAGACATTATTGCATTCCAATCTCAGTCTCAATCTGTCAAAATACAATCAATTTTGATTGTATTTTTGGCCTTCAGGTAAGTGACAGAGTTGCTTATATGAATTGTAAAGCCAGGTACGCACTATAGGTAACAATTGTCGCGCAACACGTGACGCTTGACACGTTTGGCAACGTTGTATAATATCACGTGACTTTGCTAGCGGGGGAACGATACTAAACAAAAGAAAATCGTTTTGTGCCTATTCGTCAAGTTGTAAAATATTTTACTCAAGTTTCACAAAATAAAAATAAATCTAAAAAAAATACTTCTTCTACGTGCTTGTATTTAAATTCTGCAACAATTAACGTAAATGCTAAATAAGACCATTTCTGCAACCTGTCGTAAGGACACGATCGTGGAATGACAGGTCACTTTAAGCTCACTCGGTGAGATTTTATAAAATAGACCGACTGGTTATCTTTACTTAATATGTACTTATAGGTAATTGTATTGACATTGGAACAGAACGCGTACCTACAGAAAGTTAAATTGATAGGCCAAGAGGATGGTTTTCAGCTTATTTCTGAGGTTCTAAAAATGTGAGTAGGTAAGTAAGTAGATTAGTTGTGATTTCTGGCTTTTACCCACCCACGTCTCCGCCTACGCACAGATGATGTACTAGAACCGTTTATGTACCTTTACCCGGTTTCTTAAAGCCCGATCACGTGTGTGCTCAGTATAATATATTATCTACTGTCAAAACTACTTATTGTTTATGAATATTGCGATTGCTTGACCGCTTTGACAAACAGCCATATATCACTTTATATGATATGTATTTCATATTTCACTACGGATCAAATTAAATCAGGGTTACCATATTCGCAGGTTATGAGAGTGCAATGGTAAGAGGAGATACCACAATCCAAAAAATACAGTTAACATCATATGTATGCGTCACTTGTATTAATTAATTTACTTTTTAATGCTATTCGTAATAGCGTATTGATTATTTTTACAAGGTCGAAATTCCTTTGCTATTTTATCATATTTCCGTAATGCCGTCACATCTTTCTATTTACGTTGTGAATTTTTATATTTAATATTTTACTTTGGCAGTCATTCATAGAAAATATAATAAATATGTCAAGATAAAATCTGCCGTTTGGGTACTATATGTAGGTAAAAATTGAGTTACGAGAAACTGAGATATTAATTAAGGTGAAATAAAAGAATAGCCTCCCGTAGTATACCGTTATTAATTATCTGTAGCCGCTGTTAACCTCACATTGGGGTAACATTGTAATCACTTCAAGGGTAGCCGGGCTTCGAGGATAATATGTCTTCATCTGTTAGTCCGGGGTGGAATGCTTACGCAATAAAAATTCCATGTTGACGCGTCTCCCTACTAAATTACTTTTATTAACGTCTACAAGCTTTAATCTCGATCCTTTTCGATGTTGCCCTCTTTATTCGTTACCGGTCATTGGAACTTTAATTTTCATATTGGGTAACCAGCACTAGGTATATTAGTTTGGTAACGTCCTGGAACCGGACACTGGGTATACCTAGTTACTCCCTAAATGAGTTTTCCTTAGTTAAATTGCTCACCCTCGGAAAATCTAGGTTCTTTTTAGGATACACTTTACAAATAGGTACACAGAACCGTTATTTTTTGGTGGGTAGGTCCTATATATTAACATAAACTACCTGTATAAAGCCCGTATAGAATGTGTACTGAGAAGGGAGGATCGTGACAAATTACTATTACGACACTTATTTTTCGCTTCACACGCGTGGAAAAGTTGCTGAGAATAATGATGCCAGTCATAGTGTCACATTGAGGAAGGAATTCATTTTATTTAAGTATCGTTTTATTTACTACACAACGTCCGTAATATTGTCCGAAGTTTTGGGTGTACCTACCTATCTTTTATGGTCACATATAGACGTGTGTGTGTAAATACAATGTTGATATATCTGTATAAACATTTTCCGGCAGCAGATTCATCCGCCTGATATCTTTATAAATTACTAGTCTATATTACTTAGTGATAATATAGCATTCTACTGGTGAAAGAATTAAAAAAAATCGGTTCAGTAGTTTTTGAGTTTATTCATTACAAACAAAAATACAAATCTTTTCTCTTTATCAGATTATGTAGATGTGGAAAAGTATAGCCAAGTGTTGATCAACGTGTTTATAATATAAACCCTTAAACGTCCGTCGAACTTGGTGATGTCGTAAAATTGACATCAACAAGACGTATTGCACGGTTGGTGACCGAAAAAAAAATCTGCTTCCTAGGCTGCCTTCGGCACCATCAATATTGTCATGATTCCTTCCTCCTGATTGCTTCTTTTTTTATTTTCAATAGTTATAATATCACTTTGTAATAGTCAATTGTTGTTGAAAACAAGATCAATTTCTTCATAATTAAAACTACGTTTTTAGCACACCTCACGTGAAGCGACCGCCTTTTCCATAAACGGGACATAATTACTTTATGTCGTTACGACGCTCCGGGAATTTATCGATAGTCTACCACAGAGTTTCGCAAAAAATCACCCCTAGACCTACACAGCAGCTTAAATAATAGTTTTTTTCCAGATAACGTATCCATTATCTGATTTGTGTAGTCATAAATAAAAGTTAGAGTATCCGATCATTACTCTCTACTTACCTAATTAAAGCTGGAACCATTACATCAGTATTCGACAAAGCCGCATTTTTCTCAATTCATTAGAAAAACTTTTCCATTAGTAATTTGGCATTCTTTGTGGGGCAGATCAGAATTGATACGAGTAACATTTACTGCTGAATCAGTTACATTCCGTTGTGTAGTAACAACGGGTCACCCCTCTACGCATCTAAATAGAACATCTCTTTGTGAAGCTAGTCTATAAATCAAAAACAATTGGCCCGTTCTTTGCAGTTTTTTTATTTTTCTTTTTTGTGAGAACGCTGGTTCGTATGATAAGCACTCATCCACAAAATTAGGTCTGGTGTTTACACAGATATGGCAATAAAATGCAGACGAGTACGCAATCCCATGTAAGTAGGTATTTATGTGCGGCATATTGGAAATAATGGATGCTTACGTCGATCCTGTGTCTCTACTTAATTATTCAATCGGAATACTAATATCTCCTCGTCCGAGCTCTGCACATCCTCAGGAAAAGCGATCTTTTCTGCTCTTTCGTAACGGTGCACATAAATTAACGGTTCCTCGATTAAGCACCTTTAGACGGTGCAATAAAATAAATTCACCCTTCCAGCATCCACTCACTACGATAGGAATATTGATTTCGATTCTTTTACGTGTATAATTTAATGGAAAATACAAAACAAATTCGCTTTTTTGACATTTGTAGCTACTTAACATTTTAATTTCTTTGTTTACTCATGGAAATAATCACCAGCATCGTTACTGTAATATCAACCACATTACACGGCGAATATTCTGCATAACCATCCACTAAAGCGCGGATTACGAAAGATGAGGTGTAAGAACGGCACCGCGAAGCTATAGGTAAATAGCTCGCGTTTGCAATTCAAGATTTTTCCAAATAGAACAAACAGCTCAACGTTTGTGAAAACGGTTCTATAAATATTTAAAAATCCTCTTCTTCGTACCGAGTCGTAAGACGATTTGGCGTCTTTCTATTGGACAGCTACGGAACGTCGCACTGTTCGTATTTAGTTGGAACGTACTCGAGTAACAATCGCTTAGCGTTCAGGTAATGAGTGGTTTTGGTTAAGTAAGTAGGTAGGTACTTATGAATCAAGCGGCAGATAAATGTGGATGTTTATCCAAGTCATCATCAGCGAGTTGCTTCATTGCTTGTAGAAAAGTCATTTTAATTTATTATGAAAATGACATGATGATGGGCAAGTAGGCCTAAAATACTCAGTTTTAAAGAGTGGTCTGGAATATTTAATTTATTTAGTTAGGTAGTAAGAACTGTTAATGTAGCCCCAGAGTTGCACTGAGTAAGTTAAAGTACTCTCCTCCGGTTGTCGCTATCCTGCTGGTACAAGTCTCGGCAACTTTTTAATTGGCCAGCCTTACAGATTGAAAAAAACTCAAGAGCCCTTTTGACTTAATTAAATTTACTCTTTAGCCAGTGAAACAAAATAGAGCCAGTTTCATTCAATGTTGTCTATTCGAAGCGGACATAAACAAAAACCTAATTAGATGAATGAGTTTGACAACCGGCTCACTTTGTTGTATTTTGAATAGCTATTTTTATTTTCTGCTCTCAAAACCACTCTCCAATAGAACATTTTTAATTGCCTCTCAAGCGCAATGATTACTTTTAAAGCAAATATTACAAAGCCGCTAATCCGCCTTTACAATATCCGCGTTCATTTAATTTCTACAAACGTAGTCAAGCTTCTATTCACAGGCACTCAAACTAGAATTTCGTTAAGTTAAATATCACGAATTTAATCCGTGGTGAGGCACTCTCCCGGGGGCTCATAAAATGTTGAAATGAAAAGCTTATTTGAATTAAATCCTTTGATACAAGCTTCCGATTCAGTACTGTGATGAACCTTGATGAGAAATGCGGTTCAGCTTGGTTACAATTATTATTATTGGTCGTTTAATCAACGTCTTGTGATATTGATAGGACGCGGAGATTGACCTTAATAACTTTGGAAATTACTGATTCGTATCGAATTGACTTTTTCTAGAAGGGCTTAGCTACTTATTTTTATTAAAATCCATAAAACTCGTTTTATCTCTTTAATTTGGGTTGGTAGAAGAATCGTTTAAGACTTGTTTGGATTAGAGCGTAGTTACGGTGTGTATTTGTTCGAAAGCAGACTGTTGAATCGCTGAGCGAACTATTACGACACAGGATGCTTCCTGTCCCGTTGTTTGCGTATGACAAGCTGATTTTGTTCGGTAATCCGATTCGTACTCAACTTGAAATCGCCGGCGTTGCGTAAACCGTTGAACAAGAGAGTGACGCGCGTATGATCGTATTAATTACCTAACAAGTGCTGAGCTAAGTGTGTTATTAAAATGTTACAGATGATGGAGCTAAACAAAAAATATTGAAAATAATATTATCATTGAAGTATATTATAAATAATTTCAAGCACCTACCTATTACGCTTATTTGATTAGCACTTTCGACTCCATCCACTATTCATAGAACTCATACGCCATACATATTGGAAGTGAACCCTTCGGGAGGGTCATCGGCATTACGTTTGTGCTAAAGTTAACCCTCGGGGAGAGTCAACGGCATGAGGTTTTAAACCGTGTTATAAAACATTGAAAAACGTAGTAAAGTAGGTAGTCTTTTCAGGGGGTTTTCTCGCTATACTTACTATACTTAGTATTTGTTCATGAGGTGGGGACGTGAAATAATAAAAATAAGAATAGCACGTTTTGGCCCAACCTTTTAAATTTTTTGTGAATATTTGTAACCGCAAAAATAGTTTTCCACTCCTGAAATACTGGCCTCCAGACAATATTTTTTTTTTTTTAACTTGGATTTTAAAACCAACACATCCATACTTAATACTATAAATTCAAAAGTAACTCCGTCTGTCTGTCTGTCTGTATGTTACTTTTTCACGGCTGAACCAATGAACGGATTTCGATAAAATTTGGCAAGGTTATAGATGGCATCCTGGAGAAGGACGTAGGGTACTTTTGTCTCAAAAATAATCCTAAAAGGAGCCTAAGGGGATGAAATGGTTTGAATGGGGGACCCAGCATTTCTTAAGTTAGGGATGTGAAAATTTAAATTTATGCTTTTGGTAAGAAATAAAGAATTACGCGTTTTGTAAAATCATCCCCCAAAGGGGCAAAATAGGGGAAGTTTTAATTTTTTTTTGGGTCTTCTTTTCAAGAGATTTAAGGGATTGGAAATACAGCCAAAAGTCCGTATCTTGAATTAACATTTAGTTTTTATTACATTATTATCGGCCCACTCTGTCAAAAGTTATTACAATTTAAAGTCATAAACTAACCTTTCTAACATGTATGTAGGTGGTCATTGGCGGCACTAGAGTAGGTATTACAAATTAATGATAATAGTAAAATGAATGATTAGTATTTTAAGTAAGGCATCTAAATGCTATTAAAAAACCGGACATGTGTGAGTAGGACTTGCGCCCTGATGGCTCCGTCTCAAAGCTGTGCTTGCTCGGCTGCCCGAATTTCCAAATCCGTAGTGAAGGACAAACTTAACTTTTCGATTGAAAAATAATTTTTAATAGAGTGTAGAATACCGATTTGAATGAAATACAGACTTTATTTCAAGACACGGCCTATGAAATTTTGATCCCAGATTCAAGAACAAACTTAACTTTGCAGTTCATACTTATATAACTATAAATTACCAATTTTCGGATTTTGCTCTGTACTTGACCATGCTTCTCGCTACTGGGCTCTTGCTACTGGGCCAACGGGAAGTACTAAATAGGCTTTGGTTTATTTGCGAGTGTCATAATAAGTAGCCGTATTTTTTTTATTGCGTTGTCTTGGAAGTTTGATTTTTGTTACAGATCCGAGGGACCGTAGATCTAAGGCTAAGCGCGCACTACGAATTTTAATCGTTGCAGTTAATATTCGCCAATCTGTGAACAATACCATTAACTAGAGTCCGCACAATGCCAAAATAAACCATTTGCGAGTGCGCGTAGGAATTATTTTCGTTTACGATTTTATTTTGCAGTATAATAATCACAACGATCAAAATTCGTAGTGCGCGCTTAGCCTAAGTTTTTGATACCTATTTCAACTAGATGCCTCCACGCATTCCTGAAAAAAGGGTCTTGACAGACAACGAAGTCATCCTTTAAGGGTTTCCATTTTTCATTTTGAGGTACGGAACCCTAAAACAGATTTATTATCTGCCTGTTACCTTTTACTGCCGTAACGGCCGAACAGATTTAGATGAATGGCATACGGATAGGCCATGACCTGGGTCAGGACATAAGATAAGTACTCTGAATCCCGGTAGTACGTTCCCGTGGGATATTTTCCGACATCCACGCGGGTAAAGCCGCGGGCAAAAGCTATTGTTAATTAATCAAGTTACAGTAAGCTTACGTTTTAATAATTATTAAATAATATTTTGTAACAATAGACCATTTTTTGTTTTTTTTTTGTTTTTATTCTTACCTAGACTAAACAAAGTAGAGAAGCCTAGAGGGCAACAGACAGGACAAGACACGGTTTTATTAATATTTAAAGGTCACTTGTCAAAAGTAAAGAAATTCAATACAAATACTAAAAGCTAGTGTATCTAGCTTTCAGAGAAAGAATTATTAATAGAATTTGTAAGAGGCATTTTCCAACAATACTCTTGTAGAAAAATGTCGAAGTAATACAGCCCCGACATTTTGACGAAGATACTTTTCAAGAGTTGATGTTATTGAAAATACTTGCAGCGCTGAAGTCACGAAAGCTCGAAGTAAAATTTAATGTTGCCAGCAATAATAAAGAACTGACTAAGAATGAAAACTTACTGGCTACCTGTCCCGAAGTAAAATATTCGCATTTCAAGTGAATTTTCCGCTAAAGTAATAAATATTTTCTTGTGACATCTTTTCTTCTTCAAATAGAAAGTTCAGGTAATGGTTTATTAAACCATTTTGTTTGATGAGGCAAATAGAGCATGCCTTCAATACTTATGTCAATATAATTTTATTGATGCCTCATTGGTCTAGTGTTCATAAGTCTGGCTGATTAGCATGGGGTTGATGGTGACGAGATGAAAGATTTCTGTTACTAAAAAGTTTTAACAAAAAAAGAAAACCACCGATTTCCAAAAAAAAAACCACTACTAAGTAAAAAATCATTTCAATTTCGGACGTCGGTGTCTTGTGTCTTTGGTTTTGGATTTTTGCGTTTTGCTACCGACTTCCGATATGAAAGTTATTTTTCACTTTATGGTGTTTGTTTTGGAAATAAATTGTTTTTTTTTAAGTTTATATTTTTCACTTTTAGTTGTGGTACCTTTTTTTTTTGGCTTGGGAAATTATCAAATAACTTCTCCCGCTCTGGGTGGAGCAGGAGGGCGTGTCAGATTCTTACTGACTAAAACCCACCCGTGTTCCTTCAGTTACCATGTTGCCGAGGGCCACGATTTCCCTTTCGGCCTTATTCGCAACCTCGGCAGGCATCGGCCCTAGCGGACCCCGTCAATACTGCTGACATCTTTTTGAGGCACGCGTGGAACACAACACGCTATCGACCCGGGCCTGGTCCTTATCGGGCGGCGAACTACCCATTGCTCACCGTCCGCAAGCCCGCGCTTACGGTGGCCGGAAATCGGCTCGCGATTCCCGACGCCCAGAGCGTCCCCTCCTGCGGTAGTTAGGGGCGTGAGGGTGCGAATTTTGCCTCTCCCCCACGCGTTCCGCCTCCTCCTTCGCAAGCATTACTACTTTGCAGAAGGAGTTGACGGCCTCCCATTTCCTCTCGCTCCGTACCATGGCCCGAATCAGGGCCGGACGCGAAAGTTCACCGCCGCCGATCGCCTCCACGAGGACATGGCGATGCTCCGCTCAAGCCGGGCAGACCTCCAGCTTATGCTCCACCGTGTCCTCCGAGCGATCCACACAGAGGTGACACCCGGGCGTTTCCTCCCGCCTTATCCTGAACAGGAACCTCCCGAAACAGCCGTGTCCGGTGAGGACCTGCGTCAGGCGGAAGGTGAGGACGCCGTGGCGTCTCTCTAGCCACTCCTCAAAGAGGGGTCTTATCGCCGCAATTGTGGTGTGCCCAGCGCTGGGTTAAAACAATCGCACTCTCCATGCTGCCATGAGATCCCGCCGGAGCTCTGTCCGCTGTACCGCGACTTCTTGCGGCATCGGAGTTAAGCCCCGGCGTTTCGCCTCCTCGCGCCCCTCCCAAATGTGCGCAAGGACCTTTGCCTCCAGATCCCATGGCGGTAATCCGGCAAGGAGGCTCGCCGACTCGCAGGAGACCGTGCGGTATCCTTGGGCCATCCGGATGGCCATGACCCTCTGGGACGCGTTCAACCGGCGGGCTAGTTGTGGTACCTGCTATGTAAATACCAGTGACAGGAACTTATCATATCATCCACATACTAAGTTGGAAAAAATACGTATCGTTGAAACTAACTCAAAACTATCCAAGCAAAGTTAGTTAAAATATGGGACCACCTCGCTCGAGAGCAAACCATCACAAGCAAAAAAAAATCAAAATCTGTCCTTAATTGACGGAGAAATCGGTGAACATACAAAAAAAAACAAATAAACGCTACGAACATAGAACTTCCTCCTTTTTGGAAGTCGGTTAAATATTAAATTACCCACCAGACCAAAAGGTAGACATTTATTGTAGACCAGTCACTGTAGACACAAACAAAAATCACGTTAGATTGGAAAAAATTGCACACTTGGTTTTACACTATCCTAACAACATCCCAAAAAACCAGTGCAGTGCAATTTTTTGCGACCTACAATGTCTTAAATGACTGGCCCATTGCTTACTCAAAGTATTTCAAAAGTGTAAATATCACAACAGACAATAATATAGTGTATGTTGTTCAGACACTTTGTCTACTAACTATAAATATTTAATTACTTGAAATCTGTCTACAAATTCTAAAACTTCACAAAAGGTAAGAATTTCCTCGAAAAAATCCTTTGTAAATTGTCATCCGACCCCAAAAGGGACGGTCAGACGATAAACAAAATAAGAACACTTTTACGACATTAATTTTGTTAAGAATATCATAATTCATTTAACTGCCCTGTCTCATAGCTATTCCGGTGTCATTTTGTTGAGGTGTATAAACGCGCCGAAACTCTCCGTGGAGAAGCAAAGTGAAATAATATGAAAATCCTATTCTTTTATGAATTATTTATGTATGCTACGAGATAATATTCTAAGGGAATAAAGGGCAGATCCCTTTCGAAGAATATTAAGTCTTTACAGCTCATAACTAGGGCCACGTAACCTTGAGCTTATACACCAAGTTGTAACATCATTAGACCGCTACTTGATTTGTGTCAAAGTCCTAATCTTGATTTAAATTCAAATAGGTTCTTTGTTCGTTCATAATCGATACTTTTCTTTCGAAAAGCCTTCTCGGTATCAAACAAAGAGGATTTAATAACTAAAGATTTATGCGGACACTGGCCACTCTGCATTATAATTAATATGGCAGGTTTGAGGTTTATCACGATTCACGGCTCTGCCGTTCCGGCTTGGGCCCAATATCCAGTTGGTGATTTTCGATCGGACAACTAGCAATTCTATTGAAAATACTGAACTTTGGAACATATTTAATTCCGATACAGGCCATGGATGCAGATTATGCGTTCTTCCTGGTTGTCTTTTATAACGATGCATTTTTAAAACATGCTTACACATAACAGGAATGAGGCGGTTGCTTGACTACAAGATCTCCTTTAACAAATATATTTTAAATTGTATAAATTCCGACAGACGGTACAATAGGGTTATTATACGATAGAAAGGTACGCGCACCGCTCGAGCGGTTGCATAAAATGTATTCCTCTTGCTACCAACAAAGACAACCCTTTTATTCTTTTCTGTCGTCGCGGTTGTAATTCTCGTCTTTTAACAAATGGAAGACATTATCGCTGTGTCTGGCTTTTGTATAAATTCATGTAAAAATAAAGTTAGTAAAAAAGTTAAAGCGCTTACGTGGCGCTCGCATTTCAAACGTAACGGATATTTGTAAACGGACAAAAACTTCACGGCGCGACGTGCGATGCGATATTTGTGCTCTGAAACTTTTTCCATGAGGAATTGTGAGTTTTTGACGTCATTTCTCGTAATAAAGCGCTGAAGCATGCAGGACGGCATTCGTTTGGCGCGTGGTGTAAACAGGGACATCATAATACGATGTGGTAAGGACTGAGCTCTCGAGAACGAACCTGCGCTATCGACATCTCGGAGGCGCGCGTTCATCACGCCCTCTTTGAAAGTCATCGGCTCCTCTTCAAGCGGGCACTCGAACCGGCTAATAGTTCACAGGCGCTCATTAAAATTACACGAGTGGCTGGAATAATGTGATTCCTGTTGAGAGCTAACTGACGAAAAGGAGACTGAAGGTTAGCTGTGTAGATGTTCAGTGGTAAAGACCACTGAACATCTACACAGCTAACCTTCAGTCTCCTTTCATAAATAAAGTAAAGACTTTATTTATGTAGAAATCATTACCGTGTTGAAGAGAGAAATAGAGAATTTCATATTATACAGTGTGGGTAAAAAATCGTGGATCAAACGAAACAGGGCGATATTTGGGGTTATTTGCAGAAAAAAATATCTCTGTGGCAGAGCCCTAACTTATCTTCTTAAACGTTATGACTATTTGTTTTTTTAAGAAAATATTTTTTTTTTAATAATAGGCAATTACCTATTTTAAAACAATAAATGGTGTTTAGTTGCTTCTAGGAAATGTATCATCACTACAAAAGTGCTTTTATGACAGTTGGTAACATGATTTATGAGTATTGTCACTTTTTAAAATATCTTTTAAGTCTCACGAAAAATTATTTGTAAAATATTAATATTTTTTACTGCAAATAACCCCAACTATCGCTCTGTTTCGTTTGATCCACGATTTTGTACCCACACTGATAATATGAAATTCTATATTTCTCTCTTCAACACGGTAATGATTTCTACATAAATAAAGTAAAGACCACTGAACATCTACACAGCTAACCTTTTTTACCCACCCTTTTTACCCACCCTATATATTTGTGTTTTTTATAAGGCAGAGTTGAAGGTAGAGAAAAGAAATAGGAAATATCTGTAGAATTATAAGTTTCCAGCAACTCGAGCCGACCCCGCGTCCGATAACGCAGCCCGCTCAGTGCGTAGTTTTCCGTCGTTCAGTTATAATAAAGCACAGAAGTTGCTAACAAAGAGGGGCGCTGCAACTTCTGACGTTCCTGAATACAGCCCTTATTTATCGCTTCCCGTGAGATTACCATACTACCGCATAAACAACGACACAGATTACCTATAATACTTTTGGACGCGTAAAATTTCACGCTTTGCCCATCCTTATCGGGATGAAAAGTGTACAGAGAGATGTTTGGTAGTAAAAAAAATATATTAAGGTGTATAAAAATATGGGCGAGGTAGGTTGGTATTTTATAGGGGTTTACTAATAGCACTGAGATAAGTAGGTATAAAATTTTACCAAACATATTTGTGAAAGTGTTTTTATACTGTAATTTATTTAAGGCTGTAACACGCCTTTTTTTGCATGTCAGAGTTATATTTCCGAACAAAAAAATTCTGAAAGAGTCACATTAAATATAAATAATAAACAATCAAATAACTGATGCGGAACTCAATATTGTTTCTTTGTCTCCACTTACCAGTCTTTGTTCATATCTAATAGAGAAAGTACCATCAAAGTGTTCAGTAAATCAAAGGAAATACAAGTCGGGACACACGAGCGTGGAACCCGACGAACAGGGAAACGGAACCTGCACGGATGTCGTGTATAACCTTCCTATCAGTGTGTTCCTGAACTTATCGAGCACATTAAAGCACTTTGGTTATGAAAGTTTTCGATGCGATGTTTAGGAAATCGTGGATTTAAGTACGTTTTTTTTTCTATTTAACCTAGCAAATTCTACTTTTTAAGTTAGTTTCTATGTTCATAATATACTTAAGTACTTACATTCCTTTAGACGTATGTGATTAGAGGTTTAAGTTGCAGAAACATATCTAGTTTTGACATTACATTTAATGTTTTTCCTACTTTAATTGCAAAATTTATTACAAAAAAACAACTAGTAAAAAAGTTAAATAGTATTTTTTTATTTATTGCTATAAAATCACATATTTTTAGCATTTTTTTTATAGAACGAGCAATTTTTGTTCTTAGAATTATGTAGAAGGAAATAACTTTAATAAAATAACTTGATGAGAATCGTACTCGTTAACTTGACTAATGTTTACTTTATACATAACTCAGTTAACCCTCAAATTATAACTAAAACATGAATAAGACAGAGACCGAATGATAAAATAGAACGGACCATAGAGATTACAAATTCATCGCAATCGCAACAAGCTCACTAGCTACTTGGTCAAAACTGCCGGTATTGAATGGCAACGTTGGGCGAAGCGGTGGCTCGAAACCACAAGCCGTGCTCTTTTTTTGAAAGTATTATGTAGGATTATTTATTTATTTAAACTTCTCACACACAAAAAGGTACAAAGGCGGACTTAATGCCATAGGCATTCTCTACCAGTCAACCAAGGGTGGTGAAGAGATTAGATGGCAGGTGCTCTGTTTGAGAGGAACAAAGAAAAAATTATTAAAAATATATCATTAGAAATAAAATGTAGGAACAACAGTACATAAATAGGTTATAACTTATAATACACATACATACATTTAATATAATATATATCTATAATATATATATACAAATATACAAATTCAAGGGAGAGAGGTGTTGAGATGACTCTACTCTATTTATTTTGAAAAAAAAAACTGCAATTTCCGCTTAAATGCATATCGACTGGTGGCGGAATGGACTGAATATGAAAGGAAGAATGAACAAAGTCAGAAGTATGAGAAGGACAAAGTAGGAGAATATTGTTAGAAGAACGCAGATTCTTAGTGTGTGAAGAACATAGATATTGGAAGTGAGACATAAGATAAGAAGGAGGAGTGAGAGAGTTGAGAAGGGAGAACAACAAATACAACAAATTCAACAACAACAAATTCAATGTTTTATCAGTGTTACCTATATTTTAAAACTTGAGGGGTGTAGACATAGTGACGCTGTCTGTAGCTACATGAAAAACGACAAACTACCAAATACTACCAACTTATTTTGTATTCAAATAACGCAGGGAATTCTGAACCTACAGGCCTACGCTAAAATTGACTATATTCAGTAGTCAGAGCGTGAAAATTACCGCTCGGTCCCTCTGTATGAGAGAAAGCCTTCGCCCTGAAGTACGCTGTTTTAGTCTAAACATACTTACCTTATTCAAGGAACCAAGAAACTGAATGAAAACAACTAAGTAGGTTCGTGAGAAGTTGTTTGTTAGCTTTTCTGAAAAGTGGTTATTAGATGATGCCCCTGGCTTCAATTACACGAAACACTAACGCTTATGGCTAAATGAGAAGTATTATCCTTTAGAGGTATGAGGAACAGGGTGTAAAGTTCACTCATCCTCTATAGAAAAGGGAGGATGAGGTTGTCGTGTCTGGCGGGCAACTACCTAACGATTGATATCGGATATAAGTTGATCGTGCTGTAAATACCGCTTGCGCGATGCAGGATTTTGTGTGACGTCAAGTTTTTGATGCGTAGTTCACATTTGGCGATGTAGATGCCGCCACAATCCTATACTATTAAATAAGCAATTTTTGTATATATATTTGTAATCACGTTCTCGAAAACGGCTCTAACGATTTCGATGAAAGTTGCAATATAGGGGTTTACGGGGGCGAAAAATCGATTTAGCAAGTCTCATATCTGGAAAATTCGCTTTCTCACTCGAGCAGAGCTCGGTCAGCCAGGTACTGTTTCTCTACACTACTTTCGTTCTCTGAATAAGGTACCTTTACCTACTGCTTAGGTATAATCTTTGAAGCACTTTCCCAAAGTCCGCTTTCCTATAAAGTCTTTTCCACTTGGCTTGTTCTCGAGAAACCTTGACGATGAGATTGTGATCTCAGTAAGCTATGTATAGTCCAGTCCCAAGTTAATCTACTATAACTATGTATCGGTAATCTGTTTAGCCAATTAGATTATCTTTGCTAGGTATATAGTATGCAAATAAAGCAATTAAAATCAATTAAGGGATTAGAACTCCTCTGGCACAATGTACCTTTAAGTATTATGTTATAATCACTCAGATTATGAACAGAGATCATGCATAGTTGGAGAATATACGTTATAATTATTTACTTAGATAGATCACACTTCTAAGAAATCATTAGCAAAGATAAACGTAGATCTACGGTCCAATTAAACATTGTCAAAAAATTTAATAGGGTTTATTACAGGGTTATTTCAAAAGTCAATCAATTACTATATCTTACAGATTTTCTTCAACCGCTTTTTGAAATTCTTGCAGAACTAAATTTTCAGTTTACGTACCTAACTCACAATGATGCCTTCAAGTATTTTTTGAACAAAAATGTTGTTTATTTGGAACAGCAATAAAAAGCTTGCCAGTATTTTTTCAATAACCTTATATTTTTTGGACGTTGATGGGACCGCAACAAGCCCATAATATGAAAGTTGCGACCGGCTTGCGGCGCCCCGCGGCGATGCCCGAAAAAACATTGTCCATTTTGTCGTTAGATTCAATTTCAGCATCACAACTCACATTCTTGTGAAAAAGGATCTATATTTTTAGTAATATAATAAACTTCCTCTATCTTGAGGAAACAAACGGCACAAGTAAAGGTATATACGTTTTCCTATTTATTTTATAGATCGAGAAAGGAATTGATTTAGCCTGTCCATCTTTTTGATAAGTTTATGCGTCTAAAAAACTAACTTTAATGGACCCAGAGGCACCTGATTCAGCCTGACTGACACTTGAATTGAAAAGGCAATAAGTAAGTAGCTTAAGGTGCTACTGAAAAGCTCGAGTAGACAAAGCCATAAGACTTAATAATAAGTCAAAGTCAAATCATTCATTTCAAATAGGCCCTTATAAAGCACTATGGAACGTAAAAATTTACAAAAAAATTGAATTGATTCTAATCGCCCCTTCCAAAAGGTAGTTTTCGTACAGAGAAGAATGGGCAAGAAACTCCACGGTTACTCTTAAAATGTTTTACAATATTTTGTACAGGTACATTTTAATTATATTTATGAAGACGATGCACCTAGAATAAAATTACTATCCACAATAGGTAAAAAGAATTAAAAATGAAGCAAAGACAGATAAATTAATTATGTGATAGATACACGGTGCTCACAAACATTGTAAAAGTAGACGATTTTCCTAAAACTTTACAGTTAATAAGTCAGTGTGTGATGAAGTAGTCATAGAATGTAAAATCAATGTCATGAAATAATAAATTATACAATTAAAAATTAGCAACCAGTTTGATTTTGTCTAGATTCTAGATTATTATCCTATGGAGCAGGACCAGCATGTTTCCAAGCATTCTAATCTTGAATATAATCCTCTAATTTGTAATATGCTTGTTTATAAAGTGTACTTTTAATATCAAAATATTTTATTTCACATAAACCTACATGGGCACTTATGAAACGTCAGAAGCTAGGTGCACGGTTCCAATTGGTCGTTTCCTATGGAGAAGAGCCGGCAAGAAACTCCACGGTTACTCTTTTAAAAATAATTGGCTTTTACAATACTTTCAAATAACAGTGTTTCTAGGTATGGGAGGACAGTGTAGGTCTTTCAATAAGTACCAAGTACTTAACAAAATAGAAAATGGTCAACAGGTCTACAATCCACTAAGCCTACAGCGTTCTCACATTCACAAAATATGTAGAAAAGAATCTATACAAAAAAAAAAAAAATAATTAAAAAAAGTAAAAAACCTATTTTAAATAAAACGCAATTATATGATTGCTATTACAACTGTAATCAATCTGAATAATTATCATGTCCACAAAAGCCACAAAAAAAAAGTATATAATGTCAAATAATAGAATAGTAAATATGTCAAGGGCGAATGTAAAAATAAATAAAAATAAAGATTTAAATAAACATGGCAATTTGGGAGCAGTTAATAGACTCTTACTTATTTATGCCGTTAATGAGGTACCAGGGAAGCCACATGTGCAGAAGGAATTATTGCCAAATTTCCTTGTCTTCAACGTAGTCTTTAATTTTATAATATGAATTCTTGATAAGGACACGTTTGATGTGGGTTTTGAACTTCCCATCCCTAAGTTCTGTCACAGACTTTGGCAACTTGTTATAAAAGCGGATACTGTTTATAAGAAATGACTTGCTTGTGTGTGTAACAATGAACACCAGCCTATTATTGTTCCACTGGCAGGGCCAAGGCCTCTTCTGAAATAAAGAAGGTACGAGCATCGATCACCAGTCACCTCGCTTGCTAAAGCCGTATTGGCGATTTCTGGCTTATATTAGGTACCTACTAAGTCCAGTTTTCATCACTATGTTTTCTTTCACCAATGTAAAAAAATTAAAGAATTACCCAAACAGCTTATAAAAAGTAAACACATCCTTATTATTTTACCAAAATTTGGATCCATTAAGCTGGGACGAAAACACAAAACATAAATAAAGCGCTTTACTTAGAAACATTTTGCTTAAAATTAAATAGGTAATGAATGTTCACAACATTGCTGAAACGATTCAACAAGCCATGTAAGTAGGAAATTTACCTCGTTTAAGCATTAAAACTATAAGCTGGGATTTTTTATCCCATCGCGGGCCTTTTATTCGCGAACTGGGGCTTACAACGCACCGAGGTACGATGGTACCTATTGGTTCACTCATGGAAGTTGTAATAAGCAAGTTATGAATATTAAATAATATGTTTTTAATAATAACATGGTTTCATTTGTAAATGTTTCAGAAACATTTGCTGTATTTGGAATACACTGTGAGGCAATCAGCATTTTTTAATAGTAACACTTAAAAAATGTTTCTCTTTTGCCCAGTTGGTCTTGCGGTGAATAGGACAGAAACCAAACCTGAGGTTATAATGTATGATTTCTGGATCAAGGCTATAATTAATATGTATGTCTTGAATTATCTTGAATTTAGATCAACTCTGTAGCAGCAGTGAGTTTGATTTGTGGCTGATAACCACCAGCACGGCGGGCTACATCCCGACATCAACCGTCAGACCACCACCAGACACAACTCCCGTCTGATCGGAGGATCCTCCCTTTTCAATGGGAGATGAGGAACTTTATACCTTGTCCTTCATGTCTTGATAAATGAAATAAATGACCCAGGTGACATGGTACTAAAAGCACTACATTTTATTAGTGCGTTCAGGAAACCGGCGAATGGCTTTCATTTGCCAGCGTTCAGTGACGTGTATTTTTTTTAAAACATTAAACATAATAACATGAAGTAGGTAGGTACCTATCGGTGGGAGCACGAGTTAATCTTACTAATAATATTATAAACGCGAAAGTTTATGAGGATGGATGGATGGATGTTTGTTACCTACTCTTCCACGCAAAAACTACTGAACGAATTTGGATGAAATTTGGCACATAGATAGTTTATAATCTGCATTAACACACAGGATACTTTTTATCTCGATATTTTTATGGGATTGAGACTTATGCGGGTGAAACCACGGGGCGCTGCTATTTTAATTTAACACAATTTTCAAGCGGTTTAATTACATATTTGAACAACGCCAGTAGTTATTATGTGTGTTAAGTGCGTAGTAAATTTTCGTACAAGTCTTGTCTTGACATATGTATACTTGTATAGTATGAGTTTGTAACTAATTGGGGTGTAATCCATCCTGGTCTGCCCGTTTCTGAAGTCATTGGAGGGTCAAGGGCCATGGCCCTTAATTTGTAACTTACCCGAAGACGACATAAACTTTACCTACATCAAATGTGTGCTCAATTTCGTTATGTTCACGCTTTTCATGCTTACGAGGGGTCTCACAGAACTGCTAGTAAGTAATTTTCCGTAATACCAGACGCCCGTTTTGTTAACAAAAATGTTTTTTTCATTGTATCTCGATTTTATTGTGTTAGATTTTCATAGTCTAGCTAGGACAAAGCCCTTTCCTTTTAAAAGATCTGACCTCTATTCTGATAAGAATTTTTTGATGAGTTATAAATTGGTTTTCGTTGAATAGATCTCGCCAGCTACAATACAAAATTACTTCTTTATTCCTGAAATATAAGGAGGAGAATCTATTAATACATAACAATTCTTTTAGAAATTAAATGTATAAACTATGTAGCACGAATAGCATGAGTCATGTAACCGCATGTTTGAGATTTAATTGGCGCGGTTTCATATTGTCCATAAACAAAACGTCCCGTTGAAACGACGACTCGTTAAACTTTTAAGCGACTTCTAACTTCCGCGTCATAATCGCAAGCACTTTTGATACATACATCCGCATCGTTATGTAACCGCTCTCTAACACAATTGTAGGAATTCATCGTTTTATATGAAGATAGTTTTGTTTTTTGGCTGTCATTCGTGAATCTTTGGCAGTCATTGCGGGTCGTTAGAAACCCGAAAGTCTGACAACCAGTCTTACCAAGGGGTATCGTATCACTCCACTGAGTTGTGGAGGTCAGATAGGCAGTCGCTCCATGTAAAATACTGGTATTCAGTTACATCCGGTTAGACTGGAAGCCGACTCCAGCATAGTTGGGAAAAGGCTAGGCAGACTGATTGAGTTGCGTTTTGTTTTTGAGAAACATGCGTTTTTCGATTCATTATTTTTATGGTGAGTTCTTCGCTTGCATATTTTGGGAATCTTCATCTAGAGTTTCTTAACAAAAAATAATGAAAACTTTAATCAATCGTATCGAAATTATAAATCACATACCTACAAACCCATACCCATTGTGTCTTAACTTATTAAAAATTTCAAGAGTACAATTAACAACTTTAACGTGAAAGAAAACATAGGGTATGTTTTTGTTCCAAGAGTTTCTAGGTAGAACACAAATTTTCAATAAAATTATAACAATCGTTCTTAGTCAGGCGTTCTAAAACAAATTCCAGCAATTAATATGTTCGTGAATGTTTTCTTATCTTTTATTCTTATCTAGACTACCTTAGTGGACTCAGTCGGGCTTTAGGCAAAGGTCAGATGCTCAATCTTCCTAACACTTAATTTATTTAGTTACAATTCATGGTAGGAGTTTCTTCGATACATACCTAATATAAGTCAGTGTTAGTGATCGGAGGTGTTAGTAGATAACTTTTTGTTATGTTTTGTGAACTTTTGTGTGTATACAAAGACCTTAGGAAAAGGTTTCAAAATCCGATAATTAAGTTGGAACAAAAGATACAGGATTTGTAATAGGTATGTTTTACTTGTGATGATGTCGTGATGACCCAGTTGTTAATGTTAAGGCCTCGCCTCTCATGTACGAGGTTTTGATTTCAAAGTACGGGCAAGTGCCAATGTGAATTTTTCAATTCGAATGTAGGTACTTTCTGAGTTTATCTTGGACATTACTGTTATCGGTGGAGTAAAACATTGTGAGGAAATCTGGACTTATAGATAATGTTAGGGCCTGCGCCTACTGGCAGCACGGCACGGATCCTTCGGCATCACTACATGCAAGCGCATACTGATTGCAATGATGCCGCGCTATCCTTAGGCATGTCGCGACGCGACTTCGCGCTCGCACGTTATTTTCATATCAGTCGCTTGCGCCTTGCGCTCCACCTTGCCTCGGCATCTCGAAGGCTGCCGAAGCATCCCGGAGAGATGCCGAGGCATTCCGAACGCTGCCGACAGCATGCCTAAGCATACCACAGCTTTGTTTTGATACCTACGATGATTATTGATTGAAATTACAATTTTATTTTCATACTTTTAAGATTTATCCCTTTTAAAAATCTCTTCCCGTGCTGCACCGTCAGAGGGCGCAGGCCCTAAGTCTGAAATCGCCAACCCGTCTTTAGCAAGCGAGGTGATCAAAGCTCGTGCGTTCTTAGTGTGAGAAGGGGCCTTTGCGCTACAGTAGGACAATAATAGGCTACTTAGATCAGGCTCTAAGTTTTTCAGTAAAAAAATAATAGAACTTTTAAACAAAGGTGATGAATTAAAATGTACCTAGGTACCTAGATACAGCAATAAAGTTATTGATAAATTGAGAATAAAGTCGTTGCCTTTGAAAGTTAATATTAAAGCGAATATAAACCTAATCGGCCTAGAAGCAAGAATACCGAGTTTTCCTAGAATTATTTCAATTTCAGCAGACAAAGTTATTGTATTATGTATGTCAATATATCGAAGCTTCAAGGATCTCAAAGTTGAATTGTTTATAATAATATGCCAATCTTACTGTTTATCGAAGAATGTTTTTTTTTTCAAACATGCTTGGAAATTCGAGCATTTTCGATTTATCTCGAAGAAGGTTATCAAAACCTTCTTCGAGATAAATCGAAAATGCTGTAATAGTCAAATGCATATGAGCAGGCGGCCGGCAATGTTAGTATGAAAATCCATATTTATCGTGTTTAGCGGCCGAATAAATTACTATGAAAACTCATATCTATCGTGTAATTGAAATTTGCAGGCAGTAATGCACTAAGTATATGAATCTTATACAGAGTACAGTATCCACGGCCGTAAATGGCTTAATAGAGCGTCCGCGTCGTCTCTATCACACATATCTGAATGTAGCGTTGCCATCTCTAAAAATCAGAAAACCGGACTAACCTGCTAAAAAAGCCGGACTTGTGTGTCCCACTGCCGGACAGACGCCAAAAAAAAAAGGATTTTTGACTAAAAGTTAAATTTTTTTTTTTTTTTTTTTCCATTATAAAGTTTCACAATTTGTGATACTTTATTCACATTACAATCTAGCCTATTAGCTAATAAGTAATTTAAATATAACTTAAACTGCTATGTAACTATAAAATTAAGAAGTCGTCCAATAACGTCTTTCTTATTCACTATAAGTTAAGGGGAAGACACTTGATTCACGTGTTCTTTGTAAGTCAGCACTTGCACTACAGTTTAAGTTCACTTACTCTGCACTAAACTAACTCAAAAGGTTTAACCCTTTTTAGTCTTCGCACTAATTCAGTGTTGTCAAGGAGTTGGATCGCCTCAACATTCACGTGATGATGAAGTCTGTGTTCATGAGCTTCTGCATATTTTTGTATAACTATGTTTACGACATCCATCTTGAGGTCCCGGTGGAGGTCACTATTTCTAATGTACCAGGGCGCGTTGACTATATCCCTTAGTACTTTGTTTTGAAAACGTTGTATGATTTGACGATTGCTTTGGCTGGTGCAGCCCCACAGCTGAATACCGTAGGTCCATACAGGCTTTAAAACTTGTTTATATAACAACAATTTGTTAGGTATTGACAATGGCGACTGTCTACCAAGTAGCCAATACATTTTTTTGTACCGAATATCTAATTCCGATCTTTTCTTTTTGACATGCTCTTTCCAGCGCAGTTTTGCATCCAGGGTCATGCCGAGATACTTAGCAGTATTCGCGTATGGTATTTGTTGGTTATTGATGAATACCGGGAAGTATTTTGGCTTTTTATTCGTGAAGTCAATGTGGATAGACTTGCTTTCATTCAGTTCAAAAAAGTTCAAATAAAACATTATATTTGTTTTTTTTTTTAAGTTTTAATCGGTATTTTCATTTGCACATTTTTCTTTGGTAGAAACGTGCTTTAAAAGCTCAACCACCTTAATAATTTTATCATAAAATATTTTTGCAACAGTTTTCGATTTTAACCTGTTTCTTTGTTTCGTCCATTGCTGGCCTATTAAAGAGAATAAAAAGCCTAACAAAAGCCGGACGGGCCGGACGCAGACAAATTGGCCCGGACAAGAGGTCAAAATGCCTAACACTGTCCGGCTTTATCCGGACGGATGGCAAGTCTATCTGAATGTCAGTCAGTCAATTAGTCTCTTTCTAAAGCTCGGTGTACGACAAGGCAAGCATATCTACTGTTCTTTAGATATGTGTTATCACCTTGAGGTTGATAAGTATCTACAACAGCTACAAACCTATACATACAGACCAACATGCCAAATTTCGAGGTGTGTGACCTGTGGTCTGACGACCCACAAAGTCCAGTCGTTAAAGTGTACCGCAACATTTTTGTCCACAATTAAACATTATTACAGGTCATCACAGTAAAATAACAGTGTCTTTAGCTCGGCCTCTAATTAGTGGCCAAAAAACATAAAAGTGTTGCGACGTCGCATCGTAACAATCGGCGACAACCAAAGAGTTTCTACACAACATGTAAAAAAGACCCTGTTCGATCCGTGAGGGTGTTGTCAGGTATCATACTGAGAGCCTATGTATGTGGAAAATTTCAAGAAAAAAGAAAAAAAATCGTTTAATTTTTTTCACTATTAAATTTTACCGGGTTACCACATGGGGCGCGGGTGGCCGCCATTGAGCGGGTGTCTACTCTACAAGTTATAACTTATCACCTCTGTAGAAAATTTGCTACATTTTAATGAACCTGGTGAGTTTTAAATAGCCGTAACTTTTTATTTTCAATAATAATTATATTTTTTATTAATTTTTGGTAATGTTATTGCAGTACCTATGAGCACCTTTCGGGAAGTTTTTTTTCGCTCCGCTTTCATGTGTTGGCACGAAAGACTGGATTCACACACATTACACAGTTAGTTTTATTTATAAAGTATCCGATTTTAATTTTTAAACGTATCAACAGCAGGCTGATGATAACATAATAATTTATACCGTGTACGTGTACATTATGTTGCCGTGTGAACTTGCCTTCATACGGCAAAAAACTTAGCAGTACAATGCAGTGTGAACGCATCTTACGCCGTCGTTTCGAACCACGTTTATGAGCCTTCCAACGCATCCCGGAACTACCCACAAATGTTTTCGTCTTATGTTCCTGGAGGAAACAACTCGAGCAAGTGCGGCGAATTTACTTTCATACTTGTTACCTACAAACACTGTTTTAAAATTAAACGCAAAAACAAGCAAATGTTGGTACTGTTGAGTTTGCTTAGTTATATGAAATGAATGACGCTTGAAACGTGCTATGTTTTGTAGTACCTACGTAGATTTCAGCTCACTGTTGTACGGATTATTTCAGTAAATAGTTACCGTACCTTTCTATGTAGGTATATGTTAATTAGACATGAAACTTAGGCCACATTGGTATGTACAAAGAGAATACTCTGAATTATTAACGTGTTACTTATAATATAACAGATTATTATTGCATTAACTCATAGAATAAGTAGTTCTGAAGAAAGTAAAATAAATCTATATAATCTATTTATAGCCCCATAATTCAGCTAATAACATTTTTATGTGAGTTATAATATATCTGGGGATAACTTGTATGTAATTCTAAGGCGGTTGACAAAGGCGATGTCAAAAGAACCCGCGGGCTGTACGGATATTGATGAAGCAGGACCACCCACTGGCTACTGGTTACTACTCTGTATAGAATAACCCCTATATTTATTTTTAATATAATATCGACACTCGACAGATATGTGTGGAGAGAAGTGAACTGCTTGAATTTTCCTAGTTTGTGAAACATCAATTCATGGTTTTAAAAACTGGTTTCGTGGTTTTGATTTTTTGAAGATGTAGTCGATACTCTGGCAAAACCTAGACACTTATTTTTTTATTAAAAAAATGCTAAGTGAATCGAGAGATTTACCTATGTAACTGAAAAGAAAAAACTATGATGTTAAAAAAAAAACAATACTGCAATATATTTATTTCTGCTAAATCATTCACTTCACAACGACACTTTCAAACAGCATGCAATTAGAAAGCTACTTAGGCAAATATCATAATATATATAAATCTAGAATAACTTCCAGAGAAGTTCTGTGTAACTTCATAACGATAACATTCGTATAAAAACTTAAAGTTTCAAGAAGAGTAGTTCGAGCAAGTTTTTCTTTTGTTACTGTACTCAAATCTTTTGTGTCAATTTTTTTTATGAAATGTTCACAGATTTCCAATGAAAAGAGTGTCATTTATTTAAATTTATATTACAGCATTTACAGCCATTAACATACAGCGATAGGTATTTTCTTGGTTGGAATTATGTATATTGCAGGTTCTTCGCAGTCACTTCAGACTTTGACACCGCTTAGAGACCTAGTTAAGTTATCAGTAAGTACAATGTATCATCGATTTTTACATCAATGCAATGTACAATTTCTAACTTCGTTTAGGTAGACTCTGCATCTTGGATTCTCATAAAACACAGTCGAAGAAAAACATCGGTTTTTATGTCACTAGGTATTTTATTATTCAGATTTATCGATTGAATGAAAATCACCTATACTCTATTTGAAATAAGATTAGACATTTAAATAAAACTTTTTTAAAGTCTGTTCAACTGATTTTGACTTATATTGCGTTGGTGGCATGACAAATGGCAGCTGCAGTAAACAGTTGGTATTGTAACCACTTTTTTGCTTTTAATGCCATCCTATTGCCTACGGTACAGAAGTCAGAATCGGTTGAACGGACTGTAAAAAAGGTTTGTTTAAATGTCTAATCTTATTTCAAATGGAGTATAAGTTAGGTACAGTGCGTGCCACTAAAGATGTGACTTGAGAAACATTCATTCGTGGTTTGGCTGGTGCAGTAGAGGATTTATAGGTCTTTTTAGAAGTATGAGGTCTGGGCCGAGGCGTCATCGGCGCGGCGGAAAGAGGGCGGTAGGCGCGGTCAAATCTCATTTTTTGTGGCGCGTATTGTAAACCTACCTACCTACTTACTTAGGTGACTTTTTGTTAAGACACACGACATACAAAAAAATGTTTTAAAATTTAAAAGAACAGTAAGTACTTGCGTAACACACTTTAAATCACAATCCGAGAGTTTTGAAGGATTTTACCAATCCATTGCTTCATGGGTTTGGTAAATTCGTCTGCTCAAAAACGTAAATAACGCAATTGATGTGGGTGAACGGTCAAAATAAAACCGATTTTATGCGTGTTACGCAATTAAGCTCGCTGCTCTACAATTTAACAAACAATTCCAGTCGTGTCAAAGCAAAAAAATCATCCATGCACAGGACTTCACTGTGATTTGGGTTAGTTGAATAGATAGGCAACTTTTTTATTGAGCCCCTTGTCCCGTTCATCACCACATTTAAAACGAAGCGGAGCTCAAGAAAATGTTTGCAATACAATACTTGTCCTAATTCAAACCGTACAGCCGGTTTGTTTCGGCATCGCGGCCTGATCATGATCGTGTAACAGTGTGGAGAGGTGTCCTCCTGATGGTGTCATGTTCAGCACGGCCGCCGCTGTCGGGCTGACACGACAAATTGCCGGTTAGTAATTGGCGGCTGGCTGTCACACTGTAAAGCCGCTGAATTGGGTTATATTACTTTTATAGTGAAAAATTGCACGTGCTTCACATACAGCCTATTGTGGTGTGTCGTTATTACTGAAACGCTTTTAATTTTTCCCAGAGTGACGGCAAATGGTATACACACGCAGTGCATGTAATTGTATGCATAAGTGGCTACATATTTTGTTGAACATTTCGAGCGCAATTTTTGGAACACTTTGGAAAATTAAAAATAAACAGAGCACATGCTGTTGTTAGCCTTTTTACAGTTTTAGTGAAATGAAACAACATAATAACTGAAAATTCGATAGATAAAGTTATCAATCGACTTTTCAGTACCTAGGTGAGTACCTATATAAGCTGTGAGTTCAATATGCTGTCAAATACCTTCGATATCACTGTGGCAAGAGAGATAGGCCTGTAGTTGTTCCTATCTGATAGATCAGCTGTCTTATTTTTAACGATAGGTATAACAATAGTTTTAATCATCTCTTCAGGCATATATGAGTGGCTTAGACAAAGGTTAAACAGCATAGCCAACAATCTCGGTAAGTGGGGTTCAGCATGCTGAAGATGTTCAATGCTCAACCCGTCATGGCCGGGAGATTTACCTCTAGTCATTGATTTGATTATCAACTTCACTTCTCTAGTTGTACATCTAAAACCTATCTTTTCACCATGCTTAACATTGATCACCGACTGCGAGGACCCCAATGGCGATTTGACAGTAAAATGTTGTCGAAACAGATCTGCTATTCCACCGGCATCGCTTTACAGAATATAGAATTACATTCGATTTTTTCGAACACTACGATTCACGTACTGTTCGATTTTATTAGGTTAGTGAAAATGGGCATAATGTTCCTATGTTGCGTATTATTTCAGTGTACAAGAATATCTATCTTTTTATATACTTATAGGTACTTAAGTATACCTATATTTTTCTAAAATAAAACGCATAAAGACTGATTTAAAATTACGGTTTTCATTCTTAGTCTAATCAACATTAAGTATTATTTACTTCCAGAAGCACATATCAAACACATGTAATCTAATTAAACACAGAGTAGGTGCAGCCACAGCGCAAACGAAATTTACTCCAGTAAATGTTCGAGTGTCTGACATGTTTAACCTACATCGTACGTACGTTATTTACCTCGCACAAATCTGGGAAAAGACGACGCTAAGAAATTGAAACCACATTGAAAATCTGCAGCAAGCATCTGCGCTCCAAGTGTTTCGGCCATATTATGTAGAAGTGAGCGGAATAAGCCGTACTTTGTTACAAATCCGGGACTTGGGTTGGATTTCCCGGTGTCCGTTTTGTGCTTGTTATTCCAACGCTGCCAGACCGGCGCAAGCTTAAGTGTAGCTCATACACTGGAGAGAAACTCTCTCCCTACTGAATGAACCAAACCGAGTTCGTAGGGATATAATATTTTGTATGGTTACAAAAAATGAATCCCCCTCCCTTCCGAACCTTCGAATCCGGATCTATTGAAAGATATTTTCACAAAACATCTTATCTACGAAAAAATCAAAGATATCGCCAATCGCCAAAAGCAGTCGCTGTTTTGAGATCCGATTTCCTTATCCTGTCTGAACACTAGTCCGTGCCTAAAGACGGAAATCGGATCTCGTCCTTTGGATATCGTAATAGTAAGACACGATTATGGAATTATTACTGACGAATAGATAGCACTCCCAGTTTACTTAGGTACCTACTTGCACTTAGGTAAGCCTAGGGCGGTCGCTCCGCCGATGCGATGCTCCGCGCGGTGTTCGACCAAAACATGAACAAAGTAGATCCATAGTTTTGCACTATAGTCTACTTGAGGTGAACAGTAAGACACAGCATAACAAATACAAATTATATTAAGATACGCCATTTCTATCTTGGTACATGTTTCAGGATCTTTGACTAGCTTCTTATTCGTTTCAAAGCACTTCCTTGAAACAATGCTAAAGATACTATAGCTTTTGTCTTAACGACGTTGTGCACACATCGTTCTCGGAGATTCTCGGCTACATCAAAGTGAAATGCAATCCTTGTGGAGAGAAGGTGGATCTGACGGGTGCAAGATTAACTCGCGTGCATTTAGAAATCGGAGGAAGGAACATTACTGCTTACATTGTCGAGATAAGGAGCTTAAATTTTAGCCAAGTGTGTATTCTGCACACACTTGACGAAAACTATGAGTCTATGACTAATGAACTGAGCACGCTATTTTAGCTCCTATATAGAACAAGCCCTCTAGCCAGCTGTGATTACCTACTTTAACTCACACACTGACTTATCTATACCACAGATTACATATACTTCTATACTAATATTATAAATAGGTTTTGTTTGTTTGTAAGTTTGTATGTAGGGGGTAATCTCTAGAACTACCAGTCGGATTTGAAAAAATATTTTTGCATTGGATAGCCCAATTCTTGAGGAAGGTTATAGGCTCGCGGACGAAGTCGCGGGCAGAAGTTAGTATTTTTTTTGTTTTTTTTTTTTTGTTAATAGTTTACTTTTACAATGTTTGTAAACATGTTAGCACCATGTATCTATCATATACCTAATTAATTTATCTGTCATTGCTTCATTTTTCATTGTTTTTACCTATTGTGGTATAATAATTTTATTTTAGGTGCATCGTCTTCACATAGATATAATGATATAATTATTATAGGTAAGTAAGTATACAAAATATTGTAAAAAGTATACAAAATATTTAAAAGGGTGGAGTTCCTTGCTCATTCTTCTCCAAACGATACTACCTTTTGGAAGGGGCAACTAGAATCAATTCTATTTTTTTCATGTTAGTTTTTGCCGTTAATAAGTGCCTTACATGTGCGTATTTGAAATAATATACGATTTGATGTTGACTTGGAGCCCTTTTTTTGGTATATACAAAACCTATTAAGCAATCAAGTAAGTAATTCATCTATAATTGAAAAAATAGTTTTTTTTACAAAATAAAAAATCGTCTATTTACTGCGCAAAATCTGCACTAGTTTCGTGAAAACGAAACCGTTGAAAAGGGAAACTCGCTGACTTAGTCACTCAAGGGAAAAAATAAAACGAGGAGCCAGCCTTAACGACCGTCAGGGGATGTCATTAGCTGATGTCCACTGCCGCATGATTCGAATTAGACTCATCTCGAATGTAAGTGGGGATATCTTCGACACGACTGCGTGGGTACCTATGCTCAACTTCCTATAATTGCATTTTTATGAAACGGCAATTGCTTCCGGCTCTTGCCTGTTTTTTTTTATTTTGTTGGGTGCTAACAGACGAGCCACCTGAAGGTACCTGATCGCCACAGCCTATGTTCATCTCTGCAAATCTCTCCAAAACCAGGGAAATCGCAGGAGCGTTGCCATTCTAGAGGCAAAACCTGTAAATATCAGGGCTTAGTACCCGAAATGGGTCGGTAGGTAGGTAGGTACTTAAGTATTTTTGAGAAATCGTAAAATTGCAACATGAGAGGGGCCTATGTCCAGCAGTTGACTGCAAAAGGCTGAGTTGATTGATTGGATTCGAAAACAATGGACACATTTGACTGTCAGCAAGCAAACAAGGACTAACTCGATCAAGTCAGAATCTACTAAAGATGATGGATGCAACAAATAAGAGACCTCTTCGTCTGTATTATTTTGACACCTAGGCCACACCAGGTTTGAGTGACTACTTCTTTCGTAAGTAGGTGGATATTACCTACCTACATAATCTAAAGTGTACCTATTCCAAATTCAGTCATGCTATAACTTAACATCACGCCTTATTTACTCGATGGGTAAAGCAGAGGTGTAGGGTACACTCACATTTCACATGCTTCATATATTATAATAATAATAAAAAAACATTAGCTTGTAGACTAAATTATATCAATTAATTAAATACCTGGTCCCCATGGCGACTTATTTATCTAACAGACTAACATTTTCATTAATGCAATTCATTCTTAAGATAAACGCGGTATTCCCGCTGAGTAAAACGAAAGTTAGGAAGGTATCAATCCATTACGGTCGGTCTTTTTACTGCGATTCTACATCAGGAATTCATTACCTTCCACAACCTAAAGTTTTTCATGCCCGCACACTATGAAAGAACAAATTATATTGTTAGAGTATTCTTATCACGGACAGCAATTTATTACAGAAGTATTTGGCTCAATTCCAATTGCGGCAGCCCTTGCAAACTTTTAATTGGCTACTCTAACAAACAATTACTGAGGGAGTAACTCTGTCATTGCACTTTTACAAATTAAAAACATCTACCCCTAAATTGAAGGGCGGACCAGAGATAGGGAGAGAGGCGTCTTGTCTCTCGAAAAAAGAAAACAGCTAATTACAGTAGACATCTAGCTAATTTTATTTACTGTGACTGTAACGCTTTTTGGGGACTGAAATTGAACATCAGGATTTCTTGTTTGGTGTTACAAAATTAGTCACCAAAATAGGGTTGTGCCTAAGCTTCTCTTGACGTAGGAAATTCATAACGGAGGTAAGCTGCTGAACATTAATTGTGTACAAATACAAATTAGTATGAAGGAGTTACGTATTATTTCTTTTGTACACTCTTCAGCAACTGATAAAGCCTCGTGCTGACTGGCGCCACGCGACGGTGCGACGCGACACCGGTTACTGTTCTAACGTAAAGTTTTCTTAGAAATTACATAACATCACGCCTTCTTTCCCCGAAGGGTTGGGCAGAGGTGCCCCTTTAGCAGGTACACCCACATTTCGCCAGTTATGTTTAAGTCCCATGTAATAGGGGGCGAGCCTATTGCCATCAACCGGGCACAAATCCAGACTCCAAGCTGCTACTGAGAAATTTCAGATATAAAAACCCAATAACACTGCCCGACCCTGGAATCGAACCCAGGACCTCATGCTCAGCAGTAGCGCTTGCGACCACTTGACCAACGAGGCAGTCGAGTTCCTAGAAATTGTTTTGTCAGAATTGCGTCGCGTCAGTCTACACAAAGCTTAAAACTATAATTCAGGGGAACATTGGCTATCAACTTCTTCAATAATGATGATAGATAAAGTAACAACACATAAGCAAAACTGCTAAAGCAAATCTCAGCGCTTTATAATTTTATCTACGTCACGTAAGCAAAAGTTTCCTAAGCATTTCCTACTATGGAAGAGTAAAGTTCCATTCGATTATAAAGTGCAAGGAACATCCATTCCGCATAAGTCACGTAACGCAAATAACTTATTGGGTTTAGATAGGTGAGTAATAGTGCAAAATAGCTTGTAGCGGTTACACCGCCACATACGAACTCCGCATCATAGACATGACGTCACACAAATCCTGCATCGCGCAATTAGAGTTTACCGAGCGATCGACATATATACAAGATTCCGACTTTAAACCGTTGGGCAGTTGCCCGCCAGATACAACACCCATCTGGTCGGAGGATCCTCCCTTTTCTATGGTGGATGAGTGAACTTTACACCCTGTTCCTCACACCACTAAAAGTCCATCACATTAGCGCACTTACAACTCATACGGGAGAATAGATAGCCCGTTCTGGAGTTAACTCCGCGTTTTCCTTTTTAGACGGAAAGTAATAATTTCACGCCGAATTAATTACCTTTCTGTAAGGTTTGGTTGGGTTATTTATTTTACTACAAGTAGGTACTTGTAGTAAAATAAATAACCCAACCAAAACTAGGTAGGTACCTAACGTATTTTTAAAGAGATTTTATAAATATTCGGTGTGGTATGGTACCTATTCATACAGATATCATATCGTCAAGCCATTGGGTTCATTCAATGTGACTTAACCACAGATGAATACAGATGTGATACTCCGCATTTTAGGTTTGAAGCTACAAGTTAATTATAATAGAATTCAGTGGGCGTAGCGTAGTCAGTAGAAATAACAGTTACGCAATAGAAAGAGAGGCAACTTCTAGGTGAATATAACTGTAGGTAATTAGTGCTGTGCGACCTGTATCCTAATTGCGTAACTTATTTTCGTAAACAATTATGCATAATTTGTTTCATTTTGACAGTTCAACAACATTCATTGCGTTATTTACGCATAGCCGCTTTTTATTTAAATGATGATGATTTTGCGGAGTGTCCCATCTGTACTAATCTCTGCTTAATTAAACACAAACTGGCGGTCCCAAACACTGCCTGGACCCAGGACTTCATGCTCTGCGTTCGCGCTTGCGGCCACTAGACCAAAGAGGTTGCTAATGTTAACATCTACACTCTAAACATACCTATATGTATATCTACATATAATATTATAATCATAATATCCCTACCTCCATATTTCTATGTTGACGTCGTGGTGGGGCTTGCGCGCTCCGAACTCTAGGTCTGTGCCGGTAGTGTTTACTTTGCCGGAACGGGTCTGGGATGAGGAGCCAGACCCAGACCAAGAGAGATACAAAAACCCGCAGGGCAGCATGTGGCGAGCTGTTGGGCAGTAGCGACCCCACGGACTCTATCTCCCGGGAGACGTTTTGTTCCTCACCTCCGGCTTGCCTTTATTGGCCGGCTGGAGTGAACACTGTCGACGAACGGAGCTCCCACCTAATTCTTGCCTTAATTGGCCGGCTTGAGTGGATATTCGCAAGAGCAAACGTGCTCGGAGGAAGAAAGGTAAGTGCTCGTAGGGATCTTGACCATCTTCCGGGCTCTGGGATTGTTCTGAAAGCCGTGGAATACCTCTCCACTCCTCAAGCACCTCAGGGCATGTTGCCCCCTTGTCGCTACGTCACTATGAGCTAGCGACCGTTTCCGGGGGCCTATTATTGAGTGTGCAAGTCACCCCCTGCCGTTTTATCCGTGTACATATAAAACATTGATCAGCTATAGTCTTACCAAAGTTCCAGGTAACCAGTCCACTTTAGCCACTCAAACTTATAGTCCAATATCTTTGTTTCCATATCCTGCAATAGTCCTACACTAACCGGTGGTTGTCCTTGGGTGCACTTGCATGTACCTACATACAGGGATAATCGTCGGTTGGTGTCTCATTTAATTAAAAACGTCTAACAGGCCTCTGTGAGTTGGCTTCGGCCCCTCGTACGCCTTCCAAAGTCCGGGACCCCAGGGTCCCGAGAAATGTCAAAGACCTTTTAAATTCAGAACAGAGTCCATAGTGTGTTAGTAACATAATATAAAAATAACTTATTATCTAGTGTTAGTACCAATCACCCTCTGCACAAACTGCTTTACAATTGGAGAGCCAGAAGCTCTCCGATACAGTTCTCAGGATGCTGTTGCCACTGTCTCTCACTCTCCTCAGTAGTGAAGCAGTTTTCTTGCGAACAATCGCGTGGAAACCGTTAATACGGGCTTGCGCAAACATTTCCGACGCGCTGCAGTAGCGAGGAAGTCCCAACAACATCCTGAAACCATTGTTGTACTGGACGTGCAGGACATCCAGCGATCTTTTGGTGTAATTGACCCATAGATTGCTCGTGTACAGACTCATACACACATCACTTAACACTCGACTTGTCTCGACTCGTAAACAATATACAGGGTGACAGGGAAATTCGACCTATTCCTTGAAAGGGGTTATACAAGAGGTCATTAGCAACAAATTAAGTCCAGTTAACTAGGGGTCAAAACTGGATGGTTACTGAGCTGTGACGGATCTTTGATTTTTTTGAAATTTTCTGACTTGTTACCAAAAACAATTAACTATGAAAAAACTACTTTACTCTAAACATTAAATTGATACTATTCTGAAAGCTGAAAAAGGAGTAATCAATAAAATAAAAAATACTTGGCCAAAACTTACATAATCTCAGAATTATAAAAGATCTTTAGTAGGTAGCAATAATTTTTAATGATTGTATTTTTTCCGAAAATTTAAGTAAATTATTGGAAAGAAATTGTATGACAGTTGGCATACAAATGAGTAAAATGACTTATTGGTTTCATAAGCTTTCCAAAAAGGTACAAATTTTATTTACTTTCCCAGCGGTTTTTCAAAAATCAGCAAAAGCGCGCGATAGATCAAACTTTTAATTTTATTTTATTTGTAAATTGAATTCAGCTTAAATTCAGAGGGACTCGTGGCTTAGTACTAACAGCCGCAAGGGTCGATCCATCAGGTTAAGCTACGCTTGCCGGGGTTGGTCCGTGGATGGGTGACCATTTCTGGTAAGACTGGTTGTCAGACTTTCGGTCTTCAGACGACCCGTAACGACTGTCAAAGATTCAGGAATGACAGCCGGGACCAACGGCTTAACGTGCTTTCCGAGGCACGGAGGAGTCTCGGTATGTAGAAATGGTCACCCATCCACGGATGAACCAGGGTTCAGGGCCAGGGCAAGCGTAGCTTAACCTGATGGATCGACCCTTGCGGCTGTTAGTACTTAGCCACGAGCCCTTCTGAATTCAAGCTGAATTCAATTTACAAAACAAATCAAAATTAAAAGTTTGACCTATTGCGCGCTTTTGCTGATTTTTGAAAAACCGCTGGGAAAGCAAATAAAATTTGTACCTTTTTGGAAAGCTTATGAAACCAGTAGTAAGTCATTTTACTCATTTGTACGCCAACTGTCATACAATTTCTTTCCAATAATTTACTTAAATTTTCGGGAAAAATATTGCTACTAAAGACCTTTTATTTCTGAGATTATGTAAGTTTTGGCCAAGTATTTTTTATTTTATTGGTCACTCCTTTTTCAGCTTTCAGAAAAGTATCAATTTAATGTTTAGAGTGGAGTAGTTTTTTCATAGTTAATTGTTTTTGGTAACAAGTCAGAAAATTTCAAAAAAATTAAAGAACCGTCACAGCTCGGTAACCATCCAGTTTTGACCCCTAGTTAACTGGACTTAATTTGTTGCTGATGACCTCTTGTATAACCCCTAGGAATAGGTCGAATTTCCCTGTCACCCTGTATAAATACACAAATAAATAAAATTGAAGTGTCTGTTGTAATGTCAAAATAACAGCTTCTTACCGGTACATTATAACAAAAAAACAATTTTTATAATTTTCGTGTCTGTTTATTTCGGCTAATCTCGGACACGGCTGGACCGATTTTGACGGGGCTTTCACTGGCAGATAGCTGATATAATAAGGAGTAACGTAAGCAATTATTTTTGAAAAAGAATTACGGTCCACGCGGACGAAGCCGCGGACAGCAGCTAGTTACGGTACTAACAAGTCAGTTTACGGTAATTGTGTTATCTATTTCTACCTCTTATTTACCTTGTAGCTCGGCCAACGGCCGCTGAAGCGAAATTTCGGGTTTTGGGTCATCCATCCGGGCTGAATAAAGGTCACCGTCCGATAAGAATCCAATCATAGTGCGCATCCTAACGCGCATTTCCCACTTAAACTTTGCACCAGTCCAAACTTAGCGTTGCGCAAAGAATTTTATTACAACGTGTGAGTATTATAAAAAAACCGGCCAAGTGCGTGTCGGACCAATGAAGGGTTCCGTAGTTGGGATGAATTTATCCCAAAAACAAACTTAACTTTGTAGTTGAAAAATATGTTCTCCCATACGGAATGTATGGGAAAACATGTTTTTGCAACTGCAAAGTTAAGTTGGTCAATTATTACTCGTTAACTTGTGGAGCCTACTTAGCCGTTTTAGTTTTCACACACCCAAAACCAACCAATTAGCCGGCGGGGGGGGGGGACACTTGACTCTAACAAAAATTAGCACTTTAAAGCTTAATATTTCGCAAACGGATCCCTGAATCCAAAAATGGTTTTCACAAACTCACAATGTTTTTGAAGGACCTTTCCAATGATACCCCTCACCATGGATTAAAAAAAGAAATAAAAAAACATCACCACTTTACGTGAATGAGAGGTACCCTAAAAAAAATGTTTTTCATAAATTTATTTTACCACTTTGTCGGCGTAATCAATATGTATACCTATACCAAATTACAGCTTTCTAGTACTAAGGGTCTCTAGACCGCGGACAGACAGACAGACAGACGGACATGACGAAACTCCCTTTACTACGGAACCCTAAAAACCGGCCTGGGGCGTGTCGGACCAGTAATTTATCCTAAAAACAAACTTAACATTATAGTTGAAAAATATGTTAACGATTTTCGAACTTTTCCTTTAAGACTCGTGCAGACTATCGCGCTATTCTGCACGAGGCTTTACTTGTGCTGTGAAACCTTCCTTCTTGTCAAATTTCATGATTCTAGTTCAACGGGAAGTACCATACTAGCAAATAGAGTTTGGTTTACCAATTTGCTAGTATCAAAAATGTTTTGCCTCAACTTGATACCTCCACCCGCTCCTGAGAAAAAGGGTCTTGACAGACAAGGACGAACGGACGCGACGGATCGACAACGAAGTGATACATAAGGGTTCCGTTTTTTTCCTTTTGACGTACGGAACCATAAAAAAGTAAATCTACGTAGGTAGGTAGGTAGGTACTTAAAGGTAAATCGTTTTTTTTTCACCCTGTACAGAAAACTCTGTTTTCTTAGAGAATACAATTAGTAAAATAGTCAATGGAGCTTTTCTGGATTTTCTACCCGTTCCAAAGCTCAACCATGCTACGAAGTAATACTTACAGCGACATCTAGTAGCAACAAATTGATTTATTATTACGATAAGTACATGTCAGACCCTCTATTATGAATATTTAACAATTAACAATGTCATGGTTAATTAATTGAGCACTGATACAATAACATTATATTGAGGATTAACTGCTAGTTGCAAACAAAACTTATATAAATAAGAGACATCTATTGTCGATGGCCTAAATTATCAGATAGGATAAATGGTGTCATCAAAACTTAACTGGTAGTTCCAGCATGTACCGTTATTTTGTAATTTTGAATATCACAAGAATAGATCAGATACGATAATTATAAAAAACTTGAATGAAATAATGTTGACCGATTTAAGATTAAGTTTAGTTAGAATCGTCAAACTTTTTGAAACACGTGTTGTCCGCGCGCGCACATGCTGCCTCGCCTTCCCGGATAGCCTCGGCAGCCTGTCGCTCGTTGATTATGTAACTACAGTAGGTACTATGTAGGTATCATAAAATTACTTAACAGCTCATTATTACGCCCAGTTATATAACCACGACCTCGACTCATTTATTTTACGTAACCATGAATAAAATCATACCTCACTTATGAATGAGTAGGTGGAACACATTGTTAGAGAAACTAAACATTAGTTCACATGTATATTTAATATGGGTTTATAATAATTTATGAAAAAATTTAGGTATAAGACAAATTTTGGTATAAGAGTTGGTATCGAAGTTCTAGGTACAACCTAGAAATTTAATAGGACTACAAATACATTAAGTAGAGTAGAAATATAAGATAAAGACTTAACATTAATGGTCAGCTTATTGATAACCTGAATTACAGTATTACAATAGCATTTAAATTAACTAAGTCACATCTAAGTTGATGACTTCAGTGTCATTGTTCTCTTCAGCTGGTGCCGCCACATTGCCCTTAAACTTCTTAGCTTGAGTACCCTCGGAATCATTTGATGCTTCGTCTTTAGACAGCTCATTCAAATTATATTTCTTATATGTAAAGTAATTGTCCACAATGCTTAACAAGCAAATACCCTTTATAATTTCCACTATTATACAAAGCCCAGGATTTTTCAAATCGGCTTTGTTGTTGGCATTCTTCAGGACAACCATCTCTGCCAGCTCCTTGATGATCAGGTCTCTGCAGACACTGCTGTTGAAGCGCTTGTTGAAGATGATGGCAAAGGAAGATGACTGCTTCAGGAAATACTTATCAAAAAGCTTGCCAGCACACTCCATAATGTCTGGTAAGTTGGCCTTGCAAGTAGCCATGATTGGAAGCAGACGTAACACATGCCGTGTCTTTGAGAGCCTTGTTGTAACCAAATCTTTGATTATGGCTGTGGTCAGCTCCTCTGGACTAGGTAAATTTGTTTTGACAAAAATGCAGTTAGATGCACCTGTTTCCACCACCTGGAATCTTTTATGCCTTAGAGACTTCTGAGAATCTTTTTTCAAGGAATCCACTTCGCGCCTCAGCATGTCTCCGATGTCAGTCTCATCCTCGGACTCACTGTCTGACCTGTCTTCTGGCGCGGCGGACTCCGGGACAGCAGACTGCTGCTCGAGCCCGAGGTCCGGATACAGCTTCCCAGCATACTCGTTCAGCAGATTGTAAACTTCTTTCACGCAGTCTTTTTCTCTGAAGTTACACGTGCAAAAGAAGCCCCTGAAGCCGGGTTCCAAGAAATATTTGTTTCTGCGTTTACGAAAGTAAAACTTTTTCTTCTTCCGAGTATCGCCCATGATGTAGACTGATAGGCACAAAGTGCAGTTACAATATGGTTATGATGGCGGACTGTGATGATATAACGAAATATTATGTGTTACGTATTGAGTCGAATTATGATTAGGAATTCAATAACACAACAGCATCAACATTCGTAACGTAATGTCACTGAAATGTCAGCGAAAAGTCAAGTGTCAAATAGATAACTACTAGTGTTGCTATCACGAAAAGAATAGTAAAAGAGTAACATTTACAGTTCTAGAGAAATCGACTAAAAGTTAAGCCCTTGTGTTTACTAACCACTTATAGGTAGACGTGCATTTCTTTAGATTTCGGTATCCTTTGAAAGTGAGAAAAACGTGAGGTTCGGATCCTTATTATTATTTAAGCAGCCAAACGTGATGCAATATACTTATGCCTTCATTTTAGTATTATATCTTGCAACGAACGGACGATGCGACGCGGTGCGTGAGTATTGAATTAATGTAGATACCACCAGGCGCGGCAGCGGCGGCGGCAGGTGGCAGCCCAACTGAATTGGCACAGGAAGTTATATATATATTTTTTTGGTATATTTCTCGTAGTTGACCTCTGAGATCTTAACCGGGCTTTCCTGTGGGTGCCTTAAGCTACTACACTTAAAACCTCCAGCCAGGGGTTATGCAACTATGCTAATTAAAACTAGGTGAACGCTCGCTAAGGGCACCCCCTGTGGGGTACGAACCTCGGCTTAGGGCGTCAATCGGAGGGAGGACATCAAGGATGGGACGGGCTAGATCAAAGTTTTGATCATGATTATTAGTCGGGGAATACTACGGGGTATAATAATAGCTACGTGCTCAGCTGCAACAACTGCTGGCACCTCGTTATCGAGCAAGGGTCGGGGGGGAGTATCATTTACTCGGGGACGCGGTCGCGATCGCAAAGGACCTCGGCGGCGAGGTCGGAATGACGGGAGGCGTCTGTTTTTGTACACTGTGCTGGTTTCCCTGCTGCTCTCCTGGAGGAGGGTAATGGGGTCATCCGGGTCGGTAAGGATTCTCTTAGGGCGGTGAGTTCGATTGATACTAGAGGGAGTGTAATTAGCGGCCTCGACAACCAGAGGGTTGCGATGTTTGGCGGCAGTATAGAAGTAAAAGCACAGTGAGACGAGCCCGCCATGTACTTGTAGCTTCATACCTAAACTTCGGAGTGTCCCATCTGTATTAATGTGTCATAACAAGAAAGTGTCCATACTGAGAGGAGCCCGCCATGTACTTGTAGCTTCATACCTAAACTTCGGAGTGTCCCATCTGTATTAATGTGTCATAACAAGAAAGTGTCCATACTGAGAGTGAGCTCACACATAACTAAATAGCGTTTCCATGACAAACAAGTGTAGTCACTGCATCATTGTGTGTCAGAGGTGTCAAAACGAAACAGAAACGTTTTGACGCGGTAGAGCGAATCTAATTAATCTTTTCCGCTGTCCTCATTTTCATGACAGCCATTACTACGGCCGTCAAGTGCGGCCTCCGCTTTTCTAGGAAACCGTAGCTTTACCTTACACTGCAAAGCGATATAGCCGCCCATTGTATGTTTTTAACAGACTTCCAAAAAGGAGGAGGTTCTATGTTCGTCTGTATTTTTTTTTAATGTATGTCCATCCATATTTTCGTCAATTGTGGACCGAATTTGAAAATTCTTTTTTTCATTTGGTAGAGGAAGCTTGTGCGGTGGTTCTATATAAATTTTATTAACTTTGCAAGGGTGGTTTTTGATTTAGCTTTAATAATATGTACCTAAGTATTTTTCGCGTGAATGGTATTTTTTTTTCGATTAGAATATTTGGATGATGTTATATTAGGTTCCTGTCACTGTTTTTAACATAGCAGGTAGTGGTATCCGAATGTGTGTGGGGTAGGTAGGTACTACAACAAACAGTGAAAAATAAAAACTATTTACAAAAAAAAAACATCTTCAAAAAAAAGTCACACAAAAATGAAAAATAACTTTAATATCGGAAGTCGGTGGCAAAAAACGAAAAGTCTAAACCAAAGACCTGAACTTCTGAATTAAATTAATTTTTCAATTTGGAGTGTTTTTTTTGGAACAATTAAGTACCTACCTACACTTATTTATATAAATAATAATATAACACAAACTTTATGGTATTTATTTTATCTAAATAATCACTCAAGTTTGTAATTAAACAAATAGGTAATGTCGCCGTGCAGTGAAAACCCCGAAATTGCAATAAACGTTATTTTTCAGGAGAAGTTACAAACTGTCTGAAAATGGCCGTCATTAAAGTTCTCCGAGGTTCATTATCAATCTTTGTCAATAGAAGGTATTTAGAGAAGCATTTTAGAGCTAGGTATGCACGTTTGTTCAGGTTTTCTACACAACAAATAAATAAAAAGAAAAACAAATAATTTTTCTTTACGAGGTTTTCTTTGCACGGCAACGCTATCCGTTTAATTAAAAAAAAAAAACTAATATTTTATTGGAACAAACCCCTGGTTTACAATTTTTTTTTGTATTTGTTAACAGCTACATTAGTTAAAAAAAGAACTGTGTTGCAGCCATTCACATAGCCATTAGAGCTCACCTCCGAGAGGGGTGACGTCGGAGTTCCAACATTTATAACATTTGATAAACAAAAACAATAAAATAAAAATATATTTGATATAAAATAACCTAAAGTAGGTAGGTATATCAACGATTTAACTAAACTAAAATATTTTTAATTATGATTAGGTACATTCTATTATATTTTTAAACATACCTAAATGATAAAATGTTCCAGTTCTTTAATGTGATATGTGTGTGTGTATGTATGTATGTGTGCAGGGTGTATCTGTATGTGTCTGTATTGTATACTTAGCTAACAGTCACAGGTAAGTATGTGTCACCAGTTTTTCTGAGTCCTCATACATATCAGGCTTTGGAGGCTTTGGAGTTTAGGTATGAAGCTACAAGTACATGTCGGGCTCGTCTCACTGTGCTTTTACTTCTATACTGCCGCCAAACATCGCAACCCTCTGGTTGTCGAGGCCGCTAATTACACTCCCTCTAGTATCAATCGAACTCACCGCCCTAAGAGAATCCTTACCGACCCGGATGACCCCATTACCCTCCTCCAGGAGAGCAGCAGGGAAACCAGCACAGTGTACAAAAACAGACGCCTCCCGTCATTCCGACCTCGCCGCCGAGGTCCTTTGCGATCGCGACCGCGTCCCCGAGTAAATGATACTCCCCCCCGACCCTTGCTCGATAACGAGGTGCCAGCAGTTTGTCCGTGAGCGCTCTACACCCCCGTGAGGTAAGTGAATAGATATTTAAAATGTTATTTACTCTGTTGTACAAAACAGGGCCAAAGAAGTGATACTGCTCACTCACTCACTGCACACTCTGTGCGCCCTTCGTTTTTTTGAACTGTGATTAGGTTCAAAAATAAATTACGAATGTTTGCGTAATATAGTGCTTAGGAAAAATGCGTATACGTGCCTCACTGTGGGCGCTTTACAGAGAGCATAGACTTCGATCAGCGGCGAGCGTTTCATAAAGACAAAAAGACACTGCCTACCCTACCTAAATCAGATAATATAAATATTTCTAATCTTGTTCCGTTATCAAATTAATATTATTTTATCTACGAGTACTTACTATCAACAAAAAAATCTTTAATCATAATTCAGCTCCACCTGTCGCGTAAAATTTGAAGCAACTTCACATTGCGCTGCACTAGCGCCGCTGAGTGTCTCGGGAAAGATACAAACTATTCGCATCTAAATGTTTATTTATGTGCTCGCGTGGCTATGCGGATTTAATGGGTGTGCATTCCTATAAATACGTGACACACAATATCAAAAATAACTCACACAACCGCACAGAGTAGACACTGTCTTTTGATTTCCGAGTTCGATCCTCGCCGTGCCGACAAGTCTAGATAATAAATGATTTCGTTTTTTATTTCCTTTTTATTTTAATACACTGTAGAGCATATAATGTTGATGATACTTTTTAATTTTTAAAATCAGAAGTAGTTTCTTCTAACGAAACGATCAAACGTCAGACTCGCGTCAATTTTTGGAAAACTTGTTCCGAATTTTAGTGTTTTTCCACGAATGCTTAATTTATTTGAAAAATCCCTTTTCACTACAAAACAAAGAATTCGACTTTTCAAATCACAAATAATTTTGTTTAAACTCTGTTTGAATTTTTGTATGTTTGAATGTTTTTATGTTTGTATGTTTGCATGTTTGAATGTTTGAATGAATGTTTGAATGAATGTTTGAATGTTTGTATGTTTGAATGTTTGTATGTTTGTATGTTTGAATGTTTGTATGTTTGAATGTTTGTATGTTTGTATGTTTGAATGTTTGAATGAATGTTTGTATGTTTGAATTAATGTTTGTATGTTTGCATGTTTGAATGTTTGAATGAATGTTTGTATGTTTAAATGTTTGTATGTTTGTATGTTTGCATGTTTGTATGTTTATATGTTTGTATGTATGAATATTTGTATGTTTGTATGTTTGAATGTATGTTTGAATGAATGTTTGAATGTTAACATGTTTGCATGTTTGAATGTTTGAATGTTTGTATGTTTGTATGTTTGTATGTTTGAATGTTTGAATGTTTGCATGTTTGAATGTTTGTATGTTTGTATGTTTGAATGTTTATATGTTTCATGTTTGAATGAATGTTTGAATGTTTGTATGTTTGAATGTTTGTATGTTTGTATGTTTGAATGTTTGAATGTGTGAATGAATATTTGATTGTTTGTATGTTTGAATGAATGTTTGTATGTTTGAATGAATGTTTGTATGATTGAATGAATGTTTGTATGTTTGTATGTTTGCATGTTTGTATGTTTGAATGTTTGTATGTTTGTATGTTTGAATGAATGTTTGTATGTTTGAATGTTTGTATGTTCGAATGAATGTTTTTATGTTTGTATGTTTGTATGTATGAATGTTTGTATGTTTGTATGTTTGAATGTATGTTTGAATTAATGTTTGTATGTTTGCATGTTTGCGTGTTTGCATGTTTGGATGAATGTTTGAATGAATGTTTTTATGTTTAAATGTTTGTATGTTTGTATGTTTGCATGTTTGTATGTTTATATGTTTGTATGTATGAATATTTGTATGTTTGTATGTTTGAATGTATGTTTGAATGAATGTTTGAATGTTCGAATGTTTGCATGTTTGCATGTTTGAATGTTTGAATGTTTGTATGTTTGTATGTTTGTATGTTTGAATGTTTGAATGTTTGAATGTTTGCATGTTTGAATGTTTGTATGTTTGTATGTTTGAATGTTTGTATGTTTCACGTTTGAATGAATGTTTGAATGTTTGTATGTTTGAATGTCTGAATGTTTGTATGTTTGTATGTTTGAATGTTTGAATGTGTGAATGAATATTTGATTGTTTGTAATGTTTGAATTTTTGATTGTTTGTATGTTGTATGTATGAATGTTTGTATGTTTGAATGAATGTTTGTATGTTTGCATGTTTGAATGAATGTTTGTATGTTTGAATGTTTGTATGTTTGAATGTTTGTATGTTTGAATGAATGTTTGAATGTTTGTATGTTTGAATGAATGTTTTTATGTTTGAATGTTTGTATGTTTGAATGTTTGCATGTTTGTATGTTTGAATGAATGTTTGAATGTCTGTATGTTTGTATGTTTGAATGTTTGTATGTGTGTATGTTTGCATGTTTGAATGTTTGTATGTTTGTATGTTTGAATGTTTGCATGTTTGAATGTTTGTATGTTTGAATGTTTGAATGTTTGAATGAATGTTTGCATGTTTGCATGTTTGAATGTTTGAATGTTTGTATGTTTGAATGTTTAAATGTTTGAATGTTTGAATGAATGTTTGAATGTTTGTATGTTTGAATGTTTGAATGTTTGCATGTTTGAATGTTTGTATGTTTGAATGTTTGCATGTTTGTATGTTTGAATGTTTGCATGTTTGCATGTTTGAATGTTTGTATGTTTGCATGTTTGTATGTTTGTATGTTTGAATGTTTGAATGAATGTTTGAATGAATATTTGTATGTTTGCATGTTTGCGTGTTTGCATGTTTGAATGTTTGAATGAATGTTTGAATGTTTGTATGTTTGAATGTTTGCATGTTTGCATGTTTGAATGTTTGTGTTTGTATGTTTGTATGTTTGAATGAATGTTTGTATGTTTGCATGTTTGTATGTTTGTATGTTTGAATGTTTGCATGTTTGTATGTTTGAATGAATGTTTGAATGTTTGTATGTTTGTATGTTTGTATATGTGTATGTTTGCATGTTTGCATGTTTGAATGTTTGTATGTTTGTATGTTTGTATGTTTGAATGTTTGAATGTTTGAATGAATGTTTGAATGTTTGTATGTTTGCATGTTTGTATGTTTGTATGTTTGTATGTTTGAATGTTTGCATGTTTGTATGTTTGAATGAATGTTTGAATGTTTGTTTGTTTGTGTTTGAATGTTTGTATGTGTGTATGTTTGCATGTTTGCATGTTTGAATGTTTGTATGTTTGTATGTTTGAATGTTTGAATGTTTGTATGTTTGAATGTTTGCATGTTTGCATGTTTGAATGTTTGAATGAATGTTTGAATGTTTGTGTGTTTGAATGTTTGCATGTTTGCATGTTTGAATGTTTGTATGTTTGTATGTTTGTATGTTTGAATGTTTTAATTTTTGCATGTTTGCATGTTTGAATGTTTGTATGTTTGTATGTTTGTATGTTTGAATGTTTGTATGTTTGAATGAATGTTTGAATGTTTGTATGTTTGAATGTTTGCATGTTTGTATGTTTGAATGAATGTTTGAATGTTTGTATGTTTGAATGTTTGCATGTTTGTATGTTTGAATGAATGTTTGAATGTTTGTATGTTTGTATGTTTGAATGTTTGTATGTGTGTATGTTTGCATGTTTGAATGTTTGTATGTTTGTATGCATGTATGTTTGAATGTTTGAATGTTTGAATGAATGTTTGAATGTTTGTATGTTTGAATGTTTTAATGTTTGCCTGTTTGCATGTTTGAATGTTTGTATGTTTGTATGTTTGAATGTTTGCATGTTTGTATGTTTGAATGAATATTTGAATGTTTGTATGTTTGAATGTTTGCATGTGTGTATGTTTGCATGTTTGCATGTTTGAATGTTTGTATGTTTGAATGTTTGCATGTTTGAATGTTTGTATGTTTGAATGTTTGCATGTTTGTATGTTTGAATGAATGTTTGAATGTTTGCATGTTTGCATGTTTGAATGTTTGAATGAATGTTTGAATGTTTGTGTGTTTGAATGTTTGCATGTTTGAATGTTTGTATGTTTGTATGTTTGAATGTTTTAATTTTTGCATGTTTGCATGTTTGAATGTTTGTATGTTTGTATGTTTGAATATTTGTATGTTTGAATGAATGTTTGAATGTTTGTATGTTTGAATGTTTGCATGTTTGTATGTTTGAATGAATGTTTGAATGTTTGTATGTTTGAATGTTTGCATGTTTGTATGTTTGAATGAATGTTTGAATGTTTGTATGTTTGTATGTTTGAATGTTTGTATGTGTGTATGTTTGCATGTTTGAATGTTTGTATGTTTGAATGTTTGAATGTTTGAATGAATGTTTGAATGTTTGTATGTTTGAATGTTTTAATGTTTGCCTGTTTGCATGTTTGAATGTTTGTATGTTTGTATGTTTGAATGTTTGCATGTTTGTATGTTTGAATGAATATTTGAATGTTTGTATGTTTGAATGTTTGCATGTGTGTATGTTTGCATGTTTGCATGTTTGAATGTTTGTATGTTTGAATGTTTGAATGAATGTTTGAATGTTTGTATGTTTGAATGTTTGCATGTTTGAATGTTTGTATGTTTGAATGTTTGAATGTTTGTATGTTTGTATGTTTGAATGTTTGCATGTTTGTATGTTTGAATTAATATTTGAATGTTTGTATGTTTGAATGTTTGAATGTATGTTTGAATGAATGTTTGAATGTTTGTATGTTTGTATGTTTGAATGAATGTTTGTATGTTTGTTTGTTTGCATGTTTGTATGTTTGAATGAATGTTTGTATGTTTGAATGTTTGAATGTTTGCATGTTTGCATGTTTGTATGTTTGTATGTTTGAATGAATGTTTGTGTGTTTGTATGTTTGAATCTTTGTATGTTTGAATGAATGTTTGTATGTTTGAATGTTTGAATGTTTGTATGTTTGTATGTATGAATGTTTGTATGTTTGAATGTTTGAATATTTGAATGTTTGTATGTATGAATGTTTGTATGTTAGTACGTTTGAATGTTTGAATGAATGTTTGTATGTTTGAATGTTTGTATGTTTGTATGTTTGTATGTATGAATGTTTGTATGTTTGAATGAATGTTTGAATGAATGTTTGAATGAATGTTTGAATGTTTGTTTGTTTGTATGTATGAAATGTTTGTATGTTTGAATGTTTGAATGAATGTTCATTTGTTTAAACATTCAAACATACAAACTTATAAACATACAAACATTCAAACATGCAAACATACAAACATTTAAACATACAAACATGAATTATACGACTCCATATTGCAGACATTCTGACTGGAAGATTGACGTGTAGATTTAATTTAAAAAAACTTAAAATAACTTTACAGATCTGATCAACCAAAACAAACATGATTTTTGGTTAGGTAATAGTGTTATTAAAAAAATCTGCCTACCCTGTCTAAAAATTCTGTGCACGCCGCTGACTTCGATGGTAGGGAAACGAACAGGTTTGTGTGCCATAACTTTAAGAACTGCCCTCTGTGCCCGTTCCAGTCTAAGCAGTAAACACTTACCAGCGCCAATCCAAGCCGCTATACAGTAGGTTATGATATGATAGAGTGCGCCAAGGTAGAGTAAACCATTTTCAGAGTTTGAAAGTCGGCAAAAAACTATTTTTTTTAACACAAATATTAATTTCCTGACTCGTCTCACCAATGACCCTTTTTTTATTCCACGTACTATGTCGTGGAATAATAACACCAAGATATTTTAAGCTGTTAGCTCGCATAATCATATTACATCTACATGAAGTGTTCGTTATCGAACAGCACTTGTGTGCAGTTAGGCTGTAGGGCGAAGCCGTTTGGGATGCTGTTTTTGGTGCAAAGTTAGTTTTATTCAGGTTCAAGGTAAAGAGATTGCTAGTTAGCCAATTCATAACAACCTGTAAGGCAGATTCCGCATAGGAACGAGTTTTAAGCTAATCATTACCATGAACAAGTATTATTGTGTCATCTGCGTACATTGTCATTTTAGGGTTTCTTTAACATAATTTACAGAGGTCGTTTATATAAATTAAAAAAGGGTAGGTCCAAGGACACTACCTTGCGGCCCTCTTCATTACTGGTAAAGTTACCTATATTAACAGCCTGAGAACGGTCTGTCAAGTAACTCTTGAAAATATCCAGGGACAAGCCTCTAATGCCGATTTGTTGCAGTTTTGTGAGCAAGAGGGGGCAGAGACAGTGTCAAAAACCTTAGAAAGATCAGAAAGATTGCAATCGTTTTTAGTCTTTCTTTTATTTTTTTTTGCAACAGTACCAGTTAGTACCAAAACAGCGTCTTCTGTATTTTTTCTGATCTGAAGCCATATTGATTCGCGGCAAGAATATTTTGGGAATTAAGATAGTTCAAAAGTCTATTGTTAAGGACTTTTTCAAGGATCTTTGTCAGGGTAGTTAAAACGGATATAGGTATATTACAAACTTAAAAAAAAGATAAAAGATAACAAACAGTAAAAGCTTAATCGAATAATATAGAATTAACGTGTCTTATCAGCTATCACAAACAAAACAAGAAAATGTTCACAAAACATGAGACAACAAGGGCGCGAGCGCGATAGGCGGCTCGTGAACTACCCTCAACCAAAACAGTGCTCTGTTGTGTAATGTGTGGTAGTTCACGAGCCGTTTACGTGGCGTTGTCGGACTGATTGACTCATTACCATCGCAAGTCGTCCCACACGCCGGAGCGGAGATATACCTACTTCGCGCATAGCGTTATAATTATGTAACGTTTGATTTAGGTAAGTGTATTTGAGTAATTCGAAATGGTAATGTTGGAACTATTTTCGCCGATGTTGTTAAAAAAAAAGGTAAGACTACAAAGTTAATTGTTATTTTAAACATTGTATGTATGTTCAAAGAACCTTATACAGGGCGTCCCAAAATTATGGGACATGAAGGGAGTGTACCTTAAATATCGTAGATAGGGTATTTTGCTGAAAGAAGACTTTATGTTATTTTTAAAAGTTAGTAATTCTGCATTCAAAGATTTTCTAAAAATTACTTGCCTCGTCCGGGAATCGAACTGACTTAAATGTAAAAAACAAACACACCTACTTTTATGATGCCAATCGAAAGAATGACCAAAAACTAATAACTCTTCTTAAGTAACATAGTATTTTAAAAGAAACGAACAACGTAAAATGTTTGAGTCAAATTTCAAGAAAGTTATTGATTGCCGACGACGACGTTCGAAAAGTAGTGAATGTTTTCCTACTTGATTGGTACGAATGGACCGATTAGATGGCCGGCCAGATCCCCGGACCTTACACCATTAGATTTCTTCTTTTGGGGATACGTGAAAGAAATGCTATACAAAACGCGATACGAGAACGTGGGCGAGTTACAAACAGAATTGTGCCATATCATATCGAGTATTCACCATAAAATGATAAGAAAATCAACAGGCAGCGGACTCATTAAAATATTGGCGATTTGCGTAAGACAAGAGGGATCACATTTAATTAATTAATTTACAAAAAAATACCCACTTAATTGACTACGGCAGTTTCATGTATGTTTTTAATTTGATTAAAATGATTAATTTCACGCTGTTTCTTTCTTTTAAAATACTATGTTACTTAAGAAGAGTTATTATTTTTTCATTTCCATTCTTTCGATTGGCATCATAAAAGTAGGGGTTTTTTTTTACATTTAAGTCGGTTCGATTCCCAGACGAGGCAAGTAATTTTTAGAAAATCTTTGAATGCAGTATTACTAACTTTTAAAAATAACATAAAGTCTTCTTTCAGCAAAATACCCTATCTACGATATTTAAGGTACTTTCCCTTCATGTCCCATAATTTTGGGACGCACTGGATACGTCTGTTCCACCTCGTCGCACCCTGTATTAGCGATCGTCATCGTGTGAATACGCGCAATCGTCGCGATTATTTGTCACTTATTTGTTCGGAATACTAGAAGGTGTCTTTTGTCGACGCGAAGACGCGTTCGGATTCACCGAACAAAATGAAAGCGACGGTCGCATATATTAGGACAGACGGATTAAACGGAAAGACGCCCTCTGTCGGCGCGACGACACTTTCGGGTTCTTATTAGGAAACGGTGTCAGGGATACCTACTTTCAATCAAATAAAAAAATTGCGAATAATAATAATATATTTTATTTACACTAAATTCGTTTTACAAAAATAGTACTTATTACCTATGTCCAGCTGCTACAATATAAAATTACTCAGCACCTTATTTGAAAATCCTTACATATTTTATATACTAGAATAACAGTAAACATTAAAATACTATTAGAATACTTTTTGTAGACGTTTTGCATTGTCATAGGTGCATTTGCATTGTCCGAATTATTGTCATTTCAAGCCAGTGTTCAACAACAAATTTGTTATTTTCTGAATTTACAATATTTCGGCTTCATAATCGTAGGCAGGTTGGCGACGACCGGCTTGTTTCGTTTTGGGCACACTGTGATTCTGAAAAAAAATCATAAAATTAATAAAAACGATACGGTTATAGTACAGACGCCAGCACATCAAGTTACCCGAAACTGTCAAATTTTCCCAATCAACTTTGAACCTTAAACTTAAGCGATAAAATTGAAAATCTATTAAATAAATTTGACAGATTGTAGTAGCCTGATGTGCTGTCTGTACATAAGTACAGTTTCTATCAGTTTCAGTTTCTAGTTTCTATATAAATAGAAACTTTGAAGTATTAGATTGTTTCTAAAATAACGAGTAGAATCGTAATGATTAAAAAAAAATAGGCAGTCATGGCGACTGCCGACAGAAGATAAAACTTAAAACTGGTATTAGCGCCATCTATATTCTATAGTAAAGCACTACGGCGAGTCGGTAACGGGAATCCATAAGTTTACCTCCTACCAAAAATCGCTCAAGGTGCCTAAAGTTTTCACTTCAAAAATATGACGGCAACGATGTAGATCAGAAAGAGGCCAACAACCCGAACTATGCTCAATGATTCAGAGAGCGTTTCCACCAGGGATGTGTGAGGATGCTTAGCGAGGAATGTGCGTAAAACTAAAAAATTACAACACTATAGTCCGCGCAATCCACGAAGACGCGCCCCACTCCGCTCCGCGCCGTACTAGAGTTCAGCTTATAGTGCAGTACAGTAATCGCGGAGTCGTCGTGGATTGCACGGACTATAGCTTAGGTCAAGCTATGAAAATGAAGCGATGTTATTTGTTTCACACTCCTCCTCATTTCTGATAGAAACGCAGCCTTACTGTACGTAGGTGCTGTGCTGTACTAGTACTAAGCTGTTGTGTATAGTAAACAAACGGAAAGTTACTAATAAAACTTACTCAGTATTATATTCAATCGAAGACAACTTCATATATTCCACATAAATGCTAGGGCTCTTCAACAGCCTCCAAGTCATGGGGTTGAACAAATTCGTCTCATATTTCCACTCGACGATTACAAAAATAGGTGGATGGCCGGTGTCCTTCACTGCTACCATTTTGGTCTCTAACACACCAGGCTTGTAGAATTTTCTGTAAAGGAAAAGACTCATCATCAGTGCCTTGCCATTTCCCAACTATGTTGGGGTCAGCTTCCAGTCTAACCGGATTCAACTGAATACCAGTATTTTACATGGAGCAACTGTCTATCTGACCGCCACAACAAAGTTACTGGGTAAACGATACCCCTTGGTAAGACTGGTTGTCAGACTTTCGGACTTCTGACTACCTGTAACGACTTAATTGGTCTTACTAGAAATGGATGATGAAATGCCTGTATAAAGACCAAACCTGGATGGTTCAGGATGGTATTCTGAAATGTTGATACCGAGTATCACACGAACGGAGATCGCTGGAGTTTTTTTATTGATTACAATTAAAACGATTCGTTATTTAAATTCATGACGTATTTAATTAAATAAAAAAATTACCTACTGCCATGTAGTTTATTTTTTCATTGTATGATAAAACATTTTTAATAGCTTTTCTCATGCTCAAATTGTTTCATAATTATAAACATCTTCATGATTATAAACTTTATCTCAAAAATCAAATGACCCGAATCGCACAAGATACGAAATTATATAAATTCGGTATTACAGACTACTACGTATTTACGTTTCAGGCAATCGCAGCATACTCACTACTGCGTATACGCTGCTTTAATACATGGGTATAATGCCAATACCGGTAACTTGGTTTGAGATTTACTGATTACAGAGTCAATTCACTCGCAGCTTAGGCGCATCACAAGTGGCGAGGGGCGCGGGTGTGGCGACGGTGTGGTGCGGGTGTTGCGCCGTTTCATATTTCATACAAAATGAGTAGGAACGACGTGGCGCGGAACATACACAAGAGGCATGGCGCGGGCGATCGACGGTGCGGCGCGGGCGTTGTGTGTATGTTCCACGCCACGTCGTTCCTGTACATTTTGTATGAAATATAAAACGGGCGGCGCAACGCCCGCCCCATAACGTCGACACGTCCACGCCACTCGCAATTTGTGTATGTCCCGCGCCTTATACCGGTATCGCTGCCGAGGACGACGATAAAATTGTGAGAGCTAAACGCTTTACCTTGAACTCAAGCCTACCCAGAACCACACACCACATGAAAGAACTCATAAAACTGCCTACTACTTGTATGGAGCACTGTCCGCACAAGATTTGTGTATGGGTAGGTTCCTTCCCAGAACTACGGCCATTCACACCACGCGATCAGTGTGGTTCACCACAAAGTAAAACACACTTGAAAACAGGGCTTGGTAACGTTACCAAATAACAAAATAATAACCGTTACGTAACGTTAATTTCAATGCGATACCTTACTAACGTTACAAAAAAGTTAACGATACTTGATAACATTACCAGTAATATAACGTTAATTAACATTAACGAAAAATACGATAGCTAACGTTAATTTTATCGTTAATTTAGCTGCGTTGCCGTTCTGTAGGTCAACATTGTGTGCGCTCGCTTAGCATTGGATTACTTTAGATACACTGTTGCCGCTCCGCCGCGCGCCGACCGCGCCGGCTGCGCCGCGCCTTCACACATAGACTAATATTTATAAATGAGCCTTCACAGTCGTGTCCAAGGATTTTTTTTTTTTTAATGGCATCTCGCAATACTGACCACTAAGGTCTTGGCTGCTTAACCGGATTTCCCGGGTGCCATAAGCTTCTACACTTAGAGCCTCCAGCCAGGAACTTTTTGAACTTATTCTAAATTAAAATTAAGCGAATGCTCGCTAAGGGCACCCCCTGTGGGGTACGAACCTCGGCTTAGGGCATCGCTGATGGGAGGACAGCAAGAAGGGACAGGCTGGATCAAGTTTATATTTTCATCATGATTATTATGCGGGGTATTTAAAGCTACGTGCTCAGCTCAACAACTGCTGGCACCTCGTTTTCGAGCAAGGGTCGGGGGGAGTTTCATTTACTCAGGGATTCGGTCGCGATCTCAAAGGACCTTGGCGGCGAGGTCGGAATGACGGGAGGCGTCTGTTTTTGTGCACTGTACTGGTGGCCCTATTCTGCTCCTGGAGGAGTGTAATGGGGTCATCTGGGTCGGAGAGTACATGCATTGGGCGGCGGGTCTGACTAATTCGGGATGGGATATAATCGGCTGCCTCAACAACCAGAGGGTTGCGATGTCTGAGAGCGGAGTCAAAGTAACACTTGGTCATGCGTTTAAGAAACTGGTGAATGGTTGGCATTTTACAGTCGAGATGGAGGATCTCGTTTCTGACGAACCAGGGGGCTAACGTGGCCTTGCGAAGGAATCGGTTCTGTAGGGTCTGCATCCAATGGATGGAACGGGGTTTGGCGTGGGCAAAGACTGCTCCCGCATAAGTCATGATGGGACGAATGCACGCTGTATAGGTACGCAATTTGCACTTAAGTGACAATTTGCTGCGTGCATTTAGAATGAAGTGAAATCTACCTAGAGCGAAAGCGGCTCGCGAACGAACCGTCTTTATGTGCTCTGAAAAGGAGAGATGATGGTCTAGGATCACACCGAGGTATTTGGCTCGCTTCTCCCAAGGGATAGGCTTGCCGAACAAGGTGATTGGTCGGGGGAGGGGGAGGGATCTGGATTTCGGTTTTTAGAATAAAACCGCTTGACTTTTGTCGGGATTTACTTCGATTCTCCACCGTATAAACCAGGCGCCAAGGTTATTGACAGCCCTTTGTAGATTTAGGAGAGACGAAGGGGAATTACCTTAACAGATGATCGCAGTGTCGTCTGCGAACAGAGCGAGCTGCGTCCTACTGTGTTTGGGGATATCGCTAGCATATAGCGTGAATGCGAGCTATCACTGAGCCCTGAAGGACTCCTGCCCTTATGGGGCGGGGGGAGGATAGGGTTCCTTCGATACGGTAGCGGAAGGTGCGGTTCGACAGGTAGTCTCGTAAGATGAGCACGAGACGATCTGGCACACCGAGTTTGTAAAGCTTATATAATAAGCCGTTGTGCCAGACTTTGTCGAAGGCTTTCGCTATATCGAAGAAAACCGCACATGTCTGCCGGCCGTGGGTGAAACCACATTTGACCAGCTCGACGATACGGTGGACCTGATGCACGCTAGAGTGCTGAGTTCTAAAACCGAACTGCTCGTTAGGAATGAGGCCCTTAGTCTCTGCGTAGTCTCTGAGACGCTTATAAATAAGCCTCTCATAGATTTTACCGAGGACTTTGAGCAGACTGATAGGGCGGTAGCTAGAGGGCTCGTTTTTAGGCTTGCCGGGCTTTGGGGTACCTATGACTGTGGCCTCCTTCCACGTCTGGGGAAAGATATTATTACTTAGAACACCATTGAAGATGGTGGTCAATAGCATGATCAAGTAAGCTGGGAAGAGCTGGACCACCCTGTTGGTGAGTCCGTCTGAGCCGGGGGCTTTACGAGTTTTAAGACCTTTGATTATCTCGTGTACCTCATCTGGTACGATGGGGGGCAAGAGAAAGTCAGGGTCATCAACGGGAGGAAGGGAGGCTCTACGTTCAACTTCAGCGTCGACCTTATCGAGGTGAGCTTTGTCTACTGGTAGGGAACTGGGAGAGCATTGGGCTTCTAGACTATCGGCTAGGCACTCTGCTTTGCCAATGTCGTCGAAGGCAATCGTTTTATCGGGGCGGACTAATGGGGACAGTGGGGCTGACTAAGGGGACCTAAGTTTCCTCTGGAGTTCCCAGAAGGCTAGATGAGAAGGCTCAAGATCGCCCAGCATCTTGTCCCAACCCGCGTCACGCAACTCCACAATGCGTGTCCTTACAGTTCTCTGAAAGTAGCGCATGTGGGCTTTGTTGGCGGCACAGGGAAAGACGCTGTAGGCACGAGAAGCCGCGTTCTTCTCAGTCATCAGGGCACGCACATCGTCGGGGAGTTTCAAGTAACAGGGATCTGTTGCTGGAACCTTCCTTGAGCAGTCGCTCAGGACGGTTTGTACGTGCTCCGTGAGTGAGTCGATCGCGGCTGTCGTGTCAGCGATTGAGTCAAATTGGCCTGGGATAGCGTCTAGTAAGGGGGACGTCTTGGATTTCAGCTGAACGCTTACTTTCTTCTAGTCCGTCACCTTTTTAATGGGGAGGGGGTGGTTGGGGTCAGAGGGACCTATGCGGGAGATGATTTAAAGATAATCGGACGGTAGTCGTGTCCAAGGAACGTCGTGTCGCAGTACTTATAGTGAATTGGTTTGTTGGAGACGCTTACAAGATGGGACGGAATAAACGAAATAAGGTTTATAGTTATTTTGAACTCAACGAAAATAAAACATCTAAATGTTTAGTTACAGAATGTGGAAAAATATTAAAGGTAAGTTACGTGTACCTTTATTATAATCTATCTTAGCGCCTCAGGCCCCGCTAAAGGCTCGAGCGCTGCCTTTGTGTCACGTCGCGTGTCGGGTCTGCACGAGCCTTAATTCCACAACTTTAACCGTTTAATAATAACGATAAAATTAACGTTAAGATAGAATTAACGTTATTATAGATTAACGATAAAAAATTGCATAAATACCGTTAAATCTACTAACGTTATTTTAATTTTAACGGTAACTCTGTCAAATAAGGGTAACGTTATGAAAATTTTACCGGTATGTAAAGCCCTGCTTGAAAATAGTTATAGGTGATGGTTAAGATTTTCAACTTACTGTTGATCATCCAAGAACATGTGATCACTCTTATTGTTGTTTCTGTCGACCAATGTTATCGATAGCTTTCCTGATTCCGGGCCGTGAGTTATGCTCGCTGTTGTGTTTGCCACTTTCATTACCACCTCATAATGGACTCCTGTAATGTTAAATAAGTAAATTGTTTGTACACCAGAAGAAATTAATAACAAAGATCAAGGGGGACAATTTTGCGGTAAGACGGAAAATCAAGGTCAAGATTTATTACATCAAGGAACTGACTGTCAAAAGAAAACAGGATTTATTTTAAGTTTATTTTGAACTAATTGCGATCGTCAGTTGTTTTGTTAACAGCCAGCACTATGCAAATAAGAAAACTACTTACTGCAATAAGGCTTAGAATTGCCTGTCAAAGCATACAGCGCAATATTCGAGTTGGTATCGACTAGTCCGCCCACTTGCAGCCGATTGTAGATGCTGAACGAATGATAGCCCATCGGTATACAATAGTGATGCTTGTCACAGCTTGTACAGTTACCAGCAACGAAGGCCTGGAAAAAATGTTTTATTAAGACAATTTTACCAGAGGAGAATCTTTAAAACACCAGAGCATTATTGAACCAGTTTATGAAGTGCAAAGATTTCAAACAGGTGTACTGCACACTTACAAGTCGCAAGTAATTTTTAATTCAAATAGAAAAGAGGTGAGCTTATTGTCACTTTATTGTATTTCAAATACTATTTGTATTGCACCATTTAATTATTAATTTACAAAACGACATCCGGCTTACCCAAAAAAAAATTGACGTCAAACAACAACGTGTCATATCAATGTTTTTCCCTCTCATAAAGTTATCAGGAGAATAAGGCGCACTTATTTAGTTTTTTATCTGATCCCAATTGGCCTTTACCAATATTTATTCATCCAGCATCGATAACGGCAGACGACTACCTACTGACCTTTAGTGCAAAACAAAAGTAGCAAAAATTCTGTCAGCATGACTTAGGGCGTGGCTTGTACAAATAGATGTGTGATTATGTGACCAACTTGCGGATTGGTAGATGACACAGGTCTTCGAAGGACATGCCGGTTTCCTCACGATGTTTTCTTTCACCGTTTTTAGAGTAGTGGTGATGAAATAAATTACACAAACTTCCTGCCTGGGGTCGAACCCAAGACCTACAACTCTCAAGTTAGTAGCTGAGCCATCACTGCACACTTCGCATGACGTCACAGATTTTTGCGTTGCACATCGTTCGGCGACGTCACATCTCTTAGATATGTATCAGCCCGTAACACGGACAAAACAAGAGAATACTCACATCATAAGACTCGCACTGCACGGCCATAAAGGGACAAGTTGGCGCCACACTTTCAATAAAGTACTCGTAACTCCTCTCGTGATTACAGCCCACGAACTTGACAACCTGTTGGTACGACAGGTCATTTGACGCACCATTGGGTGAAGTTGCTTGCGTGCAGCCTGGTTGTGTTGATCCACCGTTAGGGTAGAAGTCCACGTGGCCAATAGGCTCGGTTATTCCGAATCCTGCAATTAAAGATATGTGACGTTAGAAACAGTAACTTTCTGAAAAAAACATAGCTTATATGACATTAAAATAATCTGGTTGTCTGTCTGTCCACAGCCAATTTTCTCCGAATCTAGTCGACCGATTAAGTTGAAATTTGGTACACATTATATTTCTGTCACCCAAACACGGACGTGTAACGTAAATAAATGAATTTTGAATATGGGGGTCACCTTTTGGGGGCAAACAAGAAAAATAAGTTTTTCAAACTATACCATGTGACATATGAAATGAAAGGATCTCAAATGTTTTTTTTTTCATACTTTTAAAGTAAATAATTTTAAAGATATTTAAGTAAATAGATGAAAATTGACCATTTTACTTATCTTTTTACTTATCTCCGAAACTACTGAGCCTAAAATTTTGAAAAAAAAATGCAGAAAATGGTTATTTACCATAGATTACAGTAAACCCTATAAGAAGTCTATGGTCTTAAAATAACATAGTAAATCTCTCAATATTGTGCGTACAAACTTACATTTGCAGTTGGAATGTATGGGAGAACATGTTTTTCAACTACAATTTTAAGTTTGTATTTGGGATAAATTTATCCCAACTACGGAACCCTTCATTGTGCGTGGTCCGACACGCACTTGGCCGGTTTTTTTTTTACACATTCCCCTCTTTTTATTTACGATGATGATGTGAATACGTTTATTTATTATCATATCAGTAATTTTTCGAATATCGGACGGACTTAGAACACCCTTATAGATTTAAATTTTTTTTTCAGAAACTGACAATACATTTGCCTAGCTGCGTTGCCCAGATGTCGGAAATTAAGAGTCAAAAGCATCACTGTCACTATGATTGTGTCCTAGTAAAATATAGTAATGAACACGCTTATTTACCTGAGAAGTACAGCGGCAATGCGTTACTGTGAATGATGTCCACATACTTAGCGTCCGACCGGTCGAGACGTACCAAAGTAACAGTTTTACTGAAGTAAGGAGCCGCAGGATCAAGGCCAGTGATGCGCCCTAACTTCAGATAGAACCTCTGATTGGAAAAACAAAATAATATTACAGTCAAAACTAACTAAAATACAAAAAAAAAAACATAATGAGCTTTTAGGCTAGACAGACGCATATCTTACCTTTTGTAATGCATGTCCGCAGTAGCCGCCTAAATGAGCGCCCAAAGAGTGACCAATGAAGTGGAAGTTGTCTATATGCTGCAACCCTAAGACATCCTGCAACGGAAACCATTAATAATTTTAGTAAAGAATTACAAGTTGCCTCTTTAATGGCGACAGTTTCGCGTTTTCGTTTTATGAAGATTTTTAAACATTATTATTTTTTATTTATTTTATTTATTTCATTTTTCTAAAATAACATTTTGGAGCAACCCTGAACTGTAGCGCACAGGTCATTTGCCGGGGTCACGGATCATAACATCGCATCGATGAAATTATAAAGAATAACGAAGAGTAGGTGAATTGAACAAAGAATGAGAGCTTTATTATTTAGTTTGTTTGAACATTTTAATTTATCAATTTACGAATTATTTTATCTCATTATAATTTTTATGGTTACTGGTCACTAGCCCAACCCATGCTACATTAATGTCGCCATTGCAGCGGCACGTTTTATAATAATTCATATATTGTAAAAAAAAAACCTATTACTTGTTTTTTCACAATTTTTTTTACGTGTTCTGTTGAGAAATGTGTGCAGAAATTAAGTGTCTGTATCTAAGATTTATTGTAATTTTTACAGAGTAGGAATGGCTGTAGGGGATATTATGGTCTCTTGCAAGACCCAGGAAGCCCCAATATATACTGTTTTTATTATACTTACATAAATATTATGTATAAGATGCGCAGTCATGACACCAATAAGCCTGATATTGGCCACAGCTTGACCGTAAGGAGGCTGAGAGCCTCCTCGCCAGTCCACCACAATCACAGTCGCGGCTTCGTTGCCTTGCAGGTTTAGCAGAGCTTCCGCTGTATTTTGAATCTGCGTAAATTTTGTAATTATTAAGTATATTAGGCACTATTTTTGCATACTTTTTATTTTTGTTCCTCTATACGGGGTGGCAGGGACATTGACGCGAAAACTGAAACCATTTCAACGCAGGGGGGTTCAGAATCATGTACTGAATCCATGGTTTCAGTTTTCGCGTCGATGTCCCTGACACCCTGTATAACATTATGCCCGTGTTTCCCAAAAGGGTACCCGTTATACACCACGGGTGTAAAAAGACACTTAACGAAGCCGAGAGTCACTTGTTCTTAACGCTAGTCATTTCCCAGCTATTATTTTTGTACATGTTACTTAGTTTTGAAATACAGAATGCGTTGATGAAGACTTGATGGGTCTTTTTATATCCTGTATATAAATACATACATTTTGCCAGTTGTGCGACCAGTTAAAACTGGCCGGTGTTCGAAACAAAGACTCGAATTGATACTCAGCAGTTGCGTGTGCGACCAGCGAGGCAGTCCAATAGGTACTTTTGTTTTAGGTAGGTATAATTAACGTTTGTTCGGAATAACCCAGATCTTGTTGTCTTTGAGTGCAAAAATAAGATAAGCATTAGGTAGGTACGAAAAAGGAGCTTTGATAAGAATTTTCAATGACAAGATTATTTGCAAAAACATGCAATAGGTATAAAAAAGGTTCTAGCTAACTATTGCATTTTTTTTTAGTTTTTTAGAGATGGAACCTAAAATTCAAAACAGAAAATTGCTCGAAGGCAAAATTAATGCCATAAACATTTTGTACCCGTTTACCTTAAACGGCGATGCTGAGTCAAAACATGTACCTACTCGTGTTTTGACTCAGCAATGGCATAATTAATTTTGCCTTCCAGCAATTTTTTCTAGAGTAAAAAGCATCGATTTAGGTAAGTTGCACAGATTCACAAGGCTCTTACCCATAGTTTATGTCCACCTTCCAAGAACCCGTGAGATATAAAGTAGAATGGTCCTCTAGGGTCGAGATTCGCGTTTGCAATTTTTTCCTTATTATCTGCTTCGAACAAAACTGGTATCTTTCGATTTCTCCTCGTGAATGCAGGATAACTGTAACAAAAACACAATTGAATAAGATCGTTTTTATCTAAGTTTTACTTATAGATTAAAGTGAATTCTCGCAAGTAAATTTGGCCCAACTTTCTCTTGGCATATCGAGTTGAATTTTGGAATACCTACTCGTTTCTTTTCAATGACAATAATTTTTTTTTGGTAGAAATGATTTGATTCTGCAGCCAAGTTGTCTTCGCAAGACAAATGAAGGAACACGGGTGGGTTTTAGTCAGTAAGAGTTTGACACGCCCTCCCGCTCCACCCAGAGCGGGAGAAGTTATTTTATAATTTCCCACACAAAAAAAAAAGAAGGAATTCTTTAAAGGCTTGTTCAGACCAGCGCGACACGCGACGCGACACAAAGGCACCGCTCGTCGCGCGACGAGCGGTGCCTTTGTGTCGCGCTGGTCTGCACAAGGCTTAACGGTTACCGGTGCCGTTTCAAAATTCGGTATGCAAGTTGAAATCAGAGATAGTAAAACGAAATCATAATGATGACTTGCATGTACCCCAGTTGTATTTAAATTTTAATACAACTGGGGTACCCAATTGATGCAGCTCATTGTACCTACTACGCTTTGAAATGGGCAACTAGCTTCATATTTCTAACAGATCGACTCCTTGAAAATTCAAAAGTGCCTGTAAATGGTTTAATTGAAATATTTGAGTTTGAGTTGAGTTTGACTTTTCATAAAAGATTGTTTTCAAAAACTTCACATATATCACAAATTAATGTGAGAACTGACCCAGCGTTATCAATACAATTATAATTAATTAACAGTCTACGTCCAACGTTCAAAGGTGAATAGACCTCAAATAAACTATGCACTCGATAAAAAGCAAGTCCATTGCAACAAAAAATAAAAACACATTGTTTAAAATAGTTGATAATCACGTCACTATGCAATTATGGGACGTAAACATTTGTTTTGTCTCCTTTCATGATTGATTGATGTCACGGACGAGCCCCCGGCCTTATCGCAACGAGACTTGTACATACAAATAAGATAGTAAATAACGAAGCGGATCTTGTATAGGTACCAAGTTTATGTAGTACTAATGAGACCTTTGGATTTAGCCTTTATCTTTGTACGCTTCTGTGAGGATAAACAACTGTTATGAGTTGGATTTAATGACATAATTAATTGGAATCATTGGAGGTCCACGCCTACAATCTGACCTTTAGATTGCTTACGATTATACGTTTCTTATATTTTAAGATAAAAAAGGTGATGGCAAAGTACATGGGATTGTGAGAAGTCAACTAAGACGCTGATTTCAGTAAATTCGAAGTTTCTGCAAAATCAGTAAGTAGTGTGTATTATGTGGGTCCATACTAAGACTTGCACATACCTATACTCCATTTGAAATAAGATTAGACATTTAAACAAACCTTTTTTACAGTCCGTTCAACCGATTCTGACTTCTATACCGTAGGCATAAGGATGGCATTAAAAGTAAAAAAGTGGTTACAATACCAACTGTTTACTGCAGCTGCCATTTGTCATGCCTCCAACGCAATAGAAGTCAAAATCGGTTGAACGGACTGTAAAAAAGGTTTAGTTAAATGTCTAATCTTATTTCAAATGGAGTATAGTAGTTCAACGATGTACATTAAATTCATGTCAACACAAAAAAGATAGCTTGATAAGATATTTGTAAAGACGAAATATAGACTATGTAACAAAATTTATCACGATTTGTGTACAAATATCTACAGGGTTGTTCGGTAGAAGGACCTACACAATTCTCTTGGGGATAGGGAGCGTCATAACGTAGCTTTCAACCATAAAACCTGAGGTGTCACGGTACCTAGGTAATTGAGAAAATAATTAGTTTTTTTTAATTATCCGAAATATCGTCATAACTTTATTTTATGGTTGTTATAGAACGCAATAATTTTTGATGTTATCGGCAATGACACTTATATTTACGATTGGATTTAGAAAATGACTTTTGTGATTCTTAAGTTTTAAAAATGTATTACTGTACGAAACATTTCAACTTTTAAATTAGGTAATTTTAAAAACGAAAATTAAAACAACTTTGTGCTAGCTTATGACACCACAAATCCCTAAAAAAAATTATCGGTAATTCTACCAAACACTCAGTAGAAATAAGATCAATTGTTAGAACCATTGTATATAACAAACTTTTTAGTAATAAAGACCTTGTAAAATCAAATCAAAATCAATTTATTCTGTACCTTCAGTGAAAAGTGATGTAACTGGAAAATCATGATTTTGAGAAAATTAACGTTAAAGTTTAAAAAAAATCGGACTCTTTGTCTACTTTACTAAAATGAGTAGGTACTGATTACTGACATTGGTAAACAATATCTAAGAGCACGATTTAGTGTAAGAAGAAACAGATTAATTTGTACAGTTTTTTATAATTTAAAAAGAAATCCAGTTGTATCACCTAACACAACATAAATTAAAGTCGTTTTATGTGTAAATTAATTTAAAATGACTTGAACCATTTTACACATTATTTATTGGTTGGTGTTGGATGATTATGTGTACCTAAATATATCAGTTTGTACTAATTCACATAGATCGCGTAATAAGAGTCACATACATTTGTATTAATATACATTAAGGTACTTGAAATATTTGTTCAGTTCACATTGATATTATTTAAAATGTATTTTATTACACATTAATACGAGTAAATGTAAAAAAATGCTTAGTTAGAGCACTGTACACCAAAATAAGCTTGCTCAATTTTAATCTTAGAGGGGTACCAATTAGACCAAAAAATTGCATTTCTTTTCTGTTAAACTCAGTGTAAGAATATGAATATTAAAACTGATATAGGTCAAGATATATCACTTTTTACTGAAGGTACAGAATTATTTGTAATACATAGTAATGTAGTAGGTAAATTCATCAGTCGCTAATTTTTTTTAAGTTTATTTCCTCAAACTGTATTTTGTATCTACATATGTATAAAATTCTTTGGTCCCTGGGAAGACCCATGACGGCACACATTCAGATATTTCCTCGTACCTATTAATATCGGTAGGACGTTAATGAGTACCGAAATGAGTTCCTGTACGTACCTATAGTCTATGATAATATAAATATTTACATATACTAAAATCTAGTAGAAATGTAATAATTAATTGACGGTATTTCCGGACAGATTAGAAATCTGTTATCTTTATTTATACATCGGTTTAAATAGAGCGAACATGGGGAGCAGTGGGTGGCCCAGTGGTAACGGCCGCGACTTATGAGTTGTAGGTCGTGAGTTCGAAAATGTATAGCTTGATGTGTAGCCGTGTGTACCTTCACGTGCATTTTGCCAGTTAAAAGTCCGATGTAATAGACAGCGAGCCATTACCCGAAAATAAATAGGTACAGTCTCCGTGCTGCTTTTACCAATTACACTTTACCCGCGATCCAAGTATCGAACCCATTAGTATCCCACACTAAGCAGTTGCGCTAGCGACCCTTAGGCCCTAGACCAACTAAGCAGTCTTAATGGAGTTTGCTTTAGTCACCTTCTACGAAACGGAGCGAATAGGGACAGTTTTTAATATTTTATAACAAATACCTATCATACGATGACAAGAGCACGACTAAAGCCTCGTGTAGACTAGCGCCACGCGACATAGGTAATTGTTCTACCGTGAAGTTTTCTTAGCAATTGTTTTGTTAGAGTCGCGTCGCGCTGGTCTGGACGAGGCTTTATGCAGTTTGCTTTAGTCACCTTCTACGAAACGGAGCGAAAAAGGGCAGTTTATAATATCTTATAACAAATACCTATCATACGATGACAAGAGCACGACTTAAGCTTCGTGCCTAGTGCGACGCGACATCGGTAATTGTTCTACCGTGAAGTTTTCTTAGCAATTATTTTGTTAGAGTCGCGTCGCGCTAGTCTGGACGAGGCTTTGTGCAGTTTGCTTTAGTCACCTTCTACGAAACGGAGCGAAAAGGGGCAGTTTATAATATTTTATAACAAATAGGTACCTATCATACGATGACGAGAGCATGACTTATGAGTGAACTTTTAAAAAGTGGAATATTGTTTTTCGCTATCCGTTTTGCTATTGCGAAAGATTTATCTTAGCCGATGGCTGTACCATATTATTATACCAATAATTTTTAACCGTGGCTCGTGGCTAAATAATAACAGTCGCACGGACCGATCCAACAGGTTAAGCTACGCTTGCCGGGGTTGGTCCGTGGATGGGTGTTACTGGGTTTGTTGAGGTCAGATAGGCAGTCGCGTCATGTAAAATACTGGTATTCAGCTGCATCCGGTTAGACTGAAAGCTGACCCCAACATTGGGAAAAGGCTAGACAGATTGATGGAATTTATGAACCAACTAGTGGCAAATAGCAGAAATGCTATGATAATATTAGGAAGGCCACTTAAATACCAATTAGTCTATTGTTAGGCTGTTTGACTACTTCCTAAGAGAAAGGGCCTGCCTAGCCTTTTCCCAAGTAGGTTGGGGTCGGCTTCCAGTCTAACCGGATGTAGCTGAATACCAGTATTTTACATGGAGCGACTGCCTATATGATCTCCACAACCCAGTAACTGGGTAATACGATATCCCTAGTCTGAAAGTCTGATAACCAGTCTACCCTTGGTAAGACTGGTTATCAGACTTTCAGACTTCTGACGGTTCGTAACGACTGTCAAAGATCCACGAATGACAGCCGGGACTAACGGCTTAACGTGCTTTCAGAGGCACGGAGGAGTCTCGGTATGTAAAGATGGTCACCCATCCACGGACCAACCCCGGCAAACTTAACCTGATGGATCCACGTGTGCAACTGTTATTACTTAGTCACGAGCTTCCTAAGAGAAAGGGCAATGATATATAAATGACGCGGGGTTCAATAAAATTGCCATAACTATAGTGGCAATACTTATAAATTATAACGTTGGGCAGTCAGTCCTGCATACCTCACTTGCTTACTGGCAAAACCATGTTGAGCAACAGCAGGTGCGGTGACGTTATATCGGCCATCGTCTTTTAGTTGGGAGTATGGCCGTGTTTCAACAGTTCTTTACGCAAAAGTTAGGCATTCCTTCGGGAATCTCTATATATTCTTGATGTACTATAATAAGTGATCACTCACCGTACAGCCATAGCTTCGGGTGGTGCAGGGAAATAGTTATCAGGCCGGTGTTCCGTCCATGGATACGCCTTTGAGAAGCACCCGTAAATGCCGTAGCAACGCTCCAACTCCGTGTCATCTTTAAAGACAAACTAATTATTTAGTTCTGTTTTAATCCTTTATTTTTTTTAAGCAATACAAGAATATAGCCACACGTAATAAGAGTCAAACAAATACAAAAGATAGAAAACAATGAGTTATTATTAATTAATATAAAGCTATTGGAAGTTATCAGCGTAATTGAATAGTTTCAAATTTGCGCGCACATGCCCATTTTTTACACCGGATATGATAAATATTTTTACGAACACTATCACATCTATTTATATGAGAACCGAGTTTCATGTGCAAAAAAATACATTGTCATACAGTTTTTACAAATGAATATATTCAGGTTTTCCCTGTTGTTACGAGTTTTTAGAAACACCGGTAGACGGGCGCAGAAAAAGTACTATGAAATTACAAGAGAATTTTGAAAGCTGGTAACTTTAGCTTCATATAGTATTTAACTCTAGTCATCTGGAAACTAACTAATAAGGTTTAGTAAACAAAACAACAAACCGCTAAAAGAGTTCGGGAAGTTGGTGACATCAGTTGAATTCTGTTTATCCATTAACACCATTATCGTCTGCAGCATCAACGTCGCACTTGTCTTGTTATACATTTCGGCGACCGTGCACAATTATTCACAAAAAAATATAAAAGCTTTTTCAATCAAAAAGTCAAATGTAACCGCAGCGAACGTGCATACGTCACTGCGTACGTTATCAATAATGCCCGAGCGACGTGAAATATGATCTGTTCGAGCAGTAGATGTTGCTAATTGTCACCATCAAAGTGTAATGTGAAATGACATGTATGGAGCTCGACGGTGCTTTATATAGAGAGTGGTAAATGCACCGCACAGTATCCGCCGTTGTTACCTAACGTATCCCCAGCGCTCGTGGTTCGCAGACGTTCCGGGATACGGCGATAACAGAGGTTACAACGTTATCGTTCGGTTATTTGTTAAAAACGATTGACGCACGAACAGTCTCGACGGGTGTGTGTATACGTGTACTAATAGCTACTACTGTATGTAGCACTCCAGTTTGTTAATGCACATCAAGATGAACATTAATTTACTGATTTGTAAATAAGGATAATTGTTTACATTAGTGAATTATAACTTTCGCTATCTGGGTTTTAGAGCATTATAGCTTAATGTGATATGGATCAGTTCGTAAATAAACAACGACTTCTTTAAATATGCATGTCCAGCAACAAAATTTAATAGAAATTTAACTAAAATTCACATTTAATAAGGAGGTAATTAGCTAATTATGTTTAAAAAAACACCCCAGGATAGAAGAAATAAGATAAAATAACATTAAAAATAAGAGTAAACAAAACACGGACTTTGGAGCGGTCGTATTGATAAAGCCCTCTAATTAACGAAACTAACTATTGAGTAAACATTTACTTTACCAGAATAAGTATGTAGATAATTGCACGCGATCTAATGAAGGATACACCAGAGCTATATTTAAAATAGCCAACATTATCTTGGCAGATATTGTTGCCTATTAATTAAAGAGGTCATAAGACAAATAGTACAGACTCGTGAGGGTCACTTGTCGGTATAACGCGCAATTCCTCGTGAGACTATTGTTACATACAAATCAATCAAGTCAAGGAAAATACACATATTATATTTTATCATTTCAGTCTTGAAACTTTATTCAATCATTTTACTTGACCCAAGTAAACACACGTCATCTCAAAAGTCACAAAAATAATTAATTCATGCAAAAATATTAATCCTTAGTTGATCTCCTAGAAAATCAATTCATCATAATTCTATAAATCATCCACAATAATGGAGCAAAATCAAAAACAGTAAAGTAATTAAATATCTAGCTTTGTAAATGCATATAAATTCATATCGTCTTACAAAAAGGTTATAATTAACTAAATTACGAAAGAACTTTGCGTGACTTATTTTTAGATGGAGTTGATGAGAAATTACAGTTGAACGCCATGTCGTCAGTGAATATATCCGACATTGACATGGTTTCACTTTTGTTGGTGGACTGAACCAGGAACTTGTCAAAGTCCTCAGTAGCCAAGTTCTCTTTATCCTCCAACTTTGCTTCGGAAAAATGGAAGCTCGTGAATTTCTTCATCGAGTTCTCGGGCGCGGGATAAAACTGCGTACCGTCCGAAGAATTTTCATCCTTAAATCCACTATCAACTCTCATCCAATTAACATTAGAGATCTCTTTCAAAGCATTCTTATTATTAGTTTTTGATACATTCGTCACGGTCAGTTCTGACGGTTTTATGGCACTTTCATAGTAACTAGAAGCGTTTGCATAGAATGTGTTCTCATTAAATCCACTATCTACTCTCTTAAAGCTAGTTGAGCTATCACCACCCACTTTGGTCATGTTGTTTGTGGTATAATCAAATTGAGATATGTTTTCAGTCAATAATTTGAGATCAACTTTATTGAAGTCTATCTTTTTATCCTCCAAACTAAGTGGATTATCTGAATTATCTAAACTATTATCTAGTGACATGTGTAGCGGGCTCAGAGGCATCGGTGCACGAATTTTACTAATTTCATGAGCGCGTATGGTGCTCTTACATTTGCCTTTGATAGGCGTGTCGTCTAAATTAATGTTTATGCTATGAATTTTAGTAGACGACTGGATGTCGGTTGATGGGCATTTCACTGATTCCACTTTCACTAAATGTTGAATGCTGGGTTCTTCTACGAGTGACCAGGCTGCCTCTTTCCTTTGTGGCGAACTGGATTCTGAATCAGCTGAAAAATATTGTTCATCAAAATTCAGTAAATATTAATACTAATATTTTATCTATCTAAACTAATATTATAAAGAGAAAAGATTAGATTTTTTGTATGTTTGTAATGGATAAAATCAAAAACAACTGGACCGATTTTAAAAATTGTTTCACCAGTAGTATGCTATATTATCACTGAGTAACATAGGCTATAATTTATAAACATATCACGCAGGCGAAGCCGCTGCCGAAAGCTAGTATACAATAAAAATCAATTGCCATGCGTTAGTCTCGCAAAAATTCGAAAATTGCTCGACCGATTTGTTTTTCTTTTTGTTTTGTTCTCCTCATTATTGGGGTGGTTTAGAATAAACTCAAAGGAACAGCCCATAATTTGGAAATTTTGTCTAACGTGGTAGGTACGAAGTTCACCGGGTCATCTAGTTCGAAAATAAAATTGTAAATACCTTGTGAATGGTTATGGAAGGAGCCGTCAACACTCATGTCCATGCTGAAGTCCAACTTCTGTACAGAGCGACTTCGATGCAGACTCGACATACTAAGACTGCGCTTCTCAGAGAATGAGATGGAACTCTTCCTGTTTTTTTGCGGGGACTCCTTGAGAGACTTGCTTCGTTTTATTTTGTTTGGAGTTAGTTTACAGAAGCAAGGGCCCTTTTTCTCGTTTTTCGGTTCTGCTTCAATACAATCCAGGCAGGTAGCCATTGTTTCGGACTCGGGTGACGTGAAGTTGTTTTTCTATAAGTAAAATAAAATAGTCAATGCTAGTTGTGGGATTTGTAAGCTAGATAAAGTGATTCTGCACATAGGCACAAAATCTAAATAAGATAACATGTTTGAAAGGAACAATATCTTTAAATCTGATTCGAATTTAAACCAGTACCCTAATTGCGTAATACACGATCAATCACAATTTGTTTAGATTTGAAACAGATTGCTAATCCATTGCTTCATTAGTTGAAAAAAAAATCTGCTCAACAACCTAAATAACGCATTGAAAGTTGTTGAACTGTCAAAATGAAACAAATCAATCATAATCGTTTACGAAAATAAGTTACGCAATTAGGGTACAGGTTCAAAAATTTGGCAGTAAAAACATTACCGTACTTAAGTTCGTACGTTCTATCGTTAACCTCATCCATCGCTATCGCCAGAGTCAGAGAGGGTCATTTAGAAATATAATAAAAATAAGTAAAAATCATATCACACTACCTCTTCATCGCTCGACGTCACTTTCAGAACCGGCGAGATCGAAGCTAACGATGACGAAGTAGCGGACCCCTGTCCCTGCGCAAGTTCCGTGCGTCGAGGTGTCCGGAACTCTATGGGACTGAAGCACGGCTCCCCAAAGTCCACCACATCCAGTATCTTGTTACGATAGCATGGCTTACTGTAGCTAGTTGGTCCTTTCTTTAGTGGAGTGCCGAAAGTACGCTTCATACCTTTCGATACGTAGTCTCGGCTCTAGAGTGAAAAAGAATATTTCAAATATGCTGGCTGAACTTTGAACTGCAAGTTTTGGAAATAATGTTCTCATAATACTAAGGACTTAATCATAACTGGCGAAATGTGGGTGTACTATAGGTACACCTCTACCAGCCGTGATTGATACTTTTCAAGAACAAGACTTTATTAATTTATTAGTAACCAAGTAAAGTCGAAGTAAATTCGAAGAAATGTGACATCTACCAACCCGCACTGGGCCCGCGTGGTGGATTACAGCCCACTCCCTCTCACAGAGAGGAGGCCTGTATCCCAGCAGTAGGAACATTTATAGGCTGATGATGAACCAAGTAAAGTTACTCTTAAGGTGTGTCCAAACATTGAGCGGCAAGAGCGCGGCAGCAACGCTCGGCGTTTGCAGGACACATTTCTGCTGCGCTCTAGTTAGGACCAAACCGACGAATGTTTGCGCGGCAGTACTGCGCGGCACATCTGAGACACGCCGCGCACTTCAGTTGGCAATATCAATCTGCCTAGCCCCTAATACGTCCGAAAAAATACGTCCAGGCACAATTAGTGACGAATGTTTCCTAAAAATGTTTGTACGCGGCAGGTAGACAGAAGCCGGGCACGCCACAATTGCGGCGATAAGACCCCTCTTTGAGGAGTGGCTTGAGAGGCGCCACGGCATCCTCACCTTACGCCTGACGCAGGTCCTCACCGGACACGGCTGCTTCGGGAAGTTCCTGTTCAGGATAAGGCGGGAGGAAACGCCTGGGTGTCACCATTGTGTGGATCGCCCGGCAGACACGGTGGAGCATACGGTGGAGGTCTGCCCGGCTTGGGCGGAGCATCGCCATGTCCGTGGAGGCGATCGGCGGCGGTGATCTCTCGCGTCCGGCCCTGGTTCAGGCCTTGGTACGGAGCGAGAGGAAATGGCAGGCCGTCACCTCCTTTTGCGAAGCGGTAGTGCTCGCGAAGGAGGAGGCGCAACGCGTGAGGGAGAGGCAAATTTCGCGCCCTCACGCCCTTAACCGCCGCTGGAGGAGACGCCCAGGGCGTCGGGAATCGCGAACCGATTTCCGGCCACCGTAAGCGCGGGCTTGCGGACGGTGAGCAATGGGTAGCTCGCCGTCCGATAAGTACCAGGCCCGGGTCGACGGCGCGTTGTGTTCCACGCGCGCCTCAAAGAGATGTCAGCAGAACTGACAGGGTCCGCTAGGCCCAATGCCTACCGGGGGTTCGAAGAAAACCGATAGGGAAATCGTGGCCCCCGGCAACAGGGCAACCGAAGGAACACGGGTGGGTTTTAGTCAGTAAGAGTCTGACACGCCCTCCCGCTCCGCCCAGAGCGGGAGAAGTTATTTGAAAATTTCCCACCCACAAAAAAAAAAAGGTAGACAGAAGCGTTCGCGCGCGGCAGTCCTCCAAACACAGCGCGGAAGGCCGCGCGCGGCAGCCGTGCACGATTACCGCTCAATGTTTGGACACACCCTAACAATCAGTATTAAATGCAGTTACAAAAATCTTTTGGATAAATATTACAATGCCTATTTTGCAGAAATAAGATTAATATTTTTGCAGATATCACTTAGGTATTTGCTAGAAGTGATTTACATACATACATAAACTCACGACTTCTTCCCACGGGGGTAGGCGGAAACTACAGAACGCCACCTGCTTCCATCCTTACATACTCCTTTTGCTTCGTTTACGTTCATAATCTGGTCATACACGCACGCCGGTTGCGAGTACTACGCACCTGACCTTTCTGAAGAACATCACCAACAAGGTCAGTATATGTAGGGCCTCCCGGCGTTTCCACTCACATCTGCCTTGAAACCCTTTTATAGTCGCCTTTCATTCATCCTCTCAACATGACCAAACCATCTAAGCATTCTCTTTTCAATTATCGTCACTACAGTGATTAATTACTACTTTATTGGTCTATGTTAAAAATAATGCAATAATGAGATATTTCAAAGACATTTAAAAAGTGTAATAATACTCACAAGATCAGGACTGAACACGATAGGTGTGTGGTCCTCATAGCTTGAAGGAGGTCGTTGTTCCACATGGACCTCATCATCGGTCTGCTCAGAGTCATAATGCTCCATATCACTGTGCTCTTCAAAGAACAGCTTCCGACGCAGAGATCCATTCGCCGTGATCTCGTACTCACCTGACATGTTTTGTTCCTGCAAACAGTTAGAGAATATGACAGAGAAGAACCTGTCTAGTATTATCGTCTTCTTAGCGTGTCGATGGCAATCTAGATCTAGAGTCGGCCGAATTTAGCACCTTCAGTAGTGTCCATCAGTTCCTGTAACGTGCAGATAACAGGACACGCTGGACACGATATAATTTTTTTGTGGCACTACACCACGTTTACTCCATTTACTCCATAGGATTATCGTGAAATGATACTGATTTATAGAAATGAAAAGCGAATTTAATTTATAATAAAATTATTAACAAACTAAAATATGGCGTCGAAAAATTCCTCCGCATCTAGAGATGTTGGAGTGGCATTGCCACGTTGTATGGCAATGTTTAGCTTCTGGCAACGTGGTGAAGTGTCAACCAGCCGTTATTTTGTTGAACAAACCATGAGCATTCACTCGGACCCCATGGCCCGAGGGTTTCAACCCCAAACAGCTCGAAAATATGGATCTCTTATAATTGCCAATAAGGTTATTATTATACATTCGTAGCTTAAGGTTTTCCGCAGCCGCAGCAGCAGCGCCAGCACAGCACGCCGAGCCAGGAAGATGGGACGGCGCACAAGTATTGACACACGTTGCGTCCCACGTAGGGTTGTAAAATTACGTAATTTTACGAAAAACGCTGGTAAAATACGGGTATTTTACGGTCATTTATATAAATTACGGTAAAATTACCGGCGACTTATGAAGTTTTAAATTTTAATTTGTGCTGTCCTCTGCTCTGCCTTTGCACATAGATGAAATTATTATAATCTATGACATGGTGTGATTCTTATCTTGAATTCTTGACTTGAGAATTAAGATTTAGGGGCTTTTAGTACGCATGAGTCGCACGAGCACAGTTTTTGTTTTTTTTTAAGTTCCAATACTGCTTATACCTCTCGTAAATTTCATTCAAATCCATTTATCCGTTAATAGTGAAGTAGTGACAACACATGATACACACAAACATACTCACTTCAGTATTTGTAGTGTTTTAGTGGGTATGACAAGATTTTTGAATAATTTTATTTGTTATATCCTTTTTGGCTTTGTATTTATTTTGTAAAACCATAAATGGTGCATGTTGTGTTAGCCTGTAAGTAATTGTTGCACTTATAAACGTACTATTAAGGAATTTATTTTAAATGTATTGTGTGTTAACAATTGTTGGCAAACCTAAATAAATAAATAAATGACTGTATGAGTACGTTTAATACGTTTTTACCGAAAATAACCATATTTTACCGTAAAATACCGTAAATTACGTAAAATTATTTTTTTTACCGTATTATACCAGGGTAATTTTACCGTTTTACATCCCTAGTCCCACGTCGTTTTTATAGTCAGTTAAATCATCATCATCATCATCAGCCTATTATGTTCCCACTGCTGGGACACAGGCCTCCTCTCTGTGAGAGGGAGTGGGCCGTAATCCACCACGCGGGCCCAGTGCGGGTTGGTAATGTCACATGTCTTCGAATTTTAAGTTCTAGGACATGCCGGTTTCCTCACGATGAAAGCAAAGCGCCTGTCTGGGTTCGAACCTACGACCTACAACTCGTAAGTCGCGGCCGTTACCACTGGGCCACCACTGCTCTCTCAGTTAAATACAAAAAGTGAAATTAATTGATCCTTTCTTGCATTAAGACCAATAATGTTAACTTTTCATTACACAAAAATGTGATGATGTGTTAGATTTAACAATGTGCAGTGCAGTGATTCATTTAAAAAAGTAGGCTTCACGGTGGTTCTGGTTACAAATAACATTTAACAATAATGTAAACAATTCTGTAACTACATTGGAAATGAATACTTACAAAATTTTCCCCATTGCATTATAAGATGTGTTAGTATGATGGTTTTATAATGAATGAGGACCTAGATATTAATTAATTTACCTGTGTAAAGGTACAAAATGGCTGAAGCAGAAGTTCAAGCTCTGGAGGTAGTTCAGGTGGCAGAGTGAGAACTGTTTGTGCTGAAACTAAAATTTTTATGTCACACAACCATATATTAATTTAGAAAAAAAAAAAAAAAAACTGATTATTAATGGACATACAGATTGTTAACATTTCTTTCTTATTCTAGTTCTTGAACAAGATGGATCTTATGGCTGACTGTCTGTACAATCATCTGGTCTCCCAGAGTTTAGTATACTCATGAATAAATTGGTTTTACTAAAATAATACCAGACTTAAGTACCTACCAATGCTATTTTACAAAGTATAACATCCTATCCTACGTTATAACTATGTTTAACAAGCTAACACTTAAAGCAAAACATGCAAAGTATGAATAGATATTAATTTCACATACAGTAATATGCTAATTGTTATGTGACTAGTCTATTAGCAGTAGAGTATAACATCCACACTTTCTTTCAGTCTAGTTGTCACCTTGTGCATAATAATAATATGTATTGAAGTAGTACAAATGTTTTAATAATAATACATTTACATGATGTTTGTAAAGTTGATGTTTACATTCTGCAACAGTATTATTTGCAATGTTATTCCAGTTCATCATCAGCCTAGCCTTTTCCCAACTGTGTTGAGGTCGGCTTCCAGTATAACCGGATGTAGCTGAATACCAGTATTTTACATGGAGCGACTGCCTATCTGACCTCCACAACCTAGTTACTGGGTAATAATATGATACCCCTTAGTAAAACTGGTTGTCAGATTTTCGGGCTTCTGACGACCCGTAACAACTGTCAAAGATCTACAAATGGCAGCTTTGGCAGCTGTGAGTCTGGATTTATGCCTGGTTAGTGGTAATAGCCTGTGGTCACCCTGTTATCAGGGACTAACAACATAACAGGTGAAATGTGGGTCTACTGTGCTATACACCTCTGACTACTGCTTCAGAGAATAACAATGTGATGTTATGTTATTCTGTCAGTATCAATCATACTACAATTGTTTATTATTGTTTTGAATCAACAATGTAAATTACTTTAAATTAAAACATGACATACAAAAACATGTTGTTGTAATTATAAACATACCTTCTTTTGTTACCACAATTTTTTCTTTAATTATACTGTCATTTTGAATATCAGCTTCAACAGATGTTTGCAGGGGCTTCACCTTTTTGGAAGATTCGATCAAAGGACTGGGCATGACCATTTCTTGGGAAAAGAATCTGAAAATAATTCAAGAATACTTTTAGTACACATAGCTTTTCTAACTATTCACACCAACAACATTGGTAGCAGTCTTTTTAAACCATTTCATTACTCAAAGGGAAGTAAAGCTTCAAGTAGTGAAAGATGAAAAATTAAAGAGTTCCAAAAGCATTTCTACAAAGTTTAAACTGACACTATTATGTTCTGTTTTTTATCAAAATTTTGGGCAAATTGCCTCCCTGTCAGCTTTGAAAAGCTACAAGAAATCAATGTTATCATAATGATTGCAATTTCATGTTTAATCCATTGTGCATTGCTAAAGTGGCTCAAAAACTTTATCATCATCAACATCATTCGCAGCCTTGTTCTGCCACAGTAGAGTACCTAGGCCTCCTTATAAATGTTACATTGTACATGTGGACAGGAGGCCTTTAATTCACGATAATGGAGATAAACAATATATTCCTTCATTAGTGCTAAGCTAATATTGTAAAGATATACGGTAATCAGCAAAAAAATCATACATTCTCTGACACAGTAGAGGATATTTAAGAGCTAGGTAATTATATTAAATTACTGAAGCCCGAAAGTCTGACAACCAGTTGGATAATCTAACAGAGGGGTATCGTATTACCCAGTTACTGGGTTGTGGAGGTCAGATAGGCAGTCGCTCCATGTAAAATACTGGTATTTAGTTGCATCCGGTTAAACTGAAAGCCAACCCCAACATAGTTGGGAAAAGGCTAGGCAGATAGATGGATTACTGAAAAATCTTAGTGATTACCTATCAGTAGCCTCTTCTGCAATCTTTTCTAAAGCGGGATCGGGCGTAGGCTCAAACTGACTGTTGCACGCCACAATGTCTGCAGGCACCAGGGTGCACGCCTGGTCAATATCCCAGCGAAAGCATCCATTGTTTTTCTTCTTGTATATCTTGCACATACCCGGACTAACAAAAAAAGTAAAACAACACTTAGAAAATTCACATTTTGGTGCTCACGATTTCAAAATCGCCAGGTAAAAAACGAATGCGTACTTACCTGCATAAAGGCTTGTGTAACTTGTCAATCAATGCTTTATCAAAAGGATTTCGTACTTTTCTATTTGTTGGCGGAGGCGTTGATTTGTAAACATTATTTTGGTAATCATTTTTATCACCCATTTCGAAATTAACGTTATTTTTGTTGATGCTGTTTCGTGACAGGCATGGCACAATGACCTCCCCTGTCTGCACAGACCACAGAGCATAAATATTCTTGGGAGATACAAATATAATTAAATACTAGATTATAGAGATGTCAAATCAGTCCAACGTTTTTTTTAGTCGATTTTTGCATCGAATTTTCTCCTGTTTATTTTTTAGTTATTTTAATTTACCATCAAAGATCTTGCTAAGCCGATGCATGACTGCATAAATCAAGTCTTTCTGTTGCAATCTCAAGTTTTATTTTCATATATTTTTGTAATTAACTTTGATTTTGTATAATTTCGGGGCCCCAGAGGTATAATAAAAGTTGGTTCTACTAGTGGCAGCCCTGGAGGACTCAATCTGTCTCAAGTTCTAATGAACTAGCTTTTCCCGCGACTTCGCTTGAGTCGGAAATTATCGTTCGGAAATGTACTCCCGAGTTTAGTTCACTAATTAATCATATTTCTTATTTTCATAATCAAAACAGCAAACAGTAAAAATTTTAGTAGCGGATAATTTAGCGCTTTTTGATTACTAAGATAGCAACACATTTACAGAGTGTTTTACCGACATGTTTTACATTTCAAAAATAAATGAGTCTTTATTTTCTGAAGTTTTTAAAAAACAATTAACGCCTTTCTGCTGATACGAACTGAACTAACTGCTGTTAATAGCACCTGTTATGATTATCAGCTTCCAAGTGATATCATACGCATGATTGGAAGCTCAGAAAAATATAATCCTAAAAACCGGCCAAGTGCGAGTCGGACTCACGCAAGAAGGGTTCCGTACCATTATCTATAAAAACGGCAAAAAAAATTATGTCTGTTGTATGAGAGCCCCCTTAAATATTTATTTTATTCTGTTTTTTAGTATTTATTTATTTATTTATTTAACCATTTATGCACACACATATAAACAGACAAGAAGAAAGGAACAGAAAAATATGTACAAAGGCAATGCTTATTTCTAAAGAAATCTCTTCCAGCATACCTGCGATAGGAAAGTATACAAAAGAGATGTAGACAACGTGTGTAACCGTATAAGAGAAAATAAAAACAATTCACTAATTTCAATTTAAACAACATACAATATGAGAATATACTTACATACATACTTCTAAAATAAATATAAATATCACTACAATATATATAATTACAATGTGATATAAAATAACTATGCAACTATGTCGAGTTGGAAAGATAGTGTTCTTTCACTCTTCGCTTTAATGCTTCATCAGTATGACAGTTCCTAATGTCAGGCGGTAGTGAATTCCACAACCGAACCGCGTGAACAGTGAAGGAGTAGGAATAGAAGTCGGTTGAGTGGGGAGGGGATTTAAGGAGGTTTTTAAGATGCGACCTGCAAGGTGCATTAAAAGGACGAGCGTAGGAAAAGCGTTCCCGCAGATAGGATGGGGTTTTAGGGTTGTGAAGGACGTTGAATAGCAGACACAATATCCGGGAGTTCCTGCGAAGTCGAATAGGGAGCCACTTGAGTATCTTGCGAAAGTTAGAAACGTGATCATACTTTTTAAGGTTAAAAACAAAACGAATGCCGATATTTTGCAAACGCTCAAGTTTATTTAAAAGCTCCTCAGTAGCATCCAAATAACAGGCATCAGCGTAGTCTATGATGGGCTGTATGAGAGTTTGAGCAAGGGAGATTTTGGTGTTCAAGGGCAAGAAGCTCTGGAGGCATTTCAACGAATGGAACGTGTAGTGCACTTTGCGACTGACTTGAGCAACATGGGCAGTCCATGATAAGTGAGAGTCCATGGTCACCCCCAGGTTTTTAACCGTATTTGCGTATTCAATCTGAACACCATTCAGACAGAGTGGAGACAGCGACGCAACATCGAGCCTAGTCCGCATATACCTACCACCGATAATTATGGCCTGGGATTTCTTAGGGTTGATTTGCAGCCCAAAGGACCGCGACCACTCGCTAATACAATCCAGGTCTCTGTTCATGGCAGACACGGCGGCTTCCGCAACAAAAATACATCATCTGTGAAAATTTCAACTGTCTAACTATCACGGTTCATGAGATGTAGCTTGGTGACAGACGGACAGACAGACAGACGGACGGACAGCAGAGTCTTAGTAATAGGGTCCCATTTTACCCTTTGTGTACGGAACCCTAAAAATTAAAGAGAAATATTGATCAATTTGGCCTTTTGAGTTCAGGTAGTAGATTATTTGATTATTTTTGTCGATTTCATATGCTATGGTGTATACATATTATACCAATGTGTACGATACATAATATTTCTTTATTTCCTTTTTTGTTCAATATTTTTTTAAATTTAGAGCAAAATCTAGCGATTTATGGATTGTACAGACGCCAGCACTTCAAGCTACTACAATCTGTCAAATTTATTTAATAGATTTTCAACTTTATCGCTGAAGCATAAGGTTCAAAGTTGATTGGGGAAATTTGACAATTTCGGGTAGCTTGATGTGCTGGCGTCTGTACTGATTTTTATAAACATCTAGCGCTTTTTGAATCGCTGTTATCGCTGAATAGGTATTTTGATCTGGCAGCACTGGCAGTGGCAGCGAAATAATAATAATAATAATATTTGACAGCTATTTGCGACGTTGCTATTTTCAGTATAAACTCTCAAATTATAATATTACTCTTTTTTACTGTGCGTTTGCACTGAGTTGCTGAAACATCACAACAAAACATGTTGAAATCATGTTCCTGTCAAAAATTGTATGGAAAATTGACAGAAAATTGAGATTCCAACATGTTTTGTTGTGAATGTTTCGCCAGTGCAAGCGCACAGTATGTTAGGTACCCCCTTTCTATTTTTATTGCTTTTCTTCAATGTACAGACACACCGGAGTCCACTCTTTTGTTTATAGATTTTAGATAGAATAAAGATAGATAGTATAGATTGTCTATGATAATCTGTCTGTCAGTCATTGTGGTCCGTACTGTCGACTGTCATCAGTGTCATGTCATTCTTGTGGTGGTTAAATTCGAAAAACTACATTATCGATATTCTTCAATAATTTAAAAGATACCGATTTTTCGTGCTATTGATTCTCATTACCATAGATAATACACTTAAATACGGCTCATTACTAATTCCCCGATTTAAATTACTTTCCTCTATGACTAATTCTCACAGGGGTTATGTGGGTAACTGAGAGTGTATAAATTTAATGAAAGATGGAAAATCATAATTTAAGTTGCGAGCCAATGGACATTGATACAAGTGGTCATTCTATTAGAGAAATGGATATTTCTTTCAATGAATCTTTTCCCATGAAAACTTCTATAAAGACTGAAAAACCGGAGAATCCTACTGAAGAGGTTCAACTATCCAATAATAACAAAAGGCCAGATGATCAGCCTGTTGTTAAGAAATATCACATCAACATGCAGAAACCAACAAATAACGTAGTATTTCAGTCACTGTCCGTCGGAATAATCATCTTATTGTCAATTTTTTCACTCCATATCTACAGTTTAAAATGCTATGACGATTTCAATATTGAAGAACTAAGAACCACACTTTCAAATAAACTATTTGGTCAGACAGAAGCAGTTAATAAAATTATACTGACATTAGAACCACAAGACAGAAGTAAACTTTTGCTATTCTCTGGAGGAACTGGAGTTGGAAAATCTTTTGTGTCCTCTATTCTGTTAGATGCTGCAGGACCTTGCTCAAATGTGTATCATTATACCATGCCCAGTTTCACAAACACATTTTCAACAGACTTTATGTATGGTCTGACAATGTGCAAGAAGTCATTAATAATAGTGGATGATTTGACTGCAAATGATATGCATATCAAGAAACAAATCAAGGAAGTAACAGAAAAGAGTGAGAACTTAGGAAAAGACATCACTGTGATATTAATATACAATTGTTACGAATCAACCAACGAGTTCATCAAAAACTGTGATGAGTCATTTCATAAAAGACTACTGGAGAACTTTGCTGAGATAAAGGCAGTAAAAAAGTTGGTGGAATTTAAACCTCTGACAAAAACTCACCTAAAAGAATGTATAAAACAAGAGTTGGGTGACAGAAGACTTGACGACAAAGAACTAGAGGACATATTGAAGAACTTTAATGTAACTGTTGATGGCTGTAAAGGTGTTCACTCAAAGATGAAGTATCTGAATATTGTTTGAGGTATGTTCTTAGTTTTGTAAACAACAACAGCTGTATTGAATAGCTGTTCTTAGCTGTGTAAACATTAGTTAGCAAAGTAGTATTGTATTTATATTTGTATGCTTATTGAATAAATGTAGTGTTATGTAAATAAATAGAGTACAGGGTATTTAGTGTTGTTTTATTATTCAATAGATAAGTAATATTCTGTAGATGTAAATTATTGCAAGCAGTCTAAAATGTTAAAAGAAATACCACATGTTATTGTAGATCAAAAGAACTTTATTTTAGAGAATTTTACATGATAATCGGCAATGCAGAGGTCCAAGAAATTATGTTGAATACAAATATACTGACAATTCTTTAATACACCTATACTCCACATTTGGATATTATTCTACAACAAACTTAGCCTTCATGAGAAAACAGAGCAAATCCTAAATGAAATTTCTGGTGCTGTAGAGTATAAAATACTTTGGTTATATTTCTAACTATAAAACATATTATAAAATAATCTCAACCACATACCTAGGCAAGGGTGCAATTGTTTGGAATTTTGACTAAACACATTGTTCATAATTATTCACTTATTCAACACCCTAATAATGATTTCAAGTTAATGCTGATATAGCCTTACGTAAATATTAACTTCGCAATATTATGTTTGGCTTCAAAACATTAAACACAATTCTAGCTGAATATAGATAATGTTAATCTATTGAGGATTATCAGCAATTTTACTACACAAGTAATTATTAATTCAAAATTATGACACAAAAACGATTTATTCTAGTATATTTAAAAAATGTACCCCTATTGCAATGCACCCATATTATGTATATAATTTTAATGTCATGAAACCATTTGTATCTGTCCTCATAGATGTAGTATAGCACAATTGTGTTTAGTGTCTATACCACTTGTGTGATGATATAAATGGTCACATGTAATGGTAAAGTTTAAGTACATCTTTAATGTAAAATAATTTATTATTATATATTATTATAAGTATTGTAAATGTACATAATAAAAAGCAGCCAATGGAAAAGTTAAATGTCATTTTAAAAGCCCCCCTAAATGTATAAGCCAGTGAGATAAATGCATGCAAACAGGTAAATGTGCATTATTAACAATTTGCGGAGAGCAGATTAAATTTTTGAAAAAGTTTAAACTATTGAATTTAAGCTGATAGTAGCTGTGTATAGGTATCCCTTTAACTTGGTGTTTGGACACTGTCCAGGGAAGACTAAAAGTATACATAAATACTTAAAATATCCTTGTCCTCAAGAGATTTGTGAAACATTCTGGAAGATACAATCATGATGATATATTTGTGCATCATACTGAATTAGGTAAGTATATATACATCACATTTTCACATTAGTATTTGATTAAATTCTGACATAAATTTAACAGTTCAATAGTAAATATTGTATTTCATTGAAAGTTATGTAACATATTAATCTATTTAATAAAATATTATATAATTTAATACCAGTAATAATGTTGGTGTTTGATTTGGAGCGTTATGAATATTAACACTTTAAAAATGTTTATAAGTACACAAAAGATTTTATTGGGAAAAGGGATTTTAATAGACCCAATGCAAACTCTGAGCTATAGTTATACATTAAACAAAGGTAAACATAAAGCGAATTTAAAATACGTTAGCTGTTAGGCTACTGTATAACATATGAAAATAAAATTTAAAAATGATAACTTAGTAAAAACATTAAAATTACATACTGTGATGTTTACAGACTGAGCTTAAAAAACTAACGAGCTGTGTTATGCCTATGTAACGCTATTTTCCAACGACGGATTAGCACAACAGGTGTTTCTAGGTAGGTATATCTATCTATGCCTTCTGGAGTCCGGCGAGCTCCGAGAGCGAGTTCTAGTCTTTTAACATTAACGGAGAGCCACTATTTACGTAGAAGTAAATTATTAAATAAATTCAACATGATCTAGATAACAAACCCTCATTAAATATTTTCAAAGAAAATATTTTATTTCGCTAATGACGAAGACGACACTTTTAAACATGCAATGTGCAAATCAATATCTATGTACACATGTAAGTTTATGTACCTATGTAAATATATATGTTCAAAATTAATGTTAAAATGTTGATTAATTACTAAATATGCGTAGGTAACAATAAAGACTAGAATACATTTTTAGTTTTTACAGTTATTGGCACTAATTTCAATGATAATGGCACAACTATGTACTCTGTATACAGTGAAAGTACCAACATGAAAAGTTGATTAACAATGTAGATTTTTTTTATTATGCATTTAATATTACAATTCCAACTCCCTTTGATGTTCGTAAATTAAGTTTTGCTAACTATACTAAAATATATTACAAAATTGTAAAAAACGTGGTTAAATGTCATTTATATCTAATTATATTTATAGGAAATACTGAATTTACTGCAGACTTACAGTTATAGATCCAATATTTAAAGCACATTTCTTAAGTGAAACTGTGCAAAAAACACTTTACATTTATAACATTAATATCACTGTTGACAAAGCTCCTCTTAGTTAATACAAATACCAACAAGCAGACCATTCTCTTGCACAGTTATCACTTTAAAACTCTAAGCTATCTCAAGTAGGTACGATTTGTTTTGATAATCAGGTATGGAACCAATAAGTACAGCAAACAATGAGTTTAGCTCAATCAAATAGTAATTAAAGGAAACATCATATCACACTAATGCTCTGGTGAGGAAAGCCAAAAGCAGAATAATGTCATTAACATTAAAATCTAAAATTGACGAAATTGATATAATCCACTTAAAATATAATACGCACATTGATACTGCACTAGCTAATACATACATACACGAGGTTCTAAGTAGTTGAAGAAAATGTAATGCAATTGAGGTATTCTACAAATACATAATGAAAGTTAATTTCCATAAACTACGACCTTTGTTCAGATAACTCTAAGTGCATAGTGCCAATAACTGCATGATTTATTAGTTACTTAAATCTTATTAACTAGGTATTTGATAACAAATAGAACACCATTTTTAAGCACGACAAAACATTCATAGTTAAAAATGTAGAGAGACTTACTGAGAAATGTGCTAAATATTCTAAACCTTGAATTTTTTTGCTGATTTACTTATAATATAGATTCATTAGTATCAGATCTGTTGTTATGTTGAGATTTCATTTAATATGTTGATAAACAACACTTTGCCTTGATATTCGTTGACATATCTTCGATTTTGTCAGAGATCAGATTGTTTGTACACTCTACTATAACTAGCACAAAGCATTGAATTTAACGGTATCACATTTTAGCCACATCGTAAATTTTTATTAAGTGACTAACGGATAAGAATCAACTTCCGAATCGCTTACACCGGTGTCAATAACATTTACCTATAAGTAATTAACTTAATTTTTTGGATTACAAAGAATTCTAATAAAATTCGTGTAAGTTTTATAGCAGAATTGGATAATAAATTTTATATTGTACGACGAAGAGGATCGTAGTTTTGTGGTCTCATTCAATACTTTGAAAAGTTATAGTTGTTGCAAGGGCATCACCTTACAGATAATCTGATTTGCGAGACCATTATCCTCTACCGTACAGGAGTGGGTTGTAGAAGAGACTAGTTAGGAGCGATGGAAATGTATTGCTGTCCACTTGTTGTGGCGTTTGTGCCATATGCGAGTCTCTTGCGACTGGTGTGTGGCCCGTCGGCCTTCGCCGTCCACACTTTGCGTTACGCATACGTATGCGATTACAGCTACATCATCACCGAGAAGATGGACTCTAGGATTTAGGATCGTCGTATTGGTTTTCACGAGTGTCGGCGTGTTATCAATAAAGAACTTGTGAAATTCCACGCCTTCCACTAGGTTACCTAGTGCATCAGGATCAAACGCTGTCACGTTAGGGTCACATAATTTGGAATAGGTTTCGTAGTCACCGTTATTGATTGCGTCTATGAGCACTTCAGTTACTTTGATTACTTCTGCTCGGCGCAAAGAAGCGTTGCTGTCGCCACGAGCTTTTCCAAACGAATCAGCTTTCGTTAACGCTTCATCATCATGCTCTTTAGAAATTACAGTACATGCTCTATCTACGCCCTTCTTATCCTTGTCCAGATCATCATCTTCCAATGTTGTGCTGCTGTCGGTCGACTCTTTTACTTGCGACCCATCTCCTTTCTTGTTTACCATAGATTTTCCTGAGAAATTGCGTGTAGCAAGCATGGTTGTCAAGATAGCTCCCTTCAGTTTGCGCCGTGCATTGAATTTCTTCAAGCAGTCCACGGTCTCTTGCCTGTGCATAACAGAAGCAACACGTTCGCGGTGGCAAATCCATGGGTGTTTAAGGGCTTCCGAAGCCGTTATTCTCTTGCTTGGATTTACAGTTAACATCTGGTTTATGAGGCTTTTCGCTTCAGGTGTCACCGTATCCCATTCTGGAGATGGGTAATCATAAGCGCCCGCTTTAATTTGACCGTACAGTCGATGCTGATCTTCATCCCAAAATGGAGGATATCCAACGAGCAAAATGTATAAGATCACACCGCACGCCCAGATATCTACAGGTTTACCATACGGTTCCTTTTTAAGTACTTCAGGTGATAAATAGCCAGGAGTACCGGCAAAACCGAACCACGCTTGTTGGTCGCCTTGTACTTCAATAGCTAATCCAAAATCAGCAAGTTTCACAGCAGCTCCTTTAGCTTTGCTGGCTAGTAAAAGATTTTCTGGTTTTAAGTCCCTATGCACAACTCCATTATGGTGACAATGGTGTACAGATTCAAGAATTTGTTGTATACAGTGAGATGCATCAGCTTCAGAGTAAAATTCTCTGGCAACAATATCTTCAAACAATTCACCACCCGTTACTAAGTCGAATACCAGGTAGTGAAAATGCTCCTCTTGAATAGAATCATGAAGTCTTACGATATTAGGATGCTGAAGTTTTCGGCAAATTCGCGCCTCTCTCTCCAACTTTTGGAAGTCTCTGGCTGAGAGTTTTTTAGTATTTATAATTTTGGCCGCAAATTCATAACCAGTTGATTTTTGCACAGCACGTCGCACGATAGAAAAGGCTCCTTTCCCCAATTCTTCTTTCAGATCATAATTATCAGAAAATCGCGTACTCACACTTTCACGGTTTGGATTGGCCATTTTAACACAGTATACTTACTTCACCAGTTTGTAATCGTTAACTTACTGCGTAAAGTTTGAGCACGAACTTCAATATCTGAGTATGTAACTGCAACAAAAATATATTTGAGTGTTATTGAAAGAAACTAGTTTTACTTTAATGTCAGGTCATGATTGCGTAGTGTAGTTCTATAATTGGATTATTTTAAAAGATGTCAAAAATTGACAGCGATCGGAAGACTATATGTACATGTACATAATATGTGCACAAATAAATATTTTCGGGACGAAAGGTATCATAGTGTAACACATTTGTGAATGTATTTTAGTTAGATAAAAACAAATAAAATGGAGTGATGGTACAAACACATAAAACACGTACTATAACCATTTTACATTCTTAGTGCATCATTTATCAAATGAGTTTTATCAACGCATATCGATCTTATGTTCATTTTTTTTGCAGTTTATCGTTCCTAACATGAAATGTTTTTTAAACCTATGAGTTGGTACATTATGAACTATAAGCGCTATTTATATTTTCTGTTATATCTTGCTGTTCTTATTCCACTCACGAAATGGTCAGAAAATAGATATTGTCAAGGAGCGGATGAATTTATCCGAATGAAAAACGTCGGCACTATTTTGGTCACTCAAGCTAAATTGAAGTTCTGCATGCTTAATATAAAACTCGTAGATGCCTAGACAATAGTAATCGTGGTCACAAACATAGACTTCTAATATTAACACTACGGCACCGGGATGACATTTAGTTAGGCAAAATAATCGATACACCATTGTCTCAACACATTCACCAAAATCCCGAGGACATCATAATGTAGGTAATCAATTTAATAAATCTATTCCGATCACGAGAGAAGTCCCGAACACAAAGTCACAAATAGTTTAAAAATATCACTGATATTAATTTTTTTACTAATAAAATTATCATTACGCGACTTTGGACGATATTCTTAGCGTTACGAACTCGTACGTATGGCCCGCGATGTATTTTTGATGGTACAGATTAAGTTCATCATCCGAACAGAAAGAGAAAATGCTCGCGAAATGCGTTTAAAAATATTTAATTTACCTATTATGTGCCCATTTTACACAATATTCGACAAGATGAAGATCAAAAACGAAGGGCCTGGCCCTACACCACACTCTCCTTCTGCTCCGGACACGAGCTTCGGGGTCAAACTCATAGACATTTGTGTGTTGCCAGGATGGTTCACTTAAAATAATACGTTATAAAAAAATCTAAAGTAGCATTTCTATTAGTAAAGAGTGTATCTACAGTTGTACGTGTCCATTACAAACTTTATAGTTGTCAATGTTTCAGAAATACACCTCAGATTCTTGCGATATAATTGTTTTCCTCTCAATTTTTTTTTCTTGTGTCAATACTGAGTGTTGTTTCGTAAAATCGATATACTAGCGCAACGCTAAACCAAAGAGAACTGATGAAACTGTAGCCTGCGCCATCTTGTAGGAACAAGATACAACAAAATTATTCGTTCAGGAACAATTAAAGGTAACTAAATGAAACTGTTCGAATTGTAGTTAGTGTCTATAATTTAATGAGACCCAATTTATGACTGTAAGATGAGGATGAGCCACAAAGGTTACTATGTTTTACTGAATATGATCAACGTGATGACAATTGATGTGATCGTTTTATCATATCAAATAGTTTAGGTAATAATGTATTCGATTCACATATCTATGCAATGTAATGTAAGTGACTTTTGTGACAATATTTGCGCACGCACGGTATTTACCTATTAGATAGTTAAGTCGTTCATGTTTTATACGTATGATAGTATTCATTGGAGAATTTAGCAATAGAATTTACCTTAAAATTGTGTCATACTCAAGTAATTAATTAAAGTAGACTATTATAAATCGGTATTTTTTGTTGTTATTATTTTATCACACACTAGCTTCTGCTCGCGACTTCGTCCGCGAGCCTATAACTTTCCACAAGAATTGGCTTATCCAATGCAAAAATATTTTTTCAAATCCGACTGATAGTTCCGGAGAGTAGTTCCCCCTACATACAAATAAACAAACATATTTTATTTCTTTAAAATTAGTAGGTATAGATTTGAAAAGTAAAAATACGAATCCTATATATGTTTTCATGTCAGACGAATCAGTTGATTGATTATGCTACTGTTGTCGTTCGCTTGTTATTTATTTACCTCTTGTTACCTACCTGTACAGGAACCGTCAGCTAAAAGAGCATCATTTGCCTAGCCTTTTCCCAACTATGTCGGGGTTGGCTTCCAGTCTGACTGGATGCAGCTAAATACCAGTATTTTACATAGAGCGACTGCCTATCTGACCTCCACAATCCAGTTACTGGGTAATTCGATAAGACTAGTAAGACTGGTTGTCAGACTTTCGGGCTTCTGACTACTCGACGACTGTCAAAGATGTACAAATGACTGCCGGGACCAACAACTTAGCGTGCTTTCAGAGGCATGGAGGGGTCTCGGTATGTAATGGATAGTTACCCATCCACGGACCGAGCTCAGCAAACGTACCTAGCTTAACCTTCGATCGACCTGTGCGGCTGATATTATTTAGCCACGAGCTCCCTTAGTTAGCTAAAAGAGCAATAAGGACATCCTAACATATTATAAAACCCCCGCCGCGTCTGTAAGGCAATTTCGTAAAATCGTAACCACCAACTTGGAATGTCTTAATTATCCTTACATATTATAAAACAAAGTCCCCTGCAGCATCTGTCTGTCTGTCTGTCTGTCTGAACGCGATAAACTCAAAAACTACCTAACGGATTTTCCAACGGTTTTCACCAATGGACGAGGTTATTCATGCGAAAATTTTTAGTGTATAATTCATTAAGGTTTTGTGTAAATTGGCTGAAATATGACGATTATTGTTGAAGAAGTCGGGAAAAAATCATGCCGACTGGGAGCTTTACTGGCGTGCGCTGCGTTAACCGGAAAAGATACATCAAATTTATGTTGGACATCTTAAAAAGTTTAACAAAAAAGTCCGCGATGGCATATGTCTATCTTCTAAGGATGACCCACAATAACCATTTTTATCTTTCAGAATTTGATAAAAATTTTATTGTTATTTCCGAAGCTTTTTTAACCGAAGCTTTTTTAATACTATAGTATTAATGCTTATTCAAAAAAATATGTTATTTAAATTGGGTATTTAATTTAGATTAAAATATGTCTTAAAATCATATAATTTAAGTGAATAATTTAAAATATATCACAGTTTCAAAATTACGCGGAGCAACGCGGGCGCAGCGGTAGGAGTCAATGACGTTTTCCTCTGTTATTAGGTATGAAATCTCGGTAGTACGTTCCCGTGGGATATTTTCTGACATCCACGCGGGTGAAGCCGCGGGCAAAAGCTAGTATATTGATAAAATATTGGTCTACTTACATTTTATGTTCAAGCATATCTTAATCATTGTTAATAAGCTTTAGAATATGTCCTTACTTATCCGAAACAAAATTTTAGTACAACGTACAAGTCTTTTTACAACCATCTATGGTTTTTCTATTGATAGACGCATCAATTGCTAATTAAATAAAAAAATAAACAATTATTCGGTCGAAATTGTGAAAGATTCAAATCGAGAGCAATAAGAGTTACAAGAAGAAATCAAATCAAGATTGTATTAATTAAAGTCTCAACTTTGGACCTCCCATAACCGCCATTTTACTGTCAAGTGTGAAAAAACCATCCATAAACTTTTTTATAACTTCGAACCACGTCAGGGTCTACCCTCGATCTTCTTTTAAAGACAAGCAGTCTTCTTGCGGCAACCACATTCATCATAATGGGGGTTTGAGATCATTTTCCGTTGTAAACCTGCCGCTCGGTTTTTCATCAACATGTTTAATCACTAAACCGATTTCAAATGACCTGTTGTGGTTAGACCAGCTTTGTGACTCAAAATCGTAAAGTAAAACCTAGAGAAGGTCGTCCAGTAGATTATAAGTAATACCATGTTCGTTGTTGTTCCGGATTTTGTAGGAATATGTTCAGTTCTGCTCTTCTTCAGTCGGTCTCTTATTACTGAGGATCGTGGTCACTGGACCCCTTAAAACGGACAATCTTTCTCCATCGGCTCCGGTCGAAAGTTGCCATCACTATCTGCTGAAATTGAAATTTGCTTGAGGACGTAGCTTCTTTTACTTGGTCGGACCATCGTGTTGGCGACCGGCCTCATGCTCTCTTTCCTTTGGTATTGCCAAAAATGACCAGCTTTTCAAGGCTGCTATCTCCTCTACGTATTATGTGGCCGAAATAGGTCAAAATACGCTGTAGGCAAACTGTAGTCAATCGGGTCTTGATGTCGAGTTGGGAAAAGATATACACATTTGTACCTTTGGTTGTCCATGGAATTCGGAGCATCCGCCTCGAGCACCCATTTCGAATGCGTCTATCCCCGTGGTCTATCCTCTGTCTTTCTCTTGCTCGGATTGGCCACGTCTTAACTCCATAGAGGAAAATCTGGAAAACTAGTGCTTTGACCAATTGGGCTTTGGTTTTAAAGCTCGTACCACGGTTTTTCCACATGTTCTAGAGGTGTGTCGTAGCATCTTTATCCATGGTTATCCGCCGTTTTATTTCTGGGACGCAGCTGCCTTCATTATTAGAGCCCAGATAAACGAAACTGTCCACAGTATCGCTGCCTTGGATGTTAAAGTTGCCCTATAGCTTTTCCGCACGATTTATCACCATAAGCTTGGTTTTCTGCCTATTTATTGCAAGCCCTAATTTGCCACTTTCCACCTCGAATCTGTGTGATTACACAGAGGTTCAGTTATGAACTGCAATATAATACATATAACTCTTTCCAAAAACTGTCTTTTTCCTCAAAGCCTTTTTCTATCTGTTATTGGATCTCTACTTTAAGAAATGAGTTAAACTCATGCCTACAAGTAAAACAAGACAATATTTGCTGAGCGAATCGTTAATAGATCATCCAGGGGGTCGAGGAGCAGGATATTCTGTCCTAAATATCTCGCATGTTCTATAAGATATCTGTGAAATTATTTCAGTATCGGACGTTGAACATACTGCAAGATCATCATCTTTATTCGTCAACAAAGGACTGTTTATGAAAGTAATTAGTAATCCATCATAGATGATGCAGTGTATAAACTAAGTTCATGAAAAAGTCTAATCAATCATTATGCCGTACGTCGATCAATCGATCATCAGAACATAGAATTATTACGCGTGTTAGGTTATGTTTCATCGCTATTTGACTTTTTTGTATCAGAATATATTTTAGGGTAGCTAAACAGTTAACGTCAAATCATGTTTTCTCTGTAGATTCTGGCTGATAGGAATCTAAAGGATTGACAGAAGGTACTTGAACTAAATGTTTGTAAAAACCCCTCGTGTTAGTTGCGGTCATCAGAATCCTATATAGGCAGCATAATGATTGTTACCTAGTCGACCGAGCTATGCTCGGGTTAAAATAGATAAACTCAACGTTGTATCACATTCCCGAGGCTCTGAAAAGAGAGAAAACGATTTTTTCCAGATAGGAGACTTAGCTAGATCGATGTTTCACCCATATATTGCAACTTTCATTGAAATCGTTAGACCCGTTTTCCAGAACGTGATTACAAATATAAGTATATAATACAAATATTGCTCATTTAACAGTTTAAGAATATATGCCTGCTCCACAACCACAACTAATTGATTAACATTTGCAAATACTGTTGGAGCTGCTGAAGATTGTAAGACCATCTTTGCATTGTATAAACTCAATCTCCTGTGTATTTTATAATTGCATAGCACAGGTGTGAGCACTATGTACTAAAGAGTTACCATTTACTGGGTAATATGTCTTGCATTGACTTGAATGTGCCCTGGCGGCTGTGAGTATGTCATGCTCACTCAGATGTTTCGCTGATGGTGGCGCGTGTGTTGGATCATTTAGCTCCCTTCAAAATGGTAGAGCTGAATGATGCTAATCCGTGCGTCATGTTCGTAAACGGGCGCCGTCAGTTGGGACTAGTAATAGTAGTCTTTGGTTGGGACTGATCATCTCTTAGTTGCCACGACTTATTTTTAATTTATTTTAATTTTTGAATTGTTCTGTGTTTTATCTTTTTATAACGGACACTTCTAACGTGCACGTCTTTCTACATTGTTCTCACATGTATATTTTCAACATGAATGATGTAACCAATATTTTGTAACAATTTTTTATTTAAAAGAGTGTCCGTGGAGTTTCTTGCCCGTTCTTCTCCATAGGTACCTACTACGCTTTGGAATGAGCAACTAGTTTCATATTTCTGACTGATCGATTCCTTGACAATTCAAAAGTGCCTGTAAATGGTTTAATTGAAATAAATGCTTTGAGTTTAAGTATACAGGGTGATTGGAAGATGGGTGCAAAGCTTTAAGGTGAAGATAGTATAGACAATTTAGAACCATTTAAGCCATGGTTGTCTTAGACGAAGTCTTACCAAATTTTTTAATTTTTAATAAGGTTTAAAAGACGTATTGTACAATTTTTTTTATTTTTTCTGAGCTTTAAATGTCTGTAAAAAAAATGTCTAATGACACAGAAGCCTAAAACATGTTTTGCTTGATTGCTTACACATTACTTTAATTTTATGCAGTTTACATTAAATTTTGAGAATTTCCGAAAAAAAACTTAAAAATTTGGTTAAAAATATTTGGTAAGACTTCGTCTAAGACAACCATGGCTTAAATGGTTCTAAATTGTCTGTACTATCTTCGCCTTAAAGCTTTGCACCCATCTTCCAATCACCCTGTATATACAAATATAACTCATTTAATACTATAGGATTTATTAATCTATTATGGGCTGATTTTTTAATAGTCAGGTAACTGTTATCTCAGCAGTGGGAACATTATAAGCTGATGATGTTACTGTTATCTGAAGAATAAATATGACAGTTTGACATATTTTCCATACAAAAGTTGTCCAACCGCAATATTTATTCCTCACATAACATAATCAACCTATAATGTTCCCGCTGCTGGGACACAGGCCTCCTTTCGGTGAGAGGGAGTGAGTGGGCCGTAATCCACCACGCGGGCCCAGTGCGGGTTGGTAGATGTCACAGTCATGTCTTCGCATTTTTGGTTCTAGGACATGCCGGTTTCCTCACAATGTTTTCCTTCACCGTTTAGAGAGCAGTGGTGATGAAATAATTTACACAAAGTAAAGCGCCTGTCTAGGTTTCGAACCTACGACGTACAACTCGACTCGTATTTATTCCTAAGATAAAAGTAATCCGACTACTGAAAAATCTGCCCTAAATAATGAATGGGTTTCTCCAAGAGCATACGGTAACTGTGTTTTGCTAAGATTGACAATTAATTGGTTATATTTTTTTTAAATATTCAACAGCTTCTGCCTTTACGACTTATAAAAATGATCCTTCGTAAATCGGACCCTACACATCAGAATTGTACCAAAAAACATGCTTGCTTTAAATGTAAGCATGTTTAAAAAATCGACGACAAAGTTGGTATTATGGACCCCTAATAATATGAACCCTTTTTTATTACCGAGGTTTTAGTTGTTAGTAGTTAGAGCTCAAAAACAAATTTTATTCAAATTCGTGTTACTCGTAGTAACCGGTTTCCAGTTACTTGGAATACTCTATTAATTGAGGGTGTGTAATATATGGCATAATAACAGATAGTATTGAATAAGAAAACAGATCACTTGAAATAACGTTCACATGATATAATTTTCATATGCTATAAAAACAAATAACCTAATTTCATGTGATGTAATGTTATATTTCATATAACCTTCTTTTGCTCTTATAACATTTAAAACGTTTATTTCTTGTAATTTTCAATTTGTATAATGATTTCTTTTATAACGTTCAGTTGACCTAATTTTCATATTTACTCATTTTCAGCCAAAATTCTGTAATGAATAAGTAAATATCTGGAAACATCATACTGTTATAATCTCATCTAACCCAAATGATTCACCAACAATAGAGGGGATCTGGCGCTCGGCGGCCGCTGCCGCGGCACGCTCGCTTTGCTCGCTCGCCTTCTCTAACCTAACCTAACCCAAATGACGACGTTTCTAAATTATACTGCCGCGGTCTATAATGACTAGCCTAGCCTAGCCTAGCTACGCTCTAGGCCTTCCAGCTTGGCCATCATTGCAGCCCTTGCTGTCCTCGCTGTAAAGGCCTCGACCTACGGCCTCGGCCTTTATCTCAGCTCGTCCATCAAGTGCTGCACGCTGACCGCGCTGTGTCGGCCTGGAGCTGCGCTACGCTGCGCTGTCGGCCATCATCAGCGCGACTAGCAAAGCAGTCATAGTGGGCCAAGGCTTGTATATGCTTTACTCAAAAATGCAAGTACCTAATCTAAATAAAACCAGCAAGTAATTTCAATAAAATATATATTAATTAACTAGAAATTTAATTAAAATGACAATTATAAAAAGTACAGTTACTAAAATTCAACACCGACTTTCCCGGTTTGATATTACTAATAGTTTGCGATAATTTTAATGCGGTGTTTGACTGCTGTATTATTTCTTCATTTATTACGCAAAAAAGTCACTAAATAAAAATAAAATTTTCGCTGAACCGCGCTTTTGTTACTTCTTTGTTATTTTTTTTTAACAATGGTATTTGGAACTATACAGCCAAATATGGAATAAAATCTTTTTGTACCTATCTCTATAAATACAAACAGCTGTGTTTTAAATAAAATCTTTTTGCATTTGATTTTTTAAAACGTTGAAACGTCAAAATAGCGGCCGGCAATGTTTTGCCGGCCTGTTAGAGCGACCAGCAAAACTTTGCCGGCCGCTCCTTGAAACAGAACGGCAAGGTCGACTTTGCTCAAACAAGGTTGTCAAAATAATGATTTTTGAGTAAACGTTAATATAGATATCGAACGTTATATAACGTAATTATAGATTTTGAATAATATAGTAACTGAATATTATACTATTTGAATAATAATTCAAATGTGCATTATAGAACATGATTGTACATTATACCATATAAAATTAGGTAAGTAAAATGAAATTGTCAATAATTCATTATATTATTTCATCGTTATATTAAAAAAAAAGTATATAAAAATGAAATTAGGTCATGATCATTGGAACTTTTGTTATTATTTCAAACGTTACACACCCATTAATTGATGACTGAAAAAGCTTAGCAAAGGTAACGTAGGTTTCTCAATTGGAGATTTGGACTTAAATATTCTACTGTGTTCTATTGATGATGTTTTATTTTGGCTTATTCCCGAAATCCCCCCTAAGGGGGAAAAGTGGAATTTATAAAAAAAAGTCTAGAAATCCCCCCTGAAAATCCCCCTTGGGGGGGGGAAACTGGAATCGAAAAAAATAAGTACTTATTCCACAAATCCCCCCTGAAAGTGCACCCTGGGGGGAAATGCTTTACTGGCCAAGTTAATTTATTTATTAGAAGTCAGACGAAAATTCATATGCCAAACATAAAAAAAGGATTATTATCGTTACTGTTACTTGGAATACTCTATTAATTGACGACTGAAAAAGCTTAGCAAAGCTGACGTGGGTTTCTCTATTGGATATTTGGACTTAAATATTCTACTGTGTTATATTTGTCACTGCTTTACTGGCTGAGTTAACTAATTTATTAGAAGTCAGTAGAAAACTCATATGCCAAACATAAAAAAAGGATTATTATCGTTACTGTAATCCTGTTCTTTAAATAATGTGTTAATACATAGTAAAATTCCGGTTGCTATTGTGTGAGTTTTTCCATTATTTCTGATAAGATCTTAAAATTAGTTTCCAGCTTAGATTATACGCATGTTGTTATCAGCCACAAACGGTGTAGGTATGACAAAAGTTTGACACCGGTCTCTAACGGCGAATTGGGATGAAAGACCCCCTTGTGAACGGGCTAACTCCACGAGTTGATTCACAAAAATCAAAACTGGTTCGCATCTTGCGCAAGTGCAGGGGGGAACAAACAAGGGCTTTCGGAACGGGCCCTTCCAAAATTCGCCGGTGCACAATGCACCCTCCGTACCATCCCCACGCAAGCACTCTTATTATTACGCGACTCCGGTTCCTGTCCCCATATTGTTCATATTATTTTGGTATTCGCTAGACGCGTTACGAAGTTTTCGTATCTCTGTGCCGTTACTTTTGAAAACTTTACCAGTTTCGTAGATATTTGTGTAAATTGTTAGCATAGATAGAATGTCGTTTGAAATCTTAGTTGAATAATGTTGCTATCTTGGGTTCGAAGCAGTGCAAATTATTCGCTCGAAGGTATTCGATTGGCTCCGTCTTCGATTCTGTCACCTAATATTTGCAGCGAAGGGAAGTATTAAGGTTTCGAACGCTGCGGTCGTCTCAAGTTGCTTTTCTCATGAGTGGACGTGCGTGTAAAATAATAACTTGAGAATAATATGTGTGGTAGGAGCGTCGGACGCACGGCGTGCCGCGTGCAGCGCCCGCACGCCTTTGTAGTGAACGAGTATTATCGATCGTGGACTACTTCGCTATCCGTGAAATGCGTTCTGTGTATTCGGTGATCGCTTCAATTTGGCGGGAGTCGGGTCACGCGCTAATCTGTATGAGGAGAATTTGGTAAGTTCACGAACACCATCATATTACTTTTATTATTTCATGGACTTTATCCATAATGGATTTCAGAGATACTTACGTTCTGTTATGTCATTGGGTAATTTAATTATTTGGTTTATTATGATAGCTAACTTCTGCCCGAGACTTCGTTCACGTGGAAGCCGTAAGACACTACAATATACTACAATAACAGCCAAATTTTTATAAAACTTTCCTGTATACTACGTACGTTATGATAATAACGTTGGGCAGATTTCTGAAGCTAGTGAATGTTCTCCGTAAGAGTTAGATTATTTTGATTGCGACTGGTAACTTGGGTTGGAACATTTAATATTGACTTAATGCATTTTTTATCTATTTATTGTTTATGAATACTGCGATTTAAAACGAAATGAAATGGGTAAACTATGTTAAAGCTCAAATACTGGGTGGTAGCTTCTAACCACCTCGTAGGTATATAGTCCTTGACCAAAGTGAAATTTCATCGGTCAACGCATAAGGTAGATCATTACATTATGCATGATTATAAAATTCTACCCAGTAAAATAAATTGCAAAGCAAATTTTACAACGATATTTTTATAAGCTTGCTTGAAACAGGTCAATGAACTCTTGACGCCAAAATTGTTTCGCCAAATAAAAGCAAGGTAGTACAAGCGATGTACAAGAGCTTTGAATATACAATAGCAAGCTTTGTTTTCTTTTTGGGTTTCCTTACTTATTCTGTTCTCATCTAAGCTTATAGCGACTCAAAAGTTATTTTAATTTATTACCTACTGGTGACTTGCAGGGGACCCAAAGACTAATACGCTGCAATTTTTCATAAATGAAAAGTGGATCTGAATGAGGTCGATTTAAATAGGTCTCCTTGCCTTCACGTGCATTAACCAAAATTGTTGTCAAGTCAAGATACATTAATTACAAATTAATACTTAGTACACACAGCTACACATAAAGCTATACATTTCCAGTTTATGTTGATCTCGCATTGTATAGGATTTCCGTACAATGCGAGGTCAGCTTACTCTGGAAACTTATAGCTTGATGTGTAGCCGTGTGTACGTATATAGGTGAATAATAAGTTGACGAAATCGTTCCGTTTATTAAATACTAGCTGCGCCCCGCGGTTTCACCCGCAAAATCCCGTGGGAATATCGGGATAAAAAGTATCCTATGTGTTAATCCAGGTTATAAACTATCTGTGTGCCAAATTTCATCCAAATCCATTCAGCCGTTTGAGCGTGAAGAAGAGACAAACATACACACACACACACACACTCACAAACTTACGCCTTTATAATATTAGTAGGATGTATTAAATGCACCGATTTACATAAAAAGGTAAAAAAATTGGTAATTTACCTTTTTGTTTTATATATTTTGCTTACTAATTAACGAACATAGAGTCTGGTATTTATCATTTCAAGACCTGGAACTGAAGAAGAAAATGTATAGTTTCAGCGACTTGAATACCTATGTTTTAGCGTTTCTATTCTACTTCTAATAATTCATTCAAATTAATGAGGCTATAAACAAGGCTCAAGTTAATTATGCAGCCGAGGTAATGCAAGTCGACTTGAATATTTTAAGGCATACCTACTTGGGCGTTAACCCACCACAAATGGTGAAAAATATATTCATAAGGGAAATTTCTTGGTAAATGCGATGTTTGTCTTTTACTATGTAAATTCACTCCACCAAGTTCTGAAAAATATACGTAACATCTTTCATAGGAACTTCGGTCGATAGCAAACCTTCAAAATAAATTCTTGTATGTTTTAGGAAACATGTTTACCTAGCAAACCGGCCCTATCGATCTAAGAATAGACTAGAACGAATGTTAGGTAATATTTTTCACTTCTAGGTATATAAATATTACCTACTAATAATACTACCTTTGTAGGGTGAACCTTCATCTTTGTTTGGCATTTAGTTAAAAATTGTCACAAGGATAAGTGGATTTCTAATAAATAGCACGCCATAAAAAACTGAAGACTGCAAAGGAATATATGCATTTTGGATGATACCAGCAAAATATGGTTAGGAGTTTTCATTTTCTGGGAGGTTTATTTTCTTTAAAATATTTATTTTGGTAACTGGCATCCCAGAGCGACGCGCGAATTTCAGATATAATATTTTAGACACGAGTAACTTCGTACATTTTCACGGCATCTTGACGACCACGTTTTCGGAGGGAATGTTAAACAAATTGATATTTATGTAGGTAACTTTAGTACACAGTAAAAATATCGGAAAATGGAATATTACAGCCACTATCATAATATTGGCTAAAGTTCGACTTTCCCAAACTATCCATCATTCGCCTAATTCACTTACCTAATCTCTGCACAAATATACCTTAGGCAATGTAGTACCTATGTATTTTCATATCGGCTTTCTGAAATGTTCCATAAGTATAACTGGGCAACATTTATGTAACCTCATCACGTTTTCAGACTGACTGTACCTACTGGTCGTTAGGTGGAGTTTAGATTTGTGGGAATTTGATGGATATAATAACTTTACTTAATGATTTTTATTGCTCTATATCTGATAGCAACAATACGGTGTAGGTACGAACTAATTTTGCTACCAAACATGGTATTAGGATGGTAAGCGTTGACACGAAAACCAAAGGTCACGCCGCAGGGCCTAATACAAGTGTGTTTGTAAAAGCTGACCGCTGAAACCATGTGGAAAACGGAAACAGTGCGGACGGCGCACGGCAGCTTACCGAGACGTGTAGATAACTTGCGTCCGTGTGCGTATAGCACAAAGTGTGCGGAAGCCGCGTGATCGAGGGGTAGCGCGGCCAACGTCTGCCATCGCTGACGTCATGACCCGCGCTGTGTACCTAATCGCCGTTCTAAGTCCATGAAGAAAAGCTTGTGTCTATAGAGATTTATATCACGTGACTATTTATTACTCTTTCCATTTTTGCTTTGTTTATATCTGATCTACGCATTTTGCCAACAGCAACACATTTGCATACTTTATCGAGAGCATAATGGCAGTTGCTACTCAAAATTTTAAATTTTTAACACATACGCATGGAATTACTGCGGGGTTTCGAGTTGTTAAACCAGGAATACAACCAGGATAACTCATGTCATACAGATATGGAATGACATACAGTTGCAGAATGAGGCAGACGAGGCTGGTTCAATATAAATGCTAATTCCTAGATAAGATGCTTGCTATGTTTGTATCATCAGTTTAACGACATCAGTTGAAAGAAATGCTTTGAATAATGATTCAGTTTATGCTTTTAATACGTATAGAAATCTTTAGCATTCATAAAATTTGCTAGAACTTAGTTGTTAATCTCATTCAGTAGTGATATTTAAGATGTTCCAATTATATCATATTTCTCGCGTACGAGAAACTTGCGCCAACCTTAGAACTAGGCAGATTTATGTTGAAAACATTTCTGTATATCTACAATATATTGGTTATTTGATATTCTATAGTTGTGTTAGTACTTGAAACACAGTAGTATGCGTAGGGCGGTTGGTCGACATCGGATACTGCTGTAGCTCCGGTTACACACAATCCCTTGCTTATTATTGCATGCTACTCAACAGTTAATTTCAACTACGTTCAATAACAATTCCCAAATAAAAGAAAATGGTCTTTGTAGATCTATCGAATCTCGTTTTCAGTATTCCAGTACGTTTGTCGGAAATTACCACAAAGCTTTAATAATGAAGATAGGAATAAAATTGAAAGTTTTCCTTTACGTGATCTAAATCCGAATACGATAAAACAAGATAAGTAGGAGCAGCGTAGACGTTCGACTAGGTCTGCATGCGGATCTTACCAACAGATTTGTGTTTGAATTTTTCTATCTATTGTTTCCATGTTACCTGTTTGAATAGCATATTTTTATTCTATCCTATACTATTAAATGAGCAATATTTGTATATCTTGTACTATTAAATGAGCAATATTTATGATGAATATTTATTTATTTATTTATTTAATACTTCAAGCACACAAATGTACAGAGGCGGACTTAATGCCAAAGGCATTTTCTACCAGTCAACCTTTGGGTGATGCAGAGACAAACAGTGGTAGGTGCAATAGCGAGAATATTTGTATACAACGTGAAATTTGAATCACAGTTTTGCTAGAACAAACGTTGTTCAGACCATGGTCTACTACCATCCTACAGCATTCAATTAAAAAAAGAAACATACTTGGTTTTTGAAAAAACACAAAAAAGACAAAGTTTAAAATGTCAAGATTATCTACAGCTTACAAATTTTCGTTTATGGAGGTAAATTTCCCTGTAGACAATGCTGTGTCCCGTGCGTGGTGTCTGTGTTGAAGGGAGTAACAATAATTTTGAAATTTTAAACTGTCTGTTTTGTGTTTTTTCAAAAACCAATTATGTTTTTTTTTTTTATTGGATGCTGTAGAATGGTAGTAGACCATGGTCTGAACAACGTTTGTTCTAGCAAAACTGTGATTCAAATTTCACGTTGCATAATATCCTATACTATTAAATAATATTAATAGTTGTATTAATGTATATATTTGTAATCAATTTCTCGAAAACGGCCCTAACGATTTCGATGAAAATTGCTATATAGGGGTTTACGGGGGGCGAAAAATCGATCTAGATAGGACTCATAATATCTGGGAAAATTCTTTTTCTCTATTTTCACCCGAGCTGAGCTCGGTCGCCCAGGTACTTCTTTTAGATACAAGTAAAAATCCTTTCCTAGACCATAAGTTTTTTTAAATGAAATATATTTTATCTTTTATGAAAGCTTATAAGCACGTAGTTACACGCTATCCTTGCCAAGTTGTTTTTAATTTTATTTTATTAACTTTTTTTTGTTGTTACGTCTTATTTACGTTAGTATATTTTAGTTTAGTTTAGTATATAAACTTGCAAGGCAGCAGGATTAGCCTTTAGTTAAATAAGATTATTTGTAGCATAAATTTAATCTATGTGTTGTAGCTGGGCATCTTTTTTATATAATTAAATAAAAACACACACACAGTAAAATAATATAAAAAATCTATTGTAATCAGTTACCGTTCGTCGCTTTCGTTTTGTCTGAACCCACTAATTTGTAGAATTATGTAAATGTGACATGATTTACGGAGATTGCGGTTGATTGCTGGATTTGGTACATAATCTGTGACCTCTCACTTATGTATAGGCACAATCTATTGAAATTGGATCACAGGATTCTGAACATGATTGCCTTATTAAATAAGACCATTTTATTAAATAAGAAGTAAGTAAGAAATTGGCATGTATTGTCGACAATATTGAATCCCAATAAGTATACGAAAGAAATTCTATTATAGAAATGTATGCCTTTGGATTCGTAAAAATCTAGACCGTTTCTTTTTAACCGACTTCCAAAAAGGAGGAGGTTATATGTTCGACGCGTATGTTTTTTTTTTTTTTTTTTTTTTTTTTTTTTTTTTTTTTTTTTTTTTTTTTTTTTTTTTTTTTTTTTTTATGTATGTCCACCGATTTCTCCGTCATTTGTGGACCGATTTTAAAAATTCTTTTTTTGTTTGAAAGGGTATGCTCCCAAATTGGTCCCATATAAATTTTATTAACTTTGCTTGGGTAGTTTTTGAGTAAGCTACAAAATACGTATTTTTTTTAACACTTACTATGTAGATGATATGATAAGTTCCTGACACTGGTAGTAGGTAGTGGTATTCGAATGAGTGTGGGGTAGGTACCACAACTAAAAAGTGAAAAATAAAAACTTTTTACAAAAAAAAAACTACCGACTTCCAAAAAAAACACTACAAAGTGAAAAATAACTTTAATTTCGGAAGTCGGTGGCAAAAAACGAAAACACAAAACCCAAGACACCGACTTCCGAAATTAAAGTTATTTTTCACTTTGTAGTGTTTTTTTTTATATTGAGGAATTCCTCGTTCACGTTATTGTCCCATATACAAATCGTTCACAATATTCCAGACGGGCCTGGGGATTTATTGTTTTATTTGCGACAGACCTTCATAAAGTTTATGTTCTGAATAAGTAATATGTGTAAGCAAATATAATATATTATTTTATGTATGGTAGCAGTAGATAGGTATTGTTTTAAGAAAGGAGTTGGGAATAGATAAAGGTGAGAATTTAATATACGATGGCTTCATTAAGACAATATATTACTGACATGAAGTTGTGTGGAGCTTTTGCCTTCCGCCGTCTGCGCTTTACCTTTTAATGATCCCGCTTGGCTGACGTTAATCCTTATTTTAAACGAGTTTCACAGGAGCGAATGGCGGACATGTTTTATATAATATTTTTTATGACGCTTTAAATCACGATCATTGGTTCCGAAGCGAATATAAACGGTAATGTGATCAATGCCTTTTCACATTTTCCTCAAAGTTAAAATTAATGTCAATCCCGGCTTCGCGGGGTCGGAACCCTCCGACAACGATACACAGCGCGTTTTTAGGAAAGACGTTATTTGAAGGCTGTATAAAAAGGTTTGTAAAAAAGTTCGGATTCAGAATATGTGTGCAAATAACGTAGTTGAAGATAGAGGAGATATATTTACAATCCAAGTCATAAACTTTTATGAACACCGTGGAAAACATTCGTTTATGTTCTTTTATTACGTTTACTTCTAAAGGATTTTATAAAAAAGCGAACGTGCTGTAACAGTGTTTTTATTTTCCAAGTAAATAAAGACGCAAACAGGGAGGGTCATGATGAAATTCGCAGTGCCGTCCGTGCGTGCCTTATCTACCAATGTGGAGGCTTTTACCTCCTCAGTGCCTACCCCTTCCAACGACCTTAGATGTACACGTATCATTTTAATTATTTTTATTTTGCTTTTAAAGGCATTGTTGGGCTTAGTTAGTATCACTATAACGTAGATCTCATCGTAATATAGTTATAAAAGGATCTTTGGTGTACGACTGTACGTACCAAAGATACTTTGGATATGTAAAAAAAACCGGTCAAGAGCGAGTTGGACTCGCGTCCCGGGGGTTCCGTACCTTCCCATTATACCGCCATAATAAAATTGGTATCATTATTATTGGTAAAAAGATATGGGCAAATTTAGATTTTCGCGAAAACTTGTAAGTACCAAAAACCTTAATTTTCAACTTTTTATTTTTCGTAATTTTCCCTTTATTTGTGCTGTAAGACCTTGATTCTAGGTCAACGGGAACTACCTATAGGTTTTCGACCCAAAACCTATTGGGTACTTCCGGTTGACCTAGAATTGTCAATTTTGGTTAAAAGCAAGGTCTTACAGCACAAGTAAAGGGAACATTCCGAAAAATAAAAAAAGTTGATAATTAAGGTAAATTTTGGTACTTACAAGTTTTCGCGAAAATCTAAATTTACCCATATCTTTTTTATCGTGTTGACCTTGATTTTTATACACCTAATAGGGACTATAGACCTCAGTATCTGGTATAAATTTCAACTTGCTAGGTCCACCCGTTCCTGAGAAAATCAGTGGTGACACACTTACAGACGGACAAGAGAGTGATCTTATAAGGGTTCCGTTTTTACCTTTTGAGGTACGGAACCCTAAAAACAGTAAAAAGTGAGTTCTACATGAAGTGATTACAATTTCAAAGGGAAATGTAAAACGAAAGACCGCTCTAGGAGGCCGATGACCCACTGGGACCTCTATGGAGGATAGATGCGGAATTGCGTTTAATATTGGAGATTCCGTCCTCTTCACGAGATCATGTTCACTTTAGTCTCAAAAGAAAAGTCAGGGTGTTGAATTTTAGGTATTCACTTATTTTCAACAAGCTTTTCTTATTTCGACTCTTCTAAGCAAATAAAAGTGAGTGTCACATTTACTAAAAATATGATACCCATGTTCGTATCTAATGTAAAATGTAAGTTATAACGTAAGTAAATATACTGCGAATTCGACTGTATTTATTTATTAAGAAAAATACGTTGCCAAGGAACGTTCAGTACCCGATTAATGTCACACAAATGCGACGTCTAATCTTTAGCAGTCTCAGAGTTCATTCGTTTCTCGCAAAACTAATACACCACATTTATGAGTCTAGCTTTAACATAATATTAAACAAGTCACTACCCTGTGAATGTGTAATACTGACTCTGGATTGTCGTAAGATGTTTTATGTAGATGGGTGACGAATGTTAGGGTCGCAGACAGCGTGACGCCAACTGTTGACCTCTTCATGTTACGATCGAGACCACTTTAATAACACCAAATTATTATACAAAGCACGTACAGCTGTTTCAGTATCCGAAACATAGCGGCGAATAAAAAGTCTAAAATATTGACAAATAATAAGTATAAATTCTTGTCTCCTACCAAAGAAAACCCGATTTTATTACTTCGTTTATTTGAAAAAAAAACCTTCTTTTCCAACTTAATCGTTTTCCGAAAGCCTTTGAATCGGGAAGATGCTGGGGTATAGATAGTATGGGTATATTTGTAAAACACCACCAATTTGACTTAAACCCGAGCCAATGATTGCTTAATCGCGCCGATCAAATACCTCCATCAAGCCGGTCTTTGATTCCTTGTGTTTGAAAACGGCTGTTGAACATCGATTTTCTTTGATTCAAGTATGTATTAGAGTTTCATTTCAGTTTCAAAATGGAGTTTAAAAAAATCAAATACTTAATGTTTTCCTTTCAAAATTCGTTTTTCTTTTATAATCCTTTCTGTTTTTACCCGACTACGGCAAAGCCAGGGTTATGATTTTAGCAGTCTGGACTGGAAAATAATTTTTATTTTCCAGTCGTCGGGTTACAGTTTTTTATTATACTTAATTTTTAAGGGTTCCGTAGCCAATTGGCAAAAAACGGAACCCTTATGGATTCGTCATGTCTGTCTGTCCGTCCGTATGTCACAGCCACTTTTTTCCGAAACTATAAGAGCTATGCTGTTGAAACTTGGTAAATAGGTAGATGTATTCTGTGAACCGCATTAAGATTTTCACACAAAAATAGAAAAAAAAACAAAAAAATTTGGTTCCCCATACTTAGAACTGAAACTCAAATTTTTTTTTCATCAACCCCAAACGTGTGGGGTGTCTATGGATAGGTCTTTAAAAATGATATTGAGGTTTCTAATATGTAAACTTCCACCGAAAATTGGTTTGAACGAGATCTAGCAAGTAGTTTTTTTTTAATACGTCATAAATCGTAAACCGCACTTTACTTTTCATTGAATGTTACTTGCTGCTACGGAACCTTTCCTGGGCGAGTCCGACTCGCACTTGGCCGCTTTTTATTATTTGAAACAGCATCTAATATGCAGCCGTGTTTATAAATTCCAAGTTAAATAGTAGCAAGTTTCAACTTTCAACACTCGTGTTATAAATCATAGACGTACTGACTTAGTTCAAAATTAAATAGTAAGTAATTTTTCCACGTTATATTTTCATTTTCATGCTGCTTCAGTATCATAATAATAGCCCGTAAATTATAGCGTTAGAAGCCCCATTGTTATTTGTTGTTTGCTTATGTAACAGTAGCTATATGCTTGCTTATTCTATATGTTAACAATAAGAGGTTTCGGTGCTTATATTTAAGATACCATAAAGTGCAGATCAATATTACGTCTGTAGCTGGTCGTAAACGCTAAGCAATCATGCCGAGTGTAACGTATCAAACGTTTGTTGAACTATATGTAGGGCTTCGGCGACAAGGGAAATATTTAGTTTGTGTATCAAATGTACCAGTAATATTGTTCGGCTCAGTTGAATCTTTGACGAATCACGTGTATCTACTGCAACTTTAGGATTATCGTTTGATATTCAAGTATTTTCAGGAATTATGTGTGTTATCATTTATCTAGCCTTTTCCCAACTATGTTGGGGTCGGCCTCCTAATCTAACCGAATGCAGCTGAATACCAGTATTTTACATAGAGCGACTGCCTATTTGACCTCCACAACCCAGTTACTGGGCACGATACCCCTTGATTGTCAGACTTGCGCTTCTGACTACTCGTAACGACTGTCAAAGATCTACGAATGACAGCCGGGACCAATGGCTTAACGTACTTTCCGAGGTACGGAGGGGTCTTGGTAATGGTATGTTATAAAGATGGTGACCCATCTACGGACCACCCGCGGCAAGCGTAGCTTAACCTGATCGATCGTCCCGTGCGGCTGTTTTTACTTAACCACAAGCCGGAATTATGTATTTGCAATAACAAATTATCATTTGATATACTCGTATAACATTTGTGAAAGTTCATCCCGATTTTCAGTACCTAAATAAGATTTCAGATACACTTACAAAAAGCAACATATCATCGGCAACAAATTGCAATTCTGTGTTTTAACTTAGCCACAAGCCGGAATTATGTATTTGCAATAACAAATTATTATTTAATATATAACATTTGTGAAAGTTCATCCCGATTTTCAGTACCTAAATAAGATTTTAGATACACTTACAAAAAGCAACATATCATCGGCAACAAATTGCAATTCTGCTATGATTTCATTTTCTTCTGATATGGCTTGTTTGTATCTTTTCTTGTAATAAGTTCCTCGGTTGGGGCTTGGTCGCTAGTGAGAACGCAAAGCGGCGGGGCGTAGGTCGATAAAAGTTATTTAATAACAAGGAACACCCAGCCTTAGCAATGTAGTTCACCACCACGTGACCTGCCTACTTAATGTCTGTTATTGTCTAGTGTTCATTATTTAGGTAAGTTGATTTATCGAACGATTTGCGCTTGAATGCTTGATAGATTATGCCTACATCGTAATTCAGAGTAAGATATTGCGTGGGTAGTTTCAACGAAACACGAATGTTCAGTTTCATTAAAAGTTGTGGATAACCGTTACAAAATGGTCAGCTCAAATATGAGTTGCTACAGTCATATCTTGGTATATTTTCATGAAGAAATAAAAAATTGGACTCGCTTTTTCTTTTTTAACGTCGTACGACTTCGGGTTGAAAAAAAAAACAGAGGCTCTTCTAGTTTCTGGAGTGTAATTGAGTTGAACCCTTATAAAAGAATTATTTTCCGTTTTCGTTTTAAGTGAAATCGAAAACACTCATTTACTCGTTCATATTTTGCCGGGACGATCGCAAACGGATGTTATTTACTTTATTGATGGATTTCGAATGTTTGATAGAATCCTATTTATAATTGGGACGTGTTTACGAGCGAGATGGCTGTAGAAATCACCCAATGTTGACAATTCATCTAAATTTTCCAGTTCAATATTGGGTTTCAGTGGTTTTAATGGCGTCTTCTTAATTAAAATTGGACGACTTAAGATCCAAATTGGTAGAACAACTTAAAACAAACCTAACCACAGTTTTAACAAAGATAATAATAATGTTTTTAGTAAGTATCAAGTTTTCGTATAAATACAGATCTGTTTTTTTTTACTAAATATTCCGCGCCCTTTGTTTGACGTAAGTAGCACATAAAAATAAACCATGATATTACTACTAACACATAAGTGTACTTGCGGATTCTTTTGTTCTTATTGTCGTTCTTTCATGTCTTGAAAATGTCAAAGGAACTTTTAGGGAAAAATGTGCTGTCCTAAATTAGCATTACAAGGTCGTTTAACTTGGGAAACAAACATTCGATTATCCCTTCTAGTGGGGATCATTAGAAGCCTACATACTTATACTATTAAACGAGCAAAATTTGTATATCTATATATTTATGTTGTAGTCAGAACTCTCAACCAGTCAAAAATACTTAACTGGCAAAATCAGTCAAAAGTTATTTTGACTGAACAGGTGCAATTGTACTCGAAAACGGCTCTAAAGATTTCGATGAAAGTTGCAATATAGGCGCTTAAGTCTCTTGTGAGGCGGCGAGTCTCCTTGCCGAATTACCGCCATGGGATCTGGAGGCAAAGGTCCTCGCGCACATATGGGAGTGGCGCGACGAGGCGAAACGCCGGGGCTTAACTCCGCTGCCGCGAGAAATCACGGCACAGCGGACAGAGGTCTGGCGGGATCCCATGACGTCATGGAGAGTGCGATTGTCGCAACCCAGTGCTGGGCACGCCACAATTGCGGCGATAAGTCCCCCTCTTTGAGGAGTGGCTAGAGAGGCGCCATGTTGTCCTCACCTTCCGCCTGACGCAGGTCGTCACCGCATACGGTTGTTTCGAGAGGTTCCTATTCAGGATAAGGCGTCCGGAGGACACGGTGGAGCATACAGTGGAGATCTACCCGGCTTGGGCGGGGCATCGCCGTGTCCTCGTGGAGGCGATCGGTGGCGGTGAGCTCTCGCGTCCGGCTCTGGTCCAGGCCCTGGTACGGAGCGAGAGGGCATGGGAGGCCGTCACCTTCTGCGAAGCAGTAATACTAAGAGAAGAGAGAAGGCGGAACGCGTGTGGTAGAGGTAAATATCGCGCCCTCACGCCCCTAACCGCCGCAAGAGACGCCTTGGGCGTCGGGAGTCGCAGGCCGATTCCCAGCCACCGTAGGCGCGGGCTTGCGGGCGGTGAGCAATGGGTAGCTCGCCGTCCGATAAGGACCAGGCCCGGGTCGACGGCACGTTGTATTCCACGCGCGCCTCAAGGAAACGTCAGCACAACTGAAGGGGTCCGCTAGGGCCGATGCCTGCCGGGGTTGCGGGTTTGTCCGAAAGGGTTACCGTGGCCCGTTGCTGTTGCCAGGCTGTTTCAGGCAACTGAAGGAACACGGGTGGGTTTTAGTCAGTAAGAGTCTGACACGCCCTCGCACGTGGAGTGCGAGGGCGTGTCAGACTCTCACAGAGTGGGAGAAGTTATTTGAAAATTACCAAACAAAAAAAAAAAAACTGGGGCGAATAAAAAGATCTAGCTAAGTCAAATTTCTGGGAAAATTCGTTTTCTCTGTATTTTCACCCGAGCAGAGCTCGGTCGCCCAAAGTTTAGAACAAGATGGCATTAGTATGAACTATCCTATACTATTAAATGAGCATTCTCTATTTTCACCAGAGCAGAGCTCGGTCTCCCAGATACTGGATACCTATAATATATTATTATATTCAGCAAAGTTCGCGTAGGTACATACCTATCTTTTTCAGGACATTGTTTTTGTTAATTATCCAGCAATCGAAATGAGTAGGTAGGTACTTAATTTTTTTTTACCGTTCCACAACAGTGCTTAGTAACAATAATCTTAGCACAAAAAGATTAATGGCATTGGTAGACATTGGTAGGTTACGACCCGATTATCAAGGTTTTCCAACAATTATCGTGATGCCAATGGCAAGACTTTATAAATGATTAAGCTTTTATTGGAAAAAAGGAGGTCTTAAGTAAAAAAGAAGGTCTTCAGTAATCGAATTACTGAACGAAATATACATATTATGTAATCTCCAGGTAGATATGTAAGTACTCGTACCTACGAGTACGACGATTGACGCATTGACTATATTGACAATAATAATAAGTAACGCCAATGTTATTTTGAGTTTGTAACAGATAAAATTAGGGTAGGTACAATATTCAGCAATCGAATAAAGTAAACACAACATAACGTAGGTACGTAACGTTATCCATAAAACAGCATAGGTAATTAACTGATCAAACACATTTCGTATCATTAGATGACTCACTTACCTGATACACTGACAGCTAATAGCTTTCATTTATGTAATTTATACTGGCATCTGACATTAAATTGTAATGAAATCCGGATTAATTGAATTAAAAACAAATATAGCAACGCAACGATTGAAATTTACGTAGGTATGCTAGCTGTTTTCTGCGACTTCGTTCGCATAATGTGATAAACTTTCCGCTCCTGTTGTTTCCACTCAGGAGTTGGAAAAATAAATCTAGTATATTCACTCGTCTTCGACCTGTAAGGAATGTATCTCCCAAATGTTATGTTTCTTCTATCTTTTGTGGTTTCGGACAAACGAGGACAAATGTTATTTGGCAATCAGTCAGTCACGAAATAGTTTTGTGCAAATGTAAAAAAAATCATAAGATTTAACGGGAATCAAAACAGCCTGATAGTGAAATAGAACCAACAAGTCTTTAATCACCGATGAAAGCGGATGTTTACTGCCAAACTCTTAAAATAATCGACAAAGTACTCATTACTCTTATTGTAGCCAATAAATTGTCAGTAACATAAACACAAAGCAACACGTTTCCTTTAGGAAATGATACTCTATAAGGTTTATTGAAGCTTGAATCAACGAGGAAAGTATATAAACTACAACATTTCTGCGGCGCATTCTTATTTTCTACAGAATGCACTGGGTGAATTTTCTGTCATAGTAGATTTTATTGCTTGTATTCTTGGTATTTTTCAGATTCCGTTGACCGTTATGTAGAGTGCCACCAACTTCCGTTTTAGAATCTGCACTTTTTCAGAAACATTAAAACTTTGAAAGTCTATTGCGGCTTTGATAGTGTCTTCTTTGTCTCTAACAGGTTCCCCATTAAAGTCAATTTTGCTATTGTGTGCTTTGACGCATTTGTAATTAAAAATCTTATTTACCGTCCTAATGGGCACTGGCCTCTGGGCAGTCGGCCCGCTATCAAATTTTTCTGACTGTTGAATCTTTCTACAAAAGCTTGGGCAGTTCTGGCTAGCTCGCTCGTGCCGACGCGAAAAAGAGACGAACGATCCAAACTTTTCTCTCACTAAAGCCTTAACTTCATTTAAAGCTTTACAACATTAGAATAATCCAACTAAGGCTTATGATACACAGTAATGAGATAAAACGTTGGTAAACGAAATTTGTGCATCAGGCATGAGCGTGGCGCCGCGCCGGCTGGTACCGCTGTGTTTGCATTAAGCCATTTACCTTTATTAGTATTAATTTAGCAGAAGCGAGTTGCAACTCGGCGCCTGTCTGCCTCACAGAACTGGGTCAATGACAAGCCCGCCGAGAATAGAACCGACGCTTTAGGGGTGGATGAGCTCTATTGTTGCCCCAGCGCTGCTGACAACTAGAGATGCCTCGTTCCACCAATATAATTATCACTTCTACTCGTAGTCACACTTCATCTAGCCTACAATACTGCGGTTCGTGTAGCGACTTCAGGATAAACTGCGCCTGTGGGTTATAAATAAAACTTCCCAGCCTTTTTTCAACCGGTTCCGCCTACCTTAGCAACATGTTTTCTTTTATAGGAGGGGTGTCGATGTGGAAAGAGTTATCGCCTATTTAAGGCATGACCTCAGCTAGACACCTAGTAGAACAATCGATCTGCGCAGTTGCCACATGTTACTTAATATCTAGTTACTTAGTAGCCAATTAGCCAGCAACTAACTATAACTGGTACTTCCACTATCAACAATTATTGCTTCATGGCTAAACACTATCTTCTACAAGGTCACTGCCATAAAAATCTAGTTATGATTGTGTCGTATTTTCCTACAAAGGTGCGCCGAAATGGAGTTGGTCAAATTAAAATGAGGCACGACGCCGGAATGTATCTACTTTCCTTTTGGGACCAGACCCAGCTCCGTTTATTATCTAGACATAATTTTATTTATTATGACAGTTTTCTTTTATACTGTATAAATGTAACTCAAGTTATTGTAGAACATAAATTTTAATATTTAACGTTGATGTAACAAAATAGCTTTGTACTTACTTTTTAAGAAGGTATTTTTTCGATACACCGTCAATCTTTTGAAGCTTTTGTCCTTCGGCTTCTGTAAAGTAAATTAATTAAAAACTTCATTAATAAATATTCCTTAGATCTTACAAGAAATTTTTAATGAATTATCTCTTGGAACAAGGATATTTGTTGATTTAGTTGGTCTAATGAAAGAAAATGTAATTAAGTAGGGATTAGTATCTTACAGCACGTAGGTATACCTACTAACTAGGAACGTAGGTAAAATAGGCGCTCCTACAGAAAAATGTAAAAGTACAAAATAACAACCACCATATTTTCGTCTTATTATCTTCAATTTGCTCTTCTTCCTACCTACGTAATTTCTCTTGGGAAAACATACGAATATAACTACAAATAAAGGATGCTGCTCTAAGACCTTGATGAGAGGAATTTGGTGAAGTAATTGTGGAATACTGAATATATACTTAATTAGATGTAAATAACGATATTGTGATGAACTTTCAGCATTGAAAACCTTGTTTAAATAAAAAACATTATGCTTACATGATCGAGTGTTTTGCCAGTTCCTAGACGTATTTTCGTTTGAATGTGTTCAGTACCTAATTTAATTTTCATACAGAGAAGGAGCGAGCTCTGATCAAGTTTGCTTACTCCGTGTTTTCAACCGTAAAATTATCTGCTTCTCTGTGTACGATATCTTCTAAATTTATAAAATTGTTTTGAGAATATGTTGGTAGTAAGGTATTGTAAAAGCACATGCACGGAATACTGATAAAAAGAAGAAAATGTTTTATGTTAGTAGGTATACGAATTAAAGTAAGACTTATAGGTAACCTTGTCTTATAATGAAAACTTTATACAAAATAGTTACACACAAATAGGGACTTAATGATAATATTTTATTTTCATGTTCATATTTAGTAGGTTTAAGGCCTAACGTTCGCCAAGGGTGTTTCTAGAACACGTAGATGTTACTTACTGAGTACGCACTGGCTACTTGGCATATTAATTTTATTGTACTTCTACAAAGCCGTTTCGCTACAGTAGGAATTTCGAAGGTGTAAAATGTTGCTTATTCCCATGTACTTTATTTTAAAAGGGGTAGTATTTAAACGCAAATCAAAAAATATCCTTTTTCTATGCAATAAGATTCCGAATTCCCATCAAAATTACTGATTGCACAGCAAAATATTCAACTCAAAATATCACTAAACACACTACAATTTATTTTCGCAGCGTACAGCGATTTTTCCTAAAGCAAAAGCTTTTTCATCAATGCACAGCTAATAATCTTAATGCACATTATACATGTTAACTCTTTTTCTTTTTAATATAGCTTCTATTTTTATATTATGTTCAGCAGTTTTCTAGTGAGACTGTTTGTTCCCAACCTTTGTTCCCACTAGTACTACCGAACTGAACCACCGGTGATACTAGCGATAGTAACTGCGATGTCCAACTGGTTGTACTACGGAGAAGTAAATTTACCCATGGTTCAACTGGTTGTTCTATGGGGAAATATCTTGGTAAACTGCACTCGAAAACACGGTGTTCGCACTGGCACTCGCCGGCCGCTGCCGCGGCACCGCTCGCTTCGCTCGCTCGGCTCGTGCGGTATATTATGTGGTCACAGTTCTAACCTAACCTAACCTACCATTCAGCCATAGAACAACCAGTTTTGTTTTTTTCTTATATTTTATTTATATTTTATATTATTAATTTGCTGTGCAGTCAGTATTTATGCTATGTATGTAGTATTTTTGTACAAAAATAAATTTAACTGTATTGCATTATGAGGAAAAAGTAATGTTATATTGATGTATAATTTCGAATTATCTGCAGTTTGAGTTTTGTTAAACATTTAGTTTATTTGTAGTGAAGTAAGTTATTTGATGTAAAAAAGAATATAAATGATGAGTATGTATTGATAGGCGATTATTTATTTGATATGCAATTTATAATATCCCTTTTAAAAGTAAACCCAGTTTCAACAATATTCTTAAGGAACGAACATAGGTAGGAACAGTTAACACAGTGCGAAATCAAAGCATACCAAAACCAAACGGATGGTATATTATAATACCAATCGTTTTGTTTTTTTGTGTCGCGTCAGTCAAACAAAAACATTATAAAAGTCACTGCAAAAATAAATCACCTACACGAGTTTGATCAGGCCTGCGGCCTGTGCAGATTAGTGCTCTTATAAGTGTTTTGAAAAGCTTGTGTCAATCGAAAGCATGATCGAAAGGTTTCGGGAGTTGACAGAGGACTTGCCTTTCCAACTCTCTATTATTATTATCTAATATTAGGAAATATAAATATTTGTGCCCTAAAACTAAGCTGCCAATTTTATCAAAACTCACGGACGCTGTCAAAGCCCTCCGAAAAGCTATCTACGGAATAGGTACCCTTCAATAAACGCAATAATGAATGACAAAGGGGACCTTAAAGCTAGTTACCCGATCTATGCAAACAGAAGAAAATCATAGAATATCTACGGATACCGTACCGGATACCTACTTCTACAGGATCGGATATTCTATTGAACAACTGCAATTACAAAAGTTTGATAACTAGGAAAGTTAAGCTACCTAGCATTTCAGTCTGTATGTTTCTGTTTTGTGAGACTACCTGTATAACATAGAAACTTGCTAATTATCTTTGAATGAAAGAGACTTCGCCCAAATATTTAAATAGCGGGGAAAATAATAGAGGTTATTAGGCAGAAAATGTTCGCAGCAGTAAATCAATTTGTCGGATTTTATCTACGTAATAACTCTTTCTGATTGTCGTTTTAGTAATCAGAGCTAGCTATTAAAATGAATAAATTATACAAATAATGGGATTTATCAATAACTTAATTTCCTATATTTTTTTTTACACACGATAGAATACTCCCACCAAACAAAAACAAAGTTTTTAAATGCGTAATTGGAATTGTGTTCGCCGGTCCTCCATAACATTTATTTTAACGTGGTCTTTAACATTGATCGGCTACATTGCGCAATCTACTGTGAAATTAAACCTGTAAATGTGTGTTTGCTTTATGTATTTTTTTATCTGCCATATAAAGTTGCTTGCAGGCACTATTAAAATTTTCCCTTTATTGAAAAACTCATGTTATCAATGTACCTATCAAATTAGATACATTATCTTTTTGCAGTCGGTCATGCATAGGTACGACAATGAGGGCTGTGCACATCATTGCATGTGCGTCATTTTAATAAAATGTATAAAATAACATATGTGTTGCATAGGTAAATTAGCATTCAACTTTATATCTAAAGAAGTCCCTGTTCACTAATTTAAAAAAACGTACATCTTTAGTTTTTCAGGATCAGTTAAATATTACCCATATATATTTTATATTACTTAGTTTATTTTTCCCTTATTAAACTATAAAATATGTATAATATTATTATGAAACTATTTAGTTTTAGTGACACCTCGGTCCTTCAGCTCGCCATTATCAACCCTTTATTCGCCCTCGTCAAATCCTGTCATTGGCAGAACAGTCGGGGTTTGAGAGCAAATTGTTTAACTATTGGTACAAATTGTTGGCCTGATTACTTCACATTGCCACAGATTACATATACTAACATTGCTAAATTCACCGTTTGTACGTATACAAGAACAAGAATATTGTGTTTAGATTCTTAGTAATAAAATTCTACTTAAGCAAACAGAAATGGATCCCTGTCCGCTATAAAGATATGCTACGAAATTTCAGACTTATTTCAGTTTCATAGGTACTACCTACCTGTAACAATTCCGTTACTTACTTTGCAGATTGCTTTTGCAAGAATTCGTGAAACTCGTGAATTTGTGAGTCAAACAAGCTTCGTGTTTAGTTATGAATTGATGTTGGACCATTTCGCAGCCGTCGACACGAGGTGAGAACGTGGTCGAAGTGTGAAAGTTTAACGACATCAAATATTTACAAATTTCCGCTCCGAACTGGGGAGCAGACGCACTCGCTCCGTTTCTCCTTAATTTATACTGCAATTTGCAATATTACCATATCCACCGTAGCCTTCCAGGCTTCTACCTAAAATTGCATAATAATAAGTACCTATTTGTTTTGTTTCTTGTTTTTCTATGGTACTTAGTAGATCTACCCAATGTGGGTACCTCAGCTTATAGCTACTCTCATCGTAAAAATAACAAGTCGATTGTAATCAAGGAAAGTTCTGTATCTGCCTCTCACAAGTTTTATAAAATGGCGTCGCATGAACTTCTCAGATCTCGTAAGCTCGGCAGTCGGAGGACTTGGCTAAGTAGTTTTTGGTAAAGTTCCACAATAAAATACTGGGTAATAAATGAAGTTCCGGACGGACGTAAATGTCAATTAGGTTGCTAATAAGAGTAATAAGTAGGCCAGCCTGTATTACGGAGGTAATTATCGATATTCATTGCTCATTTAAGTGCTTGTTGAAGCGGGTAGATATGAATTTCATAGTATCTATCGAATCGATTTTTTTGGTTTTTCACATCTAAATTAGATAATTGTTGATTGATATAGATACACCTAGTATATAGAAATACAAATTAGTGAAATAGATTATCTTATCTAATTTGATCTAACGATACCTTTTATAATCACTACTATACTGAAAACGAATTATACTACATATTGTATAAATCTGTTTTGTTAATTTCTAATACAAACATGTGCAGATAAGAGTTCGAAGTGAACTTCTTTATTTTCAGTGAATTAAATAAACTTGTTGAAGCTTTCACTAGCTGAAGAATGAAAGTTAATAAACGTCTTTGTACAATGATATACGTTCATAAATATAATTAAAAATGCTAATGTCTCTGTGAAATACAGTAGTAAGTACCTTTGTTTGTTTAATTAAGGCTGTACGTAAATACGTACTCGTACCTACTTATCGTCCGGACAGTAACTTTGTTAGCGGAGGAACGCGGTGGAACATACTTGTGTTTGTGGTTTGTCAAAGGTAAACTTTCGAAAACCCTTACGTAACTCTACCACCGAATCGTAAAAATGTTTCTCTTCTAAATCTAATGAGCCGTGCCAGCGTAATGTTATTTATTACTGAAAGGTAAAATAACGAGTGGAAGAATCGAGTTTCATTTGTGGTTTGTTTTTTTTTTTATCGTGTCTGTAGAGGTAGCGACTAGCTGTAGGTATTGAGAATTTGCTGAAAAGCTTGATGCTGCTGATAAAAATTATTTCCCTAATAATGAAATCGGCTTAACTTGTATACATTTCCGTTTCATTACTTAAATCAATTGAACATCGTCCCATTTTTGTTGATTCAACCAGTTCCTTCAACACAAACCTTCTTGGAGCAGGAAGGCTATCTCGTGGCTTTAGAGTACTTGAGACAGACGATCGAGATCGACATTTGCCATTTCAGAATTCTAGAGTTAAGAGTGAGGCAGAATTATAAAATGGCGCAGTGCTAGAGTGAGATATAAAACCTAGCCACAGATCTGGAGGGCGTTGCGGTCTGACCGGAGATTAGCGTAAATTGTCTGCCGTTAGGCGTATTATTTTATCTTTCAGTGCTAGTAATATTCAGCTACTATAGGCCAAGAATGGCCACGATTATAATCAAATTCACAGTTTGAAGAAATATGGATTGGCAGTCTCAAACTTTCATTACGTGCGCTGTTTTCTCTTTCAACTTTTCTTTACTAAACTTTCAGTCAAGAGCCAAGGGCGACATTTGCATATTCTAATACTTCTAGACAATTTGGTTCTCTTTTATTATCGGTTAAGTAGAAATACTTACTCAATTCAGAAGGCAATTTTGCTCCCAATTATTGTGTTAACTGTTTACGTGAGGGAACTTCGTTATTATTGATTTATTCGACGTGGCTTAGTTTGAGGGAGTGATAAAATAAATGAACTTGGTTTTTGACACTGCCTAAAATGTCGGAAATGTTTCGAAATATATGAATATTTCATTGCAAAGGGACATTTAAAATGTATTTAACTTTACTGAAAGCTCGCGGTGAAGGAAGAGGGAATTCAGCGACAAAATTATTTCGGTCTCTATAGAGTTTCACTTTTTTATGTTTCGCAGTAGCTTGTCTAATATTTCTAAAACTTTTTCGTCGTTTTATCTCAAAACCCGTCGTCTTTTCAGCGACCTCACTCACATTTTCTATGCCTTCGACAGCGACACGATGTATGACCGTAATAATCAAAACATGAATGTTAAAAATCTTAAGTAGATATTATTTGTACCGAAACTACATAAGTATTTTTCTTTAAATTTTTTCTGAACCGCTGCCTCGGGTCTTGCTCACTATGGATTCAAGCGAAATGATGCTGATCAGGCGACGTTGAGGACACACTTAATTAAATTTCCAATTAATTTGTTAGATACTTTTCCTTGTTCATTTTCGTTACAATTATCTTGTATGATAAGTTTTTTGCTTGTAAACAAGATGTTTTCCAATTTACTAACGATAACATCCAATAGTCTAGACAAGAGATGTTACAAATTATACAGGTATCTTTTTTATGTCAGCGACCTATCGTATTGTGTCGTGGGGGCTACCGAGAACGTTCCTAAATAAATAATGTTATCGAACTGTAGGTACAGCGCACTAGACCGAACGAAATACATCTCGGGGTTTGCCGCCTGTTTTTCTTATCGATCGTACATACGTGTAAACCTAGTAAAATGCATTTTTAAACAAAAAAATCTCAAAAAACGAGAAAATAAACATCACGAACAGAGAACTTAAAAACCCACCCTTGTAAAATTTGTAACACTATGCTGAATAAAATATAGTTGCTCTAAAAATATAGACGGATACTTTACCAAATACAGTGAAAGAAGAAATAGTGGCAAAAAGGGTTATCGCAGAAAGCAGAATCCGGTTAGCGACTATTCCAGTATAATGATGGCCGTCCCCCGCTTACTTGCGTCAATTTTCTCTCTTGACATTCCACTTGGCACTGTGCCAATATGCTACGCTGTGTCTCTAACTTAGATACTATTACTTCAAAATAGTCAACTGGCTAAGAAAGCATCATTCGCAAAACTAAGTCACCGACTGAATTTATTTTCAGTTAGTTAAAAACTTGTCCCGTAATGGCCGTTGTCTCACGGCAATTTGACGCCGGCGACACTTAAAGGCTAATTAAGCTTAGAATGACTGTCCGTGCCCTATCGACAATATCAGTACCTACGCTAACTTTCTGCTAATTTTAAAAGAAGTCTTTTCCTAAAAGGTTTCCTTTATGGAAAGCTTATTTCGTGTAATCGACACTCTTCTTACATTTTATGTGAATATGTAACGACTCCTCAGAAGCCGATGCTGACTTTCAGAAAGAACTTTCAAACGTTTCTATTATGAAAGCTTAAATTGCACTAAAGTCGCGAACCGTGAAGCGAAAAGTTTCAGTTAAATAGAGTGCCGCGTTCTTCTTTTGCACTTGTTTCCTAGTCAGAACTAAAAAATGTTTTTTAAGAAATATTATGAGCTCGGAATGCTTCGTGCTTCGTAATGTGGCGCGGCTGTAGTGTCAGTTTAATGCAGGTAAATTAATTTTAGTCGGTTTGTGTGTTTCAGTCGGTTACTTTATTAGGTCACACACTGGTCGGTGCCGTGTGGACAAGTCGATAAAGGGTAGGTGTGTATCACACGTTAGTAGCAGCCATTATACCTCTCTGTTATGTTTATTTTGTTTACATTGTCCCATTATTCCCGCTTATGTTCCGTTCACCTGTTTTGATACTTCCTCGCTAAAAATAGCTGTTTTTATTCAGTAATTGTGTCGCGTTGACGTAAAATTCAATTACCTATAACACCAGAATCACCTCGACGAGAATAATCTAACGTTTATCAATCTGTATCCATTATCTTGGAGCTGGATCGTCGTTCTTATCTTGTCGCTACATTGTGTCAGACTTGTCAAGGATTATCATCATCATCTACCTAGCCTTTTCCCAACTATGTTGGGGTCGGCTTCCAGTCTAACCGGATGCAGCTGAATACCAGTATTTTACATGGAGCGACTGCCTATCTGACCTCCACAACCTAGTTACTAGGTAACACGATACCCCTTGGTAAAACTGGTTGTCAGACCGTAACAACTGTCAAAGATCTACAAATGACAGCTGGGACCAACAGCTTAACGTGCTTTCCGAGGCACGGAGTGGTCTTGGTATGTAAAGATGGTCACCCATCCACAGACCAACCGCGGCAAGCGTAGATTAACCTGATCGATCGACCCGTGCGGCTGTTATTATTTAGCCACAAGCCAACTTTTGTTAAGGTTTATAATAGTAGAATTACATTGAAGATTCTGTTTTCTTCCTCTGCTAGCGATTCGAGAGAGATGTGGACTAATTATAATAACTTCAGAACTTTGCGGCTTTACCTTTTTTGCTTTCTCAAACTAAAACTTTACTCACCCTCAAGTCAGAAATATCTACCTACATATCAATCAAAAGTACAAGAGTATGTCGGTACTTTAATACAGGCAGCGAAGCCAAAGAAAATTCCTACTTGGAATGTCGGTAAGTTAGTTAATGTGCGCATATATCTAATCCACGGGTTGGAAGAGGTCAACGTTCGATTTGGGGGTATTTACGTAGGTACCTATTTACTTAAGGAAACTGTTTTTTGAACTTAGATATACGATATATTTATTATTAGATCATATATTATAATAGATCTTCAAATGTACGCGTAGTTAGTTATCTAATATGAAATCTCTTACAAATTTTCTTCTCTTTCAAAACTAGAAATAGGTATCAATGACTTGTTATATCCCGCATAAAAACGTAGCTGTGTAGTTGTTCAGCAGTTTTAAAATTAAATTCATTCATAGGAACTGAAACCAGTCAACACCTTTGTTAGCCATTAGGTAATTTAAATAAAGCATAATAGGTAATTATTTAGGTACGGTTTAGTCATACACAGTGTGCATTCACAAGATGTCCTGGATATCGTCACACGCTCCAGGCGGCGCTAAACGAAGCAGGCATGAGTAGCTTTCCGCTTTGTGTTTACAGGTCGGTAGTTTCGCTGTTTGCCATGTCGACGATCACCGTGAAGCCTGCAGGTCGCCTGTCAATACAGATTACGTCATTGATAGTACCCAAAAGTGCTCTACAAATATTACCCACCTAGCCAAATATCAGCGCCTTTTATACCTACCACCGTAGTTTTCCATTTAGTTACCATTTGATAAAAAGTCTTGTACATAAAAGATGCCTGCCGTTGTAATGTTTTTTTTTGTTAACTTTAAAATGTGAGCCAAAATGAAACTCGTAGGGTCAGGCGGGGTAAATATGAGACGAAAAACAAATCTTTTAATTTTTGACGCTATTAAAGATTATTTAAGGAGCCTCAGAACAGATTATAATATAGTTTCCATTGGTAGCTTTCACATGATACCATTAAATTGAAGATAATTGGCCTAGATATATAGTTTTGTGTACAAAGTATGTGTTTCATTTTTTTCCTCAATAATGGGGTAAATATAAGACACAGAAGTCAAAAAATGAAACAGCTTTAAACTTCTATACCTTAGGTGTTTTTCAAATACAGGGGCAATAAGAAGACAGTGGGGTTAAATATAATACGAAAACTTTTATTAAACTTAACAAAAATTTGTTATAAAAAATTTTAACTTAAAAAAATCAACATACTTTACTCGGCTTACATATCATTTTGTTTTTTGGTTTAAATTATTTGGTAATTTCAACAGCAATCAGCAATTTAATGCAACAATTAAACTTATCTGCCTACCGATGACAGTATATCAGACGAAAAAATACAAAACCTTATACAGAATTGAGCATGAAATTTTTTTTAACTTAAGTTTTAATGAAAAGGAGTAAATTTGAGACATTTACTCATATTTCATTGACAACAAATTTTAGTACCTAGTCGATATGATATTTTTCGTAGTCAATGGTGCCGATTCCCTTGTTCACAAATTAAGCTAAATTTAAGTTCAGTGCATCTTTTTCTTTCTATTTCATTAAGAAAAGGACAGAAGATAAATTTTAGTTTAGTCCTGTCAAATTAATCAGCGCTTGACGTAAATTGACGTAATTTTAGTTGGTAAGTTTTTAATCACGTCTAAACTTGTATGGACTAGTGACAGGCGCTGATTAATTTGACATGACTAAACTAAAATTTATCTTCTGTCATTTTCTTAATGAAATAGAAAGAAAAAGATGCACTGAACTTAAATTTAGTTTAGTTTGTGAACAAGGGAATCGGCACCAATGTCGAATTGTATCCAGTCTTTACCGGGATAGTTGTTTTTGATGTTATTTTGAATAACGTAAGTATGCACAATTGACTTTATTTCGGTCCTGGTAAGCGCCCATCCCCATTTAGCCATTATTTTAATTTTATCTGCTAGATCTGCTTCTGCTTCTTTGCTCAAAACTGTCTTCCTTCCTTGCTTATTTGTATTTATATTGTGAATTTTCCTCTATAACAACGATTTATCAATTTTATACTTCGTTTCAGCTTCTCTGTATGATAAATCACTCTTTTTTACTTTATCTACCGCTTCTTGCAGCTTTGAGTCACTATAACTTTTGTGTTTTGGCATATATTTGCAAGGCATCTTGATGCACAATTAATAACAACTGTCTTATTATTACACTACACACAGTCTTATATTTTCCCAAATGCGCGTCTCATTTTTTACCTGCCAAACAACTCGAATTCCCTGCTAAACGACTGGACGTATACTAAAACTGCAACCCTTCCGCGCAAGTACGGCTCGCAAGGGATGCGGGGGCGCAGGTGGGGGTCGCGCACGTTTGAATGAGAGGATGCACACGGAAAGTTCGTAGTGCCGAATGTAAAGTTTTCGCGCCAATTTTTTTGGTACTTAACAAAATGTCTTTTAAAGTGTTCAACCCAATGAGTTACAGGTTTAAAAATTTGTGTCTTAACAGAGTACTTATAAAGCATGTTTTTGAATTCAATAAGATTCTTTTTAGGTCTTTTTCTACGGAATTACAATCGTGTCTTATTTTTATCCGAAATGTTGAGTGTCTTATATTTACCCCGCCTGACCCTATATTGTAATATTTTTTGCCAAATAAATGTTGGAACTGCAATATACTGAATTTATATTTACTACGCCGCTTGGCTTGCTCCGTTCGTAGATATGTTCCAATAAATGGTTGTTTAGCGAATTATGTAGGGATCTGGGGCATTTGAGCCTTCCAAATAGTGCGCTTTCATTATTAACTTTGGGGTCCAATAGCTTTCTAGCTATCTGGAAGTTTCCCAGCTATTTTGTAGTCTTCCTAACTGAATTCCAACCTCAAAATTATAAGAGAGACTTAAACCTGTTTTGGGATAATCTTATTATTAACGGGTAACTGCTTTCTCGATCAAGGCTCTGGTTTAAGGAGTTCAGTCAAGGAACGTTAAGCGGTAGAAGTCGACAAACATTGCAAGCAGGCAGTAGAGTATAGGCGAGGATGCGGAAGCAAGACAGATAAAAGATATTTAAGAAGGGTCCCATTGTTCGCACTCTTTGTCCCCACTTTAGTCAGATTCATTTACCCATCGAGATTTTACAAAGATTTTTGTAGAACTTGTGTGGGTTCACATTGCTCACATAGCCTGTTTCTGTTTGACATAAGGAGTTTAAAATCACTACCGAAATCAAGCTCCGTCCATGTCCATGCTCCGTCCATGTCCATGCTCCGACATAATAATGAATAGGTACCTATAGGTAATGACTGTTTTTGATGAAATGATTTCACAATCTTTTCGGAAATTTACCTAACCTTTTATTACGGTTGTTGGAAGTACATATTTGTTGTTTTGTTATGTTATCAGAACTTTGTGTTTTATGTGTTTTATTAACAACAACTACTATGTAGGTAGGTAGTTAGATAACAAGGTAGTTCCCCAAAATATATTGTTTTGCCTGAAGGCTTCACGAATTACCAGGAATTGTAAAGTTCCATATGCGTCTCATTCCGGTGACGCGAGTTGGTAACATTTAGCAAAATTGAATCATGTTCTGTAAATCTGAGCATAATATGAAATGTTCGTTTCTTAGCAATCATCGTACATGCGTAGGTACTTTATTCTAATGGTAGACGCGTGATTGACTGACACTTCACAAATAAATGCTAACACTAAAATAGCTTGTGGTGAAAACCAAATGAAATATAACGATAATAGTTCTGAAAGCGCTTGGATTTTTCCTATAGGACGAAAGTATGTATACTATAATTTCGCGGGCTCTGTTTGGTTGCTTTTGAACCTGAATTATGATATTTTTGCTATGATATATGCAGTGTGCTAGTAATACTATGCGTTAGTTTAAAAGCAGTAAGCAGTGCTTTAACCGTCGCTGCCGCCCGCTGTCGCGAAATGAGAACATTTTATATCTTGACTGTATCGCGGAATAACTTCAGCCCCCTTCAACAGCCCACCCACTTTCGCCGACTTGGACGTACACTTACTTTATTAAATAGCCATTCAACTTGGTGGAGCTTCAGCGACCTATATTCCAGTGTATTTACAGCTATGAATGTCGCAATTCCTACAATTCCACCAGCAGTCTTGAGTGACTGAACATAATACTTATTTCTTTCGGACTACTTTTAATTTGTTTATTTGTTCACCAGGTGTACGTTCTTGGCACCTGTTTATACGCTCGCTTTATCGTTCTTGGCTACCTCAGAAGCTATAAATGTTACTTACTCAATACCTGCTCGATATCGTATTCAGCGGAAAGCACAATTTCCATTTCAAGAAATCTGGCACTTTTGGGTGTAGTCTAACAAAGTGACGACTATTACTCATGAAAATTTTAGGCTTATCACTCTAGGCCACAAAGGCTGTTGCTTACTTGCGACAATGTGTGAAATAGTGCCTAACTGAAACAGTATAGATTTATCTAATTCAAAGAGCAAACAAGTCTAGTGATTTAACAAAAATGTTTCAGAAACCCACTTTTTGAGGCAATCTGTAAAATTTCTTAATCTTCTTCAATAAAGGGTCGTGTTCGTTGCGACCCCACAAGATAAGCAATGTTTAAAACATCCCCTCGAGAAACGCCTTGAGCGGTCATGGTGGAAACCCTTTTAAATTAATCCAGCCTTTGTGATTAGAAATTCAGTCTCAGTAAGAACTCAGGGGTCGGAATCAACACTTTATTTTAGTGTGGTGACAGAAGTAAACTTTTCAGTGACTTATAGGTACCTAATGTACTTAACCAATTTATGTAGGTACGATAGTTTCAGGAAAGATAGAATATTAACGTGACTCAAATAGAAAATATGATGCCTCACAATTTCTATTCATAACGGTAGATCCCAACGCAACGCGATCTGTAGCATCAAATGACAAAGCCTGGCGCCTCCGTGGGCCGCCCACAATGGGGTATCATCGTCCTTTCTATTGATTTGTTTTAACATTGCATCAATTTAATTGTAAAGCTGCATTAAAGGGTTATCTTTAGTATTGCTAAGGTTTACAACGTGATAATTGTAGGATAACTAATTAATGAAGCGGTCTGAACATTATGAAAATTCCTATATTCTCAAATGCTTGATAAATCTACCAAGTGTTTCAAGTAATTGATTAGGGCTTTTCGCAAATTCGTCGGGTCGTTACTGGGAGCGTTAATGCTCGTAGGTATAATAAACAGGCACAGTACAATGAATCCCAACTGTGTAGTATCTCCATTAGACCAAGGACACTAAATAACAGCTGTCTCTACGACTCGTCAATCAAGAATTAATTAAGTACTTAAATGTACTGATGTAATGGAACCTGTTTATAATTACAAAGGGATTACGTGAAGTACAAAATAAATCGCACCTGAACATGAAACATCGAATCAAAAAGATCAAAGAATTTTCTTGAAAATATTTTTGAGATACAATTAAGTAACGACAGGACGAGACGGCTCTAGTGTGGTTATTGTGGTCTCTATTCATGTTAGCGTCGGACTAGAACGTCCCAAGAACCGACTGAAACCTTTGTTAGAGGAAGTATCCCCTTACAGGCTTTGTGTGCAGGCCGGTAGCTCGCGACGCCGAGCGCCCACCTAATTGTCCTGGACCTCTCGCGCGGAACAACTCCACGCTTTAAATAACTATCCCTGGATAAACAGCATCAGTATCACCACAACAGCGAACAAGCATCACAGAGACCTCACAATTCCATCCAAATCCGCGAGTGTTAAAAGTTAAAACAGTGTCTAAACCAAAAAAAATCTTATCCTCAATAAGTCTTAGTTTACTTAGCCATAAATTAGTTTATATCTCAACATTACTTACCGCAGATAGCTCGAGGAGTTTGTGTACGGAATATGAATATGAATTGTACAATCGTAGAGTAAAGCACTGTTCATCTAGTTGGTTTAATCAAGACAACCCCATAATAATGTTGGCAGTGTAGCGTGCACTTGTTTGACGTGTTGAAGGTATTCTACAGTCTGCGATACTAACAAAATTCGTACGAGACATAAACACAATAGATAGTTGTCCCGCACTCTATAATCGAGATCGTAAGAGACTGAACGCGACGAACAACTCCCGTTAATTAATTGCTCTTACTTTATTCACTCATTTTCTTAACTTTCGCATTTCCCTTATTATAAATACCCCAGGGTAAAGTGCCCAGGGTAAGTACTTTATTTAGGTACGTACCTAAATAAAAAGGGAAAATTTTAATGAAAGTTCTACAATGAAAAGCAAAAGAAAGCAAAACAGTCCTTCGTGTTTCGGCCCTGAATACATAAACCGGGATTGAACCACTCATCGAGTAGCGGATCACGTTTTAGTGACTACCTATTTTAGACTTAGCTCCGAGTGGGTGTGTACTTCCTACGCCATGCGTTTTATAAATAACCTTACTACCTACCCCAACGGTTTTTCAATTCGTAGGTACTTACCTCTTTTAAATTTAAAATGTTCATGAATAATCAATCTCTACTTCGCTCTACATTGACCTTATTTTAAAAATTCAGGACAGGGTAAACTTAACTTAAATTAAGAGATTTTTTATGCATTGGTTCGTAATTCATCGTTTTCTAAGTGCGGTAGTTATTCATGAGTTCATCGTTGAAATTGAGAAATAAGGCTTCATTATGATCGAACTGCTCGCGTCATAATATTGACCCAATTTATCGTGTGACACTCAAAACTCAATTCTGATCCGAAATTAATTGTGGACGAATCGCGTGTTTGGCGCGTTGATGATATCGAAGGAAGCTAAATCAAGTGACAATATTATACCTAAACAATTTTATGTAGAATGAAATCCCACTAATTCAGTATTATGTAGCTTAGAAATTGGTCGTTCGATTGAAACAATAACCTAGTAAAATTTTTACTCTATGCGAAGCGTTCAAGTTCAGCTTCACTCCGTGTCATAATCATATTAGGCACACGTGAACCAATTATTTTCATATTTAGTCAGTTGTGAGGGGATGTGGCTGTGCGGGGTGCGGGGCGGGGCGGCGCGCGCGATCGATACCTCGCCGGACAGGTACACTACACGTAAATAATGAAAGCGTTCAACGTAACCCTCTGAGGACGCCTCGTGTCAAATGTCAATAGCAATCAGATGCAATGTGGCACGTGGCTCGACATGTCTCTTTTTATAGCTATTCACCGTTATCACGATTCCTTTCAAGGAAAAGTATCTCTATTATTCATTGGCTAGGTCTAATTATGGTTTTTATATAACTCGCCTTGATGAAACGATGCATTAATAATAATTACGCTGAACTGTGCTGCTGAAAAGTAATTAAAGTGCAGGGCCTTTGGTTTAAAATCGATAAGGGGTATACGCTATATTTTGATTGAAAGCACAAAATATAAAATTAAAACTAAGTATTATAATAAAGTAACAATTCTGCAAAATTAACTTTATACAAAACTTGTCCAACCTCTGTAACCAAGTTATTTCTTGCCTACACGGCGCTTTCGTAGGATTGAAATTGGCAGGCCAGGGTGGGTTGTTCTACGATACATACCACATGGCAGGCTTGTAATCTCCAATCAAGAAATAGTTTCCGCCTCCGGATATTAGTTTTGCGACATTTTCTAAAATAATGTTATTCGTTGCTAGCAAACTTTGAGTTATTTGCTTAGAAACCTGCTGTGACAGGTTGATTTGAGCTTGATTGAAGAGTAAATAAGAAATAGGCTTTAAAAGTAAAATATTTTTTTTGTCTATTACAGGGCCGGGAAGAGCGATGCGTGAAGAAGAAAATGATTTGTACAAGAAAAAAGAATAACCTAATCAAGCTTGTAAGAGTTATTATTGTATACATAAATTGAAACCCCTCTTTTACTTTATGTCGTAACAACAGGAAAATTCGACCGATACATACTATAATTATAATCACAGATCTTTGTATGTAAGTTCCGCTCCCCATGAGTCGGTTTCCCCATTTCTTCTCCGTATAATTCAGAAGGAGTATGACTCTTGAAGGAGCCGTACACGTTTACCTGCAAAGATCGATAGCTCTTACATTATCGCAGATTTAAAACGTCGGAGAAGATTAGAGAAGAATATAAGCTTGAAGATAGAAGTCGGATACATCACAGATCCATGCTTTGACAACTGTATTCGGGTGTGTGGGTAGAGTGTTGTCATCCTCTAGCACCATTCGAATTCAGTGCTCGAATGTGGATTCTCGTCAAACCAGAAGGAAATCGAAATTGGAAGATTGTACAATTTTAGCTCACTTCGTATCTAATTTGTTTTTCCGTTTATGTTAAGTTTAGGTAACAATTTTTACAATGATTTACTTGTAAAATTATATAGGTATATAAAATATATATTATTTTACAGGTTTGTCAAAGAAGCGAACAATTATTTTACCTTGGACTTTATAGATAGGTATAGCGTGATACAGCATGGTTTTGTTCTTATTTTTACCTTGAATAAACGATGTATTGAAAATCGATACAGTAGTTTTTTTACCCGACTGCCCCAGAAGGAGGGTCATGTTTTTCGAGAGTATGTATTTCTGTATGTAACATGCAGCAGAATTTTCTAACTAAAGTTTGCAAAAACAAAATGTAACTAGAAAGAAAATACCTACATGTTTTCCTCTAAGATTATTATTTGATATTTCTCATTTACAAAGTACCTACCTAACTTATTTAACCAATATCGATTCCAGTCTCGTTTAGTTACAGAAATCCGACAACAGCGCCAGTTGTACTGTCGATATCTACAATTAACACCTATCATTTATGTCAACCTTTCGGGGAACAAGGCCTGATGTTATGTTATCTATGCCTAAAGCGTGATGTTATGTTATCTATGCCTATTTCAATAGAAATGTTTCAAGATACCTACCAAAAGTTCCCTGAAACATATTTCCTACAAGCAGTATACAGGGTGGATTTTTGAGACGGGGCAGTGAGGGTAGGTAACCTAACCGTTGTATGTGTCACAAAAAACCGTCTTAGGAGACTGCCTTATTTTGAGGAATTTTGATCCACATTCACAGATTTTGAAAAAAAAAAAAAAACTTGTCAGCCAGAAAATGGGCCCTTTTTTATGAGAAACAGGATAGATTGGCATCAAAAAAAATTATTGTGAAAATGGCCCATTTTCTTGCTTAGGTACTGTATGTTTTTGTCAAAATCTGTGAATGGGTATCAAAATTTCTCCAAAAAGTAAGGACAGTTTTCTAAGACCGTTTTCCTGTAGCTACAACGGTTAAGGTAGGTTACCTACCCGTACTACCCCATCTCAAAAATCCACCCTGTATACCCAACCCAATATTTCATACGATTGATACGCAACAGCCAAGTTCTAGTCACCAAGACATACATGTATAACGTCGTGTAGTTTCCTGTACGACATTCATACCGCACTTGTACGATTGTGATACAAACGCTACGATATTGGAAACATATTGAACAAGGCTTCACCTTTTACCTTAGATACCGTTTTTCTATTACATGACATTTACATCGTATTTTAGGAATAAGGTTTCTTTCACGCAACTATGTCGGCTGTTTTTTCAGGGATACATTTTTTGCTGAAGTATTGGCCAGCTATAATTACGTAACACATTTTCGTAAATGATTAAGACTAATCTGTTTCATTTTGACAGTTCAAGAACATTTATTGCGTTATTTACGTTGTTGAGCAGATTTTTTATGAAGTAATGGATTAGGAATCTGTTTCAAAACGATTCAGATTGTGATTAATCGTGTATTACGCAATTATGGTACAGGTGACTGTAAAATTTAAAATTCTTGGAAATGAAAGTTTAGAGGAAATAATATTAACAAACGAGAAGTAAATGCTTCGCCATTAAAACATTTTAGCAAGAAAAAACAGGTGTTTAGTAATTTTGACATTGTTGTTACTATGTTTTTGTCGGCAGTAAAAAAAAACAATTTAGCTGACCATTTAAATCATAGCTAACAAAGGAATCCTATTGTTTTCCGGTTTGAACGCGAACCTATTATGGAATTAATGTTAAAACTGAAGTATCACCCACACATGTTCGGTAATGGAGTATTACAGGCTGATATGATGATTAATAACAAGCTAAATTAGACAATCGAGACAATAATCACATAATCGGCACATCTCGAATAGATTAGTGTTTGCTGTTAGGTAATCAGTTTCAGTATGTAGAGGTAGATGAACGCTATTAACTGAAGGAATCCGTTTGCAATTGGTCTATTAAGCACAAAACAATTAAGTAGGTACTTAGATCATTTACCGCCACATTACTTACGTCACATTTTTCAATAGGTATTTTTTTTCCATAATCAGTCTATACAGGGTGTCAGGGACATCGACGCGAAAACTCTTACCATGGATACAGTACATGATGAAAAATCTGCTGTTTGATAGAAAAGTGCAATACCTACGCTGTCAGATTTTTTTAAAATAACCGATGAAAAATTTCAACGCAGTGGGTTCAGAATCATACACTGAATCCATGGTAACAGTATTCGCGTCGATGTGGCCAACCTGTATTATTCCCACTACTGGGACACAGGCCTCTCGGTGAGATAGTGGGAACGCGGGACCAGTGCGGGTTGGTAGATGTCACATGTTTTAGAATTTTTGGTTCTAGTACATGCCGGTTTCCTCACGATGTTATCGTTCACCGTTTTGAGAGCAGTGGTGATGAAATAATTTACACAAAGTAAAGTGCCTGTCTGGGTTCGAACCTACAACCTTGTAAGTTGCGGCTGTTACCACTGGACCACCACTGCTCTTATTAATAGCTGGTATTTTTATAAAGGGTTAATTAAAAATGATATGTTAATCGCGTCTAGAAGAAATGCTTAATCCTCTGTTTTACGCAATGTATCACCAAAATTACCAAGCTCAGGGACATTTATTATTAAAATTTAAATTATGTAACATAATCACATAACACACGTAGTTAGCGAATAATGCTGCTTGACAGTTTCGTTATGCTCTAATTTACGATATTAGCATATAGAGGCGGTAATGAGCGGGCGTGATTTATTATGTCTAGCTGTTTGAAGTAAGTACCTACGTACTTTAATAATAGGTAGGTACCTCGGTAAATTAATGGGGACTTGAGGAACACACCTCCATATTTTAATGGTAAGTATATTGATGGGTAGGTTAGGTACCTAAATGCGTACTTTTATAATAGGTAAATTAATGAGGAACACACCTTCGTATTTTAATGATATAAGTATTGAATTATTGCTAGTGCATGCTTTTGCTTATGGGGGTGGGATGATCTAATGAAGTAGGTATTTCGTTTGAGTTGTTATTGTTTTTTATCATCGTAAATTACTGTTTACTTACTTTTTCTTACAAAAAAAACAAATCGTTTTATTGACGAACGTCTCGATATCCGCACTGTTGAACAAAGGACCCTTTTAAGGCTTTATATAGGTATGGACGGCCGAGTTTTAACTGAAAGTCTTATACAATACACCCAACGGTTTTTCCTCCTGTAAATGTGAATGTAAGTTATATAACACTAGCGGACGTCACGCGGTTTCACCCGCGTAGTTCCCGTTCCCGTGGGAGTACGGGGATAAAATATAGCCTATGTTACTCGTTGATAATGTAGCTATCCATTGCTGAAATAATTTTTCAAATCAGTCCAATAGTTTTTAAGTGTATTCGTTACATACAAAATACAAATCTTTCCTCTTTATAATATTATTTAGTATACCTAGATAACTAAGTAGGTATGTAACTAACCTACAAAATGGACGGAACGGTCAAACTTGGTGCCCATATCGGAGAAAATGTGGTTCAAACTTTAAAATGTCACACACTTGCTAGTTTTAGTTGATCACACAAATAACAAGAACACGACGTTATTCTCCAGCCAGATAAGCAATAGGGAAAACTACTACCATCTAAATCCAATGAAGTGAAAACTGCTGAGATAATCTCATTAAAGATATTGTAGAGAACGGTGACAACGGACAAATCAATCGAATCAAATGTATTCTATAATCAGTACCTGTACCCTAATTGCGTAACTTATTTTCGTAAACAATTTTGCCTAATTTGTTTCATTTTGACAGTTCAACAACATTCATTGCGTTATTTACGTTGTTGAGCAGATTTTTTTTTCCAACTTATGAAGCAATGGATTAGCAATCTATTTCAAATCGAAACTGATTGTGTTGTGTTACGCAATTAGGGTACAGATTGACCGAGCTCTGCCCGGTGAAAATAGATAAACATGTCGTCCAGGTATACCATCGTTGTATACCATTCCCGAGGCTGTGAAAATAGAGAAAACTAATTTTCCCAGATAGGAAACCTAGCTAGATCGATTGTTTACCCCTGTAAACTAACTAAATTGCAACTTTCATCGAAATAGTAGAGCCGTTTTCGAGAACGTGATTACAAATATATATATACAAATATTGCTCATTTGATATTATAGGATAGGATAGGATAAGCTGGTAGGGAGGTATCTACGTACATACACCAAATAATAATTTATACCTACCCTGTATAAACCTAGGTGTGTTTTGTTTACCTACTAAAGTAGAAATTATAATATCCCCAGGTGGTTCAGGAAAAGTAATGAATAAAACATGTTTATTACATTTACTTTTTCCAGCAAATTAACCTACGATTTGCGTTCTAATGGGGTCACTTTAAATATACACTTGTGCTGCCTTATCTTTTTCAGGAATTTAACTTACAATTTGCTTTCGTAACCGGCGACGAACTCACAGTAAATTGGTATAAAGAAGGTAATTTTAATAAATTCTCTACTTTGGGTTAGGTTTTTTCGCTAGATTATACAAACGAATTCGGATTTTGGTAGGCGGTGTGAAGTAGGTCGACTAACTTGCTTTATTTATGCGCAAAATATTTTCTAGAACAGCAGAAAGCTTCTTAGTTCTTACTGAATTTATACATAAATTAAGATAGGACTTTTATGGTTCTTATTGTATGCACTGATTCCTGAAAGAAGACGATATCAAGCTAAGATTACTTAAGTAGATATCTAGATTTTGTAAAGTGTGAACAAAAAATTTTTTTTTAAATATCTCCTAAATTAAGTACACAAGTTAGTTACATGAAGTAAAAAAAAAACTAAAACAGTGGCACTCCGGGAGTGCCGACAGAAGTGAAAACTGGAAAAAATATCGGCACCGCGGTAATCAACGCGTTGATGTCTTTTTAATGGTCAAAAGCTGGTGTCGTCACAGTGTCGCGAAATCAATGGTTTAGTCCCGTCTCAAAAATGCCCAACGCGCCTAAAGAAGTTTTCGCTTCAAAACTTTAAAACAGTTTTATAGGCATCTTTTATCCGCTATTAAATACATTTGAATGTTGCTTTTAACTTCAAGAAGCTATCTTGCGTGGTTTCGGAAATATTTCATGATAAGTTAGTGGCTTTTTTATATTGTTCGTCAGTGTATTTTCGTTCTGAAATATATAGTTATCATGAGTATTGCCATAATCGATATAGGAGATAGATTAGTGTTCGTAAACTCGCAATATGTAGTTTTCATTAGATAGACTTATGTAAAATTACATGTATGTATTCCTATATCTACTTACATTTCATGCGTAAGTACAAGCTCAACATTTTTTGGGATTTTTTCAAGAGATCCATAATTTTACTTACTGAATAGTAACAGGCCTGCGTCCAAAATTATTTTTTTTTGTCCGTCTTCTAGATTGTTAAAAAATATTGAACGCGTATTTTTCCTTTTTTGACGTAATCAAAAGATTACGGCGATACATTATGTTAAAATGTGGCATGACGTCACGCCTTGCTAGATTTAATACTGCGTTGTGACGTAGCGAGCCCCTACTCCCCAACTTTAATGCGTGTTTTCTAAGTTATTTTTGATTAATACGATAAAGCAAAAAAACGTGTCTAAAATTTTTTTATTATCTGAAAGACGGACTAAATTTTTTTTTTTTTACCTATGCAACTAGCCTATTATACTGATCAAAATACTGATAAAACCGTTACAAGACACTTCAAACTAGAGAGCACGACTTCAAGATAAATTCCATTTGTTTTCCCTTGTCTATCTTGTTGGCTGCAATTATGCTAATTCGTGTAACTGAATTAGAAGGACAGTTACTCTTTAAGACAGTTCCTTTAAGAAAATTAGCTGTTGTTAAAAGAAAGGAGGAATGAAAGGGGATTGGACCTTTAAATGAGTGTCTTTTTTCCTTAAATGACTCGTCTACTTACCTATCCACTTGTTTTATTAATGTTTCATTTACAGGAGGTATCTATATTTTATCTAAAAGCTCGTAATTTTTATTTCTTTAAAAGCAATTAAAATATTTATTAACTTCCTCATTGGGTTTAAGTTAAAGCTGCGTTCCCACTTGCGACATTTTCGCCAAACAAACTTCCAACATGTGAACTACGAGAAGCAAAATATGACGTCACACAGCTATCCATTCCGAACTCTCATAGAAAATCAGAAATATCATTTTGCCGAACATACCTACCTATTCTGCCCCGCAAAGCCTAAATGCGGTATCTCAACCGGAGTAAGTTTTGAGAAAATTGACTTTTTGTAAATTGTAATTTAAGGAAATATGGAGATTATAAAAAAAATCTTTGTGGTTTTTTTAATGTTTTAAGTTAGATAGCGCTATTTCGCTTATACCATTAGATGCGAAATTGTTAAAGCTATTGAATTGTAGGTATAAAAAAACTAAAAGGGCGTATCTCAGAGATACCGCCTTTGGGCTTAACAGGGCAGTATTTATCTTATCGCTTCGCAGAAAAAACTGGGTATGACTGTTTCGAACACGTCCATAATATAACTGGCTGTCGTGTTTCTCACCCGAGTCAATCTGCAGCGAGCAGCGTGGTCACAAACCTGTAAACAAAGGGTATAATTAATCATTAGTGAATATTTTGTTAACTAATTATTATTTTATAAACATGTTTACTAACTTATATTTATTTATTATTGCAAACATAATAAAATCTAATCAATTCGTTTATTTCATTTACACCTACGTCACTTTTTAAATCTATACAAATAATACAGAATGGCACATCGACGCGAAAACTGTTACCATGGATTCAGTACATGATTCTGAAACCCGCAACGGTTTTTTTTAATAACTGACCAAAAATTTCGATTTTGGGTCGGTTATTAAAAAAAAATCTACTGTATCATAGAAAAGTGCAATACTTACGCAGTCAAAATGTCTGGAACAGCAATTTTTTTTTAATAACCGACGAAAAATTTCAGCACAGGGGGTTCAGAATCATGTGCTGAATGCATAGTAACAGTTTTCGCGTCGATTTCACTGCCACCCTGTATAATAAGACTAGCTGCTGCCCGCGGCTTCGTCCACGTGAACCTTACTTCTCTTTCTAAAATACAAGTAGCCTTAGTTAATCCTTATAACATCAGCTATCTGACTGTGAAACTCCCGTCAAAATCGATTCAGCCGTTTCGGAGATTAGCCGGAACCAACAGACAGACAGTCAGGCAAACATGAAAAAAATAGTTTTTTGTTATAAGTAGGTGCTGTATATACTTTCATATGCATTTAGTAAAAAATAACTAATTGAACAATCATACAAGTACAGTACGACACAACTTAGATGTAGCATCGGCAAAATTCGTAAAACCGATCACCATCAGAACTGAGTGCGCCTTCAAAATCACTAATCTTTATTATTCCTTAAGGTGAAAATGATCTTTACGTGAACGCAGTAACTTGTAAACTCATTTAAACAAATGCATTCGTAAAATTGAAATTAATGAATGTACATTTTCAAATGTATGCTACATCTAAGTTGTGTCGTACTGTAATCAAAATAATCAAATACAAAATTAAAACATGAATTCACTCACCACTTATTATTTTTTCCCAACTCCAATAATTCGCGTATTTATCTCGTCAGCTCGACGTCCCCCGTGTGACACTGCAGGGTTTCAGCAGAATATCAGCGTTAGGTGTATTTGCCTGACACATACTGAACTGGACTCCCATTTGGTGAAACCTTGAGACGCACACATCACTTTGTACTTAAGTTCGATATTTGTTTTAGTGTTGAAACACTGTTAACCTAGTTAACCTTGCTTTTAACCAAAATTGACAATTCTAGGTCAACCGGAAGTACCCTTAAGGTTTTGGGTCGAAAACCTATATGGTAGTTCCCGTTGACCTAGAATCACGAAATTTGGCAAAAACGAAGGTCTTACAGCACAAAGGGAAAATTCCGAAAAATAAAAAATGTTGAAAATAAAGGTAAATTTTGGTACTTACAAGTTTTCGCGAAAATCTAAATTTACCCAAATATTTTTACCAATAAAAATGATACCAATTTTATTATGGCGGTATAATGGGTAGGTACGGAACCCTCGGTGCGCGAGTCCGACTCGCTCTTGACCGGTTTTTTTTATGACCGTCGAAATTTTCAATTCTGGTCTAGACCCACCAGAGTTGAAAAACTTTCGATGGTCACCATGTACTGAATTCATGGTAACAGTTTGCGCCGATGTTCACTACACCCTGTATATAGATGGATCTGCCGTGTTCGCCAGGAGATTCAAGGACCTACTTCTAAAGCTTGTGACTTTTCTAATCTACATAAAAAGAAATGCTAATGAGCTATATGCTAATATGTATGCTCGTTATTTCTGTGCTGTAGGTATGTGAAAAGTCCTGAGTCCTGCTTTGGACAATATACCGACTGGTGCCTACATTAGGAGCATGATAACTTATTATGATGCATAAATATATTTTTTAACTTTTTCCTAATTTCAGGAGCATTTTATAGAGTCTTTATTTCAGGACTTATCAGATAAAATGTGATAAAGAAGTGATAAACAAAATAAAACTCATAATTTTAAAGGCTATGTGTATTTGCTCGTCTTTAACGACATTATACTTAAATTACAGTGCATAAATAGGAAAACGTTATTTACATACATCAAACCGAAGTATACTATTTTATATTACTAAGTCGTAGGACACGAGGGGACAGCCAGCTGCCCCTCGATATATTAAAATAAAAGAAGCTTGGTGAGAAAAATAATAACGACATTAACCTAATTAGTGCTCTATTACCTACAGTTAAGATTAAATTTTCAGTGAATGACCACACGCGTTTTGATACTGTTCCAAAATAAAGCGTTTTCTTTTATTTGAGGATGCAGGTAATCGTAAAAGAGAATCATTAATGAAATTATTCCATACGTTCATGGGATGTTTGTTAAAACTTATTTCATAGTAAAGATAATAACATTTAATATTAGAGAAGGCTGTACCTAATTGATGCCACTACCTACCTATGAAAGCGACGAAATTGAAGACAAGTAAAAAAATCATTTTTCTCAGCAAGCTTTATACATTATTTTTCAGTGTTCCTTAAAACTTAACTCGACATACTCATACAGTTTCTAATCAAATATCAAAATAAAGTATTTCACATTTTGACACAACATCTGACGTAAAATTTCGATGGGCATTTCGTTTCATTCGAAGTTTTACTTGCACATACACACATTTTACACGAGGAACATTTAATGTTGAAATGAAACACAGTTAGTCAAACATATCTAAATATCTCCTTTCATAAATATTCATACTTACTATCGCTCCCAACCATACAATGACTATTATTTACAACATTATTACTTATCCTATTAGTGAATTGTGCAAAAGCGCTCATATTGAGGTAATAACTTACAATGTGTAACTGGTGACTAATTGACTATTCATATATCATTTACAATTAAATAACAATACAAAAATATTACCCAAAACCTAAGGTAACAGAATTGTCATGGATCTCAATTTTTATTAAACATAAAGGTGCTTTCAACCTGCGAGTAACTTTGTTATCTACTGTTAGTGTTAACATTGTTTCTAACAATTTTATATTATCTGTTATAACGTGTTATTGACATTTTGTTATCTGAAACATTGAAAACATTTTATGATAAACAGTGGCGAGTGCTAAAAAGCTAGCAGCCATGTTCTAAGCATGCCGTGTAACCAAAATATGGTGAAATAAATCTTTAGGTAACACCCAGGTGTAAAGGCACCATAAGAACTGGCGCACGCTCCGTACCCATTATCAAAATAATAGCTTTCTTTACGTAAAACAAGTGGGAATTTATTGATACTCCAGTTAGCATCATGAAAATGCCTCGTAAATTTTACAAGGCCGTAAACCGAACCACCCAGCGGCTTAACAACCGTTATTATATTACCACTCCGCTCCTTGAAATAATTTTCGTCGTTTGATCTTTAGATTTCTCGTTATCTGTGTCTAAGTTCAGTTTGGACGATTGAATTTGTTTCCACGTCTCGCCGAGGGCTTTACTGAAGTGGTCGTCGACGCCGCCTTTGCTCGCTGGCTGTACTTTTTCGTTATCTTTTAACCTTGATGTCTGTATTTGCCTCCAGGTGTCACCTAAAGCCTTTGCAAAGTGATCATCTACTGACATACTTGCGTCGTCGACTTCCATAGCAATTATTTTCGCCGGTTTCGGGAGCTCTTCAGTTTTGAACTGTATGGGGCTGCTGGCGCGGTCTTTCATGTTGGGTTTTGGTGCGGGCTGCGGAATTTCTGGATTGTTTTTCTTAAATAAGTTCATGTAATCATCGCCCAGTGAACGCCGGAAGTGTTCGTCGATGACGGGGTCGCACATCGACATTGAACCTGAGGAAAGATTTCAACTGTTAACAGCATAAAAAAAAAGAAAATTGAAAATTCTGGAACATTGGGAATATTTCTAAGTTGACCAATGTTCCAGAATTTATGTTATGATAGCCAGTTAGGACAAGATTTATTGTAGGTACCTATGGGGGGCTTCTATTGTAGATAATTGATAAGTGAGTTTTAAAGGTCCTTACCAGGCGGCGTATCATTGCTCTTGGTGATGACTGAGGGCCGCGTATAAGGTGGAGGTGCCGGCCGAGATCGCAAGCGCATGTCTATCGGGGCTTCGTGCTTACCACCCGGGTACTCTGGGGGCGCTCCTGTAACAAAAATAACATCTTTTCAGTATTTCGTACTTAACATTACTACCTCTTAGGGATGTTGCAACAATACACAACAACAAACTTTGAAAAACAGCAGTTAAAGTAGCTACTTTGTTTTACAGCTTTGATACTAAAAACGATTGATGGAAAAATATGCGCCATCCAAAGACAGGTAGAGAAGGACAACGAAGTATTTGTCAAGAAATCGAGACGCTTCAGGTGCAAGGGGAACAGTGAAAGAATTTCCGAACTGTTGACCAAAGTCTATACTTCGGTGTTTTTGTATAGACACCGAGCAGATTCGACATTTACATAGATGGACACTCGAACGGTCAATGGCATGGATAAGCCTATTGATAGTTGACGCCATGATAAGGGAAGAATGCCTCAATCACAGTGCCAAAACAAATTACCCTCGGTATGATACATGTATAATTATATTCGTATTCACGGTCAATTTTAGTTATATTAGTTGCATCGTGCATAATATATTACAAGAATTTATCATGTCCACGCACGGCAAGCGGAAATCACACTGAATACCATAAATAACTGAGTGATTAGTAGTGAGACTAAATGCGTCAATTCCAAACTTATCTCTTATTCATAATTGCTTTGATAAACACAACAATGATTTGGGAAATACATATAATCGACTATTTGTATACTTGGGCTAATGTGCCTAATTCTAGAATGTTGATAAAAACAATACAATACAAAATAATAACTATTAAGGACCCTACGAAATCGAACATCAGCCTATGAAATCAACATCATCCTATGAAATCGAACATCAGCCCAATAATGTCTGAATACGTAATTCTTAGTCAGAACTATCTTACTTTGTTAATTCTAACTTGAGCAAACCTCGAGGGATTCCACCATCCTAGTTCCTACGCCAATCAAAATAGAAACCTCCAACTAGCATCCATAATAGAACACAATAAAGTAATTCTTGAAAGAAGGTAGGACTAAGCACTTAAGACGGTTTATCTATTAAAGAAAGGTCTGTTCTTTGTACACGTTCCATTTCAAAGGAGTCTGTAGTAAGTATATCTACTTATGTGAGATTGCCAACCGCCCGGATTCGCACGTAACTTGATTTCTCCTCGCCTTACATCGAATTATGGATATCAAAGACGAACAACAAACCTAATACTAGGTATTATTATACACGTTTTTGAAAAGATTAGGACGGCAAACTTCATTAGTTAGGATTTGTAGGGAATCGGATTTGCTTAGAAGTTTTATATTGGCTTCGTCTCGTGGCTCTATCGCGTCCTTGGCTTAGTTTCACATTTTGCCAAAGTTGTTTGAAAATCCAATCAAGGTTGTTGAATAACGTTTATTGGTTTAGCTAGGAAAACTGTTTACTAAGCATTCCTATTTCCTATTAAATTTATATTTCGTTAAATATACTTCCGTGGCCGTGGAACCGAGCTATTGTTTGATATCCGCAATCGTTGTGAAGGACACGACGGAAATGGGATTGGATTGGAAGCAATTCAGTTTTTTCATTACGGTAAACAAATTAAAGGGTTTTCTAAAACTTCTGAGAATTCCAATCCTCTCATAGAGCTCAGTGATTATGCCAACATCAAGGGATAGACAAAAATTTTCACTGAGCGTATCCAAGCTGAGTAATGCTGAACAACAGATGTCAATCTATCGATCTTAAAAGTTTTGAACCAATCTATCCAAAGTAGACAACTTCTTTCAGATACTACCATATCCAAACCCTCTATACTCGCAAATATGTCTATAAAGATTTCTTACGTTTTCCGTTAATAGCTAAGTTAGCGGGTCCCTCATCGGTCTCATCCGAAAGTTCTCCGTCGCTGTGCGGCTGCGCACGCGCAACAGACGCCACGCTGCGCCGCTCGTTGAACGACTGCGACCGAAGCGCCATCTTGCCGTTCTCCCTGGAAACAAATTTAATTTATGGAAATTAAATCGGAAGATGCAATCTGTTTTATTTTTGTGTTCTACTGGAATGTCGTCCGAAACGGCTACTGTTTTTTAGAATGAATTTACTTAGTTAATTTAGAAACGATCGGAAACAAGCTTCCGGAATTAGGAGTAATTTAATTTAGGTCCCAGTTACAGATATTCGTGCTTTTAAATTATTAAATGTTACACTGTTAAACGACAGCTTCTTCCCAAATACACTATGCAAATCAGTTGCAATTAAAATCGATTAACATTTGGCTGACAAGAAAAAGAATTAGCATTTTTTTCCATGAAGTTCTGTATGTCATCACGAATTCATGACCAAACTTAAACAATTTTATCAATGTTTGTTATTGTTTACCTAGGTCTATAATCAGGCAAGCGCGTATTTCGTCTCTCCCTGCGCCATTTGCCGGTGAGCTCCTTGGGCTGCGCGCGCGGCGTTTCTGGAGACAGGGTGCGGTCGCCTTCGGACTCGCCGCTTGACGCAGTACTTGGGGTTTCTGGAAATAAATACTCCATGAATAAAGTTGGGCTACTTAAGAAAAGGAATAGTTGAAAGGATATGTTGATAATTAATTAATTCTTCTAGGCTTTTAAGTTCTGATCCAAGAGTTCAGGTTTCTATCGATGAGGTGATTTAATAAAAACAAAATTATCAAAGGTAAACAGCTGTTAACAGTCCTATAGTTTTGTTGATCGTCCTCTGATGTTGTTAAAAGTTACACCACGAACAAATTAAGTTGATGTTTTACTTTCTGAGAAAACCGTACAAGTAACCTCGGAATTAAGAGTAAAATAATTGGGTGCCGTCGAGGCCGGACCATTAGGTCCAATTTCAGGTCTTAGTTAACTAATAGCTTTCCTTCCTACGAAGTTAATTGGTATTTGGTTTCAGGCTTTTGCTCACTAGTTTACAATCCGATACTGTATTAGAACCTGATACTTCTGTAGGTAACAGAAGCTGCTAATAAATTTCACAAATTGGAAATTATACCTGATTAATGTTGGTATTAGAACCTAGTGTTACATTACTGAGTCTCTCTTAGAGACACGTTGTAAATTATATTGGTAACTGAAAGCTCTAAGACAAAACTGTCATTACAACTATTTCTAATTGGGACCCAAAACAATATGTAAATAGAAGCAAGCAAATAAATACTAGGTACCTTTCTGTGGAGAAGCAACCCACGGCTGCCAAAGAGGCACATTAAACTTAGGTGACTGTGGAGGTTCCATCGAGAGGAGATTCAAGTTACTCAGCGAAGTCCGAGCCAAGAGAAACAGATAGTGCGGTAGTTCCATCATCACAGCACACAAGATCGACACTAGATATCAACTGACACTAGTCACATGTCCACAAAATCACAACCAGAACCGTTACAAATGTCACTAATATTCGCAGAAGAAATAAACACAACACCCAAAACGTTCCTTTAGCAAATGTGCTAAGACGATAATATAGACAAGGCTTTGGCGTCCCGGCACAGGTAACACTGAAGGCCGACTGAATAAAAAATGAACTGGAAGAGATTACATTGGAATAAATAAATGAGATGAACAAAAAACAAACCGAAAAGGAAAAAGAGCATCACGCTACATCCACGCGGCCGGACGTTGCGGCGCTTCCTTCGAACCTTCCATGCACAGGATGTTAGTGGAACGACCTGTTTGGCCACATAGCACACACGCCAACATTACTGCGGAGTGCCTACTCACAGATAAAGCTTTATGAACTAAGACTTGGAAGGTTTAAAAAAAAGAGCTTTTTGAATAGCAAACCAAATTGGTAGAGACAGTTACAAAAAAACTTGATGAAATCATAAAATGTTAAAAACTCAAGACGTCAATTGATTTTGACAACACTACGACGATTGCCACCAGAGCCAAAGGTGAAAGAATTGAGAGCAAATACGGTCATCTGTGCCCACTATCTGAACACAAAGGAACTGATGACATCACACAATTTGGAAGTCAGTGAAGACTTCGCGATATCACACAAAACATTGTTTTGTAATTTTGATCAGTGACCTTATTATCTCCGTTAGTCGGTACGAATAAATGCATTTAAATGTTCCTACGTGATGTATTCGTATTAACAAATATTCAAATTTTGTCTTCAGTCTTTCGCATCTTCCCATCATCATCTTTTTGAGTTTATAAATTGTGATACGAAAATACTAATTAAATTACTGAGCTTAAAATAATCATCCTGTAGTTAAAACACATCAACCTGTTCGGTCCATTCATGAAAGTGCGTGCGCGCAGGGCGCGGGGATTAATGAACCCCCTTTACTCTTCTCCCTGCTTTTGCGTCTACAACCTTATTTGCTTAACTTTCTTGCAATACTGAACTGTATTCTTAAGACACTAAAGTTTTGATTAGGTTGTGCTGTAAGATGGTATAGGAGCTGAAGGGTGAGCAAAGAAATGGAGCGTTGTTTCTTAAGTGGCAGTGTTGAATTTTGCTTGCCAATTTAGTGTTGTTATGTTGATTTTAAATTATGGTGGTTGTATCCTTGGAAGGTTGTGTTTTATTTTTGTTGGTGCGCGGGGAGGGGCAAGGGTGGGGACTGTGAGAAGTTGCCGCATCTCTGCAGGCCCGTATAGGCATTAACTTTTTTATTGTCTAATAGAGCGGCGGGCAAAGGTACACCGACGGGTAGGTTAGGCGCCGTGCTTTAATTATGTCTGAGGATTTCGCCGAATAGAAATGGTAAATTAATAAGGGAATTAACACGGCTATTAGAGACGATGATCAGAGAAAACAATTATTTTTTCTTTGAATAACTTAGATAAGATTGTATAAAACATTCTACTACAAAATTGGGATAATTATTTGGATTTAGCCCTACGTATAATTACATATTTATATGTAGCTACGATTAAGTATTACTTACGATTTTTATGTGAAGTTACAATAAATCCAGCGAGACAATATTATGCCTGTAAGGTTAGATAAACGAGTTCATTAATTAAGGTTTACGCAAGGTTTAACCTCAGCAGATGACTTTTATAAACTTAAATGGATTAGCTCGATCAAATTTATAGGTTTAGTTTTAGTCATTATAAAGAGCGTCCATTTATATATAGCGATAACGGGCACATATAATATGAGATTAAACAAAATTCTCTAATCTGTTCTGAATCTGAGGACTCTACCAGTGCGGCAAATATTTTAGGATAACAATTAGAAACACCCAAAAATAATTCTTCTAATGATGATCAACTAGTTGATGATAGGAGATCCCTCAAACCGAATCGGCGAAATCAAGTTGACCGAAGTGGAAACAAAATTGGACTTGGTGGAGACAGAATATGGTATTGAGTTACAAATTTTGACCCATCTCCGACCGTGTGGCAATATACCTACTGGTCTATATAATTTATATAGAATATTTAATACAGTGCAGAAGAGCCAACGCCATTTGTGCCTCGGAAAGCACGTTAAGCCGTTGGTCCCGGCTGTCATTTGTAGATCTTTAACAGTTGTTACAGGTCGTCAGAAGCCCGAAATTCTGACAGCCAGTCTTTTCAAGGGGTATCGTGTTACCCAGTAACTGGGTTGTGGAGGTCAGATAGGCAGTCGGTCCATGTAAAATACTGGTATCCAGCTGGTTCCGGTTAGACTGGAAGCCGACCCCAACATAGTTGGAAAAAGGCTAGGCAGATGATGAAAGAGCCAACGCCATTTTCAGAAACAGAATTCTAGCAGTAACATTGAGCCTTTGACCCATTGACCATTAGACATTATTATTTTATCAGCGTATAGCATAGCTTCTAGTCCATAAGCTGGTGAAATATAGTAAAATTTAACGCAGTGCCATCGACACGATAGAAGAAGAGCCACCGCCATTTTCAATAACAGAATTGCAGCAGTAACATTGTGTCTATGTTTGACTCAGAATTATTCCAGCAGCCTACTACATAGCTCTTTGTCCAAAAGTTGGTGAAATGATTTCTTAAGTAAAAGCCTTAAGTTCAGGGCCTCAGGAGGGGTATGAAAGTTTCTACCTACTACTTCAAACGTTTTTTGACCGAATCAAGTTTCATATACTACATAAAAATCTATCGGGCAGGTGTAATTGTCAAGTAAATGTTTTTTTTTTCAATTCAGTTTATTTGTGACTTGGCTCCAGTGAAGCGGATCATTTGTCGGTCATTGTTGCTCGGGATTCGATTTCTATGCCACGCTGCTGGCCTAGTATTGATGGAACGAACTGTGTATAAGTTGGTTAAATGAAAATAATATGACAGGGAAGGTAAGAGATAAGGAAAGTTAAAAATATATTTTCCGCAACTGGAGTTTATGTATTTTGAGAGAAGTGAAGTTTTTTGTGGGAGATCTTATTGAAGACCATCTTCAAAACATAGTCATTGGTGTTTTCTATCGAAACCACAAAAATGTATTTGATATGGAACATAACATAACATCACGCTTGTATTCTCCGAAGGGTTATGAAGAGATGCACACCCAGATTTCGCCAGTTATGTTTAAGTCCCATGTAATAGGGGGCGAGCCTATTGCCATCAACCGGGCACAAATCCAGACTCCGGGCTGCTACTGAGAAGTTCCAGATAGAAAAGCCCAATAACTACCCACTGGTCACTACACACTTGGTGGCTGCCACTGCCCGACCCGGGAATCGAACCCAGAGCCTCATGCTCAGCAGTAATGCTTGCGACCACTAGACCAACGACGCAGTCAAATTTGCAATTTGATTTGGACATATTGGTAATTCATTAAATTAAATTCTATATTAGTAGAGCTCGCTTTTATTTTTCTTAACGAAAATATTTGAAGAGTGCCTTATATTAATTTGTTTTTTATTTAACAAACCATTAATTCTAACTCTTTATCGCAAACTATTTCTTTTTTGCCAATTACTTAACATTTTATCTGGCCTTTCCACACATCGTAGTGAAGCTCCTTGACACTAAATAAATAGCAATGAAAGCGACCTAGTCGTTCACGTCTATTTTTACAGTAGCAGGTACTAGTAACAGCGCCATAATTCTTGCAAAATTGCTAATACTTTTCTTGTAAAGAATAAAATTACTTCGCGATCTATCTGATCCCGTAATAACCATAATGGGCGCTAAAAGGGAGCAAAAAAACTTTAACGGAAACTCATCTAATAATTTTTCAACGATAAAACGGAAATAAAATATTAAGTTAAAATTAGCAGCAATTTGCGTGTTGTTTTCAATATAAACGGGATAATATTTTGGCAGGGAGGGAGGTGTAATTCGGTGGGCGCATGCGCGGTGCGGCCGCCCGGGGCGCCCATCCGTTCTCCTGCGGTATAATGCTCTGCTTAAGGCCCTGCTTATTTGCACGCATATCGATCATTTAAAAGAGAGGGTACGCAGACTACGCAGACGGCGGAGTACATCTGCGGGATCGTAAAATTCTGCACGTACATAAATATTCGTTTGAAGTATTCGGGGGGTCTCTTTGAGCAAAGGTTAAGTGACTCTACGTTCGCGTAATAATACCTCTACTTTGTGCCGAGATGATTTAACGCCTGCCGAGGGGAATTGACGTCGGCTTCCCCACTAAGTAGACCTATCGTTGAATTCGTAAAACTCATGCTTTTTAAGTAGATAACTAAGTAACCGACGGAGTCTCAATCATGATCAATATAGGTAGTCTAAAATAGAGCCTTTTTGCAACTATGCTGCGGTCACCTTCGTGTCTACAAGTTCATACACCGAGTGACTGCTACCTGACCTCCGCAATCCAATTACTGAGGGAGCTATACGTTAGATTGGAGCGCTTGTCAAATTTGCGGGCTTTGGGCTACCCGCTACGACCGCTACGCATGTCAAAGGTGAATGAATTTGTATGACAACCAGAGGACATCTTGTTATACGAAGTTTACCTAGTAGTACTTGTCGTAAATAGAAACAAACCACGTCCCACTGGGTAGAGCCTTTTAACTTCCAAAGACAGCAAAGAGTAATTAAATATATCAAACAAGATTACTCAACGCCACAAAATATTATAGGTCAGCCATTGGAACGTCGAAAATTAAGTAGGCAGCTAAAAAAATGCGAATAATTCCAAATAAACAAATGTCACTCATAAGCTGCTACGAAAATAATCCACATATTCGACTACGTGTGAGACATTTGCATAATTTTTTATCGGATTCATATTCATGTAATCACGCATACCTACCTATTACATGAAAACATCAGTGATTCCGCGTTGCTGGCGCTTGCGCTTCCCTAAGTACATTTATGTATAACTATTAAGTTATTAACTGGTTAAAGGCGTCAGTTCCGCATGCCTAGGCAATTTATGATTACATTTATTTACAACTTGCCAGTCGCAAATGAGGAAAATGTTAATTGTTTTGTTGTTTTAAAATTGGCTGTCTTCTACAAGTCTGCTACTGATATTTTTTGTTAGGATTTGATTTAGTGATTTTTTCTGATAGATCAGTTCTAATGGCATCCAAAGAGACAAATATTTGTATGAAAAAAAAAACGCATGAAAAATTGGGATTTTGCATTATAGCATTATTTGAACTCTATCAAAAAAGAACTGACATGCGTCTACCGATAAAACGAAATATACATTTTCATTCATTTATTTAGATTCAGATTCAGATTCAGATTTATTTTGCCAATAGCAACATAACAACAAAATAAAAGTTTAGCAACAAAATAAAATAAAACAGTGGCACTCCGGGAGTGCCGACAGAAGTGAAAACTTGAACAATTTTATTGTGAGATGTCGGTAACGGTAACAGTGTCGCGAGTTCAATTGTTTTTCCCATCTCAAAAATGCCCAACGCGCCTAAAGAAGTTTTCACTTCAAATAAACTTTTCGTGCAGCAAATCGCTACCGACAGAAACCGGAAAGCCTTTAAATTATTTAATTTTATTTAAAATCTCGTTTTCGTTTGCATGAAGCCAGTAGCAGCGTCCGTGTCTTGGGGCAGAACCATCCACTTGTTAGATATATTATGCATAAAAGGCATTTAGATATTTCGCTTATCGAGGAAGGCGCGGGCACCTCGGAGGCATATTTTACAACACGAAGATTCGGTAGCCAGGAATTATATTATTCATATTATGTACTTATAGATAGTGCCTATAGTAAAGCATTTGCATATCTAAATGAAAGGTCCTTGTTATGTTTGTGTATATATCGAAAGATATTTGTGTAATTTTAACTGTTCGCGTCCAATTTATCAAACTTTTTCAGATAGTAACTACATAATTATAATTGCGAACATTTTAACTGTTTTCAGTAGGAAGTTCCGAGTCTGTTTTTCACAGCAATCAGTGAAGTTCCTTTTAAAAGGCCTATAGTTGATAATTAAAACTTTAGAAACCACGTTTCGCGTGCGCTTATGCCTATATCCTACCTATAATTAAGTAGTTTCCACCATCGGTAAACACAACGGAATTTACCGCCTTGTTTATTATGACAATAAAGATGATATAACCCCCAAATAATTCAATATAGTTTTGCATTCCTGAAATCATCTATATAATACACAAATCAGAATATAACAATGCTAGTGACGAGCTCATGAAACAGGCGCCCAATAATTCGGTTAGTCAAAACAGATTCGTCTATCGACGGCTGACATAACATGATATTAAAGACTATTTACAAAACATGGCTTATTGTCTGAAGACGGCTGTAAAGATGTGTCGAATGATTTGTTTACATAATAAACGAAGTTAAGCCCGGTACAGTTGGGAAGGCGGATGTGTGAAGCGAAAGTACGGGAAGCGCCACCAATCATTCCGCATTCCATCACCTACAGGCAGACTTGAATGTTGCACTATTATGATTGGCGATAGGTGCAGTTTTATACCTATATCCTGATATTATTTTATATTATAAATAAAAAGCGGTAGATAGGTTATACACGCTCTTCAAGTGGCACGTCAAAACTTGGCTAATTAGCCTAGAGACGAATCATCTTGTCTCTTTTTCGCTCCCGATAATTAAGACATGCCGTCCTACTTCCACGTGTCATCTAATAGTATGACATTGTGCCGTTTTTGAAGATCGAATGTTGGGTACGTAACCTATCCTTTTTACTTAAATATCATTGCCTATAACTATCAACTCAAATGGACGTACTTACATAATTAGAATTTATTTTATGTCCCTTCCTATCAATTGAAGCTATAGGTAATTAGCATACTTAATTGTTTTATTATCTTCGTCTGCTGGTTAGTGTAATGTTCTGTCTATTAGCTTTTATGAGTTTAAAACACACTAAGCTACGGTAGGTATTAGGTAGGCCATAATTTTTATGACTAGTCCGCTTAGGTAAATTATTTGGATTTTTTTCTACCAATTAGGCTATTATTGTACCTGTTTTTATTAAGATTTTTATTGAGTCTAGTTACCGCATCTTCTTGGTGACATAAGTTTCAATTTATATTCGTGACCGTTTTTCTGCAATTACCTATTGCATTCTTTTACGTTGCGTTCTTATTACGCATTTCGATAACCTATTACGTGTATAGTCAATACTAATTGAATTCAAATCGTGACTCTTTGCATTTGTTTCGGATTGCTGCACTTAAAGAATTCGCGGGTTTTTATTTAAGTGGTTAATTAATGCGCACGTTTTTAGATGTTAACGAGAAGTCAGATGTGAATCGTTAAAGGCTGTATAACGCCAAGAACTTATAAACTTGTCTAACAATGAGATCAAGGGACGAACATGTGAACGTGAATCTATTACGTAGATACTATAAGTAAGTAGATACGATGTTAAATGGAATCTTCTCACCGACGACGCGGCGACGTCTGGGAACATATTTCTTTCATTTCACACTGAATATTTTTACAAAGGTTTTTGCCGTCTTGCATAGGTAATAAGGCGGCTATGTCTAACCAACCCTAATACACACAAAAAATCAATAGCTTGAGGTTACTTTACTTTGATACGACTAGCGCCCTCTGTCGCGTATGAAAAATACTACCTGAAACCACATTTCGGGTAAGCGCCATCTAGTTTCACGGAAAGTAGAGTAAACAGGCTGTAGGGGCAAGTTGAAACATGCCTCAGAACGTGTAGTTCGAATAGTTTCAAAAAGGTGGAGGCACTATCGATATCGAACCTAAAAAAACAGTGAGAAACTGTTTTCGTGTACTCATTCTACTCATCGACTGATAAGCGTTATTGTATGCATATGGTAGTAAAACGGGTTGCTGTAATGTACAGCTGCTATCAAATTACTTTACAAACAGTTCCCTTCCATTTTTCAAGTTAATATGGGGGCCTATTATGTCAATAATTGCAAGCAATATCCTCTTTTGCACATAACTTACAAGAATTTCATGAATAGGTACTCATGACTTTTCACCAGAAAACTCAATTAAATATTAATAAGATCATGGAAAATTTACTACGGAAGAATATCATGATTTCTTGAGTCCGAATAAAAACTTCGATTGCTTGACGCAATGCAAAAGGAATGCTTGTATGTTAATAATTTACTTATTCGCTCTGTCAGGTTTTCCTTACGAAGTGAACAGAACTACGAACCATGCCAAGACTATTTTTTTAAGTAGTAAGTAGGTACTTATGTGAATTCACAAAACCTCTAATCAAAAATATTTAAGTTAATATACAACTTGTAAAAAAGACCCTGTCCGATCCGTGTGGGTGTTGTTAAGTATCGTACTGAGACTCTATATATGTGGTAATTTTCAGGAAAAAAGAAATAAAAATACGCCACATTTTTTTATATGTGGAATTTTACGGTTTATTACAAACGCCGGTGGCGGTCGATAAGCATGTCCACATATCATAACTTATGATCCCTGTTGAAAATTTGCAATTTTTTTATGAAATTGGGGTAATTTTGGTACAAAAATGTGAATTTTAAATAGCAATAACTTATTTATTTTCAATAATAATAAGATTTTTTATTACCTTTTGGTGATCTTATTACAGTACCTACCTATGTGCCCCTTTACATACTATTTGTATAGGAAAAATAAAAAGGACCACATTAAAAATAACGCGTTACTAATTTTATTCACGAAATGTTAACATAAAACATAACCTAAACATTTCAGTGGCAAGGCAAACCTTGGCAGGATGTAGGAAGGATCAGTGCAAGCAAAAAGTAATTACCAAACACCCAATAGTTTACAATAGACGTTAGTAGGTAGCAGAGAAGGCTGTGATCTACGAACTAGAGTTACGCTTAGAAATAATTAGCAGCTTATACCGTACCTACCTTCCAACATTGTTATTAATTCCTAAGTCGAGATTACTCGAGATTAGCTCAGTAACAGTAATGTAATATTAAAAAAACATGAGTAGTATAAGTACTAGTCGGTAGGTAATAAAACGTTTCTACCCTGGGGTTACAGCCGGCCGGACCATGACGGATGGTCGACGGTGCTTGGTTGCGGTTGCGTAACGAACATTTCGCCCGTGACCTTCCGAGATGTATGTGTATGTATAGATAATGTATGCACTTTTAGGTTTAATTTAATAATTATTATTATAAGCATTCGCTCCATGTAAAATACTGGTATTCAGCTGCATCCGGTTAGGTTGGAAGCCGTCGAACCCGCCTTCAACATAGTTGGAAAAAGGCTAGGCAGATTGATTGATAAGGAGCTATGGATTGTGATAAATTACATACCTTATATTAGTTGTTATAGTCATTGCTTAAAGATACTTAAGGATGGTTTTCAGGATGAAAAATGATGTTGGTAACTATAAAAGTTACAGCAGAATGATGAAATATTTCATAGCACGAATAGATAATCAGAAAACTGAACATGTAGACCAATCTATTACTATGCTCTATGATGTAGAATTGTAGACCAAGTTTTAAAAGACATTTATCCATTCAATGATGGCTTTCACAAATGGAAGGCAATCAAATGAATTGTTATCAGTTGTAAAAATCTGTCGAAAAGTCAAAAGTTCAGAGGTGCTCGGTAAGTGATCAAATGATAATAATATGTAAATGTAATTATGAATTTAAGAATATATCACTGTATCATGACGATGTGCCTAGATTGTTATTGTTTATTTTAGTGAGATCCAGTTAATGTCATCCGTAATTAAAACAAAGATTAAACATAAGGTCATCATTCAGATCACGTGAAATTGCCTAATTATTTATTTAACCTCATTTAAACTATTGGATTTGAACTAATATTTATTTAAGACTTACCAAGGGGTATTGTGTTACCCAGTAACTGGGTTGTGGAGGTCAGATAGACAGTCGCTCCATGTAAAATACTGATTCATAAGTAGTTGGGAAAAGGCTAGGCAGGTTGATTGATTAAGACTTTGGAGATCCCCATTTTATTTCACGAATTGGCATTTTAAACACAATTCTTTTGTTTTTTATCCAAGTAGGTCCTAGGATCTATTGATCAGGGTTAAGTAAACATTAAAATTCAATCATAATTAACAATGTCGCCGTCCAAGGTAGCTGGTAGATCGTAATTTTTATATGGAAGTCTGAGCGATCAGTCACAGTACCTAAGTATAAAGTGCCACGCATACCTATCATGATTACCAACTTACTGACAATACAATGGAACGTCAACTCCGCTAATTGTGCGACAGAGTATAAAAAAGCCGACTAACTGCACATCAATTTCTGTTACGCGGTTCAAATCATTGTTTGATGTTGTTTTGCAGTAGTTAGGTATCACAACCATGGAAATTCTATGAAAATGGAAGAAATTTACAACTGCGCGCGAGTCGAAGGAAGTCGAAGGAAAGCGCATATAATATAGGTATGTGATCCACTGACACTCTCTTTCCCTACGTTGGTTTTATTGCAGAAGTAGGAAATGGGTTTAAACCAAAGATATCCGTGGTTTAAGGCTTATGCAGACCAGCGCGACACGCAACGTGCGTGTCGCGCCTGTTTGAAAGAGCTTTTAAACAGAACCCTTGATATTTTTGTTAAAATATGAATTAATTAAATACTAACTTCCGCCAGCGGATTCGCCGCGTGTTTCTTTATAAATTATAGCCTGTGTTACTCAGTGATAATATTATAGCGTTTTACTGGCGAAAGAATTTTTATAATCGGTCCACCAGTTTTTGAGTTTATTCATTACATTACAAACATACAAAAAATCTAATAATTTCTCTTTATAATACCTATTAGTTTAGATGGAAATTAGGTTTCTCTACCTCCTACTGAAAGATATTTGGAAAGCCTTGTATGTAGGTAGATGCTTCTTCGAGAATATTTTGATCGAAGGCTTTTAGCGTTTATAGCTACCACAAGTTTTATTAGGTACCTGACAGTAATAATCCATGTATCAAAAATAGAATAATCCTCGCATAAGCAGAGAAGCGCGATTTCTAAGTTAATTCGATTAAATCTTATTAGAAAAGAATCATCATGTTTTTTTATTATTAACTTGTAAGTTTCGAAAAACATGTTAATAATATTGAAAATCCAGTTTTGAATATGTGGTTGTATTTTTATAAAAGTTCATATAACGCACGTGGGCGTTACTGATTTGATGGAAGGCTTTCCCGAGTACCTATTTCAATGTAGAAACGCAGTTTCCTTAGCATTATGCTGAGCGATGGCTGTTTTGCGTGCATATGACGCATATTCCCTCAACTTGTTCTTTTTTGTAGTGTCCTTTCTTCGCGTCATGTTTACCGCAAATAAACGTACTTATATTCTTTATGTTCTTCTTTCGTTCTTCTCTAAACAAAATGTAAATTTTCAGGAGATTCAGCAATAAAATAGGTTGTTACTGTAATTATTTTCAGTGGTCATTAAAATTAAACTGCGAGCGAATATGTTTGAAGTTGTGCACGGAATTTAGGTGAATCAACAAAATACGAATGCATTGTTAATTTTCCTGTACGAAAAACTCCATGTCGTATTGTGTATTATATGTAGGTATGACCTATTATACCTACAAAAACAGGAAATTATAATGTGGGTAATTATGGTTCGAAAAATATCAATTTTAATATAATCGTGATATTTTTTGGATGAAAAGTAAAGTACTACTATTATTTGTAATCACGTTCTCGAAAACGGTTCTAACGATTTCTATGAAAGTTGCAATATAGGGGTTTACTTGGGCGAAAAATCGATCTAGCCAGGTCTCATATAAGGTCTTAAATAAATAAAAATAATTAAAATATCTGGGAAAATTCGTTTTCTCCCTATTTTCACCCGAGCAGAGCTCAGTCACCTAAAGTTTAGAACAAGATGGCTACCTTAGAATAATGACATGGCAGCATGGAATTAGTAAGTACCTACTATCATGGTACATACTATACATGGAATTGGTATGAACTGTCCTATCCTATTAAATGAGTATTCTCTATTTTCACCCGAGCAGAGCTCGGTCTACCAGGTAAGTATTATTATTAAAAATAGGTGACAGACAGAATAATAATGAGAGCAGACAGCCCTAAAGATAACAAAGTTGCAATATATTTTGAATTCGTTTCCAGAAGTAGCCGAAGCCGAGTCCAGTCGGGCAGGTAGTCTCCCAACCCCGCTATGTATGCGGCGAACTTATTATTACATAACATAACATAGCACCACGTACATTCGTGTATCGGTACGTGGTAGCCCTGACATGCTTCGATTTATTCAATCGCAACTATAAGGAGATCCCTTATGTGGATTCAAATGTTGGCCTAATGTTTCATACAACGTCCAACCACGCATACGAATGGAATTCGGATTAAAAAACATATTATCATAACGCCTAATGAAGCAGAGAAAAACGTCTCAATTCATAAATGTCGCACATAATCGGGCAAACTCACTAGATTTATGATTCTAAAGAACTTTCTACGATTTATTATCGCCCATGGCACTTAAAAATTACTATTTAGTGTAAAAAATGACGTAGTTCCGGCGTCACGACATTGCACATTGCATCACCGCGGCCACGGGCGTTGTCTGGAATCCATGCATGTTTAGTGTCTGTCTACTTACTGTTTATTGAGAATTTTATTATCTACAACGAGTACAAACTGTGCATTCCTGATGGCGTAAACATTCAAGTATTCGAAGACACGATAACATGACTATAGGAGAGGTCAAGTGAAAAATCAAACGCCTCCGAAGGCTATTAACATTCCTTACTTCTTAATAAGTACGAGTCGATGCGAGTATCAAGTCATGTCGCAGGAATCGCGGAACGAATATGTAATGGGCAGCTCTTAAATTCGTCGCAAGAAGACCCTAAGGGACCCATACTTTTTCAGTCAAAATTAAATCACGAGGTTTACTAATAAGGGTTCAAAGATTTAGAAATGTTTTCATTTTTATTCATTTATAAATCTCTGTAGTCGTCGTTTGTTGACGTTCATCACAATTCACGAATGAATATTACAATAAAGTGTCTCCAACCAAAGTGTCATAAAATATCAATTCGCGTTCAATGTCACACAAACGGGTCAGTTCAGCATACAACTATTTTGTGTATGATATTTTCGAAATATTCCTTTCATATATATGTAAACGTGCTACGTAACGAGCCGAATTATGTGATAATAAAACAAAAAAGATTGTAGAAATATTACTGGCGTCTAGTTAGCAGCCTCTATTAGATCATTGTAACAATATGCGAGACGGCCCGAATAGCTGGAATAGCTGCACTCTCGCTTCGCTGCCAACGAAATGGAATCCGTTGCCATTAGAAATTCTACTGTACATGATGACTTCATTGCAATCGGGATTCCTTCAGCGCGTGCCGTGTCCACCCGCCTCAGGTGTCACTGTACATGCATTCACATTTTTTCCAACCACTAACTGTTGGAATTTATTAACTATAAAAGCTTTCATATTTTAATTGGGTGTCGGTATGAGGTATCATAGAGCATTACGCAGATACTAATCATCGTCATTTATTGTTTTGTTGTTCGCACTTCGCAAGTCCGCAGTGCTATCGGGCGGACGTAAACAACTATGCAAAATTTTAATTTACGATGTCCGAAAATAATATTTGTACTTACAACAATAGTGATCAGTGATTGCATACCGTCCTAAGAATGCTCGTAACTGTAGTCCGCAACGCAACCTACATTCAGCATTCTTTTCGAAACCGTAACACGCCGCCTCTGCGTTCCGGATATACTCGTTCATGCCACATTCACCCCAATATCTTTCGCAATAAAACCTATTTCAATTCGATACATGTGATAGAATGCCAGGTATTGCATTTCTAGAGAGCTGTAAAACTACATACACAAAGTAATTTGCGATTGATATGATAAATTGATAACCACCTCTAGTTTTCCAAGTTGTGAAATATTCATAGTTTTAAGTAAGTAGGTATTGGGCTTATCCTAATATGTAATCATTTGAATTTGAAAACTCAAGCTAAGTAAACTTCAAGTGGTGTTGTGTGGCCAAGATAATTCAATTGTTGCCTAAGCTTAATGGCTTTATAGGCTTTGGGCCTACATTCAGTCATTCGCTACTCTTATGAAACCGTATCTACTTTTTTGTAAGCTACGCTTTACATAAGAGTAGCGCGGGCGCAGCGTGGTCGTAGTTTACGAGGCAGCCCTAAAACATGAGCCGTGCCAATTTGTTGGTCGGTAGAGAGCATGGTCCGACCAAATTCCTGAACGCTTTCTCTGGTGTGGTGCTGGTGGTGGCCGGGGCACGCACGCGCCGTGCTCGTCGCCTGCGCACGCAGACCAACGAAAGTGAGCGCCAAGCCGCGTGCGCCCGCGCCGCTGTCATCGCGTTGCATAATTATCCGCGATCCGACCATTGTTTGTAAACACTCAATAAACAAGAACACATCACTTAAATTGCGTGACCGTATTTTGATTAGATTGGTACGCGTATCAAATCGGCATCGTTAAGTGGAATTAAAATTACACATTTTTTATCCGTGAAATTCCTCAGACCAATTGTCTACATGATAATGTAAAGAATACTACGTAAATGCTTGTGTTTAATATATTACTTATTTTCTATTCTAAGTAGTACCAATTCCGATAAATTACTTGCAGTCTAATGGATGGAGCGCAAATACGGGGGATGTAGGTTGGAACTAGGTTCTAGGGATATTCAGTATCGTTTTAAAAAGTGTAATATCGGTATCCGTATTTGTCAGAGGGATTCAAGGCAAGCCGGATGGGCTGCCGGATTGTGGGTCGGCGAAATTCGCGCGGGACGCGTTTCACGTCGCCAAGGTAGATTCTCGCGGTGGCTCTCAGAAAGCTCTGCTTTCTCATCGGGGTTTAACTCCATTGTTAAGTTATTCTTAGAGAGAAAGGCTTATTAATGGTTAATCGTTCACGACTTCATAATAATAACGGCCAATGTATGCGAAATTCCAATTTATCCACATTTAACCCGGATGTGACGCTCGAGTGCGTGTAACAAGAAAAAATTAGCCAGCGTGACCGTCATATTCAGACGGTCATCGGCGAGGAAGCGAGGTTTAATCGTCAATGAAGCCTTTCATCGCAAAACCAGTCCAAGAAGATAAACAATAGTATCCTTTGTGAAACGATTGTCGGCCCGAATCCGCTTGAAGCAACAGTTCCGACAAAGAGTCGAATTGTTTGCTACTCGGTAGAGTTGAACTACGCAGATCATGGAAAGCAATGATGATTATTAAAATGGATTTTGCAGAGCAAAAACCGAGATGCAGTCAAAACGGCCAGTTAAATTGTACAAGTTTCTAAAAACAAATGAATGTAATATGTGAGGAGCTATAGATTCCTTTTCTTACAGAGCGACTAGCACGCGACGGTCTCGTTGGATGTCTATTAAACAATGTCAGGTGGAATCTGGAATGCGACCCGCCTACAAGGCCGCGTGCCATCTCGCGTATAGGTAGTCGATATTCAGCGGACGCTTTATCAACTTTTATCATATTCGTTTTGCTTGCTTTTTATTAAGTGACAACTATTTTTGTTCGTTTGTAGATGTATCGTCATCGTTAGTGTAAATCACCCACTTCGCATTCCTATATCTAGTTCTTCCGTCCTCGTTTTTAGTTCAGTTGAGTTCGGTAGTCCAACAAATGCATGCCTTACGAGTGAAGGTATGAAATCCAAGGTAAAAGTGTCCCTTCGGAACTCAAGCACGAATAAAAATATTCAACATAAATATTTACCGAAGCTGTCTGAATCGCTGGCAGGGTACGCGGGACACGGCTGCACCATCGTCGCAGCGCGCGATAGCACGTCCAGTGCTGATTCCACCTTCTCCATGCTTACCTGATACAATAAACACACAGTTAAAGCACGAGTCCTCTTTACATAATATAGAAATATACAAAGAGAAAATTATATTGGTAGACCATGTCATAGCCATATCAGCGATTGAAAAGATTTCGACAATTTTCTGACAGCTTACATGAAAATTAATTATAAGTTATCATAACAAATGACAATCCAATATCATCACAGATATTTTGGTTCGAAAACGAGATGTCGACATCATTCATTTAGTCTAAATATTTGAAGGAATTCATGTCTGGCAGCGCAAAGTTGTTTGGCTTGGAATTAAATATCGCAGACTAAAAGTCATAAAGGCATGCGAATACCAAAGCGGCGGAAATTCCTCACGGCACGTAAACGGCTAGACGGTGGACAGACGTGCGCCGAGTCGTACGAACACCACGTAAATAAGAGGGAGGAATCAGATGATCAAACAAAGAGTTGTGAAACGTGGCAATCGGCCGCATACCGCGACCGCACCGGGAACGAAGCCAATGGACCACTGTATCGCAGATCAGACACTAACGCTTCGCCAAAATATTAGCATTTCATCTTTAATTAACTTGCAACCACTGTTTTTTTTGCACGGGTTGAAAATTAGCATGCATGTGATCAGTGTGAATGTGGGCGATTATTAGATTAGAGGAAGAACAAAGAAACGATGGATGGATTGTGTAAAAGTTGGTATGGCTAGCAACGGGGTGACAACGGGATCTCACGGCTAATATAAATATGAAGAAGACGTGGTGCTCCAGCCTCATGTAAATTGTGATCAATGCAGGAGGATAATGATGACATGGTGATGAGTGTGATTGAGATTCTTATGAAGCCATCAAAAAGGAACTTGTAAGCCTTGAACACATACACAATCCAGTTATTCGCCACATTGTTAATCAGTAATGAGCTAGTCAATTTGATATAATTGGTACTTAAATTGAATGATGTACTGATTACACTACAATTCAACTTTTAAAACTAAGTTCCTAGTATCCATCATAACTTCATAAGTTTTAAGAATTGATAACTACAGAAAAGGAGGAAAACTCAAGTGGCGTTAGCGAGAGCCTATGTAGTGAATAATCATCAGAAGAACTGAAGATAAAGCAGATAAATTTGTTGTTGTTTTAATGCGCAGTAATATACCTAATGGATTTCTTACTACTTACCTACTAGTTTATGAGTAAGTAATAGGTATCTACTTCAGTCACCTCTTCACCAATGAGCTTGAACTTCATAAGCTCATTGCAAAGACTATCTATTTTAATGCAATGGCAGCCCCAAAACCTTATATTACACCTTTTATAATGTATTTTTGTCTAGTTGCGCGCCATATATTAATGATTAACGAGGTATTCACGACCGCGTGCGACTTCAATCTTTCTTAATTAGTTTAATGATTCATGAGTCGCATATTTTGGACTAGATTTCAAAACTATCATCGTAATTTTAATTATAATTTGGCCACCCTGAGAACTTTGCGTATTATTGGACAACGCAGACCAAAATATTGTGTTAATAATAAACGAGATTCGCATAGTTAAATCTGCATACCGAGCAACATATTTTTATGACGGTCATGCCAACCAAAACAAATAGACAACAATGTCATTGCTTAATTCACTGAATACCTGACAGTCAGTAGCAATATAATAAAAAAAACAGTAAACTGACTGTAATTAATGATACTAAAGACACAATAAAGCAAATGAAGCGAAGACGCGCATTCCCTGAGTAGCCAGTACTGTATATAATTCATAAACAAATGCCACTAACGAATCTAAATGGAGGTTAGATTCCTGGAATGTGAAAATAATGACATTAAATTTAAAAGTAACGTAGCGTGCTGTTATTCTCGAATAAGGTACAGAGGTGTGGAAGAAGGGAAGGGTAAACAAAACATTGGAATGACGAGTGATGCGATGACTACGTTAATGATGAGGAATTTGGTACATTAACCACAATAGAATTTTTCTGGCCGGAGGCGAAGTCACGAGTACGGTCAGTGCTGGTATGTCGGTATACACACGTCGAATAGATCATTCGACACATAGTCAGATGGTCACGAACCCATTCAACGGAACATGGAAGTTGTAATGGAATTTGACACGTAAATTCCATTAAAAAGTTACATGGACATAATTTTCTCGGTAAATATTTTAATCCCGAGCTTGAATTCTTGTAGCATTACTTACATTAAGTGAATCAGAACTGGATAAGTGGATACATTACAATTTGTAATGTATGAAAGAAAAAAAAAAACAAATTCAAGGAATGCTTAGTTGTCATTAACATTCCCTGATTGATAAACAGCTTTTGCATAAAATCATTAATTCAAGAAAAAAAAAATTGCATTTCGGTCAAATGTAATTTTTTTGTGTACAAAGAATATTGATTATTAGGATGAATTTGGATGGCTTTATGAAGAATAGAAGACCAAGGAGACGATGGATGGAATGTAGAATATAATATGGCTGAAAAATACATGCTGTGGCGCCCCAAATAAATTGATATAAGGGCAGGAGTATCATATTAGATTATTTTATTGGTCTTGATAAAATTATTAGTGGTTTTACGAGTAATAACAATATGATCAGACTGAAGTACCAATAAATAACTAAGGATGGCTATGTTTACATTTACTACAGCAGCTGTTCGACATCTGTGGAGACTTATTATCTAGAATATTATAACCTTTTGTAGTAAATAAATAACAAATAATAACTGCTGCTAGACAGAAAACAATTAAATAAAGAGAACGTTAAAGAAATACATTTATATTGTGTTGTTTATATTTGTTTATACTACAGTAGTATATTCTATTCTACTGCAAGTTTATTTGAGTGTGACGAGAGCAAAAAGACATTGGATTTTTTGTAGTCCATGATGACGAGAAATTAATTAGTTAAACAAATCGTGAATTACACGTAGCGACTGAAAGCAACAAGTAACAATGTGAGGAGGCAATACCAATTAATACAACCTAAATTGTTATCACCTGCCAGTATCCAAATGTAAACCACATGGTGGTCGAACCTTGACATTCCTAATGTTAAAAATAATAATCTATTTCAGTTTTAACGTAAAACTTTTGAAACTATGCCTTAAGACTAGGGGTTAGGGTTATGGATGGACGGTTTTAAGTATTCTTTTGTCGGTTGGCCCGCATTTGGGGTGAGGCGTATTCTTTTACGACGGTCGCTACCCCTGCTGTGTTCGAGCGCACGTGGCTTGGGGCCGGGATACCGGCAGATGTTACTATTGTAGGGTTGCCGAGCCCCCCTCGTGTATTGTCGTTGCTCCCAAAAAGTAACGCTGCTGCTTCGAGTTTGGAATCATTACGCGTAAAAATACCGTTAGCGATTTTAACTAGGTATTCAATTACGTTAACTATGATAATTTGTCTTGCAGTCTCTTCTGTCTAATTAGGATAACTGAACTTAGAAACTGTTAAATGAGTTACATGTTCATACTTATTTATAAACAGTTATCTTTTAAAATTTTAGTTTTCCTGGATACAACATTCTTTGTATGTTCAGTTCCAGGCAATCGTCAATGTAAATATTTGACTGACTCGTCACGTGGTCTGTTGGGGAAATTGATTTGATATGTACACAGTCACATTTAGCCGTAACGATTACTCACACTATGATAAATTCGAGAGTAATTTGAAAAGTCTAGCGTCGAGTCTGCTTGGTTCTGTAGTTCTTCTAATACAATTGACGGAATCCGTACGGGGTCACCGTCAACATTGGCTAATCGGGCGACGTTTATCGTGCTCTTATCACGAAGTGCGGCCGCTACATGCGCTTGTGTGGGAATAGAGCGTTTGTACACCGCGTACGGTCGCATTCCACACTATTATGTTCGCGAGATTCCATGCCATGTAGCTTCGCTGAATACCTTGTTGCCTTCGCTCCGTATAGCGGCGAAATTTTTTGCATGGCGCGCTCGCAAATCAAACCGGTAGGTAACTAGTCATTACATTACTTATAACATAGCAGAGTTAAGTAGGCACCTAGATGATGGTGGATCATGTTGTATGATAATGATAACCAATGTAAGCATATCATTACCTTTTAGTATCATACCTAAGCACTACTTAGCTCAATTGTTATCTGCATTTTATTTGTTTACAAAGCAGGCAGTATTCAGGTTTAATTAAGTAGGTATTGAGGTACCTAACCATAGGTAACCTATCTATTTAACTCAGTTTCAAATATTCTGTGAACATGAACACTGTCTACTTGTACATAACATAAGCAAGTTAAGATATTATTTAACACCTGCTGAAACTATAATTTTTAATTCTAACACTACAAAAATAACAAATAAACAGTGGGTACTTACACAATGTATGTTTTTCCCACGATGTTCTTCAATGAGACCAAAGGAAATGTTGTTTCACACAATATTTATAAATTTAATCAATGAGCACGACGTAACCTTAAAGTTTGTAAAGTTGATAGCGTTCTAAACAACTGAAACCTTCATGACAATGTTACAAAACCGGCGAAGAACAAAAATCAATAGGTAAGTATCGAAATCGCAACAAACTCTGTATACATTCGTCAGATTAACACGACACGCTAGTTACCTCTGCGACGCAAAAAAATATACTGACTTCTATCGTTTATTATCCATTGTCCGTCAAACGCACTGTGTAGAAGTATTTGTTGTTATTTCATAAAATCCAACTATCGCGCCACGACTCTGTTGACGAAATAGTCGCGTTTGACATTTGAGCCGAGCCCACTGCGATTGGAATCCAAGGAATGTCAAATATTTTCACTGCTGCCATCTATGTGAAAGAATGTTAAACCGCCGAGAGGCGGCACACTGGAGTAACACAGACTTTATATCCCCCTAGTTCGTTAGATAACATTTTGCTTTATATGTGTCAAAAAACGTTTAGTAACGGTGTTCTTTTGTTATAATGTGTCAATAAGTCTTTATTGCAGAGATTGTTGGGATCTTAGGGAGAATAAGAAAGTGTCGCGGCGCGTTCGCGAATTCATTGGAATGCGTCCAGTTTAGTGCCGCCGCTGAGAGACGTCACCGGCGCAGGCGTGATGTTGGTAAGCCGCGTCTGCTGCAGGGTTATCGACACATGGCGTGGAGGCGAGGAGTAGGGTCGGCAGCGACTTGCCGCCATGCCGGCCTGCGCATGTAGCATAACACACTGTTTCGGTTCGATACTTTCGTTAGAATTTATAATTTAAGATTATGGAATTTCTCGACCATGACGTAAGAAAATTACATTTCTTATTGGTATAGTAGGCAACCAAAAAAGAGAGAACCATCTATCTAACTGTTGCAATAAAATGCTTTTATACTACCTTACTTTTTATCTATTCATCTATCTATTGCCCGCTGATAAACAGCTGTGCATCTGTCGACGGCTCTCTTTGTATCTCATCACTAGAATGTGTTTAAACGCGACGCATGCCTTATACAACACAGCTACCGCCATCTATCGAGTACTTGAGGCATATACTGTCATTTGTTTATTGGAATTCCTGACGCTAGATGACATTGTGTAATTAGATTATTGGGATGTTTTCAATTAGAGCGAGCATAAGTATTTAGAGCGAAATCATTTTGCGGAGTGTTACTTGTTATAAATTCAGAACAACCTTGCTCGTTGTTCAGTAAATAGTTCTTCGGTAGGCGGGCGGGTGGGGGGAGGTAACTTTGTATTCGGTGGCGGGACCCCAGGGGGATTCAAATACGCTTGCATTTTTCATACTAACCTCAGTGTTCCTGTTTCAGTAAAAAATTACTTTCTATGGAATCTACGATGGCATGTTGGTTGAGATATCAAGCAAGGTTCAAATTAAACTTCAATTTCAAGACACAATCTTTATTTCTAACACAACATTCTCAATAAACCTCGGAATTAAATAAACGCATCAACAGAAAAAAGCGAAAATTACTTTTTCTAAACAAACATACTCTTTACGATTAGGTCTTCGCCTAACTAAATGATAAGTCACATAAGAGCGTTCGCAGACGGCATACAATCGGTGGCCGATTTTTTGTAGGAGCCATATGAAACAGTAGTCACAGTAGAGATCAAATGTATCAACGCATACATACTACGAAAAGTAGGTCATACAAAAAAAAAACTGATCGATTGTAGGAACTCCAAAAAGTACCTACGCCGTGTGCGAGAGCGCTGTAGGTACTGCATGGCAGCTAAACCTAGGTCGGTGTTACTTAAGTAGGTACAATAATAGCTCATTAGATAATTCGTGTTCACGATTAATATTTAAGTGTGGCCATTTCTAACTACAAGTATAATTACTCCGTCCAAAAACTTTACAACAATTTGATTTTTCAGTCTTCACACTTAAATTGCATTGGGATTAAATTAGAATATTATAATTATATAATTAAGTATTTTAGGGAATATTTAGGTATAATAATTTATTTGAAACAATTGAATACAATCTTATCAATATAATTTCAAAAACTTCATTTATTTGGATTAAATAGAGTTTATTAAATATAGAGGGTAAATATTCAGTGGAAGATTCAAGAAAGTAGTTTGTATTCGCTACTTATCTTATAGGTAGTAAATAAGGTTTTATTTCCTTTAGAAAAAAAGCCAAGCTTAATAGTTCCTGATACTTAAAATAGTCTCACAAAAAATGCACCAAACGAGTATGAAATCACGATTTTGTTAGTAGTTGTTATACTTCATAGTTAGAGACAGACCGAAACATCAATAATAATTTAATGTAATATATCATCATTTGTATATTACTAAAATATCCATTTAATTATAATACAATCATCTCACTTGGGATTCGTTTTGCTATGCTAATACATAATATTTAATAATTTGGTTCCGTTTTTCGTAAGTGCTTTTTTATCATACTTATAACGAATATTTATAAGGATAAAGGTATAACATGTAAGTTTAAGGTGGAACACCATCTAAGTGTTTGATATCTTAGAACATTTAGCACGAACACCTAACTATACTAAAGGATAGTTTTTACACTTTGTAGCACGGAGCTACACCTACAAAATGAGTCTATACGGATACTAGATAAACTTTCGTATAAGTATTAGTCTATATGGTTATAAATAATTAATCTTCAACCTGTAAAATATACCTTTAGGTAAATTTATTATTTCCTACTAGGTCACCAGTATTTTTGGTTAGTGGAATAAAAAGGACTCCATCTGAAATTGTTGATTTATACCTAATCAACTATACAAGAAAACTGTTCGAAGCATTTATGTACCTAATACATCTTTGGATACTTTATGTTGACGTGACAGGTAAATTTAGCTTTGTAACAAAAACTTATACCTGTTTCTGTTATTCTGTTAGGAAAAAATAAGACAGCAATAGAAATATAGAGCAATTAGTGTAGTCAAAGGATGTTTATTAGCCGATAGAATGGAAGTAGGAGAGGAAGGTATATAAATATTTATCATTATAAATTACTACAGGTAGATAATTTTTCTTTTTTTATCAAGTAAAAATAAAGTATACAGGTTGTTTTTAACACTAAGTACAACGGTTAAGTTAATGCAACACCTTCTGACGGTTACATACACACATTATGTACTTAGTCACCCAATAAGATTTCAGAAGTGTCTTAGACATCATCAACGATTGAGATGGTAGGTTTAATAATATAGGTATATAAGATATTATTATATAGGTTGACTGGTAGAGAATGCTTTGTGTCATTAAGTCCGCCACTACTGCATATAAATAAAGTATATTTATATAAGACAACCATGCTAAGACAAAAGTAACGGTGGTAGACCGTGCTCAGCTTCTTCCGAACTCCATGAGAAAGTCAGCGAGCTCGTGTATCTTGGGTCTTTGATCACGAATGAGGGAAGCTGCCTTGGGGAAATCCGCCGTCGTACTGGTATGGCCAAAAATGCAATGAGCAGTCTAGATAAAATTTGGAAGAACCGTGGCATCCGTCGGAATACCAAAATACGACTGATCCGTGCCCAAATTATTCACCTTTTTATATGGCTCTTAAACGTGGTGCATTAAAAGCCGCGAAAGCAGTAAGATCAATGCTTTCGAGATGTGCTGTTGGCGGAGACTACTTCGTATACCATGGACCGCCATGAGAACGAATGAATCCATATTGGAGAAACTCAACATCACCAAGCGGCTATCTACAATAATTAGGCTAGGAACGTGCCCTCACCTAAGCATGGTCTGAAAAGGCTTATGGTACTGGGCCGGGTGGAAGGAACACGCGCTCAAGGCAAAGCACCGGTAAGATTGTGAAGAAGACGCGATCAAGAAGGCGGTCGGAGGCAGCATTTACCGAGCGGTTCACGCTGTAGAAGACCGCATAGCTTGAAGACGCGTCGGATGTGGTCGCGATCCTCAGCATTGAGGGAACGACGAAGAAGAAGTTCTATGGCAAGAAAAAGTAGATTGAAAGTTCGATTAGCAGTGTTTCATGGTGGTTCACACGTGAGTGAGTAAATTAGAAGTAAGAAATGTCAGCAAGTGTAGCACAAAAATAGTAAGTACATAAATAGTGTTGGATAATGCATACAATAATATGGAAATACGTACGGCATTTAGAATATTATAGAATTCATTCTGTCTATGCATCATTCATCTTGATTTATTTTATATTTTTTATAAGAGATCTCAATTTCATTTAAGTAGGTAGGAAGGTATAACTGGAAATTATTTACTAATAGACTATCATGTCAGTTTTAGTTTTTTTTTTAACCCATTTCGTAAGTTAGGTTAGGTTATTTCTGTTCTGTCACAGATTTCAGGTTCATGCATTGATCACGAAACATCTAAGTTTTTTTTCAATACCTAAATAAACTTTTAAAAACTTTTTAATAAGAAAAAAATATAAATAAGACTAGAGCATTATATGCTGAATATTTGCAAAGAACCTGAATCATTTTATCTACGGCTAAAATAATAAATAGCTCTGAAAAATGCTCACAGAAAATATGCGAAACTTAACTTAAAATTTCTCTAGAGCCAATTTTTCTAACAAAAGCCCCTTCACAAGGTTATTTTACCTTTTACCAGAGGTTTCAACAAGGTCGAACATTTACCACGAAATTGTTCTCAAGTAGGTAATTGCTATCGCCTTCCGTATCTCGCAAAAACGATTGTTTAATAGTTGTGGCGACTAAAAACAATACTTACTTATAAGATGTCAACTAGAACGGCAGAACGCGCCATTTTGTCGTGTTGGATGTAAATCAGTGCAGTGTGGATGTGCCATCATTCGAGATGGATTCTCGAATAGCCACTAAATCAGTTAATCTGAACTCTCAACGATCACCCCTACGTTACGTTTTACGTACTAAGCTATCTATGTTATGTGCCTCTTATAATAATTTGGTATCATGTATATATTTTATATATTCATATACGTATATATTCTTAAAACTTCAGGGGACGGCTTAACGTGTTAACTAAAATAATGCGTTAACATTAATAAAGTTATCGATAATTTAGGATATATTCATAATAAACTTTGGAAATCTGCGAAATAAATAGTTACTCTTTTATCAAGAAATTAGGAATAGAGAATATTGTAAATATAATATTTGAATGGCAAATATAAGAAGTATAGGAAAATTCTATTATGTCAGGTTATGAAAAATAGTTTTCATAAATATGTAAGTTGTATAATTTCTTTTGGATCTAAATTTAAAAAATAAATGAATAGTCAACACTTTAATGCGTTTCTAAGTATCATTAAGTCCTATTTTAATTCTTCTAAGACTAATTCGACAATAATGGATACAAAAACAAAAGTTAATAATAAATAAAGGTATGACTAGGTATAGTAATTTTAGTTTCTCATGATACCACAAGCTATATGACTGCTAAGACAATTAATGAATAAATAAATCATATATAACTACATACAATTATGTCAAGGTGATAAAAACGTCACTTCATTATAAACTAATTGGCTGTCACATTAATTAAATTGTTCATACTGTGAGAGGTTACTTAAACTAATGCAAATTATCTAAGATGCCCGAGTAATGGAACACTAACTAAGATAAAACGCAAAAATAGTGACACCAAATATAGATATAAATATATATAATGCATATATATATTATATTTAGTTGGCTTATCATTGAATATACCAAAATATAAATGAAATATTTATAGAGTATTAGGTAGCTAACGTTTACAGTTTTACTCACTTGTTTAATCTAGTTTATTTGACTGGTATCGATCTCGAACAAAACTGTCTGAATTGTGTTCGAGCTCGAAACTAGTATTAAAACATGTGGGTAACCGTAAATGTTAATTAATACAATTTATATATAATACAAGATGTAGAGTGTAAAGAAGGCTTTATAGTTGCAAATTATTGATGTATATTTTCATTAAATTTTTATCTGAACGCAGCAGTGTATTTTAATAAATACATAAAACTATCTGTCATAACACTTATTAATGAACTAATTAGAAATGAAGAGCCATCAAGTGGACGACACGTCTCAACTAGAGTAAATTTATTTATATATTTCTCCTACGAATTTGATATTATTCTGATACTACCTATATTTAGAATTATTATGGTTATTGTTGATATTTTATTTTATTAATAAGTAATTTAGGTATGGTTGGAAGTGCTGGTTCTTCAGCAATCAGCAGGTAGGTACCTATCTAGCAATTTTTACTCTTCAAGGGAATAAAAGGCCACTTGGATATCTGCTAATTTACTGTGTTAAGTGATCGATTGATTGATAACAACATTTTAGTATAAAATATCCTAATGATTAGTTTATTGAGAGTTACCTTCCCAAAGAATGATTTTTGGTTTAAACCGGGATTGTATTTTTTTAAGTAAGGTGGTGTAGCAAAAATTATCTTGGAAGAAGCTGAAACCAAACGAATGCGTTGATTCGAATTCTATTACCTGTACCTACGTATTGGTCAAGCATAAAAATTACTCAGTAGAGTAAAAAAAAAGTACGTAGGTATTTATAATCAGTTGTTAAGCAGAAAATTCGCTATAAAAGACTGAGCAATATCTTGGCGATCATCTCATCAAGCTAGAAATAATTGCTTAGTGGAAGGAAGGCATTGCCCTGAGACGGAACGATGACGGTAGAGAATAGTTTTTGTGTAACCGTTATATGACGTATGTACTAAAGAACAAGTGGGGTAATATCCCACTTCACATAAGTTATTATTAACAATGCCACCGGCTACTTCAAACTACGATGTAAGGCTAAAGTCTAAACTAAACATTCCTGCAATTAACTAATGATATATTTAACTTAAATAAACAACGTGCGGTTCTAATCTTTACTTTGATACACTAATTTATTTTACTATCTCTTCTCTACCTACCAATATTCTCTTATTACTATTTTCTCTTACTCCATGTCTATTTCCTCTTCTTCAGCTTTAAGCATTGGGAACATCTTCAATTTAATTTACACAACATATTAATCAGCAAAGTATTTTCCGTTTGTAGATCACGCTTATTTTTTTTACATAAGTCTTATTTTATACAATAGTACATATTTATATTCCAATTAAATTAATTTAAGTTTTAATCACATTGTTCGAAAAATGATATGTAGCCAAGTAATTTTCGTAAATGGACCTATTATAATGTGTATAATATATAATTATATAATATTATAAAATCATGTAAATTGGGAGACGAAAATCACCAAAAGTAATATGTCATCGTAGGCCGTGTTTTTATACCTAGTCTTTATTGCCTTAGCTCAATTAGCTAAAAACAAACATTTTCGCATATAAATAAAAAGTCAAATACTTAAGTTATAAAAATGACAAATACTATATTGTAAACATTCAAAGGCAATTTTGACGCCGAAGTAAATAAAAAATAAATAAAAACATACTCCACAGAAAAGAAAAAAAAGTAAGTACACACACATTATATTTTTGCGAAATATATATAAAAATTACAAAAACAGTTGCTTAACGAAAAGCAACGGTCGGTCGCGCGACAGAGCGCGGCGCGTGCGCGGCTGCGGCGGCGGCGCGGGCGCGGCGCCACACGGCGTCACGTGTAGCGGGCGCGCGGCCGACGACGCGCCGCAGCGCCGGCACGACGCGCGCCGCACGCCCAGCGGCCGGCGCCACCACCACACGCCCTCGGGCTCATAACTGTGCTTGAACACCGACTCACTCGCATCCCCCTTATCCCCGTACCCTGTGCACCCTTCGTAAGTCCTATAGTCCGAGCCACTGTATCCCGCCTTATCATACGACAAATCGTAACTCTTTGCATATGCCCCCGATTCGTAGTTGTCTTTTGTTTGCGACCCCGACGCCGTAGAAGTCGAAGCTTCGTAGCTGGCTTCGTAGCCCGATTTCTCGTAGCTGTAGCTAGGGTTGTCGTAGTCGCCGTAACTCGTAGCGTATCCTGACCCCGATGGTAGGTCGTAGCCTGTCTTGCTACGGTTCCGATCCGACCATGTGGACGTTTCGCTATCGCATGGCGTCACTGGAGCGCTTCGGATTGTTTTCGGTATAGAGCGTATTGGTATCGTTTGATCAGTTAGGGAGCCGCGTTTCTGAAAGAGTTTATTAATATTATGTTAATACAGATTAATACAATGCATAATTTTATTTTTATTTTCAAATTGGTTCATAGATATCATTGTTCTGTCCTCTAGTTTCAAACATAATGATAATCTAACTAAACTATCTTTCAAGCTAACAAGAGTTATGCCATGGCTAATAGGTGTGTCGATTGGACTCGCACATACGTGCTTAGTCTAAACTTAATCCAATTAAATTAGTTGTGATTGGTGTGAAGCTCGTTGCACATTCTTCTCCGAACCTACTACGCTTTGTTATGGGCAACTAGCTCCATCTTTCTGTCTGACCGACCCCTTGACAGTTCAAAAGTGTCTGTAATTGGTTTATCTATCTATACAAATAAATTATATACATACATACATACATACTTCATACATCAATCAATCTGCCTAGCCTTTTCCCAACTATGTTGGGGTCGGCTTCCAGTATAACTGGATGCAGCTGAATACCAGTGTTTTACATGGGGCGACTGCCTATTTGACCTCCACAACCCGGTAACTAGGTAACACGCTAGGTAGGTACATACTATATACATACACACATATATAGGGTGGCAGGGACATCGACGCGAAAACTGTTACCATGGATTCAATATATGATTCTGAACCCAAAAAAAAATCTGCTTTTCCATACATTTTGACCGCATAGGTATTGCACTTTTCTATGAAACTGCATTTTTTTTTTAATAACCGACGAAAAATTTCAACGCAGGGGGTTCAGAATGGGGTTCTGTCCCCACGTGTGTGCGGATGCGGGGTGAATCAGTGGTGGACATTTCGTTCGCCAGCCCCGCTCTGTCGCCGCGTGTAATCGACTGGCGCGTCATAGAGGAGGTGGAGACCTATTCCGACCACCGGTACATCCGGTTTGACGTCTCCACCCAGACCTCGAGCGCGCCGGTCCGACAGGCCCCGAGTGGTCCGCGGTGGGCGCTGAAGCGGCTGGACCGGGAGCTCTTCCTGGAAGCCTCGATCGTGCAGGCCTGGGTGTCATCACCGGACAGGCCTGCCGACATTAACGACGAGGCGGAGTGGTTCCGGGAGGCCATGTCCAATATATGTGACGTGGCAATGCCCCGAGTCCACCCTGGACGCGCTTCGCGCCAGGTGTACTGGTGGTCGCAAGAGCTGGAAGCTCTACGCGGGGCGTGCGTTGCTGCGCGACGCCGGTACGCCAGGCACCGCAGGCTCCGTATCCGTCCTCCGGATACGGAAGCCATTCAGGCGGAGCTGTACGAGGGGTACAGAGCGGCCCGCGAGGAGTTGCTGGAGACTCTGAACAGAGACCCGTGGGGACGCCCATATAAGATGGTGCGGGAGAAACTCCGCCCATGGGCTCCCCCGCTGACGCAGAGTCTCCGGCCCCAGCTTGTGGAGGACGTGGTGAGCGCTCTGTTCCCTTCAAGAGGGGAACATACGCCCCCGCCCATGGCTCCGCCCATTGCGGTGCCCGATGCGGACCACACCGCCGACGACGACGACGATGCTCCGGAGGTGACCGAGGTAGAGATGAGAGTGGCGGTACGCAGGATGAGTGCGAGGAATATCGCCCCAGGACCCGATGGCATACCCGGAAGGGCCTGGGTCCTGGCCATGGGGACTCTCGGGCCTCGACTGAGAGGGCTCCTAAGCGCATGTATGGAGAGGGGCCAGTTCCCACTTTGCTGGAAGACTGGGAAACTGGTCCTCATCAGGAAGCCGGGGCGCCCAGCGGACTCTCCGTCCGCCTATCGGCCCATTGTGCTGCTCGACGAGGTGGGCAAGCTCTTTGAAAGAGTCATTGCAGACCGCCTCGTCGGGCAGCTGGTGCGGGTGGGGCCGGATCTGGCGGAGAGCCAATTTGGTTTCCGCAGGGGGCGCTCTACGGTGGACGCCATCATGCGCCCTCACGACGGGGGATGCTGTGGCCCGGGGTGGGGTCGTCTTGGCGGTATCTCTAGATATCGCCAATGCCTTCAACACCCTGCCCTGGAGTTGCATCAGGGAGGCACTCCGGTATCACCGGATGCCGACCTACCTCTGTCGTGTGGTCGAGGCCTATTTGACGGACAGGGCTGTCATCTACCCCGGTCACCAAGGAGAGTGGAACCGGCGAGAGATGTCGTGCGGTGTCCCACAGGGATCGGTCCTGGGGCCGCATCTGTGGGACATCGGATACGACTGGGTGCTGCGCGCCGACCTTCCTACTGGCGTCAGCGTCGTTTGTTACGCTGACGACACGCTGGTCCTGGCGCAGGGGAGGTCGTACCAGGCGGCGGCCGACTTAGCGACACGCGGGGTTGCGACAATCGTCGACAGAATCCGGCAACTGGGACTCGAGGTGGCCCTGCACAAGTCCGAGGCCATGGGTTTCTATGGTCCTCGTAGTGCGCCACCGTCGGGCTCCCAGGTATTGGCGGGAGGGGTTCACATCGGCGTCGAGTCGACGATGAAGTATCTGGGACTCGTCCTCGATAGCCGGTGGAACTTCGTGGAGCATTTCCGACGTTTGGCTCCCAGACTGGACCGGGCCGGGGCTGCCTTGAAGCGGCTCCTGCCCAATCTGGGAGGTCCAAACGCCTCCTGCCGGAGGCTCTACGCGGGGATCGTGCGGTCCATGGCTCTTTACGGGGCGCCGGTGTGGGCGCCTTCATTGAGGCGTCAGCCAGGCCGCCGGCTGAACGCGTCCCAAAGGGTCATGGCCATCCGGCTGGCCCGAGGATACCGCACGGTCTCCTGCGAGGCGGCGAGCCTCCTTGCCGGAGTACCGCCATGAGATCTGGAGGCAAAGGTCCTCGTGCACATTTGGGAGTGGCGCGAGGAGGCGAAACGCCGGGGCTTAACTCCGATGCCGCAAGAAGTCGCGGCACAGCGGACAGAGCTCCGGCGGGATCTCATGGCGGAATGGAGAGTGCGATTGTCGCAACCCAGCGCTGGGCACGCCACAATTGCGGCGATAAGACCCCTCTTTGAGGAGTGGCTAGAGAGGCGCCACGGCGTCCTCACCTTCCGCCTGACGCAGGTACTCACCGGACACGGCTGTTTCGGGAGGTACCTGTTCAGGATAAAGCGGGAGGAAACGCCCGGGTGTCGTCACTGTGTGGATCGCCCGGAGGACACGGTGGAGCATACGGTGGAGGTCTGCCCGGCTTGGGCAGGGCATCGCCGTGTCCTCGTGGATGCGATCGGCTGCGGTGATCTATCGCGTCCGGCCCTGATTCGGGCCATGCTACGGAGCGAGAGGAAATGGGAGGCCGTCACCTCTTTCTGCGAAGCAGTAATGCTCGCGAAGGAGGAGACGGAGCGCGTGAGGGAAAGGCAAATTTCGCGCCCTCGCGCCCCTAACCGCCGCAGGAGGAGACGCCCTGGGAGTCGGGAATCGCAGGAAAATTTCCGGCCACCGTAGGCGCGGGCTTGCGGACGGTGAGCAATGGGTAGCTCGCCGTCCGATAAGGACCAAGCCCGGGTCGACGGCGCGTTGTGTTCCACGCGCGCCTCAAAGAGATGTCAGCAGAATTGACGGGGTCCGCTAGGGCCAATGCCTGCCGGGGGTTCGAAGAAAACCGATAGGGAAATCGTGGCCCCCGGCAACATGGCATAGGAAGGAACACGGGTGGGTTTTAGTCAGTAAGAGTCTGACACGCCCTCCCGCTCCACCCAGAGCGGGAGAAGTTATTTGATAATTTCCCACCCAAAAAAAAAAAGGGGGTTCAGAATCATGTACCTACTGAATCCATTGTAACAGTTTTCGCGTCGATATCCCTGCCACCCTGTATAAAAAAATAAATAAAATTGTAGTGTGTTTGTAATGTCCAAATAACAGCTTATTACTAAATGCATATGAAATTACTTATAACAAAAAAAACATGTTTTTTAATTTTTATCTGTCTGTCTGTTTGTTCCGGCTTATCTCCGAAACAGCTGGCAGATAGCTGATGTTATAAGGAGTAACTTGGGCTACTTTTATTTTAGAAAAATTAAAAGAATAAGGGTCCACGCGGGCGAAGCCTAGCATCAGCTAGTTTGAAATAAATGCTTTGAGTTTGAGTTTGCACGTGAATGTTACAGGCAAGCTTTGTAGCTGTAGCTAAGTACCTTGTCCGTAGTTCGCGTAATCAAGGCTTTAGATATTATTATATCGGTATTTTAATTATCTACACTTTTCTAATTGCTACTTGTCGTCACTTGTGTGTTTTTATCAGCTTATTTATATCCTAAGTATAGTGGGGTTGCATTCAAGAGAGTATGAATAGATTACGAAGTGAATGTTATAGACAGAAATATTTAAAGCATGCCATTGGACATAAATATTATACTCTAGCATTAAATACATTGTAATGTTTTGCATGTCAAATGTTTGACTTTGTATTAGGAACTTATTACTGACTATAAGAGCAACACTGTACCAATACTTATTGCAAATAAATGATTATGATTATTAATAATTTTTCAATCTCCAAGAAGTTTCTTGTAGAGTGCATTACTGAAGCCATTTACAAAGCGTGTCTACGAAACTTCGTAGCAAAGTGCGTGACGTCATTTCTATTTGATGTGCAAAAGTTTTCCATAATATATTATGTAAACTGCAGTACTATAAATAAAATAATTATAATGAAAACTAACGAGATATAAGTACATAATATTTAATTAAAAAGAACGATATATAAATACATAATAATGAAAAAGCAATATGAGTATAACTTTTAAGCTAATATTGTAGGTTCCTCTTTCTACTTCCTAAGTTTTACTTTGATTGAAGTTATTGTTATGGCAATCTTCTATACGGGATTTTTTTAAATTCTTTGTGTACGTACGTAGGTACATATGTACCTACGTACGTACACAAACACACGGCTACACATCAAGCTATACATTTACAGTTTAAGCTGACCTCGCATTGTACGTAAATCCTATACAATGCGAGATCAGCATAAACTGGAAATGTATGGCTGCCTGCTGTAAGACAGTTACAGGATGAATATATTTTAAATAAATAATATATTTCTAAACTGATTGGGCTTTAATATTTCTAAACTGGTCTGGGTAGGCCAAAGAATCAGCATTGCCATTCCACGTGGCAATGCTGATAGCCTTTTGAGCACATTTCCTGTTGACAGCGATGCGGTTGCGCAATGAATTCTTCACCTTTCATAAATAGGTACTCGTGATAAGACTATTATTTAAAATCTGAATCTGAATTATTTAATTTCATAAAGATTTAATTTAATTGAATTAATTAAATTAATCATAATGAAATATTTTATAAATTATTGGCTGAAATATTTCAGTGCATAATACTTATTGGTAAGGTTCTCCAGAAAGGTGAGGAGCTTAGTACTGGCAACCGGCGTGTGTGTATGACCCAGATGTATGAATGCTAACGAAGCAAAACAGTATCTAAGAATGTTAGATTGTAGAAGGCGCGAGTTTATGTATGTATGTGTGAACAGTAATTTCTAAACTTACTCTCATAAAATCGAAATTGGGCAGCTTGAAGCGTCACACTTCCTGTAGAAACTTCACCGGACAAACGGCCTGGCGGTTGTCGCCGGAGCGGATCAACATCATGCCGTCGACCTCCTCTCCCACTTGGATCACGATCTGGTCGCGGAGCAGCATCATGCCGCACTCGCCGTCTGATACCTGCGGAAACAGCAAAGAGCTTTGTTAAATGGTGTACAATAAAGCATGTTCTATTTAACTAAATTGTTACCGATTTTTCTAAATTTTGAAGTAAAACTGCACAGAGAGGATTCACAAATTTATTTTCTCAATCCTTTAGTATCTTTACTTGTCAATGATGAAAATATAGATGTACAGTTAGAAAAGCCAGCTAGCTCACGGTGTCACCACACTTTTTTTTTTCAACAGTCTTGGTGAAATAAAACTGTTGAAAAAAAAAAGAATAAGTTGAACGCCAATTACTGATGTATTTTTGAATGAAGACGGCAAGGTTTGGTAAGATTCTCAGGGTAGATGGCGCTAAGATTATTAACAGGGTGGTTGGTGGTGAAGACAGCGTGCATTATAAGATACCTATGTCCAGCTGCAGTAAGTTGCTTCTGTAGGCTGATGATTCAATTTAGGGTAGAAAATAATTGAGCTTTGTAGACACGTAACATTCGACATGTTCGGCAATTTTTCACAACCGTGCGCAATGATGTCTAACCGAGTGTAACTTACGGGGCACCATAGTATTTAGACTAATAGTACATTACTGCTGCGGTCTATAATGACTACTTTGCTGGTCGCGCTAATGATGGCCGACAGCGCAGCGTAGCGCAGCGTAGCGCAGCTGCGCAGCTCCAGGCCGACACGGCGCGGTCAGCGTACTGCTGAGCTGAGATAAAGGCCGAGGCCGTAGGTCGAGGCCTTTACAGCGAGGACAGCAAGGGCTGCAATGATGGCCAAGCTGGAAGGCCTAGAGCGTAGCTAGGCTAGCTCGAGGCAATCATAGCGTGACCAGCGAAGCAGTCAAAGTGGGCCAAGGCTTGTATAGTGCTTTACTCAAAAATGCAAGTACCTAATCTAAATAAAACCAGCAAGTAATTTCAATAAAATATATATTAATTAACTAGAAATTTAATTAAAATGACAATTATGAAAAGTACAGTTACTAAAATTCAACACCGACTTTCCCGGTTTGATATTACTAATAGTTTGCGATAATTTTAGTGCGGTGTTTGATTGCTGTATTATTTCTTCACTTATTACGCAAAAAAGTCAGTAAATAAAAATATTTTTTTTAATTAACTACTTCGTTTTTTTTTTTTAACAATGGTCGTTGGAACTATACAGCCAAATATGGAATAAAATCTTTTTGTACCTATCTCTATAAATACAAACAGCTGTGTTTTAACCGGTAAAGGACCGCGGACGCACCGGTGCGTCCAACGGCCGTGACAGATTTACGACCGCACTTAAATAAACAATTACTCAGGTTTCATTATAACGTCTCAAGTAGTATTGTTTATGTTTTTTGCTACTCGAATAGATTAGAAATACGTTTCAAATGGTTACAGTCTTTGTAAACAACGTTCACTTATCTTTATTACCCGCTTTTGTTATTATTTCTTTTGTTCTTTGTGATAACGATTTCTGATAAAACTACCGTACCAATTCACACGAAATTTTGCAGGGTACATTATGGATAGATAAGTTATCTAACAAAAGCGTTTTTAGAGACAAACATTGAAAACAAAAAATTAAAAAAATCTAGATTTTTGATGATCTAGAATTTCTATTGCTTACGTAACTTTCACCGTACCAAAAAAATATTTTTTTGTTTTATTTTGTTCTAAATGTTGTCTAAAACGATGATACATGTAATATAGAAAAGAAATAAAACACTTACGGATCAGATCCATACAGAAAAACCACAAAATATTACAACTTTCACTGTGACGGGAACTTTCTCTTTTTTGGTTGTTTACACTTTTTTGGTTGGGTCAAAATAGGTGTTATTTAGTGCGAATATTATCTAAAACGATGTAATATTTACTTCAAAATGAAAATATCACCACTTTCCGACGATTTACACACAAAAACCATTAAAAAACGAATTATTACAGCGGACGGGAGTGACATTTGACTGACATTTTACCGCGCGGGAACGTGATTTTCAACATTTTTTTAAAATGTTGCCTATTAATATTTTTGCTTTTAGTCGATTTATTTGACGAGAATATCTATCCGACCATAGACAGAAAAATCCACAGACGATAATAGCCATTACAACAAGTACAAATAGAGATGTAAGTCGCGTGGGTGTGCCGTCTCTCATGAGAGACGCCGGTCCTTTACCGATACAATCTTTTATATTTGATTTTTAAAACGTTGAAACGTCAAAATAGCAGCCGGCAATGTTTTGCTGGCCTGTTAGAGCGACCAGTAAAACTTTGCCGGCCGCTCCTTGAAACAGAACGGCAAGGTCGACTTTGCTCAAACAAGGTTGTCAAAATAATGACCACATTACATGCATTTTTGAGTAAAAAACTTTGTTTCACAAAGTTGATTGTTATATGCGTGTCGATAAAGGGCACTTCGTTTGCTTAGTCTTTGAGTAAAAAGTGTGTTTAGAGATGAGACCACTTTTTTCTATTTTCCTGGCATCAGATGTTGGCCTGCAGTCTCAGATGTCTTGCTGTAGCATTAATTTCAAAGTGCTTTGGGTAACTGTTGTTTTAAAAGTTGGCAGTAATAAAGTACTGCACCGTATACGGATGGATAATCCCAGTGCATATTGGTAATGTGCCAAAACAGAACCACTGCTTTTTATTTACATATTTTTTGACCCCATAGAAGTTAATTGATATAACTTCGGACTTCTCGGCTAGTTTGTCGAAGTAGCATTATTTATTCACTACAGCTGTCAAGAATGTTAATAGCATTAGGCTGCAAACAATGCACCAACAATAACCTTGAGTTTTCATAGCTCACCACAGAGACAGAATACAATACAATAGGAGTTGAGTTGAATAAATTATTACTTGAATTAACTTGTGTTTGTACTTGTATTCTTGGCAAAGGAAAGGATAACCGCTCTCTTCCTGTGTTTATTGTGAATTAAAGGTATTTTTTGCCAATTTTGCGAAGAGGTTTAATTTTGTACATCGAAGATTATTTTGTATACGTGTTACATAATTATCAGATCCTTAAGTGCTCCAGATTTGATACCCTAAAAGGCGTGGCATGCTTGTTCGATCTCTGAACAGTTCTTAAAAGTTTTGATATATTTTCACTAAGTCTAAATACGGGGAAGTTTTCAATCTAGAGTTTAAGACGAAACTTAAAAAACTTTTGATGGCAAATAATAAAATACAAAAATAATTCACTAAGAAAATTCATAGCTACCTGAAGATTATGCGTGACTTGCAGTGCCCTCTCCCCAGCTTGCAGTTTGGTGCAGTACTTAGAAGGAAAATATCCAATCTTGCCGAGACACTTGCCCTTCCACCAATCAGGGTCTGAAGTGTCAATCACGGTGACCTTGTAGCCGGCTTTAAGGTCAAGTTCGTCGGCATGACGTGACTTGAAATTGTATAGCACCACGTACAGGTTTGTTGGTAAAAGGCGCTGGTGCTTCTGGGGAAAAACAATCGAGTTATTTGGGAACATGGTTGTAGGTATGATGACATCGTCAACATAGTCTTGTATGTTTAATTACGTATATCATATTTTAATTTCCAATTTGCTCGCGATTTAATTAGAAGACTTGTTAAAACCAATTGAAACATAAGGTTTTTTTTTTAATTTTGCGTCATAAATTCATAATCTTAAAAAGTGCGTAGGTATTATACTTTTGGTGGTTTTCTCAGAGTAGTCAGATATGAAACATCGACCTCATCTAGTTTTTATTTTAAAAATATAATTGACGTGTGTTTGTATAAACCTACTTATATAGAAATAATCATAATTTAAACTATTCTTCTCTCTCTCTCACAGAAAGAGGAGGCCTGTGTCCCAGCAGTGAAAACATTATTGGCTGATTATATTTATTATTCTTCAAACATGAATGTTGCTTACATGTCAAGAAAAAATGTTAAGTAGGTACTTGAATAGTACGTGTGATTTTTTACACTATGCTAAAACCTACGTAAAGTAGAATGCTTTCATAATGCACGAGACGATCAAGGACTCCAATAATAAATCCGTCTCTATGTCCTGCAATCACAACTCCTCTCTTCATATTTACTTTCAAATTACTCTACGTTTGTCTACTGCATATTCAAAGAATGTGCGCAATGCTAGAATTGCAGACAAGTAACTTAATCTTGCATAGAAAAGAAGATTTTCTTTATATAAAATCCAAGCGGTTTTCTCGCTATAAATTCATGAATAGCGAGCATATATTACGCTAGTGGATTGGAAAATGTACTTTAGAATTCGTGCGAGCATTTTAACATTGTCTTAGGAGCATTCTTTAGATAGTACCATGACCCGAGACGTATAAAAACTGGAAGATAAATCTCTTTCGAGGTACTCACAGTTAGATTTTCCCTACATGTCAACATAAACATTTTCCTTCGCATCTATTTCAGGAATTTTACAGCTTTAGATGGTAATAAAAGTGCTATCTTGTGTATATATGTAGCAGTTTGTTGTTAACCCCGATATGGTGTTTTGGAAGATATAGCCTGTTTCACTACTTCTTAATAAATAAGCCTGTGTCCAATTTTTTTTTTTGTTCGTCTTGTAGATTAGTAAAAATATTGAACACGTATTTTTTTCTTTTTTGACGTAATCAAAAGATTGAGTTAAAATGTGGCATGACGTCACGCCTTGCTAAATTTAATACGACGTTGTGACGCAGCGAGCCCCCATTCCCCAACTTTAATGTGTGTTTTTTAAGTTATTTTTGATTAATATGATAAAGCAAAAAAAATACGTGTCTAATATTTTTTTATTATCTGAAAGACAGACTAAATATAATTTCTTTTTTTTTTACCTAGGTAGCTACCGTATTGCGGTTAATTTATCTAGTAGATGAAGCCTATGTATGTAATTCTCTTTTATGCCTACATAGATAGGTATCTACTAGGTACGTAAAATGATCATGAATTAATATTTTAACACAAGTATTCTCTCTGACGTATAAGTAGGTACCTACTGTGTATAAGTACATGAGCCGTACCTATAAAACAAAAGCTCAGGCAGTCAGGGCGTTTGTTTGCGTTCCTATGCATTGTGCCCGGTTGCTAGCCCAACATATAATCGATTTTCGTACCTAACTGAGGTGTGGCTAGGAAAGAATGCCACATGTGCCCGTTCCTGAATCAGGAAATGTTAGGGATTAGGTAGATAAATAGTCAATATAAATTTTGTATCTAGTTCGAAAGAGAAACAACAGAAAACATTAAATTAATACACCGATAAGGGCGAAGAACTAACGACCATTATCAATGGGTGATATTTTCTTATGGAAGTTGGTTCAAAATTATATGAAAGGTTTGTAGATGATACAGACGAAACGAAACTTACCTATTATAAAAAATTTAATCATTAGATGTTTTTCTTGCAAATCCCGAAACCCCTCCCACTTTTATTTAGGACCACCATGTATTGTTCTAAGTTGTCGAAGTCCAACAAAATCTTCCACCCTCCCTGACATGGTATGTCCATGAAGAATTCCTCACGAAAAAAGGTGAGTAGGTATCATATCAGTAGGTACCTAAGAATTACTAATTATAACAGTGAATTATAGCAGTGATAGCATAAGCATAGTGGTGTGACCGTCGAACTGCCAAGTCATAGGTCTCGAGTTCGAACCCAGGGCACGCACCTCTGACTTTTCGGATTTCTGTGCGTATTGTATAATTATCACTTGCTTCAAAAACGGTAAAGGACAACATCGTGATGTCTGAGAGATATTTCTCGACGGCATGTGAAGGCGGATTTAAAACTCTGACACCAGGTCACTAACCACACGAAAACAAGAAGAAGAAGAATTACTTACGCTCATCTGCTTAACCGGTGAAGGGCACGGACTGGCACTATTAGAAGACAAGCTCTTATCGGGCTCATCAGGCAGTTCCACGCTGCTCATGCGACCGACGCGCGCAGTCAGCATCCTTCGGCTGTGCACCGGCGACGATGGTGCTGTACATCGTCAAATACTGATATAGTTTACGTATACACAGCTTGGCTTGCTAGCACACCAAAGGACGTTGACGTTAGCCAACTGTGAATCGAGATTTTAAAATATCTTTTGATTACTTTTGTTATATTTTTCGTCCACTTTATTATCTTAATCATCCCTAGATTAGGTTGTTATATATAAAAGCGTAATTGGCTGTTCATAAGGTTTAATTATTCAAGCCTTTGACTAAGGAAAAAGTTTTATGTCGGCATCGCGACGAGTCAGACCCGACCTAATTTACCAATTTAAATATAATCATTTTTCACAGTTGGCCAATGCCTTTCACAAATAGCGTTAGTGTCAGCGAATCCCGTTGAACTAAGGACATCCATTTATAACTGGGACCTATTTTCTTATCGATTCCTTCGCATTTTAATAGAATTCCCGTCACTTTCTAACGTTTCGTATTCAAAAGGGTTTTTCGGTCCATTTCACGCATGAATCTTTAGTTATAAAGGATAGCCTTTGTAAAATTATATTGTCTTCGAATTGAAATCGTGTTAGACAATTTGCATTGCGTACGACAACATTATAACAAGAATAATCTTCAGTGGTGATCACTTGCCTTGCGGTAGCTGGTTACTTAATATTAATTAAAAATATAAGAGTTACTCATAGATAGGTAGATACACATGTTAACGTGCAGAGTTCGTCACAATGTTACAAGGGTCATAAATACTCAAGTGACTTATTAGATTAAGGCTACTTATCTATTAAATAACGCTGAAAAACAATGTTGTATCAGTAAATAGATAAGACTACTAATGAATATGTGATCTTTATACAGGGTATTATGTTATCTTTGACAACAATAGGTACCAATCGCTTGTTATTGGATACTTCATAAAAGCTCTATTATTTTACTTTTTTGAGCATTTTTCGCTTTACTGTTACAGACATTGTCTAACATAGCAACAATTTTAAATAAAATAATAACGTACATGAACGTGTATAACTATGAATTGAGTAGTTATTTATTCTATTAAAGCCATGCCTCATGCAAGCTGCTCTGCAGTTACCTAGAAAAAATAAAAACAAAATCATAAATGGCATGCTATAGACATTACTTACGTTTTTATTGTGGAAGAAATCTAATAGTTTGACAGTGAGTGTACAGAATTTTAATGACAAATTGATTTAATTTGAGGTGATTTTTCCTGACAATAGGCGAATAAATTATCGATTATGAAAATCGTTTTTTAAAAGCCAATATTACTTGAGAATTCTGTTCACATCGTAGCAGGTTAACAGAAAGAAGTACGACGCGAGAAATCCACAGGCAGCAGTTCTTTTTTCGATTCAGAACGACGTCGAATACTGCAAGATTGTCTAGACAGAATAAATAACCAGGGGGTACCAACGTACTAACACACACAAGCTAAGCCGGAGGGATAGACATTGGAGGTGAACATTGCTTGTGCTTACAACACAGCTTGACATCAAGTACCTACCGGAGTCCAAAGAACCAAAAAAACAGCCAAATTATGGACCTCTTTCGTCGTTGAGGTTGTATAGCGACTACGCAGGCATGGCGTCAAAGCAAAGCTCTTTGCGCAGTGGAGGCGTCCAAATATAATCTAACCATCTGTCCCTATTGTTAGACATAATCATCTGGATTTCTATCTCCAGCTCGTTAAAATTGTGTGGAGCCATGATCACACGGCAAGTGCAGAAACAACTCACTCCTCGTTATGTTTGGAGACACAGATTTATCCACTAGGGACAGTTGATAGAGGTGAAGTGGACGACTCCTGAAAAGCGATAAATAGAAGCAAAGGTTATTTGGACCCAGGCGTGTGTATTACTGTCAGGTCGTACATAGCACGCGGCTGCTCTGTGCGGTCTGGTCGCGCGCAGGTCGCCGCCTCAGCTCGCCACACTCCGGCGAATCCAGGGACAAACTCTTCATCCTAAGGTTCAACTTTTGTCGTCTCGGAGAATGCGGCGCTATAAAATTGATGCAGTATGAGCTTACAGCCTAGTACTCACCCACACTATTTGTTATGATTTCAGTTTTGAACAATGATGTGTTCAATTGTATGTAGGTTCTGTTCATGAATTTCGTAATGAAAGGACAAAAGGGTTTCAATTACTTGTAAGTATGATATTGTATGTAAGTTTAGCTTAATTAGTGAAACGATAACAAACTTTATTTTGTGGGGCAAGTATTCAAGTTTACTGAACTTTAATGACTTTATACAGTATGTTGATATTACTAAGACTGTCTTATTCACAATCTTCAACTTTAAACTTCATGCACTTGTGAATCACTCTCCGGCTTTAGATGGCAAGGTTGCAAGTTAAACAAAGAAACTTGGTGGAGACTGCGAATAAGGTCTTAGTTATATGTATTTTAACAATCAGAACGAGAATGCAGGCAAACTATAGTAATTTAAAATAAAACCAATCTAAGAATTCAATGTGCGTAAGCAGTGCGAATAAAAGTAAAGTTAGAATAAGAGAAGAATAGAGATGCAAAAAGTAAGACGATAGTAAAAAACCTATCAGCTACAAACAGTAGTAAGTAGAGACTACTATAATAATAGTGAAAGCTACTCTTTGGTTGTGACGCTTCAACTTGAGTGACAACTAGTGGCTCATTAATCTAGTATCAGATACAGCTTGTCATCAGCAGAAATGTGGCATCATGAATGAGGTTTGTTGTCAAAATGCTCATCGATGCAACGTATATCGTAACCAACAACGTGGAAGTAATCTACGGGGATTCGCTTATATACGATGTCAATATCGGTACCAGGTAAGGGACTGGTGCGGTCTGCTTGCCTCAACATTTGGGCACTCTTGGAGTTCTTCATTGAACCTGTGTGGACAAGTAAACAGGAGCCAGTCTATAATTATTTCAATACTATTTCTACTTATTCCTTTTGCGGGTGATGCCCTGCGCTAATCTAAAATCTAGCGCTGGGTAAATCCTAAAGAAAGCGAAATCAAACGAAACCTCAGTCAATTAGCGGTTAGGTGGGGTCAGTACAGAGTTGCGTGTCCTGTGATGTTTGCTCGGCGTGTTAGTTACGGGTTTACGTGAGCTTGATACATCGTGAAACGATAGAAGTGGAGTTTGAATCATGAAAGGCAAGTGACAGGTCGTGAGTGCAGTAAGAGAAGAGAGGCTTCGTGTCAAGTGTGTAGGTACTGCCGAAGTTAAAATGCATGCAAACATCGGCACGCCGCCTTAAGCCATGCACCACTTACATCAAAACGCACTCGCAGATAATGTACAGACGACTCCGAATCAAGAGTAAAAGAGAGTGCTCGAGGGTAATCAGAGAAAAGGAAGCTTATTTTTGACGTTTATTGTAACAGTAACAATATAATTATATATATCACAGTACGCGGGGCGCTTCGGGGTAGTTATAACAAAGACATCCGAGAAGCGGTTATAGAGGACATGCCAAACTGCCGCGCTGAGTCAGTGCTCTTGCCTACGAGGCGATATGATCATTGTCTCGATCCCTTGGGGTTGCTATGTCGCGAATCATTTCTTGCGGACGCTCGCTGTGGACTTGAGAATCGAAGGCGGTGGATCGCCGTTCTCGTTAACTAAACATAGGGGCTGTCCGAAAGGGCGCGTGGTCGTCACCTCCGTCTCTGTAAAGATAACGCGCGGACAAAACAAAATAAATAAAAGCAACAAATAACATAAATAATACAGTAACATAAATAAAAACAAAATTGTAGGAAAACAAAGGGAAATGGTTAGGTCGAGTATGTCATTGGGCCAAGTTCGTCAATAAAATATTGCCTGTTCAGGAAAGGTAGATGAACCCTGCAGGGACGGGATAAAGCATCTAAGGTGCTTGCCGAGCTTCGACTATTGTTTAGTCCTATTTCTAATCTAACACTGCAATCGCGAAATAATAAAAACAGAACATAAAATACTGAACACACAACGTAAACGTAAACGTGGCACCGTAACCCAGGAGACGGGACAAACAAAGCTGTGAGACTGAGAGAGCGTTGCGCTACGGCGGCCGTGGGCGCGTACTTTCTGGCAGGGAAATGGACCGGTGCTGCGGCGAGCCGCGGCGCGACCGCGAGCCCCACATGGACAAACTCTTGACGCCGGCGAACAGCTTCCGCCGCACCCCGCCGTCGGGCCGCGTCGCCCCGCCTACCGACAAGCAGCGTCAGTACCGACCGCACCCCGCCCCCGCCCTGCGCCCGCGACTATACAATGCGTGCAAAAAACAACTCGACACTACTGAAAACGAGTGAATTTGAGTGAAGCTGCCGGTCGGCCGCCGCGCGTCGTGGCGCGACGCGAACGGCCGTCGGCCTACGGCGCGACTCGAGCGGAGAAGCGAGCGAGCTCGGGTGCGGCGCCAGACCTGAGCTAGAGGAGACGGGCTGCGGCGCCACGGCCAGGCCGGCGGAGGGCCGCGCTGGCGAGCGCGCGGGCGGCGTCTCCTCCGGGGCCGACACACGCACTACCGGGCCCCCGCGCGCTTCCCCGCCGCCGCCCGGCTTCCCAATTTCGTTGGCCCGCTTCAGAACTTGGTAGGTCTGATCCACTTCCTCCTCTGAGCATCGAGCGAAATGCGATTAGATTCAGGTCTTTGATACGACGATAGTTTAGTGATACTCGAACTGTTATTGTGTGCGAGGTGGCGTATCATGTCTGGAACTCGCTTGTTAGTAGGTTAACCGTTTATGTACAGTATTTGTAGTTGGGCAGAGGATCGTTGAGTGTTGTTAGTCATATCGAACGCTCGGCTTCGGGAGGGTGCACAGGGGTCACTCCTGTCTGATACCGTACCCGAGTCACAGTTGCTATCGAAATCACCATCGAATTCGACTCCCTTGAACGAGATCTTGGTGAGTCTCTGTCCCGGCAGCCACCCGTCCTGCACCCCTGGACAACGTGAGGTTAGCTTCCGACTGTGTTTATAGCTTTACGTGAATATGATCGTTGTGTGTTTTTGCAAGCTCGATGAGGCTGTGTATTATGTTCTCACTTTCAAAGTGTTAAGTCATTCATCTATCTATTCATAACATTGTGTTAAAATCAACATTTCCAACAGTACATCATTGCAATATTGTTGAGTTTGAGAATTTGTCAACTATCCCAATTAAAGTTGAATGAGAATCAAAATGTCAATATCAAAACACCTCAACTTACCATAACTTCTGACAGCATGGTCTATTAAGTAAGGAGTACATGTTACAAGTATCAAAAGTTCTATAACTCTTATTACGTTAAATATTTTGTTGATTGTATGACAGTATTTAAGTTGACATCACTTATAATTTCAATAAATGGTATGATTGATTAGTAAGCAGTTCAATATTAATTTCGTTGAATTCATCTTGGCTTTAACAAAAAATTTACTATGTGGCATAACTAATTATTTTAAATTAAAATAGAAGCTTTAATAGGTGCTTACTTTCATCGTCGAAGGCTGTTTCTAGTACTCTGTGGGACTCTATCTCGGAGGTGCTCTTCTGCCTGCGTAGGAGTCGAGACTTGGTTTGACACCTGCCGACCTGGGGCATGCAGTCGGTGTGCACATTCAGCTTGCATAGTCGACAACGCAATCCTTGGCGTGTATGTCCTGTACAAACAAAAAAAAAACAAAATGTTAGAATGACAAATACACCTATTTTCAATAAAAACAGAAAGTTTCAGGAAGAAAAATTCGAACTTCTCTGTAGGTATGTGAACTCATCATGGATCTTATTTTCTAACAACACATGAATGTTTCGTTTGAGAAGAGATTGATAATGTGTTAAATTATAATTATTTTCTAAATCTGACATTTTGTATTCTGATTTTGTTGTTAAAAGCTGCACTTAATATCTACCTATTTAGAACGCAACTGAAACAATTGCAATGACAAAATCAAAGCTTTGCCAGACTTTCCACATTGTTCGTGTACTACGACCATAATTCCCAAATTCCCAAGCTGTACTTTTCGAATAATTTATAAAGTAAACATTTTGCGAGCGAAGAAAAGTAAGTGATGGATGGCAAGCACGCCCTCTCTATGAGGTACGAACAAAGTTTAAACACGAACTGATTGTCAGCTCCTCTATTATTGCACATCAATCAAATTATATAGGTTAGTTAAACTCATCTATACTCCATTTGAAATAAGATTAGACATTTAAACAAACCTTTTTACAGTCTGTTCAACCGATTTTGACTTCTATTCCGTAGGCATAAGGATGGCATTAAAAGCAAAAAAGTGGTTACAATACCAACTGTTTACTGCAGCTGCCATTTGTCATGCCACCATCGCAATATAAGTCAAAATCGGTTGAACGGACTGTTAAACAGGTTTAGTTAAATGTCTAATCTTATTTCAAATGGAGTATAAATATGTAGTAGTGATCCAAAAAATGCGTAAACGGAACGATATAAGTTTAGGATTTTAATGAAACCCGAAAGTCTGACAACCAGTCTTACCAAGGGGTAGGTATTGTATAACTGGGTTGTGGAGGTCAGAAACGCAGTCACTCTATATAAAATACTGGTATTCAGCTACATTCGGTTAGACTGGAAGCTGACCCCAATATAGTTGCAGATGATGACCTCGATACAAGTATTCAGGCTTCAAACATATTTTGTAGTCTATTGTATTTTAATAAACAAACTTAAAAACCAACTTTATAACAAGTTCCAGAAGTACAAGCTAGAAGTGGAGCGTAAATATTATTTCAACCTAAAACCATTCAGACTTTTATATAAGACACTGAAATTACTTTGACCCAAAACACAAAACCTCTGTAATTAGGTAACAGAGATTAATATTTCTTACACCAAATATGTTTACGATATCAATCAAACGCCGTGTTTCCTGGAATTCTTATAAAAGTTGGTGCCTTTTACAAGAAATTCGTAGCACGCACGGTCTTTTTAATCTTAGTTACTCCTGATTTTCCACCCCTGATTACCTAGCTAAATCGTAAACAACACGCTAATATATTCTATATAGATGTACCTAACTAGGACTAGTTAACGTGGGTTGATCGCTAACCTCTTAATAAAATATGTAATAAGGTTATTATATAACATGTTAGATAACACCCAAGTACTTAATAAGAGTATTAAAATAACCATCTAACAGACAAAAATAATTTGTTGTCATGAGAACGGCGATAATATATGGCCAGTTGACATGAAACGTGCCTGTTACTGTCCTGCGGGGCAAAACTCTCTTCTCATGTAGAAAAGCTACAAGTATGGATCAATCATGCTTGCCGACTTTCGAAGTTGGTCCGCAAAACTTCGGGCCACCACGACATATTAAACATAAAGTAAACAAATATTGCGTGGATTGTTTGGTTTTCCAGCATGTCTGTGCCCTATGGCATAAGCATACATTCATAGTTTGTTTGACTTGCCCGTACTTAGGCTGTGGTGCCTTCTAAATATATTTTATCGGGTGAAACAGATTAACACATTGATAGTATAACATCATCTCTGATATTTGAATAAGCCTGTCATATAGGAACTACGAAATTACTAAAGATTAATTTATTAATTTAATTACGATGTAAAACTAAATATAGAAAAGTTTAAAGAAAGAAACCCCACGCGAAAATGCAATCAGCGTCAATCAGTTCCAACTTACAGTCACATTCTTGTAGGTACATTTCTAATTGAGTCATGGGAAAGCAGTTATAGTTTTGCTGAAACTGCTTACTCATACTGATTCAATATTCAATGTCATCAGACTGAAAATTGAAGCAATTTATTTTGCAATCATAGACTCGCAAAGCACGGTAATAAAGTTAAAACAATGTCAAATCTGACACATTCTATAAAGGCCTACTCAAGGGCACCGCACGCCGAAAATAATATTGATTATTCAATGATAATATTCACGTTGTTGTCTTTTTGTCATTGTTATTTCTAAACGTCTTGAGATATTGCTAGTGTACCAACATATTTCGCAAATACATAATATAGATCGAAGACTGTGATAATTTAATACGAAAGTGACATATGCCCATAGACTTTGAAGGGATTGCCCTTGATCAATATGATGTCGATTTTGACTTGACATTAAGTATTCCAAATTCCATGTGGGCAGATACTGGATTCAAAAACTTCTCTGAGAATCTCAATGGACATCAAACACCACTGGGGACCCACACTGTATTCCAGACTGAGTAGGTATCTCTTCAGCTGTCAAGGCTCGAGAAATTAAGGATGATTGCGTGGATACTGCCTCGGACTATTTATGACGGTCTTAGAAGCTTGCTTTCACATGAAAAAAGCTTAATATCAATAAACATTGTTATTACCCTTCGTGCAAAGCACTGCGCGAGACTAAACGTGTTAGAAACACTTGTATAAGATACCTTTTCCAATTTCAGAAACACCTGTCTGGCAAACAAAGTGAGTTCCTAGATAGTAAAACCTTTATTCAGATTTAACGATATTGTGGCAGATAATAACTGTAAACTTGAAGAACGTATTTTTGTCTTATCTGTCAGTAACAAACAGAGCTTTTGGGAATATTCTAAGGAATGGATAGATATATATTCCAATTATAGTGGCTGTTTAAGTGGCAGTTTTTTCATCATTAGAGTGTGATGTTAGTAATAGGTCTAATATTTAAAAACAGGTTTTTTTAAATATTCCTGTAGAGTATTACTAAGAGTAAGAGTTAGAAGTTGATAAATAGTTAAAAGCAGAGTAAATTGTTAATGATTTTACGTAACTGTTTTAAGGCAAGGCCTTTTCATTTAATTTTCCTCTATAAAAGCTACGTTGATAACAAGAATCACGTGTACCTACAAACTAATGACTTTGCATTCTCGTAATTGGGTTCACATTCACTATAGTTTGCCGACTCAATTTATAAATCCAATATAAAACCATTTGCAATATGGCACTGGTCTCATAGGCTTGTACAGTGACTACTATCATTAGGCTATATAGCTAGTGGAAAAAAAAACAATGTAGTGATAAGGCGTGTCGTTCTTGCTACCCCAGGGAATACATACAACCATTTACTGTCCACATCACCTGGTTTTAATTAGTGGGATTGCTTTAGCATTTTATAACACAAAATTTGTATAATAAAATAATTTCCAGCCCTATTTGTTAATGAACGAGCCAGAAATGTAATTGAGGTTTATTCGAGATGCCAAAGGGAATGGTGTTGGAATATAATTCTTAACACGAATAAATAAGAATGTTCGTTATAATATTTTACTTCTTACCTCTAAGCACTTGTGAGCAGACATCGCAAGGTGTGATTTTCTTGTACGTGTATTCTTGAAAGTTATGTGCCTCGGAATCTCCGCCGGCGCGCATTGCGTCTCTAGCCGCTCCATTCCTCCTACAAAACAGTCCACATTTACACACTAATGTTCGAAGCTTATTGTTGTACATTTGAGAAGTCGGCTAAAGATTCAGTCTCAAAAACAAACACAGATTTTAGCTTTTCTACATGCTTACTGTTTCTAATAGATCAGTAGATAGTCTAAGAGAATTTATTTTTATTTTTGTGACGTGATGTCACTGATATTCTAGCAAAGTACTGAACAATGATATTTAATTTGGTATGAAGGCTCTGTCACATTATAATATTTGTACGTCATGGATATCGACCGATGACGTCCAAGGTCAAGGGGAGACAGTTCGTGGATCAGTCTGCGAGGTGGTTGGTAATCAGTCCCCTGCGGACACCGGCGTTGTACCGAACTACATGCCCGTACCAAATGAACTGTTAGGTAATGGCCTCCCTTCTCCTTGAGGTTTATTCCAAACACGAACTGCCTCCAACACAAATTACATTATCAATTGAATCAATTAATATTGAATCAGACTGGAAACGAAGCAAGCACACAGATTTTTTTGGATTGCGAACTGATTTCAAAGCCGAAAGGATTGAGTACAACTTACAACTGAAGGATTCCAAGCGCATTACTTGGCAGAAGTGTGTATTGTATATTATCTAAAAGCTGGTGAAAAGTTATCGCTAACATAAATATTGTGTGTGAGTGTAGGTACACAAGCATAAATAATATAAACATGCTGTACGGGATTGTTTCTACGTGTCAAAGAATGAGCGGTATAGTTCCAATATCTGGGTAAAATGAAACATTTACAAACTTAGGCTCACACCTACGGGGCACAGTTACCTCATTGCCATAACCGTCGACACCGCGTGGTACATTTGATTTTTTCTTTATCGATGCAAAAAGAGAGAAACACCAAGATGAACATAACACGAAATAAACGTGATCAAATACAATTAGTGCAGAAACCTGTGAGATAGCGATGCGTTTGATAACAAACAAATGTATTTTACAAAGGTTTCTGAGGTTTATTATCTTTCGATGAGTATTAACATCATCACAGATTACAGTTAGAAAGTGTAAGTAATTCAATCTTATTAAACATAATAATTACTTAACTTTACTAGATGCAATAGTTTAATGTTTGTTTAGATGAAATTAAATGACTTACACTCACCGCATTGGCTGTCGCTAGACACGAGGCATGATCAATTATTGAAAATCGGCTTCAAAATGGATGTGAAACAAATAACAAAATATAAACAGACATTATTAATCTAATGGTGTAATGAGAATACATCGAGCATAAGCATCGAGAACAATGATTGGCGCCTAGACTTTAAACGCAGCGTGATGGAGCTTAGTAAATTATTTTCATATTGTGAAAATGTTTCAGCAATTTACAGCAAGTGAACAAATACTGAACTAAATTATAACGATGTCGTGCCTGCTCTGTCCACAATATAAATTCAAATTCGTGAACACGAAAATTGAAGTGAGAAAATAAGAATCATATTCGGTGAAGTGGCACTCCTTATGTATTGTGTCAACAGCCTAGTTCGTAGTTCTGTGACTATTGTGTGCATCTCGTTATCTTGAGTTCCATTATTTGTAAAGAGCGCTCGAAATATCACCAGCAGCGGAATTTCTTACAGTTTCTGAGAAACTCAACCTACACCCTCGTTAAAGATTCAGTGTTACGCTTGAATTATCTTGTTTATTTACAGTTTTACTAGATATCTGTTAAGTTATTGTTATAAAATCCAGTTATTTAATGCTGTTTATCTACTTAATTTAATTCATATTTAGCTTCCATTTTTCACTATTTAGATGAAGCTGAAATAACTAATGGTCTGGCAGTCATTAATGTTTTACTGTAGAATAACTGAAAGTTTTCCACATTCTTGAACGGAAAATAATAAACTTTTGTATTTTCAAACGTTCCCAACTAAAAACATTAATTAACTAAGTTGACAGCTTCAACATCATGTGGGTTTTCCGTTGTAGCTAGAGCTGTGTAACAGTTTTTCATAGCTCTTTCAAATAATAAAAATAATTAACTTTGTTAAGCACATTTAGAAGCCTTACATTGTAAAAGCGGATACTTGCGTTAGTAATCTTGTTTGCAATGAGACATAGGTAAGGCTCTTACACAATGCGTGTGATCAATAATTGTAATCTGATTTCTATAACTAACGTGACACTGGAGCGACTGAGTATTTCCTAGATTTTCCAACTGAAAGTTTGTGAACCCGTATGAAGTGATTGCCTTGGCTTGCAGATTTAAATCTAGCTGTTTCAATTTCGGCGTAAATGACACAGCATAATAAAAATGAAAAAAAAAAAATTGAACTTTCCCTAGCGAGTTTACAAAAGAAGAACGTGAATATTGTGCTTACTAACCGTTGTAAAGTTAGGTTCGTTAAGTCCTAAGTAGCCCGACTTTTGTGTTTACCGCGAAGTCTTAAGGCCTTTAAGAAATGAAGTTTATAGAGTAAAAGTCTATACAACGAACTTATGAAGAATTTCCCTTTTAAACCGAATGACTTCAATGTTGCTTCTTTAGTTTAATTTCGGGAAATAATTTAAACCTTTCTCCCTCTAATTCTGTTAAAATTATCTTTTAAGATTAATTTTACTGTACTTAGTTATTATTTTCATTATCACTTCCTTCATAAATTAAAGCTAATAAAGGTATAATTAAGATAGACTTGGAACACGTGTGTGTAAGCCATTACGAACTGTTATTTCCTGGCCTCGGTTATTGCTCGCTGGCATAATTTCCTCTCACAGTCTTGGCAGGATTGTAAAGTGCTTTCTATTACTTACATTTTGAAACAAAGATTTAAAACCGACAAAAGAAGGAGGTTCTCATTTCGAAACTATTTCCTTTTCTTTTGTAGAGTTAAGAGACTCATTACAACAAATTCAAAGCAAAAATGTAATTAAGGCCACGTACTACAAATAACCTACTATGTATTCAACACCACACCATCTTAATTCAGTTTCAGCATCCATTTTGATAATACATACAGCAAAATTGTAACCTGTGATGTTAATTGAAATCCCATGCTTTTATTAATGAACTTTTGTGTTTAATTAATCAATGTTTTTTAAAATAAAGTTGATAAATCTTTGTCTTACTTGTCTGGGGGTGCTGCGTGGGGTGGGGGGGCGCTGGGGGGCTTCAGGCTTCTGAAAGCCTTTAGCCACTTATTCTTCATGCTTCCAGCTGATGATGATGATAGCTTTCGGTCAACTGCTGCCGATCCGCTGTCTGCTTTTGCCGCGAACAACTCTCTCTGTTTGCAAAGAAAATATTTCATGTTATGGAAAGGTAAGACTAAAACAACGAACATTTTAAAATTTGATACTGTAACATTAGCTCCAGTATAACATAGGTATCATTTACCGAAGAAGGTAAGAAGAAATAATATTGTAAATGATTCCACAGGCGAGTTAATGGAATAAAATATTATGTCATTGGTTTTACCTAATAATGTTTACCTAGTTCCATTATACAACCCTGTCAAGCCTCACGCGGCGCTAAGTGCCTTTTCCAGGTGATCTTTCAATAAGAAAGACTTGCCTTATGTAATAATTTCTCTCGGCGAAGGTGAAATATATTATCTAGAAGACCTTCAAGGAAAACGATAAGAAATGTGTTGGAATTGTTTGTTTTGTTTTAGAAATTATAACATCCACAAGTATTTACTTAAAACGAAATCTTTCCGGGCTAAAAGATAGATTATTTTAGCCCGTAATATCCTACTGGGCAAAGTGGGACGCACTTTTCCACACACGTCTGTCTTCTGCCATATTAAAAACAAAATATTATCTACACTAATCTATACTAATATTACAAAGAGGAAAGATTTGTATTTTTGTGTATAACAAATAAACTTAAAAACTACTGGACCGATTTGAAAATTCTTCCAGCAATCGATAGTTACATTATCAGCGAGTAACATAGGCTATATTTTATCCCCGTACTCCCACGGGAAGGGGAACTACGTGGGCGAAACCGCGTGACGTCCGCTAGTAATATTATAAAGAGAAAAGATTGGTATTTTTATTTGTAATGAATAAACTCAAAAACTACAGGACTGATTTAAAAAATTCTTTCACCAGTAGAATCCTATATTATTAGTGAGTAACAAAGGCTATAATTTATAAAAATATCACGAGAACGAAGCCGCTGGCGGAACCTAGAGTTGATTATAAAATAGATACTTCCATCAAACTGTCTATAGAACCTACTCTATTGGTTCGTTGCAGTGTTGATTGACATTATTGATTGACCAGGCTTGCCCATGAGAATGGAATTCAGGAACATACAAGATGAACATAGCTAGATACAGGTCAGTGTGGTCTTCGGTCGAGAGAGAATATTCTCAGCAGATACTTAGTAGGTACTTGGGCTTTCTACAATGAGAAAGAACTCTTGAAATTCCTTTGATTTTAGAATTCGTTGTTTTTGTATGAACAACTTCAAATAACTTTAAATTTCCTACAAATGATTGTAGGTTTAAAGTTATTTGAAGTTGTTTGTGTTTTGTTTATTTGTAATGAAAGTAAACATATATTTTGCCAAAAGGAGAAACAAAGTAGTAGCTTTAATGCCATTTATTATCTTGATGTATTGCTGTACACATGGCAGGATTTAGCTAGTGTAAGCCAACAATGCTTGCCAACAATTTTTCCGCTATTCTACTGGTGAATATCGTTATTTATCGAATTCTTTGTACACATACGGTTTTGTTCCATTTTTATACGAAGGTATTTATGGTTTCCTTGAAAACTGTTATATTGATATACCAATCCCTGCTGAAGATAGATAGATAGAATATTCTTTCAGCAGGTATTCTAAGTAATGATTTCATGAACCTTATAGGACAGTCAAGATGAGTTTAAATTCAACACAAATAAATGGTTTGTACGATAGATACGTGACTTGGTGGACCACGTTATTTATGCGAATAAAACATACATATATCGCGATATCGCTAATATTATTATAACAAACAGTCATAGTGTCACCGAACCCCATCGAGTTTGGTGACACAGACTGTTTGTTTTACCTAATTAAGAGGAACTCATGCATTATGATTTATTTTTAAAAAGCTTAGTTGATAAGCTTATTTCAAGAGACTCCCCTGAAATCTCAGCCGGAAAATTCCTCGATCCTACTAAATATCATTCAAAGAGAAATTGTCAAGGACCTCTTCGATACGACGACATTTACAATATGGAGGTTCGGGTGTCTCTGTCTTTCGAAGTCTGTTTAATATCTTCAAAGTCACTACTACTACGCGACACATACTACGCGGACACAGTTGGCTTTTCAGACTTATAACTTTATTAAAAGCATAAGAACAATTAAATAAATCTTACAGTAAGAAGCATAATAAATTAATACTATCTAAATATATTTGAAGTAACTGAAGCATTGGCAAATCCTTCTAACCTAATTTGCAAAATATTGTATGAGTTTCTTAACTAGACTAGCATATTAAGCCTTAGTGCCTACAGTAATAGTAAAAGCCTTTTCCATTTTAATAAACAGGTTCACCTACTTTCGATCAATCATCGAATGATAGGGAGCAGAAAATTTAGCTTTGTAAACTAATGTATTCATGCTCCGTAGACCAATTTGCAAAAAGAGTCACGCAAAATATTACCCACTTTGTTTTCCCTTCTACCTATTTTTTTATGTACTACAGTTATTATTTCTCAAAGATTCAATCGAATAAAAGCGTTTGGTCGTCATGCGAGCGAGATATATTGTGGTAGTTATGTAAGTATGTTTCTACACGTGTTAATGTAATCGATAAATAGCTTGTTGAATATCTTAGGGCTGCGTCTAAGAAATCTCAGTATTGGCCGTTTATGGCAAAATTTAAGAGCGTTTATTCTGAAAGTTGGCAACGTCGGAAATAGGTGCCAAATATTTCGCTGTTTTAATTAATTTGGCAATATTAGCTATATATTTTGTAAACTATTTGCTACGTTGCCAATTTCTTTTATCTGTTGCTAATGCTGAAACACTTATTTTGCTCCGTTAGATTACTTTGTTGCCAGTGGGGATTTTAATGATTTTAATACCCGATATCTGTGAACCGTTTTAGGCTTAGGCTGGATAAAAATCCGATTAGATTTTTTTATATACATCTAAGTTTTCATATATATAAACCATCCATCGGATTCCATAGAAACATAGGTACAGATAGTGCCATCCACGAAGACGTGCCTCACTCTTCTTCCTAATCGCTTAAATATAAGTGTGCAATAAACGACTGGTGTTTTAGTTTAGTCGTGTTTACTAATTACCCACTCATAGGTATAAGTGTGTATCGATAGTACTAAAACACTAGCGGAATGTTGCATTCTTGTACTGTAAACGTTTAGATGGCACTATCTTTTTTTTTTTGTGAGGGAAATTATCATAACTTCTCCCGCTCTGGGCGGAGCGGGAGGGCGGGCGTGTCAGACTCTTACTGACTAAAACCCACCCGTGTTCCTTCGGTTGCCCTGTTGCCGGGGGCCACGAACTCCCTTTCGGTTTTCTTCGCAACCCCGGCAGGCATCGGCCTTAGCGGACCCCGTCGAAGATGGCACTATCTGTACCCTACTAATCTTGTTAATAGTTACTTGTACAGATTGGCTTCTTTATGTAGAACTAAGACTTTACTGGGAATGAAAGCTTACATTAGGGACAATATTAAATTAGGTAGGTACCATCTAGGATTATTTTAAATTATTTAATTAATGTAATTTCAATGTTAATTGCTAACATACCTAATTCATTATGATTATCAGCTCGAACTACTGCATATCTACCTATTTAGTAAACACTATATGTAACTGCAGTAATGGATTTATTGTGTTGTACTTATTTACTTACTGGATTTTTGCCCGGTTGATGGCAATGTGCTCGTCCCCTATTACATGGGACTTAAACATAACTGGCGAAATGTGGGTGTACCTGCTACAGGGACCTTCGGGGAAACAAGGCGTGATGTTATGTTATGTTATTTACTTACATGGAAGTTGTTACTAGATATAATTATGATACTAGAACAATACGTTGAACATTTTCCTATATTTACAAAGTTTGTCATCATTCTCCTGCTCTCATTCCAATTTATTTGAAGTTGGCGCAATATGTCTTATCTTTTTATAAAAGGAGAAACTGACTGACTGACTGATATATCAACGCAGAGCCGAAACTGGGACTAGGAACGTGAAATTGTGCACATAGCATTTGTTTAAGTATAATGTAGGGGAGCACTAAGAAGGGGTTTTTGAAAATTCGACCTTTATGGGGGTGAAAAGGGAGGATTTCGTTTGTATGAAAAATCTTATTACTTGAGTTAATAGACTTGAATCTTCGCACCAATACAGCGGGTCTAAAACGACCACATTAGCAATTCCTCTAAAAGCAATTCATTTTCTGAATTCCCAGCAATTCCTCTATGGTGACACAAATATTTTAGCTGAATCATATTCAATTAAATTCATATCAGAATCATATTTGGTGTAAATATTGCCGCATTAAAAATTAAGACCGTAATTTTACCGGATTATTTTTCTTTACAGTTTTTATTAATCAAATGAGATATTAATTTTTTATTTATACAGTTTAAATGTTATTTCATTATTATTACAAAACTGTCAAACGGATGAATTGCGTAATATGAATTGAACGCAGATAATATTATGAATTGTCAGTTTGTGACAGTTTGTGTGATTCATAATATTATCATATTATGATTCTGCCAAAGCGGCCGTTTTAGGCCCCCTGATCTAAGTAAATCATAAAGATAGCTTTATAAATTACTTATAGCTTTCACGTGGGCAAAGCCGCTGGAGCAAGCTAGTTCTTTCGTACTTCTCTATTAGTCATCCCCTCGGTAGTCAGTAGTCACCCCCTGTCTAGCCATATCATCTTAAACACAATCCATCCATCGTTTTTTGGTCTTCTCCTACTTTTATAGCCCTCCACATTCATAATCCAAATATTTTCTTGGAATATAAAATCGTACAGTCAACCACATATCAGTGAAAATCATTTGAGATTGACTCAAGCGTCTTCATTTCGTAGTCGTAAGGGCGATTTTCGTAGGGGTTACCACTGATGTGCGGTTGGCTGTACGTGTTCATCGAAAGGTCGAGAGCAAGGTTCTTGACATCGGAACTGGCAGACATAATACATATAGCGAGGGATTTCATAAGTGTTTCGTTTACCTAATGTTGGTAGGGCGCTAAGAAAATACAGCCAACCGGTATTCAAAAGATTTTTCTTTTCTTTTATTTCGAAACGCTTTTTGTAGCTTTCACGTGCCAGGGAATTCTTTTGTATGAAAAGTAGAGGGAGGGAAATTTTTCCTTAGGTAGGTACCTTTAATATTACAGATGTAAATGTATGAATAAGATTCACGAGGTAACAATTTACAAATATGTTTTTAATATAATGGATTTATTCATAATTCAGCTGTAAAACACTATTTAATTGACAAATAATCTATGATATATAATAATCTATAATTGAAAATAATATTTTAATAAATAACATAACATCATGCCTGTATTGCGCGAAGGGTTTTGAAGAGTAAATCCGCAAAAATAATATCATAATCAAAACATAAACATTTTAATATAAATCTAATTAAAACATCATTGGCTCATATGGTAGCCAATGATGTTACTTATAATGAGAATAAACAATATCTTCTATCCTATAACTATTAAATCAGCTTTGTGTATTTGTAATCACGTTCTCGAAAACGGCTTTAACGATTTCGATGAAAGTTGCTCTAAAGGGGTTTACGGGGGTGAACAATCAAAACACGGGTAGAATCGAAATAGAATATGATGACATTCGTATCATGACATGACATCGTCATCCTTATCCACCTAAATAGTTTCATAAGCTTATAACCTGGATTAACACAGGGGATTTACTACTTTTAATCCCGGTAGTACGTTCCCGTGGGATATTTTCCGACATACACGCGGGCAAAAGCTAGTAAATTATAATGTAAAAACGAAGAGGATCAAATTACATTGGAGGGAAGTGTATTGTTCGTCTGGTAAGTGCCTATATACCCACTTATATAAAGTCCCTCGTGGGTAATACATAGTCGTAGGTATATAGGTAATAACTCGAGTGCCATTTAATCAAAAGTCAATGATCGTGTAATGTATCTACCTACTACTTAACTTGACACTTGCAATAGGTTTTTTCGTTGCATAAAAAAATAACTCGAAAGAAACTCATCGGTTTTTCCATTTGTTTCAGCAGTTTTCTATCTTTTTTCGGAAATATTCATCAGCTATAAAGGTACGAAGTTTAAGGCATGCTTATGCATTGAATGCCTGAATATTATAAGCCATGGACCTCACAGTTTTGGAATAGAGGTTTAACCTTAACCGCGCACTATGTGATGCAAATTAAGTCATTTGCATCCCTTTCATTCAAGCCTTTCTCAACTTTTTGCGGAGAAATTTTAAATTTTTCGCTTAAATTTGTCCCTCGGTCCTGAGGACAGGCTAAATTATTTATGTATTAGATCTACGACAGAGGAATAAATTATGTTTCCGTAGCGGAATAGCATAGTTCCTTTCCTGAAATTTGTATTCAGTGAAACCGTAAAATTCTAACGATTTTTCAGAAAAGTGCAGTGCTATGTTAAGATAATGCAACACTGTTGTAATTTGAATTTTAAATGTAATTTTCATAAACAGATTCTAGAGTGACAGGATCAGCAGGGTAGTTGGTATGGGGTAACATTGACAGTAGCAATGGCTTTCATTTTGACAGTTCAACAACATTCATTGCGTTACTTACGTTGTTGAGCAGACAAATTTTTCGAACATATGACGCAATGGATTAGAAATATCCTTCAAAATCATTCAGGGGTGCTGGTACTAAGTACGAACATGACGAGACAAAAGGTTACGTGAAAAAGCCTGAAGGCTGATGAAATGAGGGCCAGCGCAAGCTAGCTAATTCTGAAACTGTAATTATTTAGGATTATTGATTGTAGTATTCTAGCCAATTAATTTGTGTTAGTGAACCTTCAAGGTTGCAACTGTAAGAACCAGGAACATTAATTCATTAAATTCTACAAAAACAAAGGAAATTGAATCGTAAAAACAACTTGTAGGAGTCGTAGAATATTCATACTAACTTGAGTGAACTTCTAAATAATATGATAATTTTGGTAAATACTGTTCCAGATTCCTGGAGGTTGTTTGACGGATTTTATTATCGTCAACGAGTCAATTTAGAGTATGCGGCCTATGTAAAAGCACAGTATAATTAAGTAACAGTACCTATTATGTCTCGGCAGTGACCTTGGAATAATTGCCTACGGCCGCTCGGTAGATAAACCTTCCACGTCCCTGCGTAACTGCCGCGCACTCGAGACTGTTGCGTACTGGTATACACTGAGATTTCGAAGGGCGTAGTTTCGGCCGTTTTCTATGAAGACATAATACTGTTACTTATTTTTACTGTGGTAAAAGTTTCTATCGATTATATTGCGCACAAAACATTAGCCTTTTGACTTTGAAACACTAAAAGTAGCACGTTATTGGTCATGCGATGCGAACACGTTTTCGTGCGTTCACTGCCCGAAAACTATTGCGTGAGCTACTATTTTTAAGATAGTTACCTAGTGATTTTTGTTCAGCAACCGCATTGCTCTACTAATATTAAAGTTTGAGTTTGATTTTCAGACCGAGCAAAGTGCTGTTATTGGATTTTTCGATTGAAAGTCTTAGTAGCAGTCGAAGTTTGGAATAGCGCGCAATAGGACCTAATGGCAATTTTGTGGTTCGCCCATTAGGTAGCTAAGTAGGTACATACATGAGTCTGACTGAACAATATAGGGGTTTATATAAACGTTGCTTAAAGTTAAGTGACGTCAAACGTCAAAAATGTGTGGTTAAACAGCCGCTAATCATTACTTAACTTTAAGCAATGTTTATAAATAAACCCCTTAATGTGTGTGTAATTTACAGTCACTTTGGTAGGTACAACATGTCCCGGAATTAACGCACACCATAATCATAATACATTCACTGAATTTTTACTATTATTTATTAAATTAGTTATACTGATTGTGGTAGAAAAATGTGGTCACATTACAAAATCTACGCACGCACACAGTCGCATACGTTTATGGGTCTAGCGTGTTAGCGTCGTCCAATTCGGTTTGTTTTGACTGTACAGCGGAAGTGTGACTATAATTTACGAAGCTCTAATTATTTTTGGGATAAAAATTACCTACTTATATTAAAGATGACAGAAATTGATTCAGTAAACTATTTTCATAATATGCATTAATTTAGTTACACATTGTATATTTGTATTTTTAATAATTATTGTACCGATTCTTTGTTTATATTCCTAAGTAGGTAGAAGTCCTTCTAGATTTTTAATAGACATCAACAGAAGCACGTTTATGTCTTTGAAAGTTTTAACTGCATCAAGATAGAGAAGAGAATCGTGTCAAGTTCAAATAAAGGCCGGACCATAAAGCGCCTTATCGCGGCGGATGGACGATGACGTGAAGCGCCTTATCTACCATACCCTTTATATCCTCTTTTATTCAAGCCGGCTCCAGAATCTACTCCTTTACCTTGGATTTTTTTAAAGTGGGTGTCTTTTACAGATTGTTTGTTGTTTTTAGGAAGAAAAATCTTAATAGAACCTACTGTGCTCATATCTATTACGAATCCAAAAAGGTTCCAACTAGATAATTTGGTAAGGAAAGCTTACGAAAGTCCGTACTTATCTGGTTGGAACCTGCAATGATTAAAACTACTCAAATAGTGCAACGGAGAACCTGCTTATTGCATTTTTGGAGCAGGTATCTGGTATAACAGCATGCACGTGGCAGGAAGGTAAGGTAGGTTAGTATTTTACTACGTAATAGCTGACCGGCCGTAGGATTTGAAACAAAATAACATTTGATTGAAGATATAAATGCACATAGATAAAGGTGTACCTAAGTAACAAAGGAATCATACCGTGCCCATATCACAGGTTCTAACTCTCGCCAACAGAATGAAAATTGTATTAAGAGCATGAGAAAAAACTCAACTCTACCTAAATAAAAAACAGGACAATCACGCAGAAAGAAGGGTTCCGTAGTTGGGATGAATTTATCCCAAATACAAACTTAATATTGCAGTTGAAAACATGTTTTCCCATTCATTCCAACTGCAAATGTAAGTTTGTACGCACAATATTGAGAGATTTACCATGTTATTTTAGGACCATAGACTTCTTATAGGTTTTCCTGTAATCTATGAGTAAATAACCATTCTCTGACTTTTTTCAAAATTTTAGGCTCAGTAGTTTTGCAGCTATGGGGGAGGCGTGGTCAATTTTCATAAATTTTCTGAAATAACTTTAAATGTACTTAGAAAAAAAAATTGAGATCCTCCCAACATACAAAGCACAGTCTGCAATTTTTTTTAAATTTTCTTGTTTGTCCCCCATAAGTGGGTCCCTTGTGGGGGAAAAATAAGAAAAAAAAATTTACACAGAAATACATAATTATGTATACCAAATTTCAACTTAATCGGTCCATTGGCCAGACAGACAGATAGACACATGACTATGAGTGATCCTATAAGGGTTCCGTTTTTTCCTTTTGAGGTACGGAATCCTAAAACTAATATAAGTAAATACGTTAGTGAAAAATTTAAAGTTTATGACAAGATTATGTTATTATTTCACCTTAATAGCCACGTTGAAAACAGCCTGAAGACTGTTGCAGGCAGGTAGGTAGGTACGAATGAAGTTACTTGAAGTTATATATGGATCTTACCAACCCACATAGCGCATGATCATAAGCAACAGCAATATTAAACGACAATAACAAAATATCAGGAACAATAAAATTCGTAGTTGTATTTGTACCTACCTAAGCCTGTCTCAAGCGATAAATTATCACCTTTCAGAACTGAAACATATTTACCGATACAGCGAGACAGGTACCTACGTAGTATTACGATATGAGGTATGAGGTTTATATTGATATGAGGTAGCGGCTCCTGTGGGGAACTGAAATATCGCTATGCTCATGACAGGATGACACTTCTTTATGGATCCTACGAAATATTTTGGTGAGACAACACGGTTCTTTGGTTTCATTACTTTGCTCTGTTGCATTTACTGAGTAGAATTGATAAACCGCTGAGTTTCACCAATGATGTTTCATACCTATAAACAAAAACTTGCTTTGCCAGACTAATTGTTTAAGAAAATGATTTAAGTACGCAAGTTATCTTGTTTTATGAAAAGCTTTTGGTTGAAGGTCTAAATCATGATGAATATGTAGGACATATTTATGCCCATTTATGACCAAAAGCTTTTCATAAAACAAGACAACTTGCGTACTTAAATCATTTTCTTAAACAATTAATCTGGCAAGGCAAGGCTTTCTCTTTAAGTTTTCACTTTACGACGATTCCGAAGGCATGGCATATATAGGTGGCAGGGACATCGACCCGAAAACTGTTACCATGGATTCAATACATGATTCTGAACCCCTGCGTTGAAATTATTCGTCGGTTATTTTTTTTTAAATCAAGACTGGTGCAATACCTACGCGGTCAAAATGTAAGGAACAGCTGATTAAAAAAAAAATTACGAAAAATTTCAACGCAGGGGGGTTCAGAATCATGTACTGAATCCATGGTAACAGTTTTCGCGTCGATGTCCCCTGCCACCCTGTATAAGAGTCATATGGACCGAGGTGATTGAATAACTGGCCATGCCTCTATAGGTGTGTTATATCTAGAGAAGTGAAGTGTTGCCATAAACAGGTTGATTCTGGAAGCCAACAGGATAAAAAGAGACAACACTATGTGAATGATCACAATATTTACTAGATACTACCATAAACGATCAACTACAATATTTGGCCGTACAGGGCTCTACAAAAGATCATTATTATCTACTATACATTGTAACAACGAATCGATTTTCACGCTTCTCTCTTATGACCTAGGACAAATATGTTTTAATATTCGTATAGCTCATGACCTAAAGAGGTGCCGTAAAGAATTTGAATAAAAAATCTCGACTAATTAAAAAGTTATGCAACAACGCGAAATTTCGCGGGTATTCTGGCACCCAACAATTCAACATATGAGGAGACACAAGTTTACTTTATCTATATATCCAATGTTTACCAAGACTCAGTCCAGAACAAGGCCTAGCAACACTACATTTAATAAATCTACGAGGCTTTACCTTTAAAAGAAACAACTATATTATTATAACCGTAGCGGTTCCTACAAAATGAGCAAAACTATTAAGTGACCCGACAATTCAATTGATGAGAGGGCACAAGATTATCTAGATCTACATCTTCTAACTACTTACTGCTTACCAGGGCTAAGATTAGACGCGGCCCTAGCACGGCAACATAACACTTAAGGTAAAGGCTATAAAGGCTACGAAGGTGGATCCACCAAGACACTCACATCATTAAAATAAACTTGTTCCAACCGCTGTCGAGTCCTGTTAGTTTTGCTGTAATCTGGGAGGCTGGACTGTCTTCTCACACGCAGCCTTTGTTCACGGTCCATCGTCATCAGATCAGATTTCTGTGATAACACTAAATAGTGTAACCGATGAATTATATCCATTTTTAATTAATAATTAATTTGAATGGAAGTTTTCAAGTTTATATTCATGAAAACGTCGGTCGTCTTGTCCGACAAAAGGTTGTAAAAACAGTATAGAAATGTATTTTTCTTATAAGTTAATCCAAAAGTTTTTGAAGAAACAATTAGTTATTTTCCGCAACTGAAAATTTTTGCTGCACTGAAATTAAAGGAGACTTTTCAGAGATAATAAAAAATATGAAAGAACTATAGTTATAACCGGGCGAGATTGCTAGAAACTTAAAGTGAATGTGAACCCGACCGCGGTATAGCGCCCGCTAGTTAGGGCGGGCGCGGAGTGACTGTGGGCTGGGCGCCGGATGTAGCGTGGCGGCGATCCGACGTAACCCGGCAACCGTTTGCAAACAACACGCAAGCCTAAGATGTCTAGAGGTATAGACGAAATAAACAGCCTAATTACGCTTTCATTTATGCGGAATTTAAATGTATGGAGACTGAAAATAGAGCAATTTGCTTTGCTTAATTATTCATTAGGTACCTACATTATAGGAGACAAGGTTCCCATACTTATTATGTAATAAACTTACTTCTACAGACCTACCTCCTATACCTACTTAGATAAATAAGTACCTAATGCATCTGCAAATCCAAGATGTAAATACATAATTTATTGAAATAACTGAAAACCTCTTTACTCTCTTTTTTCCTCTTTCCTTTTTCTCATTGATGTAGGTACCTAAATACTCATCATTTTGAAGAACTTTTACTTTGGGACCATCCCCTAATGGGATGCCCTAGCTAGAGTTATCCTTTTTAGAGGTTTCGGTTATTTCAATTAGGTATGGGTACACCTTATAAAACACTGGAATATACAGGATGGCAGGGACATCGATGCGAAAACTGTTACCATGGATTCAGTAGATGAAACGCCACCGCGGTGAATTTTTTTGTCGGTTATTTAAAAAAAATCTTTTGTTCAATACATTTTGATCGCGTAGGTTCAATACCTACCTACCTTTTCGATGAAACAGCAGTTTTTTTTTTTAATAACTGACGAAAAATTTAAACGCATGGGGGTTCAGAACCATGTACTGAATCCATGGTAACCGTTTTCGCGTCGATGTCCCGTCGCGAAAACGACACCCTGTACGTCATTCTGACTATTCAGTCGAAATTGATACGTCAAGTCGAACTTGATACATCCATTCCTACCTAACGCTAACTGAAACTAAGCTACTAGGACAAATTCAGATAAGTAGGTAACAAATCTAGGGTACCTGAACTTTCAAATTAAAGAAACCACATCGGAGTGACGTGGCAGTCTAGACAGGTTACACCTACTCATAATAGCTGGAACCACTCCACACACTTATCTACTCTCTAACTTTACCTTCTCATCCTATTGGGTGCAAACAACAAGAGAAATCATACAGGGTGGCAGGTAAGGAGACATCGACGCACAACCTGTCGCCTACTATGGATTAAGTAGGTAAGTACATGATTCTAGACCCCTTTGCGTTGAAACTTTTCGTAGGTTAGAAATTAAAAAAAAAACCGGCTAAGTGCATGTCGGACCACGCACAATGAAGGGTTCCGTAGTTGGGATGAATTTATCCCAAAAACAAACTTAACTTTGTAGTTGAAAAACATGGGAAAACATGTTTTTGCAACTGCAAATATAAGTTGGTCGATTATTACTCGTTAACTTGTAGATCCTACTTAGCTGTGATAGTTTTCCTTTTAATTTCGTTATATAAACTACTGCTGTGATTTTTTCACACATCCAAAACCAACCATTTAGCTGGCAGGGGGGAGGGGGGGGCTTGACTTTAACAAAAATTAGCACTTTAAAGCTTAATATTTCGCAAACGGATCCCCAAATCCAAAAATGGTTTTCGCATACTCACAATGTTTTTAAAGGACCTTTCCAATCATACCCCACCATGGGATAGAAAAAAAAAAACATCACCACGTGTAGGGGAGGCACCATAAAAAATATTTTTTTTCGTAATTTTGTTTTACCACTTTGTCGGCGTAATGAATATGTATACCCATGCCAAATTACAGCTTTCTAGTACAAAGAGTCTCGGAGCCAGACCGCGGACAGTCAGACAGACGGACCTGACGAAACTATAAGGGTTCCTTGTTTACTATGGAACCCTAAAAAAGCTGTTTCCTACAAAAGCGAAATAGGTAGGTTCCTACGTGGTCAAAATGTATGGAACAGCAATTTTTTTTTTAAATAACCGGCGGAAAATTTCAACGCAAGAGGGTCAAGAATTATGTACCTACTAAATCAATGGTAACCAGTACCCTAATTGCGTAATACACGATCAATCACAATTTGTTTCGATTTGAAACAGATTGCTTTTGCTAATCCATTTCAAAAAAAAATCTGGCAAACAACGTAAATAACGCAATGAATGTTGTTGAACTGTCAAAATGAAACAAATTTGTCATAATCGTTTACGAAAATAAGTTACACAATTAGGGTACCTATCGATGTAGGTATGCCACGCACCACGCAGTAAATAATAAGTTAATAACTTGCCACCTGTCATTGGAAAAGGTGACAGAGAAATTGCATCGAATTTGATATGACTTTGTTAGTGTTTAATCTACCTAAATCATTGTCTCTTCTTGTCAGGTAATCTCTAAAGCATTAGCAATGCCTGAAGCCACACACACTGAATAGTGACTAATTGTAAGCCGAACGCTGCCAGACACAACAATCTATCCAAATTAGATAGTAGACTGGTACAGTAGGTACTGGAAACTAATACCATTTAGGCCATTCACACACGGGGTGCGGGAGGGCGTGTCAGACTCGACTCTTACTGACTGAAACCCACCCGTGTTTCTTCAGTTGCCATGTTGCTAGGGGCCACGGTAATACCGAAACCCCGGTAGGCATAGGCCCTAGCGGACCCCATCAGTTCTGCTGACAGGCGCGCGTGGAACACAACGCGCCGTCGACCCGGGCCTGGTCCTTGGCGGACGGCGAGCTACCCATTGCTCACCGTCCGCAAGCCCGCGCATAATGACCGAGCGACCAGGGGGCCTACCACCAGCTCAAAAGCAGTATTATTTTAATATTACTTCAGTGTGGGAAAGAGATGAAGCTCTGCAAGACGTATAACTCCATCTCTTTCTCCCACTGAAGTAACAAATAATACTGCTTTTGAGCTGGTGGTAGGCCCCCTGCACTGCCAGTCACGCTTGACTGGTTGCGTCGCCGTTGAAAATTAGTTTTCGACAAGTTGTGTCGTGTGAGGTGAGAACTGCCATAGAAATGTATGTGCTAACGCGATTGGTTGCGTCGGTCGGCGTTGAAAACTGGTTTTATTTTGGTCACCTCGTGTGAGAATGGCCTAAGAAACAAACAATAGTATTAGCCTAGGTACCTACATAAGTTTAAGCTTGGATGCAGAAATAAGTCCATTTCTTTATCTTTTATTCATAATTTTATGTGTAAGATGACTGCCTCGTTTCGTTGGTCTAGTATACGCGACCGTTGAGCACGGTTCTGTATTCAATTCCCTGGCCCGGCATAGTGTAAAATTTGTTTTTCCATAATTAATGTTTTCCCCTACTAGCCTCCCTATATCTCTTGCCAATAGCCATAAGTAACTTCAGTCACTGTGGCCACCAAAACTCATAGTCCCAGCGATGTAAGGCGCGTATTATGAGCTGAAAACTGCCATCGTAAGTACATGCTAAAGAAATAAAAATACGTACAGGGGGCCTACCACCAGCTCATAAACAGTATTATTTCAATATTGCTTCAGTGGGAGAAAGAGATGGAGCTATACGACCTGTAGAGCTTGATCTCTTTCCCACACTGAAGTAATATTAAAATAATACTGCTTTATGAGCTGGTGGTAGGCCCCAGAGACGTTTTCCGCAGCGAATGGGTTAAAATGAAGGTTTGACCGTTTGAATACTTTTGATTTCTGTTCGATTTTCAAAAGTAGGTAGGTCTAGGTTCCGCCAGGAAACAGAAATCTTGGATCATTAAAATACCAAACTATGTACCTAATTGCTTCTCTCATTAACTAGAAAACATTAAGGGGCCGTGCACGAAATCGACTGATTTTGATCAATAATGTTCATTAGTTGTGAGAAGGGAAACAGAATTTAAATAAACAAAATTATTTGTGATTTGCTAAGACGAATTCTTTGTCTTGTACATAGCGGAAAGGGATTTTTCAAATAAATTAAGGATTCGTGAAATAAAAATATCATCAACATCATTAAGGTCTACTTACATAGGGGAACCACTTTTTTCAACTTCCATAAAAATGGTTATTTAAAAAAAAAATTGTGCTATACAAAAAAAATATTAACATAACCATATTTTTTAAACCCTGTCTGTAATGTAATTTTTCCTATTATTTAGCAAACCATATCAAGAAATTTTAAAACCACACATTAGTCTTCAGCTATCCTTGAAATAAAATCTACTTTTTATTTCATGATTATACTTAAATGTATCTTCATAAGTAAATCAAAGGCGAAATAAACCATATTTTCGAGAGCGCAAAAGTGATGCAAGATGCAACTATTAACAGGTGCTGTGACTGACACCAATGGTTTAGCACCACGATAAAACTGTACTTTTGTACACACGGCTACACATCAAGCTATACATTTCCAGTTTATGCTGATCTCGCATTGGATTTCCGTACAATGCCAGGTCAGCTTATACTGGATTTGTATAGCTTGATGTGTAGCCGTGTGTACTTACACAGACTTAAAAGCTTTCTTACAATTTGATAATTGACGAAGAAGGGTATTTTTCGTGCACGGAGCCTTAACGGATTCATTCATAATCATAAGTATAGCTAGATTTATTTTCAACTAAGTATTATTTACTTTGGTTGATTGGTATGAGTAGGTACAATAAATTAAACAATCTAGTAATAACTATGAATACTTTATTAGTAGTTTAAGGCAGACAATTACACCTTAGTAACTCTCACAAATTGAGATAAATATGTTCAAAGTCAAAAGACAATACATAACTCTTCTACTAGTCCCTTTAAATATACAACAATCAATAAATACATGTGTAAATATTTAATCTGCCAAAATAACACCAACAAATTGCCAAGATTTCATACTTTATAATAGTTGTGCGGACATTTCTTTACAGTCATCACAGAAACAATTGGCAAAGTGATATGAATTAAACTAACAAAATATAGCTCTTTATGGAGAAAAAATTAATAACCTTAGTTTTACTAGTCTTAATAAGTTATTCCTAACATGATTTTTAACACCTGACATAAGTATAGCCTGAGTAAATAATTTATGTTAAATTATCCACATTTATAATTATTTTTACAGTGAACATGATATCCCATTCACATCAAACAATGTTTAACATTGTTGTGTGTACTACACAAACAACGATGATGCATCATGGGGTGCATTAGAAAAATGAGTTCTAAAACAAATAAAGACCAAATCACTCTAAACAATCCATTATGATAATTTTATGTGGAATAAGTGTTTTATTGGCTGTAAGTTGATTGAAAATTGACATGCTGGTTAAAAATAGCTAAAGCTATGGAGAAAAACATGAAAGTGATTAACTAAGTGGTAACAACATACATACATAAGTTCCTACATACAAAAACAAAAGTTACTTCAGCTGTTAATAAAACCAAGTTTGTGCAACTTTGTCTCCCAGTCAACAACAAACATTTTTCTAACACAGTTCTGGTTATTAACATTCAATATATTTACACACCAATAAACTTATTTCCTTGACATTCTGTACTTATCAACTTATTGTACTGTATATGAAAATATTATTTCACAAAATATAATATGAACAAAATTTCAAAACAATAGTTTTTATTTTATGTAACTCTTTATGGAGCAAACACGCACCATATATTAGAAGATATTTGCTGTTGTACTTAAGCATGATTGATGTCTTTGTGAATATTCTGGTCCTTGATATTTAGATAAATTATTATGCTAATCTATTAACTTTATTTAACTAATAAACAAATGCTTTAAAATATTATGATTCTGCTATCTTTGATTTACCATTCAATTTGCCAAGCTGACCTAACATAAGGACAGTATTAATTAAATTTTCAGAGTAAATACGCTGATTGGTTTCCATTTTTCTGAGCTTCTGGACCACATATTTAGAGAAAAATTCCAGTTCATTCTCATTTCCATGACCTCTTGGTTCATCCTCTAAACTCCGTTTACGTTTAGCCTCCCGAGGATTGGTCAGATTTGCATTTTTAGCTTTCCTTTTTGGTGAATGATTATTATTACTACTGCCACTATTTACAAATGCCAGGTTCAAATCTTCAGCCAGATCATTAGCTTCTTCCTCATTTAACTGTATAGTCAAATCATCAGGCACCGTTACCATCGGAACATGATTTTCAGAAAATATGGGGGACGGCAGGAATGATACCCGTTTTCTAACTTTAACAGCTGAATGTTTTGGTTTAAAAGCAAGAGAGTCCTCAGATGTAGCTCCTACTGTATGTCTACGGTTTGTCTTCTGCTTAGTTGATTCTGAGTTATGAAGTCGGCTCACTGATTGTTTGTTGCTCCAGAAATTAACCTTGATCTTCTGTTTAGGTTTAGGTTTCTGTTCGGCAGGCTTTGGCTTGTTTAAAACTGTGGGGAATTTATAACGTATGTTGTCATCTTCTTCATTCACTTTTTCTATCTTTTTCAGTTTGGGTGATTTACCAGCATTGTTGAAGAAATTGGTGTTCAACTTATACCTTACATTGTCCTCATCTGATTGGTAACCATTTTTCTTAGATGACGACTTATCGACAGATATGGGTTTCATTGTCTTGATGATATGATTATTCAGTATCAGTATTAGATTATAAACAGTCTGTCAGTGCACCTGGAATGAGACAAAAACAAGATAAATACTTAAGTGAAATGATACAAATAAATTAAATAATGGCTTGATTAAAACTCAACGAAAACTTATGTTGTAGGTACATTTATAGGGGAATTGAGTTCGATGAGAGGCGGTAATTTCGCGTCGAGGAGTGCTTTCCCGCCCAAACATTGGTCAACAATATCGCGTAAATAAAGCTGTTATCGTAACAGTAATGTCAATAACCTAAATTATCTAGAGAATATTTAAACAAAACGCGTAAAATGGAAACGATATTTGCACCAAACAGGATCCATTAGCGAGGAAATTGGAGATAATAATATTTTGAGGTTATGGGACTTATACTTACAATAAAATCGTATAATTCTATGAAGTGATAATTAAATGTAATGTAAATCATATTCCACAGAGGAATATTAGCTGTAAATATCACATTTAGGTTGGCAAAATCATTATTTTGCTTAGAATAATGTCTCGTCATCATTATCATTTGATAGGCAATTACTATTACATAATCATAATATTTTATTGAATAAAACTTACCTTAATTAAGTTTCATTATTATTCACCAAGTATTCACTCACTGTGTTGGTCACAAGAGTCAAAAATAAATAAATATTATCCACGAATACAAACACGACACGCACGATTTGGAGTGTTCATGACGCAAAGTGTTTCCAAAATTGTCCGCTAGAGGCGTAATAGTCGCGCGCGGGAAAACTATGGGAGCGTTCATCAGAAAATGGAAAACCCAAATGTAACAATTTTACTGTAACGAGATAAAGTGACATGATACTTGCATTGTTTACATCATACTAATTGATCAGAAATATAAGTTTATTAATAAATCGGGTTATTTTGTTTGAACGCTTTCGGAATTTCATTATAATCCATTGAAAGTGACTCGGTAAATCTGAGTTGGTGTCTCGTTATAGCATTATAATACCGTAATAGGTAGAGTAATTTAATAATATATTTAAATATTGGTACAGTCAAACGCACATTAGTGGTAACAATTCGATATTGACAACACTTTTATGTCGTAGTAGTAAGGCCATTTTCGTAGTGCAAGTGTTAGCACTGAGCTGTTGACTGTACCTAACGTATCTCGAGGTATTTTTTTGGAACCTACCTATTAAATGCTTTAATCGTTTCGTTTTTAATGATTAGACTGGAACTTTATCATGTAATGACAAAATAAAAATAAGTAAATAGATACATAAATGACTTTAAAAGATGCTCACTAGGCAACAATTTCAGTAAAGGTAATTATGGATCTCTGAAGCCAGCAATTTTAATTTAGAGGCAACCCTATATTTTTTAAATTATTGTCCTATTTATGTGCAAATGTATAATACGTTAGCCTTACCCTTAGTCTGGACGTAAATTTCCGAGAGATTAGATCCTTTTTATCTTAATTTCTGTTCGCAGGAAATGTCACACTTATCATTCATTACCTCTGCATTGTTTGCCCTAGCAGCTGGGCGTCTAGAACAGGGGTACGTTATGTCAATAGTGTTCAAAAGCTGCGCTAAGCACACAGCTTTTGAAATGAATACCTACGAGTATCATGTCTATAATGTATTTATAACACCGATTTTTACATCTAGGTTTATTTAACAAATAAAAACGTTGACTTTGTCTTCATGTACCTAACCATTTGTTTTTGCAGATTTGACCTTAATATTAAATTAAAAGTATCAAAATACGAGCATCATTTTACTATAAAATTACTTGGATATCTTTAAGCACCTGTATTATTAAAATATTTCACTTACCATATGATTTTTCATGGAAATCCACCCCATTTTGGCACGGAATTTCAGTTTACGTTTAGGATTATCCGTGATTAACAATTTTTTATACAGCACTATTAAATGTCCAATAGGTACAGCGAAATAAAACGCTATTGTTGTTAAAGCCGAGGCTTATCGCGACGCGAATTGGGAGGTTATGACGGTCTACGAGATCTGCTCTCGGACTGAGTGGGAGGCTGTGCGCAATGCGGCAACGCGGCTGTCTACAAAACATTAAGCTTTAACAAAGTGCTCACGTACGAGGAGAAAACAAACATTGTTGCAAAATAAAACTTACAAAATGGTAAAAATAAATTCAAATGAAAAACCAAATTTGGAGTGCCTAAAAAATAAGTAACTTACCTAGGCAAAATTAACGACTTTTCTCAGTTTACAGCGTTCATTATTTAACTTTTTCCAAATATTACAAAACAAGACATAAACAAACAATCACAAAAAGAATAATATTCATTATTTTGTTCTGACACAACCGCGGGAACGTTTGAATGTATTGATTTGAATTCCGAACTTCATTTCGCATGTGCCTAGAGCTAGGCGTGCGCACTAGAGGGATTCCTATGAATGGTTTAGGTATTCGTCTACAAGGGTCGCATACAAGAAAAGCAAAATGTTGTCCATTAACTTTAATGGGAACGCTTTGTCTAGGTCGTTTCGTATGCATTCCGTTAGGGGTTGGCATCATTCATTATCGTTTACGTAGGTTGGTAAGTAGTTAAGGTACCTATTACATTTTCAGAACCCAATTTTGTTTGAAGATGTTAAAGCTTAGTAAAGTCTTTTTGATGAGTTTAAAAATCGAGGGTTTTCAGGGGGCCGTAGACTTGAAGTTTGGAATAAATATATTCAATGCTTGTCCATCCGTACAACAAGTAAAAGAATTGAAAATTGCAACAGTGACCTAAATGGGGGGTTTCAATTTTAAAGTCGGGTATCTGGGTCAAATCGGGTACTTACCTATCACACGCAACTACGCAAGGGCTTCATTTGCACATTATCCTTACATCCTTATCCTTACATATTATTATAAAACAAAGTCCCCTGCCGCGTCTGTCTGTCTGTCTGTCTGAACGCGATAAACTCAAAAACTATCGAACGGATTTTCAAACGGTTTTCACTTATAGACGGAGTGATTCATGCGGAAGGTTTTAGTGTATAATTCATTAAGGTTTTGTGTAAATTGGCTGAAATTTGACGATTATTGGTTAAGAAGTCGGAAAAAATCATGCCGACTGGGAGCTTTACTGGCGTGCGCTGCCTAAACCGAATAAGATACATCAAATTTATGTTCTACGGTATTGTTTATCTTAAAAAGTTCAACAAAAAAGTCCGCGATAGCATATGTCTATCTTCTAAGGATGACGCACAATAACCATTTTTATCTTTCAGAATTTGATAAAAATTTAATTGTTATTTCCGAAGCTTTTTTGACCGGTATAGTATTAATCCTTATCCAATAGAATATGTTATTTAAATTGGGCATTTAATTTAGATTAAAATATGCCATGACATCATCTCATTTAAATGAATAGTTTAAAAGATATCACAGTTTCAAAATTACGCGTAGTACCTAACGCGGGCGCAGCGATAGGAGTCAATGACAATTTCCTCGGTTATTAGCAGTGATCGGAGTAGGTAGATTGATTTGGGGTCATTGAACTGACAAGTATATATATTTGTATGGATATACCTCCGGGATTCCGGGATTTTGAAATTATTAAGATTTTTTTAAGGAATTTCAAATGTTGTAATGTGTAGAATAAAGAATACATCAATATGAATAAGAAATGTTTAACCCTTTTGCTGTCTTTTCCTATACAGGTGATCGGACTCCAAGAAAAGGATAGGTAGGTACACTATAAAAACAATATAATAATATAATATATTTTAAATGTTTATCTATCGCATTCTATCATTTCTAATGTAGTAGTTTAAAAATCCTTACTTTAACAATATTTGATTCAATCCCGTAAGTACCAAAATTAAATCCCGGAAAAAAGGGCTTATCCATGTTAAGATTTCTATGACTATTCATGATGCGAGTACGTAAAATCAATCTACCTAAGTACTCCGATCACTGGTTATTAGGTATGAAATCTCGGTAGTACGTTCCCGTGGGATATTTTCCGACATCCATGCGGGCGAAGCCGTGGGCAAAAGCTAGTGAATCTTATTTTTATAGGTTCACTTTAGCGCAAACGTAATGCCGGTGCAGACCCTCCAGGAGGGACCACTAGCCTGGCATATGAGTTTTATGAAAAGTGGGTGGTTTCGCGTGACTTCAGTCGTCGTCTTGTTGTTGGTGATATTTTTTTTTTGCGCTAAGTAACTGCTCGTAGAGGGATCCGTCAAAGTAATTTCTTAAGTTTTTTGCAAATTGGGGCGCTGTTTTACGTTTTAAGTTGATTGAAATTCATAACGCGGCGATTATGATTAAATAAAATAAGTACTTATCTCTCAAAATTGTATTTGCTGCAATTCGTCATATTTTCACGAAATAGTCATATTCGCATTTTACGCATTACATTTAGGAGCCGTCTAGTATTAGTGAAAATGGCTATACTTAAGTATTAACCTATACTCCATTTGAAATAAGATTAGACGTTTAAACAAACCTTTTTTACAGTCCGTTCAACAGATTTTGACTTCTATACCGTAGGCATAAGGATGGCATTATAAGCAAAAAAGTGGTTACAATACCAACTGTTCACTGCAGCTGCCATTTGTCATGCCACTAACGCAATAGAAGTCAAAATCGGTTGAACGGACTGTAAAAAAGGTTTATTTAAATGTCTAATCTTATTTCAAATGGCGTAAAGGTACCTAAAAGTATGAGCTCACTATTAAAATACTTACTTATTCTACTGACATCGGTCTTACTTAGGCGACGTTCGCACGGACGTAATTAAATCGCGGCGGGATTTTATCGCGCACTGGAGTTTCAATTCTCGGTGTTAAGCCGAGCGTTGAAAATCGATTTTATTACTTTCGTTCGAACGTGGGCTTACATTATTTCCATGGAGGCAATTTATAATATTACGAAACATATCTATTGTGATGCTCACTCCGCACTGCGCCCGTGTTGTGGATTACGACCCACCGAGCCCATTCCCTCTCACCGATAAGAGGCCTGTGTCCCAGGCTCCCAGTAATGGGAACATATAGACTGATTATGCTTTATGCATAAGTGATGCTTATCAGGTTCCTCACATTGTCTGATGACGCGAAAAATAGCGCATAAATAAAATCAAAAGTCATCTAAGTATTCAAATTAGGTTGAGAATCGGCTCTTTTTGAACGTCAAAATTACATAAGACAGTCCCCCAAAACGCTGTAGCTGGAAAGAAGTGGCGCAACAAATTCCCCAGCAGCACAGTTAGAAGAATTTGAAGAATAAATTACCTACTACGCGGTAGTTTGTTGCATTTTCAACAAAATTCCGCGTCGCAGCATTGTGCAATGCCGTTATTGCACAATGCTGTTGCATGTTGATACGCTTGAATATTGGTGCTTAGAGTAAACGAAGCTTTCCGTAAGGTAAAAGTTTGATAAATGTTCAAGATTTTGATAGGTTTATTAAAATCGAATGTTTCACCATAGTTTCCAACACTGTATAAAACTAAATGTACCTAGGTATGTACAGTACCGACCAAAAGTCCATGAGCAATCTCACAAAGCAATAGACTGACGCTTCGGTTTGACTTACGACCTTCTTCTATAAGTTGTTACAATACTGTAGACACGCACATTACACACACACACTCACTTTGTCTGCAACCAATGACTAGTTCAATAATCATCATTCGTTTTTAGTTTCATTCGTCTTGTTCACATAAATATTAAAGTTTAGCAGGTAGACCACAAAAAACTAAGTAAATTATTTCGATTTCTGTGGGGTAGATGCAGTTTGTTACGAGTATTTAATTAATAGAACTTTATTGGTTCGTGGATAATATTGGTGACGAGTATTTAGCGCAGTGTTGTGGTTATTATTATCAAAAAGCAGGCATAAAATATATTGAAGAGATCAGATCAGATCAGAGAATATTATTGCGCTGCGTAAAAGTAAAGTGAATATCTAATGAAACCGGACTAAGTGTGAGTGTTATCATTAATATATTTCATATTTTACTAAACATAAATCTTAATCAAGGGTATTGTTGATAGAACAGAGGTATTGTTGAGACAGAAGATGCCTTTAAAGTTTTAAATTCATTGTGAGGTTTAATTCGATTAGTGAATAATAAATAATAAGGTATTATGTGTAATAAAAACAATGTTTTTCTTTGTTCTAGAGAAATACTGTGAGGGTTAAGAGATATGAGGAAGGGGCTTATTATCGAGTAGCAGCGACGTCAAATGGTGAATGAAACAAATGGTTTCATACCAACGAGACATTTTGCTGAATTATTAAAAACACGTCATTATGAACCGTTCGCCGTGGACTCTGAAGGCTTGCATCACTGAAGACCAGCTAGAAAACCGTTTTTGACCTTAAAATATTGACCGTACCAACTTAATAAACAACAGATTCGTTATTGCATGAATTTATGGTAACGAATTTTTTAAGCACGTTTCAATAGGGTGTTTGTCGTATTTCTTGCAGATATACCGAAATTGTTTAATATTATTTTAGTAATAGTATTATTTTAGGATTAAAATTTGAGGTTTAGTTTCAATCTTCTTTTCGTAAAGAAAATGAATACTTAAGCTTTAACCTCAATAACAACCAATATTTACTAAAGTCAAATAAAATGTAAAATAATTAATACAAATAAAATATAAACAAACTGCCCATATTTAACCTTAAAATTACCTATTCTGTAAGTAGTTTTTTACATTTCAAGTAGTCTAATATTCTTATTTATTACTTAATTACTAAAAAATCCATTAAAAATTTAAAATATTTCATAATTTAAATATGTCTAAATAATACAAACTGCTTCTAAGTTTCTTGACATCTATTTCACATCTTATTCAGCTGAAGTAATGATAAATAATTGTAGCAGTTTATTAACTTATGTAAAATAAATATAACGAATAAACATATTTTTTTTAATTTTGTTATCATATATCAAGCATTTTTTATTCTAAAACCTTTATTGCAATAACAACATAAAAAAGCAGCAATATTTAAAAAATATTATTATCGAAAACAAAAATAATAATATTTGCAAAAAACCGCGCTGTGTTTCACGAGATTAGAACCTGAGGCAGTTTGAATTCCATACCAACGCTTAACGCTTTCTGCTATCTGCACTTGTTAAGTTACTAACGAATTTTAGCAATGCCATTAACTGGTCAAGTTCACGCGCATAGTGCGTGTGTGCTAGCATGTTTAAAGCGACGGAAATATATTGTTGTTTCGTGTAACTGCGATATCTGTGGTGTGTGTATCGTGTTGCTTACACATACAAATGTACGAGCTATACCGCGTGTTCACAGCAATACGACTCTTAGCGTGCTCATGCACTTTTGAGCGCTTACTGTACTTACCTAGTTATACTGAACTTTAAAAAGTAATAAAATAGACTTACCTGAGCTCTAACAGCTGCTAGATGCAATTGCGTTGCTCTGTAGTCATATTTCTTCACGGAAATGTCCTCCTGGTTTGTAAAAGTAAATGTTAAAAAAATACCTACACGTCCTTAAAAATATAAAAGCGAATTTCGGTGACATGAAAATCTAAGTAAAACAAAAACCAGCGAAAAAAATAGTACCTCTAGTAAACATTGAAACAAAGAAATAAAATTCATTTTTAAATACTTCTGTTCACTTTTTTTTTCTTCGTAAATCATTTTCGGCCAGTTCAGTAACGATTTATTAACAATCTCCTTGCACTTATTTAATTTAGTTGAAAAAACTCCGCAGATTTATTTAACGCGACATCTATCGCCGGTTTCAATGAACTCGTAGATAGGACGATTGGGTTTGTCTTCTCTCTATTCGGATGATTTTTATCCGTTAATAGAAATTAAACAGCGACATCTAACATGAATCAAACGTATTTAGGTACATTGTTTTCATTCATGTCAGATGTCGCTGTTTAATTTCTACGATGATCAAGAGGTGTCACTAGTGATTTCATTGCAAAAGTTTTTCTTACATAATTTATTATAAGATAGATTGGGTTATGCATTCAACGAGTTTCTTTACATTACTTTTAGTACGAAGTTTTCTATTTAATGTATATGTTGTAGGTTTAGGGACAAATTATAAGGTGATGAACCTTATAATTTGCCCCTAAACCTACAACATATACATTAAATTACCTACATAAAAGTCCCGAATTAATTAGTTAGGAATTTAAGTGTAGGTAAGCAACAGCTGTATAATATTGCCACTTGTAGCTCCATTGTGCTTTATTCTTCAATACCAGGCTGAGCGTGAAATTTTAATGATGTCGAAATCAGGCCGATTTTGTTTTCGCTCCAAAAATGGTTACGATTTAACTTTACGGGCGACTTCACTTGCCCAGGTTTCCCTTTTATTTCTCAACTTTGATACAGTTATAAGGGTTGTTTCCGATGGCTTTTGCCGTTTTTTGGTAAGTTCGATCAAAGTAAGAGAAAATAGGTATAGGTACTGGTACAGACCATTAGTTATGTTTTATCTCAAACATTTTGTAAGCAGAACTATTTCGTAATAGACTGAATTGATTTTGATAGGTAGTGATGGGATCAAATAATTTTTGCAGACATTTTTCGTTTTTGTTTCGTAGTTGCTCCATAGGTACCGTTTTTTTTGTTTTTTTCATAGACACATTAGCTTACCTGTATTTCGTTAACTTTGTTGTAAAGATTACTTTCAATACCCCTGGTTTGATGACGACCTAGCGCATCGAGGCTTTCCTGTAAAAAAATGTTTATTTACTATCATCTTAAAAAACACTATAGCGTAGGTATTTTATAGAAACTTTAGCTTTAACGTAATGTACCACCACCTACTAGGAAAGCTTTCCCATATCAGGCATATAAAGCCTGACATATAAAGCATAGTAAGCATAAAAAGGTATATAAACACTTTCCTATGCGTGGCCTTATCTTGGCCAATCCGTCAAGAAAGTTAATTGAAATTAATTATTTTGGACTTTGGGGGTTGGACCTAAAGTAAGTAGTATTTATTTATACCTAAAAGATTTAATTGAAATAAATGAAAACCTCTTAAGGGGTCATTGTACTCATCATTATGAACAACTCTTACCGCGCGACCGACAACTAAATCGCGAAATAAAATTATCTGCTGCTTTATACTTTTACATAGTGTGCGCATAGGTAACTCGATAAATGTAGGGAACAATTGATCTTTGTGTTCGGGTTTTCAGGTTTGGTAAATAATGATGAGTACACACGGCTACACATCAAGCTATACATTTCCAGTTTACACTGATCTCGCATTGTAAAGTATTTTCGTACAATGCGAGGTCAGCTTATACTGGAAATGTATAGCTTGATGTGTAGCCGTGTGTACAATGACCTTTAAGAAGTTTTCAATTATTTCAATTACTTACACGTTATAGGTGGCTTGTGGGTGGTCGTGGTATAGGTAATAAATATTAAGTACCTACTTTAGGTCCACCCCCTATACTTAGTCAAATCATTCATTTTAATTCACTTAAATGACAAATTCGCTAAGATAAAAAAATATAAACACAATTTGAGTATTTTACTAACTTGTAGCTGTTTAATTTGTATTTCTAGTTCTAGTGAGTCCTTCTTCAGTTGCTCGTAGTTGACGCGCGCTTGTGGACCCATCCGGTCCAGGAGGATCTCACCACGAAGGATAGGCGGCATGCTTTCCTGTTGAAAAGAAAATCAACGGTCAAGCGTGACTATAACTAATTGATTCAGGCGTGACTTTGCGGAAATCCATTATAAAATACAATAGACGTGGATATATTTAGTAACTTGTTCCGCTTAGCTATTTCTAAAGAGCCATAAAAAACTCCTGAAAGAAATCGACACGTGTTTCAGCTCTCAACGAGGCATCCTCAGGATGACGATGGACTTATTGCGAACTCGAACACGGCGTGTTGCCACACCGAGCGCTGAGTGCAGACCACTCACTCAGCCCTCGTACTCATACAACGCTGACGACTGTGCCCTACACACGGCGAAAAACCGTAGTTTTTCACGGCAAGAAAAACGTGTGTGTAGGTACAAAGTCTGTAACGATAAATTCAAACGTTCTTTGCAGAATACTTAAGAAATTTTGAATGATCGGGCTATCACCTAAAGTACCTAACTACTATAATGCTTAAGTAGAGTTTGACAAGTTCTCAACTTCAAATTCTGAATTCGGAAACCGGATTTTAGAAGATCCTAAGACGACCCACTGACCGAAATGTGCTTTTTAAGGCGGTTTCGATTGGCAAGAAAAAGCGTTACCTTCCCACCTAAGTACCTACCTAGATTTTGTTGTGAAAGTGGTTGTCGACAGTACAAGATAGAAAATTGATAGACAGGTACATAGTCAAATTGGATTATTGGACGACTAGCGGCTTGGACGAGCTGTTTATAGGTAGGTACGTGCCTACTGTCCGTTAATAAAGTCAAAGTCAAATAATTTATATCAACTAGGTACATAAAAGGCACTTTTGAATGTCAAAAAAAAAAAGATTCTAGTCACTCCTTCCAAAAGGTAGTTTTCGTATGGAGAAGAATGGGCAAAAAACTCCATCGTTACTCTTTTAAAATGTTTTATAATATCTTGTTTATACAATATTAATTATATAAGTATACAATATTGGCAACGAATGTTTTGTAAGTCATAATGGCAGCCTTTAGGTTTTTTATAAATGTAAATAGGGAGCTAAAAATTCGACACAGCTAGAAGAAATGTTTTTATGATGAAGCGGGGCAAAATTCACTTGCGCCAATTGTGTCAACATAATTGGAGCGAGTGAATTTCGCCCCGCGTAACTTGTATGGTTCAAACTGGTACGAATAGTTAAGTGAATTCCTAATCATTAAAACAATCGCCACACGCAGTCACTTCCTGCATCCCGCGCGGGATTTGCCACTGTTTGGAGAGAGCTTTATGGTATGGGGTTCAGCAAGATGACCAAGACAAATCGACGGACACTTCATTTGTAAAATCGATCAGAGTCGGGCTCTACTTCCTGCCCAAATGCATAATTCCTCGTTTTTCTTTCGCCGCTACCGGAGAGAATCTATTAAAATATAAGTAAGCAATCAATTATGCCAACAGCTCCTGATAAAATGAAACAATTTGAAGTAACAAAGGTATACTGGGGCTGTTATTATTTCCATTATCTCAGTTTTTATTTGAATAAATTATGGACTTGTCTAAGAAAACTGCGTTACTTCGATTAGATTATGGGGTTAATTAATAGGATTGTCGTAATGTTTTAGTGGGGATTAAAAAATACCTTTAATATTTGTTTAAAAAAAACAGTGTAGCCTGAGGTTAGGCGAAAATTATGAGAATTGAAGTAATTTTTAATAATTTGTTTTTGAAGTGAAAACTTTTTTAGGCGTGTTGGGCATTTTTGAGATGGAAAAAAAACCAATTGAACTCGCGACACCGTTACCGACACCTTATTTTTGTAAACGCGATTGTGCTCTTTATTTATAGTACGTTGCGGACCAATGTTCTATACAAGTATTTTTCTTCCACCAAGGCGAACTTGTTCAAGTTTTCACTTCTGTCGGCACTCCCCTAGTGCCACTGTTTTTTTTTTCAGATCAACAGAGATTACTCTAGTTGAATTGTTTCACAGCTTATAAACGTAACGGTCCAAGCACAAGCGCAAGGAGTTAGATTAAGCGATTAATTAGCCCGTTGAGGCTAAACCTAGGCAATGACGTGCAAATTAGGGATCACCAATTAGTTTAATTGCGGGTCCATTTTTTCGAAATAATATGACTCTCGCGGTCCATTTGATTGACGACTACTAAAAAAAAAAAACATCTAAGTTATCCATTTATTATTTTTTAATAAGCTTTTTACTCTTTACTTAGGGTACGCATAAAATAGGTCGGCGGTCCGGATCCGGACCGTGGTCCGACATTTGGTGACTCCTGGTGTAAATTGACACTTAGAAAATGAAGAGTTTCCTAATCTTGTGCACTAACTTTTGGATAACTCGTGCATATGACGTCACACTCGTGGTTTTCTCGTTGAATTCTTAATTGGAATTGCTTTGTAGTGGCAATGTCGGTCAAGAGGTCATTAGTGTGTGGCTAACCGAAACCTAACCGACATACGTTTGCGTTGACAGGACTTGAACTCGACACTTAAATGGACGTATTGAACCATTTATATTGGTATGTTGGAAGTGAAGGGGGATCCGACAGTGTAGCCCGCGTAATTAAACATTTCTTACGTTTTTTTGAAAATTTTACGTTGTATGTTGATCAAAATTCAATAAGTGGCAATTCATCATCATATCAGCCGTAAGACGTCCACTGCTGGACATAGGCCTCCCCAAGCACCGCTAGTTCGACCGATTCTGTGCTTTCCGCATCCAGCGGATTCCTGCGGCCTTCATAAGGTCATCGGTCCATCTTGTGGGAGGCCTTCCAACGCTATGTCTTCCGGTACGCGGTCGCCACTCCAGAATCTTTCGGTCCCATTGGCCATCTGTTCTGCGAGCAATGTGCCGTGCCCATTTTATCATAGGTAATTAATTGCCCACGCTGCAATTACCTATGATAAAATAATTAGAATTATTATCCTGCCTCGTTGGTCTAGAGGTCGCAAGCGCTACTGCTAAGCATGAGGTCATGGGTTTGATTACCAGGTCAGGCAAAGTGTTATTGGGTTTTTCCATCAGGAATTTCTCAGAAGCAGCCTGGAGCCTGGATCTGCGCCCGGTTGATGGCAATAGGCTCGCCCTTTATTAAATGGGACTTAAACATACTTAACTGGCGAAACGTGGATGTACACACGGCTACACATCAAGCTATACATTTCCAGTTTATGCTGATCTCGCATTGTATAGGATTTCCGTACAAGGCGAGGTCAGCTCATACTGGAAATTATACTTGAGGTGTAGCCGTGTGTACTATACTGCCCTGCTAATCCGAAAGGCGCTATGTCAATCGGAGTAAGTTATGGGAAAATTGACTTTTTGTAGGTAATTTAAGGAATAATTGAGATAGTGGTTTTTTCAAGTGTTTTAAGTTAGATAGCGGTAGTTATTTGGCTTATACCTACCATTAGATGCAAAATTGTTATAGCTATTGAATGGTATAAAAAAAACTAAAAGGGCATATCTCAGAGATAGCGCCTTTCGACTTAACAGGGCAGTATAGGTACACCTCTGCCCAACCCTTCTGAGAAACAAGTAATGTTATGTTACGTTACTTAAAAGTAATGTTATGTTACTTAAGTACGTCTGAAAAACAAATGAATGAATAACTGCAAATTAATTAGGTACTCAAATTTTTTACGGAAAGCTCTTCAAAAATGTTGTTCTTTTTTGTTTGAGCGCCTACATTTTGTTTATATATTACGGATTGTCCCTAATTTTGTTGTTACTGTACGACAGCGTATTAAAAAGCAGCTTTTAAATTACACTTTGTTTCTTTTTATTTCATCAATAAGTCTTTGCTAATGCTTCGAAAATTAAATGTTATAGCATGTGACATAATAATCACAGATAATAACGAAATCTTGTGTGACAATACAGTTCATATACTTGGTCATGCATATCAATTATGCCAGCAGAACAATAGACATCTCAGAATACCCGCATCTTAGATTCCGATAAGCTTTACGTCATATGCACCGTCTCTGGTAATCTCTCTTAATCACACCCTTTCATTAGCGGAATCACTATAATCTAGCTATACAGTTAAGTAGATGTATCTAGTAGGATAAAGGTTCAAGGGATTAATTAAGATTAGTCTAGATTAATCTAATGTATCAGCCATTAGAAAAAAGCTCTATTTGCAATGTAAGTATTAAATGCCCTGTATTAGGTTCGGTGAATTTTCTTTTGCAATGATTACAAAATCTAGCTTTTAGTTTTGTGATTTGTTATTTATTAATCTTATAAAATTCTGTACCCTAATTGCGTAATACAACACAATCTGTTTCGATTTGAAATAGATTGCTAATCCATTGATTCATAAGTTGGAAAAAAAATATCTGCTCAACAACGTAAATAACGCAATGAATGTTGTTGAACTGTCAAAATTAAACAAATTAGGCATAATTGTTTACGAAAATAAGTTACGCAATTAGGGTACTGAACGGTATTAACGATGAGAGTAATAGGGTTCACAAGTTTCCATAATTTCATAATAAATACCTTATGTCCGTGATCACTAGGTACCTACCTACTTTTATTAAAAACACCTCACCGTTCTACGCAGTTGATATTGTTCCTATTATTTTCAAATCAAGAAGAAGCGTAGGAAATATTTTATAGTCTACTAAATGACCCAACATACGTAGTCTTGTCCAAATTTCAATAATTCTTACAAAATTCCCATAGAAAATGCACTTTTAGTTTTCCCGAATTGTCCAATTATTCTTTCCGTAAAAACCTGATTCGCACTATTAAAAACATTTTAAAACAAAAATTTGGTAAACTTTTGTTTTCACTTCTGAAGTGTTGCGCTTGCCAACAAACAGCATTTAATTTTTATTATAATAGATTTAAATCACACTCACGTTTTTCATGTGTATCTAATCTATAATTTAAAAAAATACCTGTTATGTCGGCCCGGTTTCTCCTATTGGTAATGTTTGTCGGTAATCTTTAAGAACTTGGACATTAGATTACATTGATCAGATTACATTGATTACTATTGGTTCTATGAACAAGGCCAATTTACCGAACAACTATCAACAAACAATATTAGGTAAGGTACTTTATGTAAGTCCTTAGGGATGCCGTCCCGGAAAGTTCTTAATAAGGAAACGACCTCATTAATCTACACACGTAGACTACGAAACAGAATTGAATAGATCAGATATGTACGTATGATGTACATACAGGTAGAACCCGTGGAACAGACCTTAAGGTTTAAAAAGTAGTTAGAATCGTACCTAATGCTAAAATCAGTAGGATCTTTAACATCTTAACACAAAATATCATCGATCGCTAAAAGTCGCTTCCCATCCCTGATACCGTTTACAGGTAGGTATCAAGGTTTTACCCGAAGAAGTAGGTACTGTAGAAGTTTTATCCAACCTCCTCGAATATTTTAGAAGATTGATAATGGCAATCTGACGATCAACATTTATTCATATTAGGAATAGGAAAAGATTCAAGAGTCAGCAACGTTGGCTGACACACGGTGTTCGCTGATAGAATAAAAAAGTGACTTATCCTAACAAATTTTCGAATTATTACAAGTCTATAATATGCGTATCATTATATATAGCTTCTTTTAAAATAAAATTCGATAGAAATAGTGCCTGTAGGTAATGATTGAAAAACATTGTCTACAGGTTTCACGCAGAAAAATGAACGAAATAAAATACATATAATATACATGTCAAAATGAAATGGAATTGATATTATAATGACCACATGCATATTCGACGATGAATGATGTAATTATATTTTTAAGTAAATGAGTAAACCACTAAATAGCAATTACCTTAGTATACCTTTGTATTTCAACATGAGTGATGTAACCAATATTTTGATATAAAAGAGTGTCAGTGGAGTTTCATGCCCGTTCGTCTCCATAGGAACCTACCACGCTTTGGAATGGGCAACTAGCTTCATCTTTCTGACTGACCGACCCCTTGACAATTCAAAAGTGTCTTTATTTGGTTTATTTGAAATAAATAGCTTGGAGTATGAGTTTGAATAAAATTGATTAAATTACATAATCGTCGATTCAATATCAATAACGTGCATTACAATTTTAAGATGGGATAATATTTTAATCGCGTCTGTTACAAAGTTGTACGTTTAATCCCAAAAGCAATTTGAAGTAATCCCTCTCCATGGCGCAACGGGTTACTCGAAACGATAAATTAATAATGAAACTTGTTATTGCAGGGTACTTGGACTTCATGGACGAACAAAACTATTTGAATTGAGGAATGTAAAATTTTGTTAAAATATGTCTATTACCAAGATAAATGTGTCATTTAATAGCAGTGATAGCCTACTGGTGTGACCGTCGAACTGCCCAGTCATAGGTCTCGAGTTCGAACCCAAGGCACGCACTTCTGACTTTTCGAATTCATGTGCGTATTGTGTAATGATCACTTGCTTCAAAAACGGTGAAGGAAAAAATCGTGAAGAAACCTGAGAAAGATGCCTGAGAGATATATTTCTCGAAGGACATCTGAAGCCAAGTCAGAGGCCCACGGGCGGCTTTAAAACTCTGTCACCAGGTTAGTCTCTAACCACACGAAAAGAAGAATGTCTCATCAGCATAGGTTGCAGTAACAATTAGCTTTAAGGTGAGTAGGTCAGCAGTGTAGACTGTACACACGGCTACACATCAAGCTATACATTTCCAGTTTCTGCTGATATCGCATTGTAAGTATAGGATTTCCGTACAATGTGAGAACCGTATAGCTTGATGTGTAGCCATGTGTACTACAGAACTGTCAAAAGTAAGGGTACGCTGTAACCTTTGCCTACCCCTTCACGGAATACAGGCGTGCATAAATATGTATGGTAAAGGATAAATTCGGCCTAATGTCAAAATCGAACAACCTTCAAAAGATGACTCCTACGATAAAACAATTTCCAAAACAGCGAGATCAATTTCACTTTTGACAGGGACTTCAACCCTCGTCATTTCCTTCTCTTTATTTATTCAAACATTACCGCAGGAACATCCAGGGGTGGATCATCGCTGTCTGGCGGGTACGGTGGTACGAAGGGCCTCTTCGGTGGTCGCATGGGGGGCGTGGCAGTGAGCAGGGTTCTTGCTAGATGCGCCAGATCTGCTGTGCTGGAGACCGCGCGAGCCTGTGCGCAAAGTGACTCGTAGCGACGAAGTTGGTTGTTGCTCTGGTGAAGATAGAGGTTTAAATAGTTAATTAATTTGTAGGTATGTGTTATTTAGAGAAGATCTGTCCGCAAAAAGGGTCCATAACCTAGTTAAAAAAAGTGTACATTGTTTTTGAAGTAGTTTTTCACACAGTCAACTTTTTTATTGATTTTTTTAACAGTCCACTTGTCACCTTTTTTTTGGTTATGGAAATAAAGGCTATATTATTATGTTTATACGTTATTTCAGGCATATTTCTTACAGAAGGCAGAAGGTGAACTAGAGCTCTTACTCATTTTGGCGACAAGACAAGGAAAGACATAATTTTATTTTTATGATAGAAATTGTTCCACAAGAGTCGCGTCGCGCTGTCGCGTCGCGGGAGCCTTAACACAACATTCTCAATTCGTGTTTGATAAAAAAAACTGTTCGCACAGCTTTGATTGAAAACGTGATATTTTTTCTATTGTGTTATTCTTTTGGTAATGGGATTTTTATTCAAATATAGACGCCTATGATTCACTGAATAAGAAGAATACATGCCAACGATGTAATAGTTATTCAGTACAATACCTATCCTAATAATATTACCTAGTTGCATACGAAATCGAACCCCGCGGCTGATGTAAACCACTCAGAGCTATCTAGGTCGTAGAATACATTGTGTTCATGTAGCGTTTATGAATCGCATTGCAGTTCCATTGTCCATTTTGATGGTTCTGTATCTCTCTAGATTTCTAAGGAACTCGGGCTATAAAAATAGGACCGTTAGACACTACATTTTTTGTTCGAAACCAATCTAAGGCCTTTAATCTAAGGCTTTTAATATAATTATAAAAGTTTTTTTTTTCGCATACAGTGTTTTTTAGACTATATAAATTCACATTGTGAGAGTTGTCTGATGAAGATTTTTAGAAAGAACATGAGGTACAGATCACCAGGGCCCACTTGGTGGCTTCATACAAAGATTTTAAGATTACTTTGACTAGGTATATCAAGAAAAACCTTTACTACTGAATTCGATTTCTCCAATCAATCTGCCTAGCCTTTTCCCAACTATCTTGTCGTCGACTTTCAGTATAAATAACAAAAAAAAAAAAAAAAACATTTAATTCAGACAATTTGGTCCATATTTTGTTAGTACCTTTTACATTCTCTTAAAACTATGTTAGTAATGACTGAAAGTAAAAATAATTAAAAATAAATTAAATTAAATTAAATAATTGAAAATAAATTAAAATAAAATAATTGAAAATAAAATAAAAATAAAATAAAATAATTGACAATAAATTAAAATACGGTATAATTAAATAATTCGAAATGAAGTAAAATAAAATATAAAAATTCATTAGGCAACATGCAGCCTGATGAGCCTTCCCACAGCTGGCGATACTGGTTGGTCTGCAATCATCTTTAGGATTCCGTTGCCACTCCCTCGAATTCGACGAATTAGTGAGGCTGACTTTTTACGCATTATTTTGCGTAAAAGTCATCCACCCTCGCGTCGGCAAACATGCCCGAGGCACTGCAAAATCGAGGTAGTCGCACCAGAATCCTAAAGGCGTTGTTATATTGGACCCTGAGAGCATTGTAGGCACGCTGCGTGTAGTTGGTCCATAGGGCGCTGGTGTAAAAACTTTGGCAGTAGGCTCTGAACAAAGTTACCTTTACTTGTGCTGTACACTTCGCAAATCTGTGTACCAACATGTTAGCTCGCACCGACAATGCTCTCCGCTCTCTCTCAATGTCTGCGTCATCAGCAGGGTTTCGGTCACAACATGCCCTAGGTATCTAAACTGAGAGACCCGACTCAAAGATACCCCGTTAAGATACACTGGTGGTATATGCTCAGGTTGTAACCAGATGCAGCTGAATACCAGTATTTTACATGGCGCGACTGTCTATCTGACCTCCACAATCCAGTTACTGGATTGAATTTATCCAAATGTCGAATTTAGTTTTTCCTAACGACAATCGCCAGTAGTTTAGACGGTGACCATTCATGGAAATGGAAAAATATAAGTCAGATCTCCTGCGTGATTTACGACGCTTACATCGAAAGTCATACAGATATTTATGTGAATATAAAATATCATCTACAATAAATACATGTAAAAGACAGCTTTGAATACCAATACACATAATTTAGGTATATACAAGTAGCAGTACTGTATCTACGGAATATATTTTCGGATATCGGTTCCCAACTAACAAAGATCAAAAGTTAGGCAGCTGAACACACAAAATAATTTGCAAGTCGGGAGCAACTGTTGTGCAAATCCCGATATAATATAAGTACCGTGTTGTGTAAACAGGATATTTTAATTGCCTTATTTGAATAAGAAGTGCCTGTTAGCAACCATAATGCTCAATATAACAGACGATACGAAAATTCCCTTTATTGTTGGTTTAGCGTGCTGAATATTCTAATGGTTGTAGTATTCTTTGTTACGATTAATAAAAGTTGTGATTTTAAGAAGTAGGTATTGTTGTTTTGTATCCTAAGTAATCTTTACACCTAAGTTATGTTATATTTATGGCAGAAATCATGGATTATACAGGGTGGCGATTTAGACACCTGCATCCGTCAAGGGGGTGATTTTACTCGTCATACTAAACAACTTTCACCATGAAACTCATATCCGATTCGAGAAAAAAGAATCAACAGTAGATAGACTATTTCGATTAATGTATGAAAAGCTTTTTTTACGAATCGTTGTGTTATAGCGAAAGTTGTAAAGTATGATGGGTAGAATCACCTCCTTGAGGGATGCAGGTCACTAAAATCAATAAAAACTGAGCAATACATAGTGCACACACATGATAAGCAATAAGTAACTGGGTAAAATTCAGCAACAGTAACCGTTTTTTTTTTGTTACACAAATGCTTTTGTTTTGGGAACTATTGGTTTTCTCACTATACACAATAATGTATACCCTCTTTAAAGGTTTTCACCTACCCATTGCTCTCGTGGAGTCGTGGTACAAATCGTCAAACATCAATGATTCAACATGCAACACAGTCCAACAAACTATTGCTACTTTATGCGCTATAACCTTTAATCTCTTAAATCTCAAGAGTTTCCTTACGACCGCTCTCCCCTTGAGGGATAAAAGATACAGGTCAAACCACTTTATCCTCGGAAGTTATCTAATGGATCCATATAATAACTGTCTAAGTTCATCAGCCAGGCCAAGTTGAGGAGGCAACTAATACGGACACAAGATGGATGACTCTCAAACTGTCATTTTGACATGACGGAGCATTTACTAAAGTTTTTGGGAATTTCGGGTTCTCGTTCAGAGATAAAAAGGATAATTTGGAAATGTACGTATAACTTTATATTTAAGTCAGTTTATTATTATTTACGTAAAATTGTTTCGATGTGGTATTAGTTTTGTCAGTAAACTTTACTACAGATTTAAATTAATTGAGCGTCAAATGAGCTGACAGTCTTTTAGAGCATTTAATAATTTTATAAAGGGTGAAAGAAAATAATATCACAAAAGTACTTTTAAGTCTTCAGTTTTCAACTCCGTTACAAAAATAAAAGGTTACATTTCCTCTTTACGTAAAAATAATTAAAAAGAGAGTTTCACAATTGTCACGACCGACAAACAAGTCAAGAAACTTTTCGTTTTCAACAAAGACTGAAAGAATTTACTTCACCAAAGAACGTTTTCTTCGTTGGGCAATCGATCTACCAAAATACAGTATTTACCTTATCCGTAACAATTTCTCCTTCTTGACAAATGGCTTCACTGACTGCCGAGGTCACATCGGTCAGTATCTCTTCCAATTCCTGAAATCAAAATAGAAACGGTAAATAAATAAACTGATAAGTAATATGATTAGGTACGTAATTGATTTCTTCAAGTGACTGGTTTGCAAGATTTGAGATCGAAAAAGTTTTAAAGTTAGCACCATCTTGGGCTGTTATTAAAATATTTTTTTGCTGCCTGAGTCCTTCACAACACTACAGAGGAATAAATTAATTTATTCAACAACAAAATCGACTTCTGACATCTGAAGCTACGTGAGCGTCAGTTTAATTAAAAGCTGGAGTTAGTTCGAGTCTGTTTGGAGCCCGAAGCTCCTTTAACTACGGGTGCAGTGTAGGGTTGTCAGATTGTCAGATACCGCGAATTCGATCTACGTACGAATACCGATCCATTCCCTGTCACATGTCAATACCAATTGTCTTGGGAATCGACCTACTTCTTTTTCAATTTCCCGATTTCATCAGGCAGTTTTGTGGTGGCACAGATTTTCGTATTTCAAACAAGAATCGAACTTCGAGTTCGTAACTTCAACCCTAGTTTGCCTAGTGGTGTTTTGTTTCGTTCTGAAGATTCCCGCAAGGTAAAGTGGGATGGGTTATATAATACTAGTTCCGAAACATATACTGAGTATCTATCAACGTCGTATTATTATTGAGCGTTGTGATTAAAATTACCCATTAATAAAATTGGACTGTCACTAGAGTTATTACATCAGTACAAATAATGTTAAGTTTTATTACTTAAATACTAAGTAATACGTTAAGTGATTGAAAGGTTTATAGCAGCATAAAAAGGCTGTATCGTCCTATAAGTGTATAAAATATTATTGCTTCTATTTACCGTGAATATAAATAATTTCAGGAAATTGATCTCTATTTATTAAAGATTTTTGGTATGATAAGCACAACGAATGGTAAACATTTCGTTTCTAAACAAGTATTTTAGAAACGAACAAAATGAATAATAATTAACATTACGTAACCGAAATACTTAAATATCAAATATTACACAAGATCTTGAAAGTCTTTCACAAACAAAAAACAATACTAAATATAGAACTTTTACTTCGGGCAGACGTAACGTGTTTATTCACAAAGTATTAGGTACTTACTTAAAGCCGTGTTTATTTTATATAACCCCCGAATGTTTGCATATACAAGGGTCGCCCTAGTTCTCAAAAGAAGACAATGTTTACTCGTCTACGAAAGCTTTCAAAGATTCAAAAGTTTTATTCAAATAAACTAGTTTTAGACAAGGTAATATGAAAGTCAGAAATTAAGAGCTCGTTTCCTATTTCTCGCTTTCTTTGAAGAAGGCTAAGTGACTAGTAGAGTGACGATCTTTGAGGTGGTAATATGGATAAGAATGTCCAAGAATTGTACTCAGAAGTGGATAATCGAACAGGTATATCCATTAGCGGACGCTGAGTGGTTTAATGCTATAAGGTTATAATAATAACGGATAAAATCCGGCTAGAAATTCCATGGTAACTACATATTTCAAACTGACTAAACATACAGGCTTTTTGACCTTATAAAATACCTATGTAAAAATAAAGTAAGTTTCTTATGGAGGTATGAGGAACAGGGTGTAAAGTTCACCTATTCTTCATAGAAAAGGGAGGAACCTCCGACCCAACGGGTGTTATCTGGTGGGTGCCTGACGATTTATAGACGTGGTATAATGCTAGTCGGGCGGTAAATTCTGCTTGCACGATGCAGGATTTTGCGTGACCGCAGTGTGATGCGTAATGCATATGTGGCGATGTAGAAGAACTCATTAAAACAAATACATAGCCTCTATAAAATCATACAGAACAGGATGCCAAGTCCCGAAAGATGTAACTGACAGTCTTGCTCACGATTGCTTACCTGCAGTATAGTCGGAAGTGTATGCCTATGATACTGGTCCAGCATGGCGTTGGTGGCCGTCAGCTGTTGCACGTACGTGTTGTGCGAGTCATAGTATGTGGCTAGAGTGGCTGGCGTCGGGTTGTTGCAGTAGTTCAAGAACGCCCCTCTGTAGTCTTGACGACTCTGGAATTTGGAAGGAAATAACTTGTTAGTATTTCTGTTGTGATAGGTAGAAGTGGGTAGAAGTTACCTAGGGGGCAACTTCTTGTGATATGTATAAGTGGGAAGAAGTTACCTAGGGGGTAACTTTTTGTGATACGTAGAAGTGGGTAGAAGTTACCTAGGGGGCAACTTCTTGTGATAGGTATAAGTCGGAAGAAGTTACCTACGGGGTAACTTTTTGTGATACGTAGAAGTGGGTAGAAGTTACCTAGGGGGTAACTTCTTGTGATAGGTAGAAGTGGGAAGAAGTTACCTAGGGGGTAACTTTTTGTGATACGTAGAAGTGGGTAGAAGTTACCTAGGGGGTAACTTCTTGTGATAAGTAGAAGTGGGAAGAAGTTACCTAGGGGGCAACTTCTTGTGATAGGTAGAAGTGGGAAGAAGTTACCTAGGGGGTAACTTTTGTGATACGTAGAAGTGGGTAGAAGTTACCTAGGGGGCAACTTCTTGTGATAGGTAGAAGTGGGAAGAAGTTACCTAGGGGGTAACTTTTTGTGATACGTAGAAGTGGGTAGAAGTAACCTAGGGGCAACTTCTTGTGATAGGTAGAAGTGGGAAGAAGTTACCTAGGGGGTAACTTTTTGTGATACGTAGAAGTGGGTAGAAGTTACCTAAGGGGCAACTTCTTGTGATAGGTAGAAGTGGGAAGAAGTTACCTAGGGGGTAACTTTTTGTGATACGTAGAAGTGGGTAGAAGTTACCTAGGGGGCAACTTCTTGTGATAGGTAGAAGTGGGTAGAAGTTACCTAGGGGGTAACTTCTTGTGATAGGTAGAAGTGGGTAGAAGTTACCTAGGGGGTAACTTTTGTGATAGGTAGAAGTGGGTAGAAGTTACCTAGGGGGCAACTTCTTGTGGTAGGTAGAAGTGAGTGGACAGTTTTAGAGGGTTATGGTAGAAGTTACCCCTAGGTAACTTCTACCATAACCCTCTAAAACTGTTGGATAGCTCTTTGTAGGGACTGCATTCGAGAATTCTGTGAAACGTGTTCAAGTTTTTGTCGTTAAGTATTGGTCGACCGACTACTTAGTCATTCCTTCATGAGTGAACATACATCTACAATAATATATCGAAAGGCTGATCGCAGAATACAGAACAATTTTTTGAAGTCGGTGGGAAGAATGCATACAGTTTAAAAAAGAAAGTCAATCAGCTCATGATTACCATACAAACATTTAATTAAAAAAAACTAGTACAGCAAGCTGCAGCAACTATTTTCATAAACGATGCGATGCTTCGAGGCAATTCGCGATGAATATTTTCGCGTAAGTGGCTGGAATAGACGGCGAAACGGGCAATTTTATGTACCTCCCTGTTATAATATAACTGCGCTAGCATTGTATTGTGTTTTATATTGACAATTTAGGACAACACGGTATGTAAGTCAATGGTTTATAGTTGTACGTCATGTATATTAAAACATACATTGTAAAGTTATAAAGTAGATGACGTAATTATAAGTAATTAATATAGCTCCTAGAGGTAGAATGAATGCTTGGGGAAAATAATTAATTAGTAATTACACCAGAGTAGGAGTGAGCTTAGTTTTTTACACACAGTCATAAGGTAAAAAAGATAGCTTAGATAATTAATTAATTAAAAGATCTACCTGTCTTTTAAGTTAATTTAGAAATGTTTGTACATTTTTGCTTCTTTCAGATTCTAATATTTTCTTTTCAAATTATATACTTAACTACATTTTTACATAAAATTATTCAGAATGTAATTATTATAATTAGTAATATTTTTGTTTAGTATCTTTATGAGGTCAACTTTTAAAGCCTAACAGTTTTTGAAAGCTCATTAAATTAGGTAAATATGTTGTGAATACTCGTGGCGAACTATTTGATTGGCTGTCATTTTGTGGTTAACTAATCACAACAGCAAATAATATGATTTGATAGCAGAAAATTTGGTACTAATCAGAGGCTTGATTAAACAATCAGAAACAGACGATGTAAAACTACTTTGATGTTGTTGTTACATCGGTCACAACGTCAAAATCAATCTGCCTAGCCTTTTTCCAACTATGTTGGGGTCAGCTACCAGTCTAACCGGATGTAACTGATTACCAGTATATTACATGTAATATACTGGTAATCAGTTACAGCAGCAGTCACTCCATGGAGTGACTGCCTATCTAACCTCCACAATCCAATTACTGGGTAACACCCCCCATCACTCCCTTGGTAAGACTGGTTGTCAGACTTTTGGGCTTCTGACAACCCGTAACGATTGACAAAGATCTACGAAGGACCTACACCACCATCACCATTACCACCATCGGTTACAAAATATCTAAACAATATTCGGATCAGATATTATGTATAAAGGTTTCCGCAAACAGGCGCGACGCGACGACGCGCCACGGCATCGGCACCGATAAAACAATTTCCGAAAAGTTTTCATAGAAATTGTTCAACCAGAGCCGCGTCACGCTATCGGGTCGTGCCTGTCTGCGGGAGCCTTAAAACGGTACAGCACACGAAGTAAAATAAGTGAGAGATGTAAAATACTTCGATGTTGATGTTACAAGTTACAGCGGTCACAAAGTAAACAATCTTCAGTTCAGGTGTTACGTATGAAACGGTACTATTTAGTTACTTCGTGGTACAGCATGCAGAACCGAACAATCACAATAGCAATCCGTATCGTTCAATGTTGTCTGATAAATTCATGTTCGTTTTATAGTTTTGATTTTCTTTATTGTTACATCAGAATATTGAACATATTCGTAAGAAGTTGGCAGAATCATGCCAGCACTGATTTGCTGGATTCGTTTTCTCCTCTACCGGTCATTATTTCTCCTGACCTAGTTATTTTATTAATAATATCTGGATGACCGGTTTTTTTTTGAACGACGTTTTCTAAAAATGAAACCTAGCTAGATCGATTTATCGCTCCCGAAACCCCCAGCATACAAAATTTCATTTCATGAAAATCGTTGGAGCCGTTTCCGAGATTCAGATTATATATATACAAGAATTGCTCGTTTAAAGGTATTAGATGTAGGTGTCTATGTATTAGTATTTATTCTTGTATATTTATTTAGTCATTTTCGAGTTATCTATCATATTGCACCTGTCATGTTTTGTTTCTACATCACCTTAGGGTTGACTAGTAGAAAATGCCTCAGGCATTAAGACCGCCTTTCTACAGTATCTTTTATTTGTGCATAAAGTTTTAATAAATAAATGTCCTTTGTTTTGTATTTATTTGTGTAGTTAGTCATTTAATTTAGTGTTAGATTGTATATAATTGTCAACTATGGTTAAAATAAAAGGAATGACAACAAAAAAAATGGCAGTGGCACTTCGGGAGTGCCGACAGAAGTGAAAACTTGAACAAGATCGCCTTGGTGGAAGAAAAATACTTGTATAGAACATTGGTCCGTAACCTTATCTAAATAAAGAGCAAAGGAACGTTTACAAAAAAAAAAACTACTTCCGAAACCTTAAAGTAAAAATACTTGCATAGAATATTGATCCGTAACGTAATATAAATAAAGAGCACAATCGCGTTTACAAAACCTGTAAAGAAAAAAATACTTGCATAAAACATTGATCCGTAACATAATATAAATAAAGAGCACAATCGCGTTTACAAAAATGAGGTGTCGTCATGGTGTCGCGAAATCAGTGGTTTAGTCCCATCTCAAAAATGCCCAACGCGCCTAAAGAAGTTTTTACTTTAAAAAAAACATACAACAGATTTACAATATATAGTATTCAACAGTTTACAGTTTTCGTTAGCCAATTTAGCTGTTTTTTTTTTTGCTGTGGTTAGTCTCTAACCACACGAAAATAAGAAAGAGAAGTTTAGCTGATTGTTTCATTTTCAACTTGACGCTGAACGAACGCTTGACGCTGTATGAACTTAAGCAGCTTATTGTATTTCGTCACATTAAAATGTTCACAAATGGCGGCGTCGTACAGTCGTACTGTGAACGCTCAAGTTAAACGTTGTTATTAAAATGTCGTATTCCATTAATGTTCGCTACGAAAATTTGGCTCCGCAATACATTCTCACATGGAAATTAACAATGCTTGAGTTGTTGCAAAACGGCCACACTGTAATACCGACATTGTGTATCTATTTGTGTATTTATGACACTTAAAATTAGTTTTGCTTCGTAAAATTGTAACGATTGTGGCTTTGTTCTATTTATATTGACTTATTTAATCTCTCAGCGAATTGACTACTTATTGCATCTTGCGACGGAAAATGAGCTTTGAAATACCTATGTAGGTAGGTATGTAAGGTCTGTACGATTAGTATCTGATAAAAATGTAAACAAATCGATTATGAAACGTAACTGTGGATGCCAATTTGAATTATTTGAACATTTAAACATAAAATTCTAAGATTGTTAATTGATTCTGACATGACCTTGCGAAAATCCACTATAAAATTAATACAAAAGACGTGAATATATTTAGTAACCTGTTCCGCTTAGCTGTTTCTAAAGAGCCATAAAAACCCCTGAATGAAATCGACACGTGTTTCACCTCTCCACGAGGCATTCTCAGAATGACGATTGACTTGTCGCGAACCCGAACACGGCGTGTTGCCACACCGAGTAATGTTCTCTGCGTGCAGCGATACGCACGTCTATTGTATTTTTTTAAATGAAATTCTAATTTTCAATCACCTTAAATATGTTTCCCATTAACCAAAAAAGGTTAATTTTATAACCCATTTTTTATAGATGGTTATTTAATTATAATTTAATAACGTTATTCAGACAATAATTGTTGGAAAAAGTGGTGAGATTTAAAGTTGAAACTGTTCTTAGTACAGATGAATGTGTTACTAATTCCCATTAGTGAGTGATTGTGTAAGAATTTATCTGAATAGGGTTTATTTACACTTTGATCCGATACTTTTGGAACGGACTGTACGTAGGTATGTAGGTACCTACACACGTATTTGCTTTTAGTGCGATCAATTTTATAGATACTCGACAATCTATAGCGGGTCGTCCGACCGCACGGCTGATTGGCTTCCAGTGTTCTCCCGGCGAAGCGTACAAAGATCACATGCGATCGCAATTAATTTCTCGATAGCGATTTTTACATAGACCTGAATAGACGTCTACGGGATATAATAAAGGCTTTTGCAGACAGGCGCGATGCGACAGCAGTACAACAATTTCCGTGAAGTTTTTGTAGAAATTGTTCCACCAGAGTCGCGTCGTGCCGTCGCGTCGCACCTGTCTGCGGAGCCTTAAAGCAATCGCGGTTTTTTTGCCGTTGAAACTCGAAACGTAGGTAGGTCAAATAAAAGCGACTATCGCTAGCAGAATAAATTGAAATGAGTATGGTGACTGCATCATTATTATCGAACAATGCAGCGCGAACTTCTGCTAATGAAGCTGACGTTATTAAAATTACACTGTGGTCCAAATGAAATGAAATTGTTTATTCTGTAAATAGGATATTGGAATCACTTTTATACGTCATGTTTAAAAAAATAAAAAATAAACTAGATGAGTTCGGCGTTTCCTATTTGACTACTCTGAGAAGAAAGGCTGAAACAAACTCAGAGGTCGCAGTCTCTTTTAAAGTCCAGACATAATCTTGGTCAGGCCATAAGAGGACCATGTAGATCAGTGTCTGAAATGGTTTTTTGAGGAAAGAACCACACAGATTTGAGTGGACCTGTCCAGTCAGTGCAAGCATTTGTCAGTAATCGTGGAGCTCAAAAGGAGCTCAAAGCAAAGCCAAATAAAAGAGTTGAAAATAAGACTAGTCTGTTAAGTCGTTAGCTATGTTTAAGAAGAAGGAGAAATAAAGAAAGAGAAATAATAAAATCATACTTAACATTAAAATTTTTAATTTATAAAGCGGAGAGTAGACAGCAGACCGAGTCGTCAAAAGAAAAATCTTCCAAGCGCTGAGATTATTTGTGTACTTATCAAATGGGAAAATAAAATGAGAAAATGTTGGAAGCGCGCGATTTACCGACATCAAATTATGTAAAGAGTTTTGCTTTGATTTTATGTCCCATTACGTGTTTGACTGTCGTTTCAACAACATTAGTCGATGTTCTAAAAAATATTCGATCGTAAAAATGGTTTTACCTTTGCAACAAATGTCAGCATATTTTGAGGAGATATCGTCGTCACCAATGTTTGAGTTACAGTTATAAAAGATTAATAGCACCTCGTCTCGATCTCAAAGATATTAAAATGCATTATTTAGAGGTTGGTTGTGTACGGAAAATTCAACCTTCAATTATTTATAGGCACTTACAGTATGAGTTTTCTTTGTAAATGTACAGGATCATCACATTTACAATTTTAAACAAGAAAGGAAGCAAGTGTATTAGATGGATTCGTTTGTTAAAATCTTCATTGTTATGTGCGAACTTTAAGATAGAAGCCAGTGACATTGCAAGAAATTAATCCCCCAAAATTATTAAAGGGGGAATGGCCAAGTAATCTCGTTTTAACACATCTCGGTGTCCTTTTGGGGGCGTCAAATAGATTCGAACACTCACACTTCGCTACGGGATTGGACCGATGCTTAAATCCAATTTCTTTTGGTATTTCCGGATAGATTCGCTACTATTTCCACGCTATAGTTTTTAGAGGGTAAGATAAAATCAATGTTCTGTCAAGCGAATGTGCCTTTTCACCTACCTATATTTTTTTGCGCTAGTTTTCCGGTTTTTGTTGAGCAAATTTCAACGTTCAAGATTAATTTATGGGAATTTGTGGAAGGCCATCATTTGTCAGCGTGTACTTATTGGTAGGTACCACCAACATATCAGTGTGAATATGGTATAGTTTTGTTTTGGGCTTCCTTATCTTCTAAGCGTCACATAATTATTAGACTAAATTAAAGCTAGCTTCTAACTATCTAGTCCAAAAAAGCACTATGTTGTATGTAGTTCTCAGACCAAATAAAAAACCAAGACATAGCGCTGCGAACAATACAGTGAAGCATGCAAAACTACACCTCTCTTTGTGCACACGCTCACACGCACACATTTACAACCAAACTACACCTGACCGCAAAGTAAAGTAAGTGCACACATGTTTACGAAACGTGCGTCACGTCACTGTTGATAGCGTTATGTTTTGTTTTTTTTAAATGAGCGTAACTTAAATTGTATGAGAACTACTATTGAAACTATTTGTATTATTATATTATTACTATAGCAAATCATGATTGTAGGAGGAAGGCGTCAATGTCTGTCACACAGTTAATACTAGCACAGACATCGTCATTAAAATACTCAAAACTGTACATTGTGTTTTTGTTTAGGATAGATGAGTTGTACCAACATTATTGTTAACTAGCGGACGTCACGCGGTTTCACCCGCGTAGTTTCAGTTCCAGTGGGAGTACGGGGATAAAATATAGCCTATGTTACTCGCTGATAATGTAGCTATCCATTGCTGAAATAATTTTTCAAATCGGTCCAGAAGTTTTTAAGTTTATTTGTTACATACAAAAATACAAATCTTTCCTCTTTATAATATTATTATTATATAGTATAGAAGTATAGATTAGTATAGACAAAAAAAATATTTATTATTTTTATTTGGTCTTTTTTTTTTTTGTGGGAAATTTTCAAATAACTTTTCCCGCTCTGGATGGAGCGGGAGGGCGTGTCAGACTTACTGACTAAAACCCACCCGTGTTTCTTCAGTTGCTATGTTGCCGGGGAGCCGCGATGTCCCTTTCGGCCTTGTTAATAACCCCGGCAGGCATCGGCCCTAGCAGACCCCGTCAATTCTGCTGACATCTCTTTGAGGCGCGCGTGGAACACAAAGCGCCGTCGCGCGTCGACCCGGGCCTGGTCTTTATCGGACGGCGAGCTACCCATTGCTCACCGTCCGCAAGCCCGCGCCTACGGTGGCCGGAAATCTGCCTGTGATTCCCGACGCCCAGGCCGTCTCCTCCTGCGGCGGTTAGGGGCGCGAGGGCGCGAAATTTGCCTCTCCCTCATGCGTTCCGCCTCCTCCTTCGCGAGCATTACTGCTTCGCAGAAGAAGGTGACGGCTTCCCATTTCCTCTCGCTCCGTACCATGGCCCGAACCAGTGCCGGACGCGAGAGATCACCGCCGCCAATCGCCTCCACGAGGACACGGCGATGCTCCGCCCAAGCCGGGCAGACCTCCACCGTATGCTCCACCGTGTCCTCCGGGCGTTCCACATAATGGCGACACCCGGGCGTTTCCTCCCGCTTTATCCTGAACAGGAACCTCCCGAAACAGCCGTGTCCGGTGAGGACCTGCGTCAGGTGGAAGGTGAGGACGCCGTGGCGCCTCTCTAGCCACTCCTCAACGAGGGGTCTTATCGCCGTAATTGTGGCGTGCCCAGCGCTGGGTTGCTACAATCGCACTCTTTTATTTGGTCTGAGATGTAGTTAAACAATATTGCTCTCATAAAAGTTTGGTTCAAAATACTTACGTAATGCGGCCGATAAGAGCCGATAGTTCGATAGAAGCACTACACATTATCAAGTTAGGAGCTTTTACGGCCTCGATGGTCGTGGGAACTCCGTGTTCTCATTCTGTCTACCCCTTCTGGGCTATTAAGTGTTACGTTGGCGTTATGTTCCATAATTAATTAATTATTAGCGTGACTTGCTTAGTTTGCTTTTACAATTACCGGCAAAAATTAATATGGGTTCTATTTCTATCAAATTAGGTCAGTAGTTTTATCTACTGGACCCATATCAATACATAAATTGTTTAAGTACCTAAACGTGACTTTGTTGAAAGTTCGTAAAATATTGTTATTAGTCGTTCCAAGGGGCTGCACGTTATTGTTACGTTTGTTTGTTTATAAAGCGGGAACTTTGATATTGGACAAACATACCTACTTTGAGGATATATGTATCTTACACATAAAACAAAAAAAATTAATAAAAAGTAGAAGTCTTCACATATCCCAACATCTTGCTTATACTTCCAAAAACACACTCTTAAAGATTTTTAATACCTTATTCAGTTGATCGTCAGCTTTCCCGAGGATTACTTCGCATCCCTCCCGATGGGCGAACAGCTTCCGGGCCTGCACCTTCATGTGGAAGGTCCTCTCTATGAGTGGTGTCGCCACCAGCCTCTCCAGCGATTGGGCTGCATTGTTGAACCCGAGGATGTCTGCTTCCACCTCCTGGAGTAACGTCTCCCATGTGTGGAAGAGTGATGATGGACATGTTGCTCTGGAAAAGAAGGATATAATTTAGATCGGAGAAATTACGTACTTCAATAAGGGAAAAAGTTAAGGGTCCTTGCACGAAGTAAACCCTTTTTCGTCAATAACTTATCTAATTGTAAGAAAGCTTGAAATAATTGAAACATTAAGTCTGTGTAAGAATAAAAGTATAGTTTTCGTGGTGCTAAACCATTCGTGTCAGTCACAGCACCTGTTAATAGTTGCATCACTTTTGCGCTCTCAAAAATATGGTTTATTTCGCCTTTGATTTATTTAATGAAGATATAGTATAATCATAAAATAAAATTTCAAGGATAGCTGAAGAATAATGTGTGATTTTTAAATTTCTTGATATGGTTTGCTAAATAATAGGAAAAAAATACATAACTGACCGGGTTTAAAAAAAAATGGTTATATCAATATTTGTTTCTAGTACATTTTGCATGGAAGTTGAAAAAAGTGGTTCCCTTATGTACACGTAGACCATATAATGATGTTGATGATATTTTTTAAATTTCAAAATCTAAAGTAGTTTCTTCTAACAAAACCATCAAACGTCAGTCTCGCGTAAATTTTTGGTAAACTTGTTGCAAATTTTAGTGATTTTCCACCAATCCTTAATTTATTTGAAAAATATCTAACCGCTATGTACAGTAAGCGCTCAAAAGTGCATAAGCACGCTAAGAGTCGTATTGCTGTGAACACGCGGTGTAGTCCGTACATTTGTGTGTGTAAACAGTCAGACGTCTGTGGTGTGAGTGCCGTATACACACTACAGAGTCACGGTTCGCGGGCGCCGCACTTATATATCCATCACTTTTGTTAGCACGCATCATATGCGTGACCTTGGCCAGTGTATTGCATTGCTAAAATTCGAAAGTAAATTATATGTGCAGATAGCAGAAGGCATTAAGCGTTGGTCTTAGATTCAAGATGGCTAAGGTTCGAATCTCGTAAATCACATCGCTGTTTTTGCAAATATTATTATTTTTGTTTGCAATAATAATATTTTTAAATATATCTGACTATTTATTAATGTAATAACAACATTAATAAATAGGCAGATATATTTAAAAATATTTAGAAAGGGTTTAGAATAAAAAATGCGTGATATGTTATAATAAAAAAATTAATAATATTTATTCGTTATAGGTATTTATTTTACTTAACAAAGTGCTACAATTATTTATCATTACTTCACCTGAATAATATGTGAAATAGATGTCTAGAAACTTAGAAGCAATTTGTATTATTTTGACATATTTAAATTTTGAAATGTTTTAAATTTTAAATGGATTTTTTTCACTATAAATATAAAGCTTTGATCATGGTCGAAGTAATTAAGCAATAAATAAGAATATTACTACTTAAAATGTAAAAAATCTACTGACAAAATTGTTGATTTTAAGGTTCAGTTTGTTCATATTATTTAAAATTTTATTTGGCTTTAGTAAATATTGATTGGTATTGAGGTTATAGCTTAAGTATTCATTTTCTTTACGAAAAGAAGATTGAAACTAAACCTCAAATTTTAATCCTAAAATAATAATATTACTAAAATAATATTAAACAATTTCGGTATATCTGCAAGAAATACGACAAACACCCTATTGAAACGTGCTTAAAAAATTCGTTACCATAAATTCATGCAATAACGAATCTGTTGTTTATTAATTTGGTACGGTCAATATTTTAAGGTCAAAAACGGTTTTCTAGCTGGTCTTCAGTGATGCAAGCCTTCAGAGTGCACGGCGAACGGTTCATAATGACGTGTTTTTAATAATTCAGCAAAATATCTCGTTGGTATGAAACCATTTGTTTCATTCACCATTTAACGTCGCTGCTACTCGATAATAAGCCCCTTCCTCATATCTTTTAGCCCTCACAGTATTTCTCTAGAACAAAGAAAAACATTGTTTTTATTACACATAATACCTAATTATTTATTATTCACTAATCGAATTAAACCTCATAATGAATTTAAAACTTTAAAGGCATCTTCTGTCTTAACAATACCTCTGTTCTATCAACAATACCCTTGATTAAGATTTATGTTTAGTAAAATATGAAATATATAAATGATAACACTCACACTTAGTCCGGTTTCATTAGATATTCACTTCACTTTTACGCAGCGCAATAATATTCTCTGATCTGATCTGATCTCTTCAATATATTTTATGCCTGCTTTTTGATAATAATAACCACAACACTGCGCTAAATACTCGTCACCAATATTATCCACGAACCAACAAAGTTCTATTAATTGAATACTTGTAACAAACTGCATCTACCCCACAGAAATCGAAATAATTTACTTAGTTTTTTGTGGTCTACCTGCTAAACTTTAATATATATGTGAACAAGATGAATGAAACTAAAAACGAATGATGATTATCGAACTAGTCATTGGTTGCAGACAAAGCGAGTGTGTGTGTGTAATGTGCGTGTCTACAGTATTGTAACAACTTATAGAAGAAGGTCGTAAGTCAAACCGAAGCGTCAGTCTATTGATTGCTTATGGACTTTTGGTCGGTACTGTACAGTACCGACCAAAAGTCCATAAGCAATCTCACAAAGCAATAGACTGACGCTTCGGTTTGACTTACGACCTTCTTCTATAAGTTGTTACAATACTGTCGTGATAATATTGGTGACGAGCATTTAGCGCAGTGTTGTGGTTATTATTATCAAAAAGCAGGCATAAAATATATTGAAGAGATCAGATCAGATCAGAGAATATTATTGCGCTGCGTAAAAGTGAAGTGAATATCTAATAAAACCGGACTAAGTGTGAGTGTTATCATTTATATATTTCATATTTTACTAAACATAAATCCTAATCAAGGGTATTGTTGATAGAACAGAGGTATTGTTGAGACAGAAGATGCCTTTAAAGTTTTAAATTCATTGTGAGGTTTAATTCGATTAGTGAATAATAAATAATTAGGTATTATGTGTAATAAAAACAATGTTTTTCTTTGTTCTAGAGAAATACTGTGACGGTTAAGAGATATGAGGAAGGGGCTTATTATCGAGTAGCAGCGACGTCAAATGGTGAATGAAACAAATGGTTTCATACCAACGAGATATTTTGCAGAATTATTAAAAACACGTCATTATGAACCGTTCGCCGTGCACTCTGAAGGCTTGCATCACTGAAGACCAGCTAGAAAACCGTTTTTGACCTTAAAATATTGACCGTACCAACTTAATAAACAACAGATTCGTTATTGCATCAATTTATGGTAACGAATTTTTTAAGCACGTTTCAATAGGGTGTTTGTCGTATTTCTTGCAGATATACCGAAATTGTTTAATATTATTTTAGTAATAGTATTATTTTAGGATTAAAATTTGAGGTTTAGTTTCAATCTTCTTTTCGTAAAGAAAATGAATACTTAAGCTATAACCTCAATACCAACCAATATTTACTAAAGCCAAATAAAGTTTAAAATAATTAATATGAACAACTGCCTTTAACCTTAAAATCAACAATTTTGTCAGTAGATTTTTTTACATTTTAAGTAGGTAGTCTAATATTCTTATTTATTGCTTAATTACTTAGACCATGATCAAAGCTTTATATTTATGGTGCAAAAAAATCCATTTAAAATTTAAAACATTTCAAAATTTAAATATGTCAAAATAATACAAATTGCTTCTAAGTTTCTAGACATCTATTTCACATATTATTCAGGTGAAGTAATGATAAATAATTGTAGCAGTTTGATAACTATACTTAAGTAAAATAAACAAAACGAATAAATATTATTTATTTTTTATTATAACATATCACGCATTTTTTATTCTAAACCCTTTATTGCAATAACAACATTAATAAATAGGCAGGATATTTAAAAATATTATTATTGCAAACAAAAATAATAATATTTGCAAAAACAGCGCTGTGATTTACGAGATTAGAACCTTAGCCATCTTGAATCTAAGACCAACGCTTAACGCCTTCTGCTATCTGCACATATAATTTACTTTCGAATTTTAGCAATGCGATACACTGGCCAAGGTCACGCGTACGAGTATGATGCGTGCTAACAAAAGTTATGGAAATATAAGTGCGGCGCCCGCGAACCGTGACGATACGATAGTGTGTAGTTCAAAACTGCGTTCTCTGTGGTGTGTGTACGGCACTCACACCACAGACGTCTGACTGTTTACACATACAAATGTACGGACTATACCGCGTGTTCACAGCAATACGACTCTTAGCGTGCTCATGCACTTTTGAGCGCTTACTGTACAAGGCAAAGAACTTGACTTTTTAAATCACAAATAATTTTGTTAAAATCCTGTTCCTCTTTCTCACAACTAATGAACAAAATTGATCAAAATCGGTCGATTTCGTGCACGGACCCTTAAGAGAAAGACGCTGGCGTCCTCAAGTCTGCTAAAATTCGGTCACCAATGCGTCTGCCAAGCGGCTTATTGAGCGCTCGTTATAGTGGAATCTCTCATGTTCAGCTGTTAAAAATTGATGCCGTAGAAATAGGTTTGGCTTTTAATATAAAAGTTTTACAAAGAAAGAGTTTCGTTTACCTATTGTTCCTTTTACCAATAAACGGAATGGTGAACAAGGTAGATCCGGGTGATATTACTGCACATTGCCTGTCTGTCCCGTCAGAATTTCTATGAGCCTTTGAGGTGCAAGTAAAACTAGGTTATTTCTTGACAAATGCTTTAACTCCTCTGTATAGTATACTCCTCTATTTATCTAACCAAGTTCACCATTCACTAATAACTTCAGTCACGCACAGTCAAAGAGCTGACAGCCTCAGTATTTGACACCAACATTTTCCTCGTCAAATTATAACGATGCTTCCTAAGACGACGTGTGTCGGTCAGTTGTGCTATTATGTAAAAAATCCCCAAGAACTTCACAGAAATCGAAAGTAAATTCATTTGATTTTAAAATTGACATCATAAATCATCGGGGATTCGTACCTTAATACCTTTCGAGTTTCCAAGTAATGTTAAGACTAGCACATCTGGATTGGCGTGCAAAATTAGCGCACCTTTGGAATTGTGCCCATATTTCTTGACTGTGGTGATCAATAGTGATCTATCATTGTGTGACAAAGTAATTTACTTCCCATAGCTCATCGTACCATAGGTGCTGCGATACCTATCCATTTATTCAACATGTCATCGATCTTATTGGAACCGTCGTGTGTGCTATATGACGGAATTCAGTTGGCTGGCATCTCGGCGGCTTACGAAACTAGAGCTCATTGTTGTAATCCTGTTGTGCAATATCGACAACTAATGTATTGTTGTGATCTATTTCAAACTTGGTTGTTAATTTGTTGTTGTTTTTATTTGTTTTGTAGTTTTCAACATCTTGATTTACTCTATTAGTATTGTGTTTGGCGCTCCTGCATCCGTCTTCAATTAATTTACCAGTGGTTTGTACAATTGCCTTTTCTGTAACATAATTGTCAGTAAAACATTCAAAGGTAAAATATTCTTTTCATTAAAGTTTTTATTCGATTCTAAGAAACAATGTTTCATACGATCAAGTAACTTAGCTTTTACACATAATAATCTGTCATAATTTACTTTGAACCACTTCAGCTGACAGCAGTAATAAAATTGTCCATATGAAAGTGCATGCAACCGTTCCAATTGTGTAGTGAGTTGTGACGTCATTTGCCACGAGAGCAAAAAATGCGGAAATGTATCAAGAGCAAACTAATTGGAAACTCCATTCTGTTGTTAAATAAAGGCAATAAAGTTTACAGATCTCATTATTTTCCGACGGAATTTTAACAAAATTTACTAAGAATTTAATATTCTGAAAATGTAAAATAAAACTCGCTTTGTTTTAATTCAATTACCTCTTACCTTGGTTTAAACCTATGAAATGTAATTATTTTAGTATCATGCATGTGTTTGGAACGGTTTCCCGCCATCTTACAGACTGCAAATGAAACATCAATAAGGTTAAAAGCTTCCACTTTAATAATCCGACCCTATAGGCATAACACGCTGTTTGTCTATGATTGTTGTACACATACAGCGTGTTTATTTTATACAAACCTTTTGCTCTTTTCCGTTTAAAACGAGTAACGATTTTAGTGATATTAAACTTGAAACATAGAGTAAATTGGTTTTATAAATTATTATTGAAATAAGAAATTGGCCTGTCTGTAGGTTTAATTTTATGAGGCTCAAGAGAAAAGCAGTTTGTCATTATTTAAATATATCTTTACAATTATTACGACGAAGGTTAATGAGCCTAAACTTGTCAAGAACAGATAAATGCGGCAAACACAAAAGGAAACAATTTACATTTTTATTCATAAGAGTTTTGCCAAATTACGATTTGTCATTTTGTGGATAAAAAGCAATGTTTATTTTCGAATGTTGTTGAAATAAGACACGACTATAATTAGTGTCCAAATTTTTTGTAGCAGTGATAGCCTAGTGGTGTGACAGTCGGACTGCCAAGTCATAGGTCTCGAGTTCGAACCCAAGGCACGCACTTCTGACTTTTCGGATTCATGTGCGTATTGTATAATTATCACTTGCTTCAAACACGGTGCAGGAAAACATCGTGAGGAAACCGGCATACCTGAGAGATATTTCTTGACGGCATGTGAAGCCAAGTCGAGAGAGACCCATGGGCGGCATAAAAACTTTGACACCAGGTTAGTCACTAACCACACGAAAAGAAGAAACAATTATCCATTCGCGCTTAATTCAGCTACATGAGTTTGAATTAATTCCTATTTTTTAATCAATCCAGCACAATCTATCAGGACTATCAGTTCTTAATTACAAGGGACCAATTGCTTTTTGATGGTGATGCAAAATATTGCAAATTTAATAGTAGACCAAAAAAATCGTAGGAAAAAATATTTTAAAAAGAAACCTAAATAAAGTTTTCTTGTATCACTTTAATTTGCATTAGAGATTATTTCAGACTGTCCTTAAACTAAAAGCTGTGTGCTAAACAAAACACTCTGTATAATTTTCTAGACTCGAGAAAATAGTGTCCGTATGAATTGAGGAGCCATGTCTCATATTTAAACGCGGGTACTACCAATATTTAGTAGTAAATTAGGCGATTTTGTAGGCCCGATCCTGGAATTTGTAGTAAAACACTTTAAAAGATACACGACTTTTAAGGTGGCTCCTCAATTCAGACGTCTGAATTGAGGTGCCACCTTACAACTCTAAAACTAGCCAACGGATATTTTTGAAAATTTGGTAGGATTTAGTAGTACTTATGTGTAATCTCTACAAAAAAAATGGGTTTTGTACGGCTGAATTTGAGATAGCTACAATGTTTTGATTTTTCATAAAAATCCATAAATTTCACCGCGCTGTTTCTCGAAAAGTAATCAACCAATTAAAACATATTTTTAGTATAATTTTGTAGTAAATACGTTCTAATTTGTAGTATAAAAATAAAATGAACAAACTACATAATTTCGCTAATACAGCACATTTTATGTGGCTCCTCAATCCTGACGGTCTGTAGAAAATATATGTACGTAGAGCTACTAAAGTAGTTGATCAAATCGGGTAACAATAGCACCAATATTTAGTAGAAATTTCTACTAAATATTGGCGTAATCCAACATTTTGTACATTCAGTATTTCAAAAGTTATTAACAAAATAAACATTCCTTAAAAATCTAGTGTGGTACGAGAGCCCACGACCAAAACCATATCACATCGTTTCACGGCCAAAACCATATAAAATCATTAGTTTAGATGATTCCTGAACCCAACTCGGTTAGAAGTACCGGTCAGAAACGTCTCAGTTTTACGGAAGCCTATTTCTGCTATGTCAAAAAAAAACAAGCAGACGGTTTCATCACAATATGCCTGGGGGCCTACCACCTGCTCATAAAGCAGTATTATTTTAATATTACTTCTGTGTGGGAAAGAGATGCTGTACAGGTCTACAGGTCGTATAGCTTCTCTTTAGCTATATAGCTATCTCTTTCTCCCACTGAAGTAATATTAAAATAATACTGTTTATGAGCCCCCTGTAAGCCCCCTGATATTAAAAATGTACATAGTTTTTGTAATTTACAACTAGAACGGGTTCAAAGAAAATTTATTAACCATCTTAACTATTGCCTCCGTAAACCTCCGATGGCTTATGAAAATAGTTGTCGAACACATGGTCTGCTAACACTGAATGAAAGGCGCAAAGTTATGGACATGTGTTTGATTTATGATATACTTTATTTATTTACTAAAATTGCACTTTTTGAATTTAAATATTTCTAAGCAGTCCGTTCGCATGTTTTATACTTATCCTAGTTATACAGGGAAACCTATTATTAGCCATACAATTACAAACCTATAATAATAGGTTTCTTTAGGTTTACATAATAGTATGTTACAGAATATGTGTTACTAATAAGTAACACATATTCTGTAACATACTATTATGTATCGCTGTTGGTTGCCTAAATAAAGTAATTTTACTACAAAAAAGTTTTTTTTTCAGACATTTTGCGTGTCACATGTGGCCTGAGCGCATTTTCAAAAAATGTAACCTATCTTTCTCATAGCAACCTGGTTCAATTTTTTTTAATCTTTTCTATAGTTACTGAAAATCTGTTTTCAGAAATTTTAAATATCGTATTATATAACTCCAAAAACAGAAAGAACGTTTCGGAGTCACCCGGATAACGCGCGGTGCTTGTTACGCTTACGACACCGATGAAGAGTCCGACAGTAAAAAAAAGAATGACGAATTTTATTTCAATAAATAGTTATTTTCAGACGTTATCCCAGATTCCTTTTGTCCAATTTATTTAAAAAAACCTTTTAATTTCAGTTTGATGGTTTCGGGTAAGCTCTTTATTAATCGTACGTAAAAACGATTTATTTTGAAAAATGATTTATTCGCATCAACTGGCCAATGTTCACCTGAATACAAGATTTTCAGACGGGTTGCTATAGGTTTTATTTTTTGTCTCATTTTAGATTTTCTCAAACGGTCTTCTGGGTGTGACGCTACTGCATATACTGGTTTCAGAAAATGGTGTTTTCGGTATCTAAAATCAACTACATTCTGAAAATCAGACAGATTGCTATGAAACAGTTCAGTATTATTTTTTACATAGGTATTTCAAATGCACTTAGGTCAGACGTGACGCGGAAAATGTCAAAATTTTTTGGATTCAGAATCTTCTGCAGTTGTAGCCACCGGCATTAAAATTTTCTTATATTTTTTGCAGTTTGTAGGTTGAATCATTAATACATCTCCGTAAGATAGATTTGTTCCATTAGAACATATCTCTTATGGAAAAGTTATTTTTGATCAAGATACAACCTGACACTGACCTGCCGTAATCTTTTGATTACGTAAAAGAAGAAAAAAATACGTTACTAATCAGACAACTTTTCAATTGAACCAGGTTGCTATGAGACAGATAGGTTAAATTATATGTTCGACGCGCATGTTTGTTTTTTTTTTTTTTTTTTTTTTTTTATTTATGTCCACCGATTTCTCCGTTATTTGTGGACCGATTTTCAAAATTCTTTTTTTGAAATTCGACTTCCGAAATTAAAGTTATTTTTCACTTTGTAAGTGAAAAATAACTTTAATTTCGGAAGTCGAATTTAAATTAAAGTTATTTTTCACTTTGTAAGTGAAAAATAACTTTAATTTTGGAAGTCGGTGGCAAAAAACGAAAACACAAAACCCAAGACACCGACTTCCGAAATTAAAGTTATTTTTCACTTTGTAGTGTTTTTTTTTGAAGTCGGTTGTTTTTTTTTGAAAATGCGCTCAGTCCACATTTGACACGCAAAAATGTCTGAAAACAAACTTTTTCGTAATAAAATTACGAAACCTATTATACATTTTAAATATCAGACATATTGTGATGAAACCGACTGCCAGTTTATTTTTTTAAAGCAGAAATGGGCTCCCGTAAAACTGGAATGTTTCTGACCGGTACTTCCCATCGAATCGGTTCAGAATCATCTTAACTAACGATTTTATACGGTTTTGGCCGTAAAACGATGTGACATGGTTTTGGTCGTGGGCTCTTGTACCACAATAAATTGTTAAGGAATGTTTATTTTTTTAATATCTTTTGAAATACTGAATGTACAAAATGTTGGATTACGCCAATATTTAGTAGAAATTTCTACTAAATATTGGTGCTATTGTTATTCGATTTGATCAACTACTTTAGTAGCTACGCACTTATATTTTCTACAGACCGTCAGGATTGAGGAGCCACATAAAATGTGCTGTATTAGCGAAATTATGTAGTTTGTTCATTTTATTTTTATACTACAAATTAGAACGTATTTACTACTAAATTATACTAAAAATATATTATAATTGGTTGATTACTTTTCGAGAAACAGCGCGGTGAAATTTATGGATTTTTATGAAAAATCAAAACATTGTAGCTATCTCAAATTCAGCCGTACAAAACCCATTTTTTTTGTAGAGATTACACATAAGTACTACTAAATCCTACCAAATTTTCAAAAATATCCGTCGGCTAGTTTTAGAGTTGTAAGGTGGCACCTCAATTCAGACGTCTGAATTGAGGTGCCACCTTACAACTCTAAAACTAGCCAACGGATATTTTTGAAAATTTGGTAGGATTTAGTAGTACTTATGTGTAATCTCTACAAAAAAAATGGGTTTTGTACGGCTGAATTTGAGATAGCTACAATGTTTTGATTTTTCATAAAAATCCATAAATTTCACCGCGCTGTTTCTCGAAAAGTAATCAACCAATTAAAACATATTTTTAGTATAATAAAGCAAAGCGGGCAACCCTCACGAAGCTTCCATGTTCAAAAATACAAAATAAAGGCTGGAATACAATGTTGAACATTTATCAATATCTGATAGCCAATAAGTGCAACGACTTCTCTTTTGAGGTGGTCTGAGTTGACGTTAGCTAAGTGGGGAGATAGCAGCCATTGCCGCGAGAAACCGGGTCACAGGCTTTTGATATGCAGGATTTAGGCCACATACTTGATGCAAAAATATTGATATTACAATTTTTTTATCATTGGGTAATCCCCTTTATCTTGAAAATGTATGTCAATAGGGAAAAGACAACTTTGGAACAAATTTATGTACTAAAATTTTTGCAAAGCCTACTTATTTCCTTATTAATATCGGTTGCAATTCCTTAAATTTAATGTAGCTCAAGATATAAAATACACCACTATCCAATGCTCAGAATTTGTTGATAAAATAAAACAAACTGTGAAACATTTTCTACTTTGCACAGTGGACAACGAGCTCAGCAATTACATAGTTTTAATTTGAATTTCAAATCCACTAAATTAGGTCGAGCCTAGGTAAAAGCTCGCTACTGGGAGCGGCGGAGATTAAAGGCCTTTGTTTCATCGCATATTGAAGGGTTATTGAATATTATTTTATATGGGCATCATTCAATTTCATTTAATTTCATAATTTGGGGTTTATGTTGCATGTAGTCCGTTACTGGTAATTTTAATTAAGGCAATAAATAAAGATACATTATTGTCGTCCTACTATTTTATATACATACTAGCTTTTGTCAGCGGTTTCGCCCGCGTGTAGGTCGGAAATTATCCTACGGGAGCGTACTACCAGGATAAAAAGTATTCTATGTGTATACTATCTGTGTGCCAAATTTCATCAAAATCTGGTTTCGGTTCAGCCGTTTTTGAGTAACAAACATCCAAACATCTAAATATCCATACATACAAACTTTCGCATATATAATATTAGTAGGATTACAAACAGACCATAAATTAACCTAATGTAAAGAAACCTAACTAGAATATTGCATCAATAATCAAAAATATTTTTTCAAAATAAAAACTGAAGTATTCTTGTAAACCAAACACGAACAACTAACGTTGTGTTGGACTTGTAAAGTTTACTTGAACTTAAAATGCAAAACATTACATTTGTAAAGATAAATCAGGGAAAAAGTAACACAACTTCGTAGAAAAGTTCCACTGTGCCTAACTTCGCCTTTTATTTTGCTTTAAATATTTTTTTAAGGCTAGGTTTACATGACACAGCGGATAACGACACGACATGGAGGGCCCTCAGTCAGTCACAGACGTGCTAGAGTGGATATTGTGAACCCCGCTCAACACTTGGAATTATTGGAAAAAGCGAGGCATCAAAGATTAGTTTCAATTATCTTTTGTTGCTTTGAGTTCTTCAAAGGCCGTTTCTTCAAGGCTAGGCACTGTGTTATTCCTTAGTCAGCCTAAACGCCTTTCCGTGCCTATTGATAAATTAGGATGTAAATGTTTGTTGATTTGACAAATTGCTTCAGTTTTATTTGATGTTAAATAATTTAGGCAAGGCCATTTACATAACCAGTTCACAAATAAAGACTGTAAGAAAAAAGAAAATTCAGTAAAACAATCATAAAAATGGAATGGAAAAAAAATTAGAAATACGGCTTTCCACAATAAGTGGATTTTGAAATTCAAAATCCTATTTACCGCTTGGCTAACCGAAATCCTATTTTATTCTCTTTTAGGAGCGAAGTGTCATTAACAAAGCGTTGACAAATGTTTGTGGAGGGCTCAGACACCCCATAGATTTAACGCAGAACATTAGTTTTATTCTTTTTAGGGTTCAGTATCTTAAGAGGCAAAACGGAACCTTATAACTTACCTACTTACTATATTTTTTATTTACGTTTTTTTGTAAAAGACAAAGGACGTATTGTAAAATCACTTGAACTTTGTTACAAAAATCTTACAAACAACTTTGATTGTACAAGCAACGTACTTCACTGTGCACACATTCCCCTCAGCAACTTTATTTTCCTACGAACAACACTGCCAGTATTGACACGAACAACAGCTAAGTCTCTTGTCGCCTCCGGTTCTTAAAGAGAAGAGAAAACAACTGGTAATCTGTTAACACGAATTGCAAATTTTTCTTTGAGCACACTTACATAATTGAATTTGTTATTCTCTTTTTGATTTTTCCGATTTAATTAAAGAGAAATCGGTGATTTGTGTCGTTAACAATGTGGCTCTAGAAATTATTTATTTAAACTTTAATATTGTAGACTAGAAAAAATATAACAAAAAAAAAAAAAATTAACCCTCCAAAACATACAATGGGCGGCCTGTGATCTCTTCCAGGCAATCTTCGAATAAACAGGAATTGCGTGGACATAAAAATAGGACAAAAATGGGAATGTGGACATAAATTTTAATCTTGGATCGGTCGGTAAAACATAAACTTAACTGTTTATTGGTTACCCACAACTGGGTTGGTAACCAAGACTTATAGTTGACCGATAACCAATAAAATATTAAAGATCTAATCTAGTATTCTATTAAGTATTCTTAGATGTTATAATCCACTTTCCGACAAAGGCTTAGCAAACAACTGTAAATATTAAATTCCAATTTTCTCTAGTTCACTACACGTCATAAAGTTTACGCTTAACGATAGCAGCAGTAGTTTCGTAACCCATTTTATCTTTCCTAAGAACAATTTAATATACATTTGTCTTCTCAACTGTCCGTCATTTAGACGGAGGTCCACTTTTTAGGTACACTCTCGACTGTTTGACTGACGTAAATAGAACTTAATTATCAAAGGTCGATAAAAAAACAGAACAACTCTGTGTTGTTCTATTACGGAGCTTTCCCACTTTCGCCAATGAATATTCATCACGTTAAAGGATTTGTTCTAAGAGGTTTTTTATTATTCACCTCAAGAAAAGAGTCTTAATTTCTTTTAGAACTTCGGAAACGCTTATATTTAAATCAAACTGAAAGTTCTTCCACTTGGAAACGCTTTGCAACAAATTAGTGTCAATCTGATTAAACTTTACTGCACCTCAGTTCTCCAGGTTGTTCAAAGTTTGTTTTTTCTTGTATTTAACAAACATTTGTTCGGTAAACTGTTACCTGTTAACTACAGCTTTTCCATTAGCGAGCTATTAGCAGGGATCACACAACTCAATTTCCAACTACTATGGAAGTCATCTATCAACGTTTGACAGCTACAGGGTTCACAGGACGACACGTCGGTTAAGAACCCCTGAAACTAATCACCGACGTCTACCGCTAAAAGGGCATGTCGAGAATATAGCCCGAGGAAAATTAAGTCCTACTTGGTAACTGCCTACGAAATGGAACTTTCAAACCCTTAAGTGGACCCAAGATTTGATGTCGAACATACCAATAATGGTTTTATATATCCGTAAGTGCTATTTTCAGACACAGATTGTCATGCATCTTAATTTAACTGTTATTTATTTATTTCAAATTATTTATTGTTACGTATAATTTTTGTGGAATTATTTATTGATTATTATAATATGAATTTTAATGACTAGAATATAACTATTATTAATATTTTTTTAGGAATGTAGAAATTTACTAGCTAAATTAACTTGTTATAGTATGTCAAAAATGGAATCGTAACTTCGAACGTGATTGAAATTATTGAGCAGGTATGGAAACGAAGAAATATTGTACGGTTCATAATTTTATTTACTTACATGAAAATTTCAATTGATTAATTTTTTTGAATTTAGCTAAATTAAAAAAAAAAAAACAATTTTTTTGGTATTATTAATAGAGTATTGATTATTTATATTGATAGGTCACTATGTCAAATGAAGCGTTTGAAACTTATCAATTTTATATAATTATTAAAACCATGTTCCATATCACAATGCATGAAATTTCGCATAAATAATCATAGTTTTAAATTCATTGCACTCTTTACAAATTTTGCATTGTTATTTTAGTTTATTTATTTATTTAAGTGCTATTGTCAACACTAATATGCAGAGAAAAGATTTGCATTTTTGTTTGTTGCACATAGCAGGTGCTTGTCATCTTTTCGAAATGTCATTTTCATTTAATATGTTGGCAATGACGTAGTCGGAAAAATAATAAAGTGCAAGTAAAAATAACCCTTAAGATGCTTGGATTTTGCTGTGCCTACATTGTAGGTGTAATCACGATCAACTTATAAAATTAAACTTACTACAATCTAGACTAGGTCCCTACATGACAATTATTGGTAAAGTAATTAAGGTCGGACTAATCATTCTTATTCATATTTAATTAAGTACGCAGTAACGTCCACACGTCCAGTAACGACTTATAATTAAATACATACATACATATTCTCAGGCCTTCTTCCCATCGGGGTAGGCAGAAACTACTGAACGTCACCTGTTACGATCCTAACATACTCCTTTTGCCTCGTTTCTAGTCATACACGCACGCCGGTTGCTAGTACTACGCACCTGGCCTTTCTGAAGAAGATCACCAATAAGGTCAGTATATGTCCTCCTAGGGCGTGGCCCGGTCTTTCCTTTCACATCAGCCTTGTAAATACATTTTGTTAGTCACCTTTCATTCATCCTCTCAACATGCCCAAACCATCTCAGCATACCCTTTTCAATTTTTGTCATTACATCTTCTAAACATCATCTTCTTCTTTCATTTAATAATATTCTGTTCAACATTAACTACTGCTTTGATTTCAAAATAATAAAAGAGTAGGTATATAGGTAACATTTTCATACATGGATAACTAGTGCAGTTAGCCGACGTACACACGGACGTGATAAAATCACGGCGGGATTTTAACGCGCACTGGATTTTCAACTCTCGGTGTTAAATTGAGCGTTGAAAAAACATTGGATTTTAACTCTCGGCGCTAAGCAGACCGTTGAAAATCCAGTACACGAAAAAAAATCGCCGCAATTTTATTACGTCCGTGCGAACGTCGGCTTAAAGGTAGGTACTGTTGCTGGAAAGACATAGGTAGGTACATTCAAGGAAATTAATTGTTAAGCCAAATGAAACCTGACGTCAATTAACCATGTTATAGCAATTTCATACAATGTCAAAGATTCGCTAAATAATAACAGCCGCACGGGTCGATCCGACAGGTTAACCATCTTTCTATACCGAGACTCTTCCGTGCCTTGGAAAGCACGTTAAGCCGTTGGTCCCGGCTGTCATTCGTGGATCTTTGACAGTCGTTACGGGTCGTCAGAAGCCCGAAAGTCTGACAACCAGTCTTCCAAGGGGTATCGTATTACCCAGTTACTGGGTTGTGGAGGTCAGATAGGCAGTCGCTCCATGTAAAATACTTGTATTCAGCTGCATCCGGTTAGGCTGGAAGCCGACCCCAACATAGTTGGGAAAAGGCTAGGCAAATAGACATAGTCAAAGATTGACAGTTGTAGTCACTTTGCTTATTAACAATTAATTTCCCTCACCATACCTACTTATTATATAAGTTTTATTTTACTCTCCAGCGTGTATAGTGAGTGTCTTTACCTAATAATTATAAAAAAAAGAAGCAGACTTTTCTTTGTTTGACGTGATTAAGTCGATGTCAATTTAATGGTTAACCCCATTAAATCAATGTAGATAAGACTTTAGAACCTATTAAAATATTAATGATGAAACCATTTCAGTAATTTATTACCTAAGTGCAGGTGTTTGCCTTCAATTATATTTATGTTTAAGTCAATAATAACGTATAACTCATTCAAAGATTTAAAATCCAATATCACCATATTAAATAACACTGTAACCAACTCTTTCACGTAATTTTTTTTATATCGTTCAAACAAATTAAATGTTATGAATATGTAAATATCGGTTTCCAGCTACGATATCGACGTTAACATGAAAGGAATATAATTGATGCAGTGAAAATGCATCTATAATTTTATTTACATTAAAATATGGCTTTACCTACTATGTTACTGACCTATCGAATTGTCACGGGTTTACATCGCTGTAACTTAGATTGTATTCTTTTACTAGGAATATTTTAGGGAACTATTAACAGACTACAAGTATTTATAACATTAAATAGTTCCTTCACATAACATAACATAACATCACGCCAGTATTTCTCCGAAGGGTTAGGCAGAGGTGTACCTAGTACACCCACATTTCGCCAGTTATGTTTAAGTTCCATGTAATAGGGGGCGAGTCTATTGCCATCAACCGGGCACAAATCCAGACTTCGGGCTGCTACTGATAAATTCCAGATAGAAAAACTTAATAACACTTTGCCCGACCCGGGAATCGAAACCGGGACTTCATGCCCAGCAGTATCACTTGCGACCAATCTAACGAGGCAGTAGCGCGTAAGCGTAGAATTTTGAAGTCATTGACCTCATTACGTGTTACTCTTTCTTATAAAAAAACACTCGCTGAAATACCTCACGATTTTAAAAGGAGCGCCTTTAAAAGAGGTCAGAATTCGCAAGATTCATAATTTGCCATGCATAACCATGCTTGAAAATGGGGTTACTTAGTGTAACATATAATATGTAGATAGATCACAAGCATGGCGCTATCAGGCAGGCACACCCGTCGGCACATGCTTAATTGGATGACTCCTGCATAAGTGATACTAGGGGGTAGGTAGTTTAGGCACTAGACGACGCGACGTCGACGTCGCGAAGCCTCTCTGAAGCTACCGCTCTCATGTAATTATGCGGAAAGCTTTACTACTTTACGATTCACTATGCAAGAAAATAGGAGAACACCAACTAATATAATATTATTTTATCAAAGAAAATTCAAAGGAAAATGCTCGTTTTTCAGAAACCCTAGAACCACATTTTCATATTGCAAAAAATACAGCGCTTACCCAGCCTCAAATCCCTAGACACCGCTATAAATATGAAGCTAATATCTTTACAGAAACATTATGTCAGCTTTGAACCACGGGGGCCTTACTGAAACCTATTTTATTTTTCGTAAATGTAATAAGTTTTCGTATAACAATGTGGACATGAAAATAAACACGCAATTTACTTTTAGAACATACACGAATGTTGTTGGTGCTTTTTTTCACACAAACACAACAAAATTGAGTTCATGCAACTGAGGGAATTAAAAAGCGGCTAGGTGTAACAAAGTTATTCCTTTGAAATGTGAATCAAAGTTCCTAGAACATGCGAATCAACATTATGTCAATACTTCTATTTATTTGTTTGGGATTCGTCAGAAAAGGAATACATAACAAGACTTGAAAAAGCTGAGCCATTAATATTTAGATTTTAATGAAAAAGTCGTCTGCAAAAATTGATCGTCAAAATAAAAAATTCGTAGGCACCTTTACAAAGCCCAATTTCTGGCAAAGTAGAGTTAAACCGTTTTTGCACAAATAAGTCCGTAATTTGTTGGGCAACTGCTGAAAAGTTTTGAATTTCGTCAAACGCCTCTGAAACGGAGAATGGATATTAATTTATTAATAGTAGCAAGTTGCGCGTACCGAATTGTGTTAATAACTGAATAAATTATTGAAATGTTCAATGACATCATCGCTCCATTTTAATGAACTTTGGGACCTTTAATATGTCAATTCCATTACGAATGTTCAACTAAACGTCACTAATGTGTAATTTGAATGCCGGGCGTTTGCTTTTGGTAAAATATTTTACGAAAATCGGGAACCTCAAATGTAACCAAATTGTAGAGATGATTTGCCTTTAATACAATAAAATTCTGTTCCAATTCGAAACAGCAGCTCAAGAAAAATAGAAGGTTAACCAAATTTGCCTAACGGAATACATTTCAGAATTTAAAAAAAAATATTGAATCCGAATACAATTCCAAGCGAATGCATTAAACACTGTGAGTAGTGCAGAAGTAGTGTGGGGGCTGACTTAATTCCATTAAAAGCAATTGCACCAACATGGCATGTCTGTGTCTGTATGACACAGTTAACCAGTTAGATATTACAATTTCCAAATAAAATCCCTACTGAAATTAAGCCGATTAGAAAAATTATAATGAATAGATTAATGTCGGCCAGGTTTATTTCCAAAATTTTACGTTTCAGGGAATATTCAAGAATGACATACACAGAAATTGTGTGAATTACGAGTAAAAAGTTTTGCTTTAGTATAAAAATAAGAGCATTATTAAAGGTAGGTAAATTTTTTATTATTAGCATCCTTACTAAATATATTATAAATGCGAAAGTGAGTTTATTTTTTTATTTATTTGTTTGTTACGCTTTCATGCCAAAACGGCTGAACAGATTTGGATGAAATTTAGCACATGGGTAGAACATGACCTGGATTAGGATATAGGATACTTTTATCTCGATATTCTCACGGAATTGAGACTTATTCGGGTGAAACCGCGGAGCGCAGCTAGTTTGTTATAAATTTATATTTGCTAAACACCCGAGAGTTTTCAATCCCTGTCCTCTTAGATCAATTATTGAGACGATTGACAGGGCTGTCCTTCTGTCTATAAATAATAACAAATTGTGAAGACCAATTAACCGTAAATTTTCCCTTTGACGGTTCAAATGTAAATTCAACCAGTCTTACCAAGGGGTATCGTTTTACCCCGTAACTGAGTTTTGGAGCTCAGATAGGCAGTCGCGCCATGTAAATAGCTACATCCGGTTAGACAGGAAGCTGACCTCAATATAGTTAGGAAAAGGCTAGGCAGATTGAATGGTTCAATGTAATTTGTAACAGTCACTGGAAGGCGCTTATCAAGTACCGGACATTTTAACTGAAATTTTAATGTATTGAATATTATGGAGTGTGAAAACAAGCTGTAATAATTCAACAACTGTTTAAATATGCAAACGCAACGTTTCATTTGGCTTGACAGCTGACAGAATACTGTATGATGAGTTTCTAATAATTAATTAATTACTGTTAATTAGAGGATGTGGTTTATGGAAATATGATATACGGTATTAAATACTGGATTAACTGATTGACCAAATAATACGTGTCATTTGATAAACAAATCATAAAACAGGAAATTATTGGAATTGATGACCCAATACCAATTACAATGGCATAATTATTGAAGTATCAATTCATATCTGTTACATGCAATACAATTTAAAATATACATTAAAGAAAAACCCCATTAAACGAGTAAAGTTTTGTCAATTCGCGGCAATATTTTTACTCCAAAGAACCATCAATCAAGTATAAAAATCGTTTCGTTGAATAAACGACGCGCTTCCAATTTCCAATATTATGATCGAATTTTAATTGGTGAAAAAATCTCATCCCGGTAACTAGAGTTGCGATAAATCTAGGGTTACTTGAAGAAAACGTTGATCTTAGAATTTTAATTATTCATTCCACACTGATGTAAAACTATGAGTAAATTTTTCTTCGTGTGCTCTTTTAAATATCTTACTTAACTCTTTTACAAACGTTGTAAACCAGAATAGATAGCATTTTATTTAAACAAAGCATAGCTATTGTACTTATAGTAACTTTAATATTTTTTGTAATTAGGTACCTAGTCGTTTGAATTAGGTATATAGTTGATCTTATAAAACATTTATTATTCCATACCATTCACAAAGTATCTCAAACCGGTAGTGGCAAATTTAAAAAGCTATACAAAGTTAATGCTGACATCGGGCTCACCGCAGTAAAATAAGCTTCGCTCGCTCCGCTCTTCGCTCTGTCAGTTGTGGCGAAACTCCATTAAGATACCGAACTCAAATACATTCAGCTCGTTAAATATTTCATCTTGTATATTCAATGCAGAAACAAAATGTATCGTGAAAAAACTTTTTACAAAAAAAAAACAACCGACTTCCAAAAAAAAACACTACAAAGTGAAAAATAACTTTAATTTCGGAAGTCGGTGTCTTGGGTTTTTTGTTTTCGTTTTTTGCCACCGACTTCCGAAATTAAAGTTATTTTTCACTTTGTAGTGTTTTTTTTTGGAAGTCGGTTGTTTTTTTTTTGTAAAAAGTTTTTTATTTTTCACTTTTTAGTTATGGTACCAACCCCACCCACATTCGAATACCACTACCTGCTACCAGTGACAGGAACTTATCATATCATCTACATACTAAGTGGGAAAAAAATACGTATTTTGTAGCTAACTCAAAAACTACCGAAGCAAAGTTAATAAAATTTATATGGGACCAATTTGGGAGCATACCCTTTCAAACAAAAAAAGAATTTTCAAAATCGGTCCACAATCGACGGAGAAATCGGTGGACATACATAAAAAAAAAAAAAAAAAAAAAAAAAAAAAAAAAAAAAAAAACAAACATACGCGTCGAACATATAACCTCCTTTTTGGAAGTCGGTTAAAAATGACATTGACAGGTCAATCGTCCGCCATTTTTAACATTTGCGCGGGAATAGATTACCATAAATAACAACACTGTTTCCTGTTGAAACCAACACATACATATTTCTTTCAATTAAATATATTTGAAAACGTGAGAGACGTATTATTTATTTACCATTTAAAATTACTCTCGTTATTGATATGAAATCTGATTGTGTGAGTTCTGGTCCTAAACAAATACTCCTGGATACACACGAATGTTCAATCCATTTAGGTACGAGCATTTGCGTGGACAAATCTGCCAACTGATTGTGTTATTATAAAACATAACATTATGCGTTTTTAATTTACTTATGTAGTGTACTTAATAATACTCAGTATTTCCTTATTCGATGGTCTAGTAGACAGATGTTTTAAGTGCAATTTTGATAATTTTACAGGAAAGCAATATAAAGTAATTTGTGCTATGCTTAACATTATCGCTCCTTGACCGTACCTACAGTGTGACCATATTAATATGTCACATCGGGCTTGAGAAAAACACTGTCACGCAGGTAATCATGTCTTACTGATGGTGGCGCCTGTGTTGGATCATTCGGTTCCCTACAAAACGGTTGAGCTGGATGGCGCTGATCCATGCGTCATGTTCGAGAACGGGCGCCGTCGGTTGAGACTGATTATTCCTAACTGCCAGGCTTATTTTTAATCTTATATTTTGAATTGTTTCTTTATTTAATTTGTTACATTATTTTCATATACCAACAAGAATAACGTACCCAGGATTTTGTAATATCTTCATTGTAAAGATTTCATGTCCATTCCTCTCCAAAGAGATACGTTTTGGAATGAGCTTAGCTTCAACTTTCTGACTAACTGACCGACTCATTGACAATTCAAATGTGTTTGTAAATGGTTTAATTGTAATCAATGGTTTGAGTTTTGTAAAAATAATAGAGAACGCTCTAGAAAACCCAAACTTTTCTTAAAACTCGAGTGTGCTATATTTACGGCCAAGTAATATGTACTGCCTCGTTGGTTTAGTGGTTGCAAGCGATACTAATGAGCATGAGTTCCTGGGTTCAATTGCCAGGTTGGGAAAAGTGTTATTGGGTTTTTCCGTCAGGAATTGCTCACTAGTAGCCCGGAGTCTGGATTGATGGTAGTAGGCTCGTCCTTATTTACATGGGACTTAAACATTACTGGCGAAATGTGGGTGTAGGTACATTTCTCCCTAACCCTTTGGGGAATACAGGCGTGATGTTAAGTTATGTGTAATATGTGTAGGTACTGTATAATTATAGCAAAGAGTCGAATACGTTTACACACCACGTGAAACCCTTTACGTGGAAGGGTGACTTAATTGAGGATTAAGAATTATATCCCTTTTGTTACTCATGGAAAATTGAAAAATACGTTGTGGAAATTACATTTGTGTACTTTGCTTTAGGCGTTGGTAAATATTATTGTTAGTTAACCAGATGGATTAGAATATAAAGTTGCTGTTATTTAGACGAAATTGTGCATACCTTATAATACAGAACTGCTATAAAGATAAGTTCTAATCACCAATTACAGTAAATTGTAAATGCCACTGTATTATCCTCTTATACCGTTTGACTTCAGAACTTCCAAGAAAAGATACAGAAGTCAGAAGGTAATCCTTAAACTATCTTCTATAATTTGCGCTGAATTTTGGTTTACCAACTTGTTCTATTTCTCTCTTAATATTAATGCTCTTATTATGCATGCAACTTAGACTGAGAGCAATTTTGGACACTTCAACTACCTCTGTTAGATACTAACTACTTTGGCGAATCTCTTCCACCTGAATAGAGTTATAAATGTTCAATCCTATTCAAAAGTTATAATTAATTGTAGTGAAGAGCTAGTTGGTCATATTCTAACAAATTAATGTAAATGCACTTTTAGAAAGACTTAATCAATCTCGCCGCCATTAATATAATTTAGGGCAGATTTTTCCAACGTCAAACATCTTTCATTCGGGGAATAAAATTGCCGTTTGACAATTTTTGTATGAAAAACCTGTCAAATATTCAAAAACATTTCTCGGTGCTGAGAAAATCAGCCCTTTGTATAACAAAGTTTCAAAGTACGGTCAAGCCTTTCAAAGGCCGTCTGACCAACATTAAATAAATATTTCAAATAAAATTCAAACGTGTGCTTTGACTCAAAGATCGGATTGTAAGTGGGTACGTTTATAGTCGTAGTTGAGCCTGTAGGGTGGAGCCGAGCAATTTAAAAAGGACAAAGACGCTGGTGGTTCTTAAAAAGCGCGAGATTGCGTCTACCGTCCCATTTCCGTAGGAACTAGGCGACTGGCGATGGCTTCGGGCGAAACCACCACAAAGCGATTCTGATAATACTAAATCTTTGCCGTAAACGCTCGGTTACAATAAAATTGAAGTTTGATTTTTTCAAAATTCATATTTGATTTTTCAAATCCGTGCATTCATTTTGATAACGGTGAAATTGTTTTATAAGAAATGACATCGCAGTTTTGTTCAGTAGAAAACATCTTGTATTTTGTTACCTAAATGGTTTTCGGGCCTTTTTAAGAGTTACTAAAACTTATTCATATTCCTTATTGTACACACAAATTTCAAAAACAATTTTATAACATTTTTAGGACTGCTATGTACAAAGGTGGACTTAACTCGCCCCACAAAGATCGTTGGTAAATCATATTTCAGTCAGATCTCAGAAACAGGATGTTCAGTAACTGCAATAAATAATTAAATAGTTCTAGTTTTGTTACGAAGTTACTAGGAATCACCGAGGAGGTCGGATAAGAGTGGCTGGTGACAGTCACTCTAGCAGAGCGTCGCATCGATGGTTGGTGGTCTTCTGATGACAGAGATGAGGTCAAGGGAGCCGCTGTCGTCGGTTTAATCCGGCACAGTCCTGATGATATTGAAGTTACTGAACCACTAATACGATGACCATTTCTGGTAAAAGCTATCCTGCTCCGTTGAATACATATTATTTCAGTCTAACAAACGGTGCTTTTATTGAAAACTTTGCCCATATTCAAAATAAAGTCTGCACGATTTCTTTACCGCTACGAAAGCGTATTACATAGTACGCTACGGCTAAATTATATTGTATTGTTCAGGCTCCATTCGTGACCTATACGATTTGTGTTTTATTTACGTTTATACAATACAGGTATATAAACCTGCATATTCTCAGAATTTGTAGTTTCAATAGAATATTCGTATTTTAGGATAAATAAAGATAAAACGTTTTATTTCAGGCGTTTCTAGCTAAATGAAAATCTTTAACTATTTTAAATCATAAATAGACATTACTTAGTATATACTATTACAAAGATTATGTTGATAACAGGGATGCAAAGTCTAAAGACTGAGCATCTTTGATGTCAAATTGGAATGAATATTGTATTAATTGAATTAGTAGAATTCATATAGTAATTTACTTTTACATTTTCTAAGAACGTATTACCTACTAGCCATGTGTGCTCCACTTTACCTGTAGATAAACACAGTGTAAATATCTATAATAATTATTATTCCTAACCTAACCCTATTACTAAGCTTCCGCTGCCCGTCCGTCTGTCTGTCAGTGGGCTGTACCTCATGAACCGTAAGATTTTTACAGACTGTACGGAAAAATAATACGGTACAAATAATAAAAATTAAATAAAGTTAATAATTCAAGGGGGTCCGCTAGGGCCGATGCCTGCCGGGGTCGCAGGAATGTCCGAAAGGGATATATCGTGGCGCCTGGCAACATACAAGCAACTGAAGGAACACGGGTGGGTTTTAGTCAGTAAGAGCCAGAGCCCAGAGCGGGAGAAGTTATTTGATAATTTCCCATCCAAAAAAAAAAAAACAAAAAAAAAAAAAAAAAAAAAAAAAAAAGGGGGTCCCCATACAAGAAACGTTTTTTAGATCTTAATACGGTACGGAACGTTTCGTGTCCGTTTTTTTTTATAAAAACGTGAACGCCAAAAGATAAAAATCAAAACCATGAAGTACCAAACAATCTCTAAATCTATTTCTGTAACACCAATTTTTTAAAGCCATTTTAAAGTCTAAAACAATCCCTACCAACAATTTTATGACAATTTCATTAATTATTGCTGTAAATTGCTGTACTGGCCGTTTTTACGAGCAATCGATATCCAACTTAGTTCAAAAACGGTGACGGTCATTCAACTCGGCGGTATGTCGTGTCTGTCGTACGGTAGTACGTTGGACAAATATTCATATCACCATGAAATCGTTTACATAGCTCGTTATTGATCTAGTGCTGTAGTTATACTTCGCAGTGCCGCTTGAACGACAAATCAGTTATTGCTTGTCGTAGTTTTTTTTAAACGCATTAATGTCATGAAAATTATTTATTCCTCATCTTCTATTTTGTGTGTGTTTTTCTTTTATTTTCTTTTTTCTAGGGGCTTGTGGCTAAGTAATAACAGCTGCACGGGTCGATCGATCAGGTTAAGCTACGCTTGCCGCGGTTGGTCCGTGGATGGGTGACCATCTTTATATACTCGTGCCTCGAAAATCACGTTAATACGTTGATCCCGGCTGTCATTTGTAGATCTTTGACAGTCGTTACGGGTAGTTAGAAGCTCAAAAGTCTGACAACCAGTTTTACCAAGGGGTATCGTGTTACCTAGTAACTAGGTTGTGGAGGTCAGATAGGCAGTCGTTCCATGTAAAATACTGGTATTAAAAGGCTAGACAGATGATGATGATCTTCTAGTTTAATTCGCTGACAGCCAGAGTATAGTTTAAATCGCTGGGTCTAGAAGCATGGACATTAGCACAAGAATTCCTTATACTCGTATGACAAAGGTGAGCACTAGGGAAGGATTTTTGAAAATTCTTCCGCTAAAGGGGTTTTAAAAAGGGGATGAAAGTTTATAAGGGAGTTGGTCGTTACTGCCGATGGGAACTCCCATCGGGCACTCGGCTTGTTCCGCAATAATCGGCGATTCAACGTTATTATTGCGGTAACAAATTAAACTGTCGAGCAAGGGGATTATAATCATGACTCAATTTCCTCACAGTTCTTGGCCGTGATTTTTCAGGAAACAGTGGGCCTTAAGGCTCTCGCAGACAGACGCAACAATTTCTATGAAAACTTCATGGAGATTGTTCTACTAGAGTCACGTCGCGTCTGTCTTTGGGAGCCTTTACACGAAATAGGTACCTACCTCATGTCGCACATAATATTTACTTTGAAAACTTAATTCATGCTAAATCTGAGTTAATTATTTATTTAATATAGTATTATAAATCACATCATTGTTCTCTGAAAAGACAGACAGAAGTGTTCAGTACACCCACATTTCACCCGTTACCTATGCATAAAGGCGAATACTAAAGGTATAAAGATCGTTTCTGGAATACCCCTCATACCTAATAGGTATTCGTCTTAACTCCATTTAAATTCCAGCTTATACTAACGAACGTTCGATAGAGCGATTTCATCAGAACACAGGATAAAGCGACTGCAAATTAATTTCGCCCAGCACCACCCACGAATTGTAATCGAAGCGACAATGGCGAATGGCCTCAGCTATTAACTAAGTATGTGTACGTAATTTTAAGCTTATACCTGCTGGCAGAAATAAGAACGTTTTAGTTGATGGAAAAGGTGTTTATGTATGGTGTTAGTTTAGTTTAAACTAGAGATGTACCGACTAATCGGGGAAGCCAACTATCCGGCCAAATTTGTAGTACGCGACTATTCGGCAACTACATAAGTAAGTACATACATATTTGGAAACAGTGCCGACTAATCGGTTTTTTACCTAATTCATATTACTATGCTTAAAAATAGTGTGATTGAAATGAAATCGTAACCTTTACTGTTAATAATCTAGGAATAGGAACTCCTTCTTTGATAGTCAATAATTAAATTTAAATTTAGAAAAATATGTTTCCAAAAAAAGAAATCTAAACAAGAGCTTCTAAAACTTTGAATAAAACACGTGCGTAACCTATTGTTTAATATCTTCACCAAAAGCAATAATGGGCTTGGCCGATTAGTCGGTCTTATTTGTAACCGACTAGTCAGCCAGTCGGCCAAAGTCATAGTTGGCCCATCTCTAGTTTAAACGTTATGCAGCTGCAGGTAAAAACAGTTTTTGGTATTAAATGTTAAATTGTCTTCTTGTCATATTTTAAATGTAATGACTTTTGCAATTTTACGTTAGTCGAATAGTTCCGGAGAATGTATGGTAATAAAAATACCTTTTGCAAATATTTTTACAAACCATTTAGATTTTACTATGAAGAATTTATATATAAATGCATAGGTATGAACCCAGATTTTACGGTAGCTTTTATGTTTGCGTATGGTATTTATTTTTTACGGGCAGTAAATACTTCTGAAATAAAACAACGCACCAATAACCCTTAAAATTTAAACATTCAAAAAATTTATAAAGGACTGTAAAGCTTCTGTGACTATAATGCAATATGAAATACTAAAACGTAAAAGTTGACCGAACGTTCGTCAACGGCGAAATTCGAAATAGAATTTTCTTTGTAGAGTTCTTGTTTGATTTTCGCAAAGTATCTGGACAAACCAGGCTGACCTAGTGATCAAAGATTTTATCACTGAAATGAGTTTTTGTTGGTTCTTGTAACAAACAAGAGCTGTAGGTATAAAATACTAAAGGTTTTTTATTTATTGTGACTTATTTATTTACTCCACCATTGTATAGACTAACCTACAGTTAAACCAGAAAACGTGTGCATTTCGGTAATCTTCATGTTTCCGAATTAGCACGAACGTCACTCCACAGTGTATGTATTCATATACATAGTATACGACGATTCCCGAAGCGCATACTTTCCTTGGGATAACTTTATGTACTAATGGTATGTAATTACATAAGAAAAAAAACACCTTAAATTAACTGTCATTTAAAAACAGGTTTCCGACTTCAGAAGTAAGTAGTTTCCCAACTGAAGTTTCTTCTATTCAAATCGTAATATGTTGGAACCTTGTTTAGTCTGTAAAGCCCAGCCATTTCCTGAATGGAAATTTTGATCTTAATATTTCAGCTACCTATCTTTCTAACAAAAATATTGAAATTAGTGTAGCCTATCAAGTGTACTCATTTTCGTTTTGTACAATCAAGATCATTAAGTACTGCAAGATTATGAGTATCAAAGCTGGATACACACGTATGCACTGCTAAATGCTCAATGTACCACCATTGTTCACTGAGCTAATGCTCAATGGAGCAAATGTGACGTGTGAATTGAAATTCAGAGCTTAGTTCAGGCAATCCTGTGTACAGTTCTAAATGAAACATGGAAGCTTGTGAAGCGGTATTGTGTTTGTATATTAGTTAACCGGACTATTGTTGAATCAGGCATGTACGTACCCCTGATATTTACCTCCTTTGCTATGCTATGTTAATGCGTCAGGGGTAGTAAATTATGATGTTATTATTGTGTATAATTAATTTATAATAAATGTAGGTATGGCGTTTCAGGGACAAAATCTCGAGGTACATATTCTACATTGAAGTCACTTTTCGTGTCAGTCTGTTTGACCGCGTTGTACTTCTAAACTACGCAATGGATTGTGATGCAGTTTTCATCATAATTTGGAGAATTGATTCCGGAAGGTTTATGTGTATAATATAGAAGATTGTTATACGAGGGCCTAAAATAACCCATTCTATCGAGGTAGTTTCCGAGTTATAATGCGTTTAAGCGCCGTGTGTTACACTTTACTTTTCACTACGATTGCGAGAAAATACATAATTGACGCGATTTAAAAAAAAAACTATTTTGTTGTTTTTTTTCGTTTCTGCTGCATTCAATAAAGAAAAGTACACAGTTAATCTCCATTAAATTATCTGTACAAGCGTATATAAATTAAGTAAGTTCTGTGTACTAGCAGAAGTGAAACAATAAAAACAGTTACAGAAAGACGGGAAAACAAATTTTTCGATTGCAAAGCACTCTTTAATAATAATAATAATAAGCCTGCTTAGCCTCGCAATTCCAGTCATCTTTAGAGACTGGGTCGCTACCAGTGTTCTTCACAACAGGAGTTACCCACCTGCTCCATAAATCGGGCAGTACTGCGGAACCTAAAAATTATAGACCAATTACATGTTTACCGACGGTCTATAAAGTTCTTACATCCATTCTTAGAGCTAAAATTTCACAACATATTAACAACAACTCAATTATGTCTGTGTCTCAGAATGGATGTAAGAATGGGTCCCGTGGTACTAAGGAGCTGCTCCTTATAGACATGACCATCAGCCAACAGGTTCGTAGATCCCGGAAGGATTTGTCGACTTGTTGGATAGATTATAAGAAGGCCTATGATTCGGTGCCACATACATGGCTCATGAGGGTGCTGGAGTTGTACAAGATAAATGCAACTCTGCGCACCTTCCTGATGTCATGTATGCGGCAATGGAGGACGGTCCTTCTCTATCCAGGATCTCGACAGATCCGGGGAATCGATGAACCGATCAGGATTGAACGGGGAATATTTCAGGGCGATAGTTTGAGTCCGCTTTGGTTTTGCTTAGCCTTGAATCCTTTAAGCACACTGCTGGAGGATTCAGGTCTAGGCTATCGGTTGAGAAGGGGTGGCCAGGTGATATCTCACCTCCTTTACATGGATGACTTGAAACTCTTTGCCCCCAACAATTTGCGACTGATGGAACTACTGAAGGTAACAGAAACGTTCAGTAGCGCCATCAGGATGGAATTTGGTGTGGACAAATGTGCAGTCATGCATGTAAAGCGAGGGAGGATTATGGAATCCGTGGGAACCCAACTCTCGGATTCCATACACCTTAGATCCCTCTCCTCAACCGAAACCTACAAGTACTTGGGTATGTCGGAAGCATTAGGCATCAATGTTGCCGACATGAAACAATCGTTGAGGGAACGCTTCTTGGGCCGCCTGAATAAAGTGTTAAATAGTCTTTTATCAGGCGGAAACAAGGTGCGTGCCTTCAACGGTTGGGTCATGCCTGTTTTGATGTATTCTTTCGGCATACTCAAATGGACTCAGACAGAACTTGACGCTCTGGATAGGAAGGTCCGTACATTGCTGACAGCAAATCGGATGCATCACCCACGGTCATCAGTGATGAGACTGTACATCCCGCGGAAGTGTGGGGGTCGAGGTTTCCTAAATGCTAAAACCCTCCACAACCGCGAGATTTACAGTCTCAGGGAATATTTCCTTCAAACTGACGTGGGTATGCAACGAGATGTGGTCGCAGCGGATAAGGGCCTTACCCCGCTCTCCTTGGCAAAAGAGAACTGGCGCAAACCTGCAGTACTTGATACTAACGATCGTAAGGAAGTATGGCAGGGCAAAGAGCTACATGGACGCTTTTTCCGGGCCCTTCACGGGCCTGATGTAGACTTTTTGGCGTCTGTATCCTGGCTGCGTTTCGGTGACCTCTTCGGGGAAACCGAAGGTTTTGTCTGTGCGATTATGGATGAAGTTATCATGACGAATAATTATCGGAAATACATTGTCAAGGACGGTACGGTTGACATCTGTCGGGCATGCCACCGTCCCGGTGAATCAATCCGACATATTGTTTCCGGTTGTTCTCGTCTTGCTAATGGCGAGTACTTGCACAGACACAATCTAGTGGCTAGGATTATTCACCAGCAACTTGCCTTGCAGTACAACCTTGTGGAGTCCGAAGTACCATACTACATGTATGTGCCCGACCCAGTTCTCGAGAATGGTCATGCCACATTGTACTGGGATCGATCTATCATCACTGACAGGACTATTGTAGCCAATAAGCCTGATATTGTGGTGATAGATCGACGAGAGCGCCGTGCAATGATTGTTGATATCGCTGTCCCTCATGACGAGAATCTCGTGAAAGCTGAGAAAGATAAAAAAATCAAGTATCTTGACTTAGCACACGAGGTTGTCGACATGTGGGATGTGGACTCTGCGATCATTGTACCGATAATCGTTACGGTTAATGGCCTAATAGCGAAGAGCCTCGACCAACACCTCAGGAGGCTCTCATTGCGCGGCTGGGTCAAGGGCTTGATTCAGAAAGCAGTACTCCTAGACACGGCACGCATAGTGAGGAGGTTCCTCTCTCTAGAGCCCTGACCACCGGCAGCTTGGACCCTGTTCCTGATGCCGATGGGCCACTATTTTTTATATTTTTAAATGTTTTTTTAATGATTTTTATAAAAATATTTAAAAATGTATTTAATATGTAAAAAAATGAATAAATGAAAATAATAATAATAATCTTTATTTCGGACTACACATACAAGTACACACAATCCATATAGTGTTAGTAACAATGACTTAAAAACTATGTTAGTAAACTTTTACAAACTAAAACAACTAAAACTGACGTGGCCCAACACACGTTGGCACGTGCCTCCGTACCCAGTGCCTTATAAAGGGACTGTCCATTTTGTCTAATAATGTTTTTAGGATGCTGTTGGAGCTTCCGCGCAACCTACCCATTATTGACGCTGTTCTCTTCCTCACAATACCATGAAAATCGTCAACACGGGCTTCCGCGAACATCTGCGAAGCGCTGCAGAAGCGCGGAAGCCCCATCAACATCCTAAATCCATTATTATATTGTACGCGAAGGACGTTGTAGGCTCTCTGAGTATATTTCACCCACAAGCTGCACGTGTAGAAGGTTTGGCAGTATGCCTTGAAAAGCGAGACTTTTACATCCTTACTACAACGCGCAAACCTGCGGGCTACCATATTGCATCGAACCGCCAACGCCCTCCGCTCCCTCTCAATATCAGCATCGTCAGATAAGTCCTCCGTGACTACATGCCCTAGGTATTTAAACTGTGTGACTCTCTGTAGTGGCTTTCCGCTTAAAGTCACTGGAGGAACATTATCCAACGAGCTAGACTTCGATTTAAAAATTAGAAGCTCACTTTTCTTGGCATTATATGTGAGTCCATGTGACGCAGCATACGACTCACAAACAGCCAACAACTTCCTGAGCGCGCTGATTGATGGACTCAGCAAGACCATGTCGTCTGCGTAGCTGAGATTATTCACCATAGTGCCATCAATCGAGCAACCAACGTTGGTCTCGCTGAGCTCATCAATCAGCTGGTTCACATAAACATTAAACAGGGTCGGGGACGTTAGTCCACCCTGCCTGACACCACACTCCAAGACGTAGGTATCAGAGTGAGCACCTGCCCATCTAACACTGTTAGTCTGCGAGCTATACCAAAACCTCAGTACATGAATAAGCTCCGCGGGTACCTCCAGAAGTTTAAGCTTCGACCAAAGCTTGTCGTAACAAACCAAGTCAAAAGCCTTGGAGAGGTCGAGAAAAGCAGCATATACTGGCGTTTCCCTATCAGTGTAATACTTCACATTAAACACACATTCACATTCACATCACACATCATCATCATCTTCACATTTAATGCTTCACATTAAGAGTCGTGCAATAAGCATTTTTGTAATTACTTCTAAACAGTTCTCTAAGTAAAAATTTACAAGACGTAAAATGTTTGATTACCTGCAACATTTATAACGGGGATTCCAGATGATAATGTGCAAACTTAAGTACTTACCAATTACTTACCAATTACGGACACCTGGATCCAGTTTAAATAAAAATAAAGAGAATGACGTATGTAGGTACCTATTTTATTTTAAAAACTTAGCGCTTGCAAACTCACAATATTCGTAAAAAATACAAAACTGGAGATCTACCTAGCAATTATGTAGGTAAACATAATTTTGTATTAGTTTCTTTGTAAACCTACGAGATAAAATATATACTTTTATTTTCTCTTCTTATCGTGTGGTTAGTGACTAAGCTGGTGTCAGAGTTTTAAAGCTGCCCATGGGCCTCTGACTTGCTTCGCATGTCGTCGAGAAATATCTCTCAGGCATGCCGGTTTCCTCACGATGTTTTCCTTCACCGTTTTTGAAGCAAGTGATAATTATACAATACGCACATGAATCCGAAAGTCAAAGGTGCGTGCCTTGGGTTCGAACTCGAGAATTGACTTGACAGTCTGACGGTCACACCACTAGACTATCACTGCTCTCTATCTTTTATTATTATCTTTTTTTAGTTTACGAGCACAAACAGCTATCGAAGTTGTTTGGTCTCCCGAGACACACAATCACTCCCGCTCGGAAAGTAAATAAGATAGCAGATTGATATAGACAATTCGTCTTACACATAGGGAAAGGCTGCTTTTAGAGATAAAGAAAATGGAGAACACTTCGTAAATAACAACAGGAGTTTAATGAAATATTTTAAGAACACAGAAAAAAACACGAATGGTTGTGAGAGATACCTACTTAAAATACTTAACTGAATTTTTATAAACTACTGAAAATTAATTAAAAAAAATTTAAGATACTTAGGTAAGTGCAGCCCTTTTTTTGCGTGCAAAATTATCAAATAACCAGCTCTGGGTGGAGCGGGAGGGCGTGTCAGACTCTTACTGACTAAAACCCCCCCGTGTTCCTTCAATTGCCTGTATGTTACTGTTGTTGTTGTGTGTTGCTGTATGTTGTTGTATGGAAGTGCAGCCTAAAGCCTACATATATTGTAATTAATTAACATAGCTTGATTAATAAATCCTAACTATATATAAAATATTATAAAAGTGAAAGTGAGTTTGTTTGTTAAACGTTTTCACGTCAAAACGGTTGAACGGATTAGGACATAGAATACTTTTATCCTGATATTCCCACGGGATCGAGATATATGCGGGGCGCAGCTAGATATTTATTTTAAAAAACACTAACATATTTAAACACAATTCAGAGTTTACGTGCTGTAAAGTGGTTTATCAAAATAAGTCGTCGGTACATTAAAACTTAATGAATTATTCAATTATAACAAACACGAACACCAAAAAAACAATACCTACTTACTACCTTAGTGTTGTTTTACCGAAATAGCGAGACTAAAATAGGGAGACAAAATATATTTGATATTCCGTATACACACGGGAGATTAGATCTGAGAGTCTCTCTAGTGAATTCACGTCGAGTAAATAAATGCCTACTGTCAGATCTCACTTTTACATCGGAAGTCTATAAATAAGACTTGAGGTAACTAATAAAGAACCGGAGGTTGCTTCAGGAATCGAACCGTTCAGACAAGTTGTTCCCAACAATGGAACAGAAAAAGTTTAAACACATTTCTTCATCAGGAGATGCTGACTACCGCAGACGAGAATACAATAGATAATTAATAAACGCTTTTAATTAACTAAGTTTCAAGAATTTCCTGTTCTAAAATGGATCTATACCTTTGATCACTATGATCATTGTTTCAGAACGATTACCTACTGTAAGCTATGTCACAAATCCAACGTCACAAAAGCTTTAGTGGACGGAAATTAATAGCCTGTTCCAGCTATTCAGGTTTACTCTAGCAAATCAAATATCTAGTTCAGTCTTGAGGTGAAAATGGCCAGTTGGCGGCCACATTGCGTCTAGCGGCAATAATTAATTGGTCTTATTAAGTTCTCAACGGTTGAGGCCCTATTAACTTCTCGAGGTCGTTGTTAACGCGTTAAACTGTTAAGAAGTGTTTGGTTTCTTTTGACTTTCGAATAAATATTATAAACGATATTTGGTCTACTAAGGGCCGATTTTTCAATGGTCAGATATCTTTTATCTGAGGGATAATGTGCCGGTTTGATATTATTTTCTAGATAAAAGCTGTCAAACTGTCTTTATTTTTGAGATGCAATTTATCAGAAAATTTAAAAATCAGTCCTAAAACTACTAAAGGATTTCCTATGATCTGTGAGCTGCGTTTAAGGATTAACTATTTAGAAAACTGTGACAATATTAGTTTCCAGTTTCTAAAGCACTAAAGTTCACTAAAGTATAGAATCACTGATTTTACATATCCCAGAGCAATTGCACTTCCGCAGTATGAACTAGGTTACATAATACAACATTCGCTGTCTATAATCCAATCAGTCTTCTCTCGAGAATGGAATTCTCACACGAGAATATTTGCCTGCACGCTTCGAGTTCGAGAGTTTGTGTTACTCTGTTAGTTTGTTTAACTCTGGTATTGATAGGTACATGAATAGATTAGGCAGTGCGCACACCTAAGTCAACATTGTTTCGTCTAACATAGGTGGTTTTTTTTGTCTTGTAAAGTAAAAGTAAAAAGTTTATTGTCACAAATAAGAGCATTCACGAGAATTTGGTACATAGATATAGTATTTCTTTATTTTTGCTTTAGGTAGTGAAACTGAAACCCGAACTAAGCCAGGGCTTGTGTTTTGGGAGAAATGCTTTTATTTTGTTTTGGAAACTTTGCCCATAAGGACGTGTTCTAACCAACGCGACCGTCGCACGAGTATGCTGCGTCTCGTTCAGTTTATTCGACGAACCCGATGCGTGGTCTCATCGACAGAGGGCGCTTTCCAGTTTTCCGAACAAATAAGTGACATAAGAACGCGACAATCGTGTATACGCTCGAACGATCTTTTTGGTTACGACGCGGGGTGAAGCTTTTGTAGGGAGTGTGCGCCCTTAATTTGTTTTCATTGAGAATTCGAATAAATACCGTTTTGACTCAAGTATGTGCAGCACAGCCTACTTACTCTGTTTTTGATAGGTACACAAATACGAACAGATTATAGTTCGAAGTTAGAACATGTCTAGCTTTCGTTTTCCAGTTAGTTCTGCTCTACAAATAGATTAGTTTAGTCTACAAACTTGTGAATTTCTAACATCTGTCTAACATTGAATGAGCATGCTGATGATTGACAGTGAAGTTGACGAGATTGGCAGGGTTAACACAATTACACTGTGATTACAAATTTGACAGCTTTGCGTTCTAATCATGACTTATCAACTTAAATGGCTCGATAAGTCAATTTACGCGGGAAGCCGATGTTCCATACTAAGTGTTTATCAATGATATAATTATCTTTCTTTTTGACATTATCTTTTCAAGTGATCGATTATACTATTTATGGGTTTATAAAGGGGCACGATTGGATTACGTGTTCGGAACTATTCGAGCATCCTCGAAAAGTTTCCAAGTGAATAATTTCAGACATCCATCGCTTGGATTAATCAGTTACTTTATTTGACAAAATTGTTTATTGACTAACGTTGGGACAGGGAATAAGGCCATACATAAAGACTTTTACTTAGTTATATCTATGGTTATATGTATTTTGTTCAACTTGTGAACTTACACTTGGTACCTACGTACGCACGTGCTACGTACTAAGCAATAATCCGTTTCGATCAGTTCTAGTAGTCCTTATAAAATCTGATAAAATTATTTAAGTCCGACCGATGTAGCCTTAAATAATTCAACGTAATGGAACAGTATCAGGAGCAAATTAAGCGGCATTAAACAGCTGTTTAGTTCCCACAATACTATTTACGAAAGAAATCGATACATTGTTCCTTTTGCAACAGGTATCATCAACACGGAACATCTAGTTCAAATAACGGTTTGCCACCGCACTATCGCTTGGATGGTTGTTTATTTTACGATTACGAGTGTATTTTGTGTAATCGATTTAGTGTTACAAAAGGGCTATCGATGGAGAAAGATAGACGGAAAAGTAGTAGAGTTGCTGTAGGTAACACTGATAGACAAAAATGACCTTAATGAAAGTTAAATGTAATTGAATGGGTTATTTTGTATCTACAACTAGTCTGTAACTAATCTGCATTTTTAGAAAATTTCGATCACCCTCAATTTTTTTGCAACAGCAATTAATCTTTTAAGTAAAAACGGTAAAAAAATGTTTCAAATGAAGAAAAAATAACTTATATTTTAGCAGAACGCGAGATGCGCGAGACTTTTTGGTACCACTTTTGGTCATTGTCCTTTGGCAGAAATAACAATCTGATACATGGTCTTTCGGTTCGGCACATTATTGGAACTGCGAACGGCATATGTCGAGATCCTTTAGCCCATGATGTTAACAAAGTGACACACTGTATACAGCAAACACTAGGAGTCCAGGTTTTGTCCAAATTTCGCGCCGGAAAACCAAAATAATTAAAATAACAGTTTTTAACTAATGGTGTCAAACTACGACGTTGACTTTTAACAGTAAGTTGACTGCAAATATAACAGAAGTTATCAGGATGGTTTACACACACTCTCGGCATCTTAGTATGATGTATAACACTAATCTAAAAAAAAACTGTTTTAATTTCAATATTTTTTCGTTAATTTATTCGGAAACACACGTCGGTAAGCAAAATTCGCGTAATCGAGTAAGTCGATATTTTATGAAAACTGAAGGTGATTGAACAAAACTAAGTTTGGGGTTTATATGCGGGTAGGTAGTAGTGTTTGAAAATATGACTTGATTTCGTTTAACAAATTTACTGTTTATCAGTGTAATTAAAGTAATAAATCAAACCTACCTACAAGAGGAAATAAAACAATTTTTTTTTAAACACGTATCATTACATTACGCCTGTTTTCCTCAAACGGTTAGGCAGAGGTCCTACATACACCCAAAACTATAAATTGTGAGTAAAAGGCTTGTCCTTTACTACATTTTTATACATAGGTATTTATTACGTTTTTAAATATTTTTATAAGAAAACATTAAAAAAAACATTTAAAAATAAAAAAAATAGTAGCCCATCGGCATCAGGAACAGGCTCCAAGCTGAAATTGGCTTATTATTGTTACACTACTTTGAATTTAGGAATTTTTGTCGAGTCTGAAAAGCGGAGGCAGGAACCATTCTAACTGGCATATTAGGCTTTTAAGTGGTATACGAACTCCTCTGTCCTAACATACCTCTGTGGCGGGCTGTCACTATCGTGGCATCCTGTCAAGTGGTCTGACAGATTGGGAAAGATAGGGACATGGTGAAAAATATAGAAGTTTAACTCTCAAGGAAAGTCTTTTTAAGAACCTGACCCACCCCGACAAAATTCTGGCGCCCAACGTTGGGCGCCACAATGTGGTCGAAAACAACGTTTGAATCTACGTTTATCCAAATAGATAATAAAAAAATGAACGTATTAAAGCGATTTGTTTTTCTGTTATCCTCAAACGAAATAAATGTGTTCCGAGAGAAAATAGCATCTTTCAACCCGCAGTACCCTGAGTGACATAGCATCAGATAGTTGAAATTATTCCCAGATACCTTGTCACAGATAACAAAATAAAAAGTAACTTTATTTTTAGCAGCATGTTTTATTTTAGGGTTATATTATGATCGTGGGTTTTAATTACCGTATTACCCAGTAACTGGGTTGTGGAGGTCAGATAGGCAGTCGCTCCATGTAAAATACTGGTATTTGGGTGCATCGGTTATGCACCCAAATACCAGTATTTTGATGGCAAATGATGGGTTTTATTTACCAAATGTTGTTATTTTTCAGGTCTTTCTTGTTAAATGATGTTTTCTGTAATGTGGGTTAACATATACAACAAAAAGACTTGGAACTACCTTTATGACATACATAATACATTATTGTTCTATGAAGGAATTGAACCTGAGATCCGTAACTGTAGTCAACCGCTAATCACTCTCTAAAGAATGTAAAGTAAAGCACTACATTTAATGGTGCAACCATTTATTTTTAAGATGCACTTACGCAATTACCTGTTCAGCGAATCACGTGGCTAAATGATGCGATTAAATGCTCGCAAATTGCTTTTTCTCTTTTTTCCCTAAGCTAAAAATAAAGTGGTCCTTTTCACACGCTTTAGAGTAGAGAAATACTTTTTTTATACGTTATACGAATATTAAGAAAACATATCTTTACCTGCGTTCTATAAGTGTTGCAACAAAAGGCTTCTGCACGTGTAGCATGACCACAATAGAAACGAGTATTGTCGACGGAAAATAGACAAAATGATAGATTCACAATCACAATGTGCCATTTTGTCTATTCTTCCGTCGGCAAACCCCATTTCTATGGTGCTCATGCTACGCGTGCAGAGAGATTAAGTATTCAAGAACGCGAGGTATTATAGGCACTACGTTATTGTACAATATCAAGGTAGGTACTGTCTGTATGTTCTTATGTCCCTCGGGAATCATCGTATTTCCGAATACAAACGAATGCTTATTTCCATGTCCATCTATTATTAGATTTATCGTGTATAACAATTTGAATTCAGAACTAAGTACTTTATTGTTGTTTTGTTTTGATTTTCGTATGAACTATCTAGAGCTGCAAAACTTTTTTTCCGTACCTGCGACTTTAGCAGCTTTCCTTCCATTTAAAAAATAAATTACATTTAGTTAACAGACTATTAACAACTCTATATACTTCCAAGTCGATTGAGAGCGCACGGTTTGCACCAAGTGCAAAGGAAAACTGATAGAAATCCGATGACTGATGATGATGATAATGTCCCGGACATTAAGAAAATAGTTATTCTATAATTTCCGTTTGTTTTTAAATAATCTACAATCAGCAGTACTTATTAAATCTTTTAAACAACTTTGCCGTGACATAATGATATTGACGGCGCAGCATGTGGCGCCGTCTAGGTTTGTTTCGAAGTTACTAAGAACCACCGAAGAGTGACATTGGTGGATTAAATTGTTACCTAAGTGGTTATGGGCCTTTTTAAGAGTTACTAAAACTTATTCATATTCTTTATTGTACCTACATAAATATATAATATTGTTAGGACTGCTTTGTACAAAGGCGAACTTAACTTACCCTACAAAGATTGTTCAATAACAGTAATAAATAATTAAAATAACGGCACAGCAAGTGACGCCGACTAGTTTCGTTACGAAGTTACTAGAAATCACTGAAGAGGTCGGATAAAAGTGCCACTGGCTGGTGACAATCACTCTAGCAGAGCGTCGGGTCGATGGTTGCGTGGCGACTGTCTTCTGATGACACAGATGAGGTCAGGGGAGCCGCTATCGTACCACGTCCACGACGAACTGCTGTATTCCGGCACAATCCTGACGATATTGAAGTTGCTGAATCATTAATACGATGACCACTTCTGGTAAAGACTATCCTCAAACTCAAACTCAAAGCATTTATTTCAATTAAACCATTTACAGGCACTTTTGAATTGTCAAAGAATCGGTCAGTCAGAAATAAGTATGAAGCTAGTTGCCCATTCCAAAGCGTAGTAGGTACCTATGGAGAAGAACGGGCAAGAAACTCCACGGACACTCTTTTAAATAAAAAATTGTTACAAAATATTGGTTACATCATTCATGTTGAAATTATACATGTGAGTACAATGTAGAAAGACGTGCACGTTAGAAGCGTCCGTAATAAAAAGATAAAACAAAGAACAATTCAAAAAAATAAAATAAAATAAAAATAAGCCCTGGCAGCTAAGAGATGACCAGTCCCAACTGACGGCGCCCGTTCACGAACATGACGCATGGATTAGCACCATTCAGCTCAACCATTTTGAAGGGAGCTAAATGATCCAACACACGCGCCACCATCAGCGAAACATTTGAGTGAGCATGACATACTCACAGCCGCCAGGGCACATTCAAGTCAATGCAAGACATATTACCCGGTAAATGGTAACTCTTTAGTACATAGTGCTCACACCTGTGCTATGCAATTATATAATACAATGGAGATTGAGTTTATACAATGAAAAGATAGTCTTACAATCTTCAGCAGCTCCAACAGTATTTGCAAATGTTAATCAATTAGTTGTGGAGCAGGACCAGCATTGAGCCAAGCATTTTTATCGGCGATGTAATCCCCCAACGTATAATATGCCTGTCCTGTGCCGTTAAACGATTGGGAGACTCATAATAAGAAGTAAGGAATAAAAAGGCAGATTCCTACCCCTTTTAGCACATTATTGCTGGTCATTCAATAACAACTAGCTGTAGTTTGACAGTTTGGTGTCAATGACACCATTTTCGGTCAACTAACGACCCAAACTTCTACAATATCGATCTTGTCCCGGCCCGCTCAACCTAATATTAATTAAGGATTAATTAGAACCACCAATTTAAAACTAATAAAAGTAAAAAGACAATTAATTAGTTCTTTGAGAAAATTTATCACAGAATTAAGGAACATTTTACTTCGTTGACAGAGAGAAAAAGAAAATGTTTTATCCCAATTCTCTTTGATTCTTGGTGCCCCAGTTCGTATATTTCTCACTCTGAATAATTTTCTAATGTATTACATCCTGTAACGAGCCCTTTATGTGGCGGAGCTCAAAAGCCTCATTCTATCAAACACAAATATCTTTTGGCTTACTGAAAGAAATCGGCACTTAGGTAAATCAATTTTCAGGAGACCCTTTTAATGATGTTATTACGATCTCGTTCTGTACTTTATACAGGTAAGGCATTTATGAGATATAAAGTTCCATGGACATTCCATTGAAAATATCAGCATTTTTCTAGTCTGATAATTCCATGAATTCCAATCATACCGTTTATTTCCAAAAATACATTTCTTAAAGAATTAAATTTAAAAAAAATCATAGAAACAGATTTTTGAAGTCCATTTCTAGTTAAATAGAATGAATACCTAGTAAGAGCCAAACCTAAACAGGTATTTTAATAATAATTGTATCTCCATTCCCTTTGTTTCTGTTACAAAAACTAAAAACAATCTGACGTTAATACTATTACTATTTAAAAGAAATTCTCCCTGAAAATGAAAATAAACTCCGTTGTTTGCATCGGAAAGCGTAAGTTATTTCAACTCCGGTCTGAAATTCATTAGGTGAAATTTCACTAATTATTCAGAGTGGGTACTGCTGTTCGTTTGTCTGATATAATGAGGTGAGAGCCTTTATCCGGCACCAACAGTCCATAGCTATCACTGTCCGGAATCCGGAATTACCTCTCGACTCTCGACCCTCTACGCCAAATGTCATCATCCGACACCTATTAAGAATAATCCCTTTAATATTCATGAGAAAAAACTTTCAATTTCACAAACTGAATATATTTTTATCCCTTAGTGTGTTATAAAGGGAAATATTGCTTTTGAAATAGAATTTTATAGCAGTTTGCGCCTAAAAGTTTCTCTTCGCTTTTGGGTTACTTTGAATGCGTTATCTTTGTAATATTGCTCATGTAAGTAGTCAAAAAAGTCCGAGACAGTTATATTAATAATTCTTTAATATCTTCCCAAGGGTGGTAAGTAAAAGTTAGGTTTAAGTAGGTTGACGTATTTTTTGTCATTTACCAATGAAATTATTTTTATATTAAAACTTTATCCCCAACTTTATTACCAGTCAACCTCCCTAGGGTAGTAAGGGTTAGGTTTACGTAATTTTTTAAATTTACCAATGAAATTATGTAGTACCTACCGAAAGTTATACGGGTCCAGACAAATTACTTTTCGTAGTACGAATTTCCAATGCCAGTCTTTCTGATAGGATTTCAATTACTTACTTTGACAACTGTAATGTTTATCCATCTCGATTCGATACGCTCGTTGCTTGCTTTAACTAATACCTATGTATTAACAACAACAACTAATGAAAGCGTGAACTTGATTTTGGTTTACCAAGATTTATAAATTGTCATTTAATAAGAGTTTTTAACCGTTTTTAAAAAAGAGGAGATTTTCAATTCGCCTCTATGTTTTTGAAGTGAAAACTTCTTTAGGCACGTTGGGCATTTTTGAGATGGGACTAAACCATTGATTTAGCGACACTGTTACGCAATTTACCGACACCGTGGAGTAAAAGACATCAACGCATTGATTACCGCCGGGCCGATTTTTTTTCAAGTTTTCACTTCTCTGGAGTGCCAGTTTTTTTTTTTTTTTTGTATCTGTTACGCAGTTACTACGGCAATTACGAATTGATTTTGATGAATCATTTTTGTTTGGTAGGTCATACTTCAGAGGCGGTCCCATATAAATTTTATAAACTTTGCTTCGGTACCTACTTTTTGAGTTACCTTTAATAATACGTATTTTTCCCAATTAGTCTATATGGATGATTTAATGATGTTATAATAAGTGCCTGTTACTGTTATTTACATAGCAGGTAGTGGTATTTGAATTTGTGTGGGGTAGGTACCACGACTAAAAAGTGAAAAGTAAAAACTTTTTACAAAAAAAAAAAACATCCGACCTCCAAAAAAATACTAGAAAGTCGGTGGCAAAAAACGAAAATTCAAAACCAAAGACAACGACTTCCGAAATTAAAGTTATTTTTCACTTTGTAGTGTTTTTTTGGAAGTCTGTTGTTTCTTTTGTAAAAAGTTTTTTTGGAAGTCGGTTGTATTTTTTTTGTAAAAAGTTTTTTTGTTAGGTGACTGCCTCGTTGGTCTAGTGGTCGCAAGCGCTACTAGTGAGCATGAGTTCCTGGATTCAATTGTCAGGTCGGGCAAAGTGTTATTCAGTTTTTCCATCAGGAATTTCTTAGTAGCAGCCCGAAGTCTGGATTTGTGCCCGTTTGATGGCAATAGGCTCATCCCCTATTACATGGGACTTAAACATAACTGGCGAAATGTGGGTGTAGGTACTATAGCTATACCTCTGCCTAACCCTTCGGGGTTACATGTTGTGTTAAGTTTTTATTAGGTTTATTTTTAGATGCAAAAAATATCGGGAAAATTTAATTGAAATTCATATACACTGCAACAAAAAGAGAATCGCAGTTCAACTTGTCTTTTACGTGAATCCTGATACTATATTATTAATGTGTATATTATTGTGTACGCTAAGCTGCTAAATCCTAAGCACTAGATCAGAATAACTTAACAATAGACTTTATACGTGAATAAGAAATGGGGCACTTTTGAGATAAACGAGACTCGAAGCTTACGATGTTAACATAATGTGTATCGCAGTCACTATAGCAGAGCCTGACGATATATCACGGGATACAAAGTACGAACATACCCTGTACTACATAAAGTTGAGCGTTTTGTAAACAAAGACCGAAAGCTGTTTTCGATTCAGTGTCCTACGAGAGAGAATAATGCTACGAAATGCTACGCGATGCTACAAGAAACTTTTACGTGTGTTATTATTAACACAAGTTACCATGTATATTATGTCCTCGGCTTGGTGTAATGTAGCGGAAACGTCAGGAAAATAGAATATTTCGATCGTCACTATTAACAATGTCGGTTATGCATTTTTACCAATATTCACTTTTTTACATAAATAGAATCGCAATAAAAAGATCTAATCTTTTATTGTGATTCTATTTATGTAATGAAATAACAGAAAAATATTTGAACGACTTTTCATGAATAAATATGTTTTGACTGTTTTTTAGGGTTCTGTGGTGAACAACCAAGGAACCCTTACAGTTTCGCCATGTCTGTCTGTCTGCGGCTTAGCTCAAAGACTGTTAGTACTACAAAGTTGTAATTTGGCATGAGTATACCTATACATATTAATCACGCCGATAAAGTGGTAACATAAAGCCGCGATTTTTTTTTTTTTGTGTGCCTCCCGTTTACCTAAAGTGGGGATGATTTTTTCACAAGCTTCAATATTTTCAGGTTTCACACTTGAATGATGGAAAAAAAAAAAAAAAAAAATGTTTTCTTTTCGTTTCTGCTGCATTAAATCAATTTTTGAAAAGTACAGAATTAACCACCATTAAATTATCTATACAATAGTATATAAAATAAGTAGGTTCTGTATACTAGCAGGAGTGTAACAATAAAAACAGTTGCAGAAAGGAGGCAAACCAAATTCTTTCATCGCAAAGCAATCTCTAATGCTTCGCATTATAAGTCGTGTAAAATTAAAAGTAATGGGTTTTGAAATTGTCATCGTGCAAAAAAGACCTAAATCTCAGTTTGTTTTGATGCTTCCTGCTTGTGCTGATGCGGGGGTTGCATCTGCTCTGACTTGCGTTAGCGTATGCGTGAATAGGTAAAGATTAGTGCAGCCTGCAGTCATCAATAGCCAGATTTGCATGTTATAATTGTTACAAAAGCTTGTATACCAAATGAAAAGAACTGCGCAGTTTAACTTGGGCCAGAACAGCCATACTCCCGACAAATGGAAGCGTTAATTGGTGGAGGCTTTTTCTTTAAGAACGTAAGCTTCGTAGATACTAACATACAACGCCCACTTGCGCGTTAACAGCTAACTCGGAGTTAACAGCTAACTCAGGGTTAATCCAATAACTCTCTTTGGATTAACCCTGAGTTAGCTGTTAACCTCGAGTTATTTAGCTAACCCATGAACGCGCAAATGGGCCTAACAAATATGAAGTTACATTTTTGAAGTGAAAACTTCTTTAGGCGCGTTGGGCATTTTTGGGATGGGAAAAAACAATTGCACTCGCGACACCATTACCGACACCTCATTTTTGTAAACGCGATTGTGCTCTTTATTTATATTACGTTACGGATCAATGTTCTATGCAAGTGTTTTTACTTTAAAGGTTTTGGAAGTATTTTTTTAAATTGTTCAACTTTTTACTTCTGTCGGCACTCCCGGAGTATCACTGTTTTTTTAACTTAATTTTTTACAAACATTTTAACATAATTGTTTTCAATTGTTGTTTTTCTAACACAAGTGTCATCTTTGAGTTATTTGTTAGTAAGTAATAAAAGTTTATTTTTTATTTTAACAACTTCGCATCGTCGCTCTCGGAGGACGGTGGGTAAAGTTACAATACAATGTTATTTTTGTCCTTTAAGTCCCTCAAGGCAATAACCACCTTTGTGACACTATTATTCTGAGTGTACTGTGTAGCTGTCTTTGTTTTCTTAGCCTATTTGTTACCTCGTCCAACATGGAAGTTATTATTGTGATACTTTCTACAAAAGAAAATGCAGGATCTATAAAGGGTTTATGTATAGTCATGCAACCGCACATCAGTCGCAGCAATATGAAATTGACAGCGCTTTTATGTCGTACCATTAAGGGTAATTTTCGTAGTGCTAGAGTTACCACAGATGTGCAGTTGAATGTAAAGTCAGGGAAATTAATTGCTTAGCAAATTGACTACCAACTTAAATTGTCCGTGTATTCCAATTAAATTTTTTGGCAGTTGTATGAAATGGCTATAACACGGCATATTGACGTAGGGCAGTGCTCGGCAAACTCATTAGTCAATAGAGCCAAAAATAAATACTAAAACAACTACGATTTCTTATGAGAGCCAATTCTTTTTGTGTGTCCAAACTGTCTCAATACACTTTTCTTCATTAATTCCATAACGCTTCCTAAAATTAACTTTCTAAATAGTAGGATGCCTTCATCATCATCATCATATCGGCTGAAAGTGATGAAGTATGATGAAGGCATCTTACTTATTAACAAGTTAACCTTGGAAAACTTTGAAAGATACAGTAAATTATTAATTTTCGATGTCCTGCTAATTTTTAGTGAAAATACTTCGGAAAAAATCTTTGAAATATAGTTTGAATTTTTAAATGAAACTTCATATCTTGTTTAATGACCAAAACCCCGACCCCGGCGCGTATTTACGCTCGCACTCATCGACATTTGTACAGAGCCGTACTCTATAAGCCAAAGAGCCGCATGCGGATCGCGAGCCGTGGTTTGCCGACCACTGACGTAGGGTGTCAGTTTGATTATCAATACATTTTCCTGACTATGCATAGAAAAAAAAGGAAATTATTCAATTCTGTTACCACTCCACCTGTGCCAACCTAAATAACTATTCTACACATCAGAATCTACTTATTTCTTTAACATTTTCTCGTTCAATGTCAGTTCATTTAAATAAATTGCGCGAAGTGTTTCTTGTGTATTTATTATCTTGTGCGACGTCCTCTAGACATTGTGCTTGTTTCGTAATTTCCAATTTATTTGAAAATTTAAAGAAAACCTAACATGTCATGTGACGTTTATCCATTACATCTAGATAGAAAATATACTTGATACAAAAAAATATTGTAGGCGTGTCAGTACTCCTACATCATCAACAGTTCTGAAGATTTTTTTTTTTGTTTTTATTATTGTATTTTTGTATATTAACTGCTAATTGCTAAAAAAATAATGTGAAGGGCGTATATTCAAATCACAGCTGTCGTTATTTGACAGTATTATGAAATGGCTTTAACACGGCAAATTGAGGTAGGGTGTGAATTTGCTCAACACTTAATTTCCATGACTTTACTGTAATGAGTAAAGTGTCTAGGTATTTATTCAGTCTTTTTAATAAGGTCAACTGTTGCTCGAAGAAAATATGGCCGATGGGGCTGAAAGGTTCTGGAGTGGCGACCGTGTAGCGGAAGACGTAGCGTTGGAACTGGAAGAGCTCTCACACGGTGGACCGATGACCTTGTGAAGGCCGCAGTAATCTGGATGCGGGAAGCATAGAATCGGTCGAAGTGGCCGTGCCTGGGAGAGGCCTATATCCAGCAGTAGACATCTTTCGGTAGAAATGATGATGATAATCATGAATAACATCATCTTATAATTAAAATTGTCTGCAGGTAATTCTAATAATTTAATAAGAGCATTCATCTTGTAATGCAAGGCAAAGTTTAAAAGTTAAGTAATTACTTGAACAGCTGAACACTGTTGCGAGCGAACTTTTATAAACTTCACATTTTACGAATTGATCTAAATGAGTACAAAGTTCTAAAATCTCCCAAAACTTTGCTATTACGCTGCCCAGGGGACGAATAAACTCTTAGTAGTGACATTTATTAGCTCAAGGTAAAGTTGTAACAAATTGACTATGACAGCACATTCTAAAACGCCTGTTTAAAAAAAAAACAAATAATTGTTAACTCTAATTATATTTATTGCATTTTACTTTTTTTAACCTAGTCTAAAAAGGAGAGCTTTTTAACTCGTTTATTTTGTGTATGCATTGACTGATAAAGTTAACTAAGTAGTTGTTGATTAACTATATCGATGCAGCTAAATCACTAGGAAGTAGTGAAGGGCGTGCGTTTTTGGGGGACTGTCTTCTGTAATTTTGACGTTCGAAAAGTGCTGATTCTCAGCCTACTTTTAATAAATGACTTTTTATGTATTTTTATGGTCTGTTGTAATTATCATATTTTATTATTTGTTTATACGGATCATCCCTTTACCATTTGATAGGTAGGTACTTGACTGAATAACAGTCTGTCACTAAGTAGGAAATAATTGATATTGTCGGAAATTATTTCAGGCCTTAATTTCCTATTTGTTAATACCTTGTTTCGTGATATCCATTATTATTATACCGGTTATAATTAATTGCGTGATTGACATTTGGCAGATTCATTATATCGGCTTGTAGCTGATATTTCCCGGAAGGTTCGAATTTTCGAAAGCAATTACAAAGCAATTTATTAATAGATAATGTTGTTTGTTTTTTTCATCGAAAATCAAATGTGTCTTAGAATAGTTCATACAAAAGCTACGGTTTAATTGACGTATTGAATAGATTCTTTATCTATTGATTCAGGTATGTATCTAAAGTAGGTACAGTCACGAGCTTTAATATGTTACTATGGACATCTCGCAATAATATCTGATTTCATGATTCATCTATTAAGAGGCCTGCAAACACGGCTCGCAACTACAAATCGAGATGTTTGCAAAATTCAATTCCAAGCACATTGCGCTAGTGTGAGTGTCTGTCGGAGCGATATACACCTACAGTGAGCAATACTACCACGCACACATTGACAATTATTGCTTGACGCGATAACACTACTAGCTTTCGAAAATTTATGATAAATTTGGATGTGTTCCGTAATACCAAAAATGATGAATGATATTTTTTATCGATTTTTTGTAACTTGATAATATAAGCTATGCTTCTGCAGAAAAATAAATATTATAAATATTGTTGTTTATAAAACAGAAAAAACAATATGAAAACATGTCATTTACGCTGTAAAAATGTGCGAAATTAAATTCGTTTAACTTCATTTTAGAAAAGTATTTTGGAAAAAAAAGATGTAGGAGCCTAGATAAACACTGTCTAAATCCGAATAACAACATAATATGGTGAAAATATGCACAAATTGCAAATGATTTAGGTATTACGTTTGTATGGACAATTCATGCGTCGCCGCGTTCTTAACATCTGTCGGCAAGATGACGACAAATATATGTGATCGTTTGTGGAAGGCATATACTTACAACTGGCAGCACAAATAGACTTGTGTCATCGACGGAACACCAAAATTATCTGTCGAGATAAGCGACGCCAAAATATAAGAAGCTGCATCGGCTTCAGAAAGATGTGTCACCTGTTATAGAATACAATAATATCTGACATGTCTTGTTATATAAATATCTGCCAACTCAGATTAGATTGCCTCTTACAAGGGTAATTTTAAAACACAAATAGCCATTACAAGTTTAAAAACGTTGTTAAATTGTTTTTTTTTTTGTGTACGTTGATACGTATACCTACTAAATTATTATCAATTTATCGGAAGCTAACTTTTCCCTATCTTCAGTACCATCATATCGTCACTGGAAAGGCAAAATTACTTTTGCCTTTCCAGTGACGATATCAACATTCGGTAATGTCCACTTTTAAAATTCTGGTAAAAAAACACTTTCTCTCTCCTTAAACATCGTCATTACATATAGTTCCTTGCTCTTGTTTCATGTTTATAATTTTATGTATATCTGTTATCTATCTAATACATATATATTATATTTATACAGGTAATTATATGCTTCATGTATCTTTTGTATATGTAAATGGTACACCACTGACTACCTGCAGTATTGTCTCTCCTTTTCCATTTAAATCCATCCAAAGGTTGTCTGTAAAAGATCGCTCTTAGCGATAAGACCGCCCATTGTGTCACCCAATGTAAAATATCTATATTAAGTTTGTAATTTTTATGGTGTACATAATAATGAATATTCTATCTATCTATCTTTCTAATGTAAGGTTTAGCGTTACCGACCCGTCTAATTCGATATTTGAACTCGATACCTTATTAGCGTGCGTGACATCGCATGGTACCATTTGGTGTCTCATATGTTTGCTATTTTAGGCCTCCTATCCAAACTAACTTACGAGCCATCTAAACAAGAATTACGATTGTTCCGTTTACATACAAATCACCCAAGGGAATTTCTATAAATCATTCTTGGCGAATGCCTACAACGTACATTGGAATCCACATGTTTTACGTTTATAATTTAAGAGATTATGATAATTGACAGTAAGTATTATATTAGATATCTATCTACAATTAAACTAAAGTAGCCAAACAATAAATAAAAATATCAGTTATCACTCGTATATTACTAGGCTCATATAACATTCTTCGCTTTGTCCTCGATATACAAATAGCTGCTGCTATTATTCAAACATACTGAAGACGTTTGTTCCGCATCATCACAGAATCACTACAACAAGTCTACAATTAAAAACAGAATGCTTATACAACATGTCAAAACATACTTTACAAATTATTACGGAATGTTTGTGTTGCCAATTTTTAGATCAGTAATGTTAGGCTCTCTCTCGTTGTACATAACATCATCACACTTGTAATCCGCGAAAGCTTAGGCAGATGTGTACCTTATAGTACCTACACCCACATTTCGCCAGTTATGTTTAAGTCCCATGTAATAGGGGACGAGCCTATGGCCTTCAACCGGGCACAAATCCAGTCTCCAGGCTGCTACTGAGGTGGGCTTGCGGACGGTGAGCAATGGGTAGCTCGCCGTCCGATAAGGACCAGGCTCAGGTCGACGGCGTGTAGTGTTCCACGCGCGCCTCAAAGAGATGTCAGCACAAATGACAGGGTCCGCTAGGGCCGATGCCTGCCGGGGTCGTGGGAAACTTTGAAAGGGATACCGTGGAGCCTGGCAACATACAGGCAACTGAAGGAACATGGGTGGGTTTTAACCAGTAAGACCAACCAAAAAAAAAAAGGTTGCTATTGAGAAATTCTTGATGGAAAAACCCAATAACACTTTGACCGTTCTGGGAATCGAATCCAGGACCTCATTCTCAGCAGTAGTGCTTGCAACCACTAGACCAATGAGGCAGTCCTGCTCTCTCATTATGTGAAGAAGAAAACTGACCGAGCGCTAAACGGAAGGGCACATTTAAAACAATAAGTACTGTTCGCGACACATCAGGGCGCAGCCTGAACGTCTGGTCACAGCACCTAAATAGTATCTAGGTAAATAAAGCTTAACTATTCAATGTCGCGAACAGTTTACAATGCATGAATGCCCGTTCGTCTGTCATCTGGTCTCAATCTGGGACATTGCCAACGGCTGGCGTTCGTCCCCGTATCGTAATACTGAAGCCAATCGTATTACCAGTGTCACATGGCTACGCAGTTATTCTACCATTAAATTCGCTACTGGAAGGTGTTAGCGGAATAATTTTGTGCGAACAGAGATTTATTATAACCTGAAATGAATATTAAATGTTTAACAACAAGATTTGTGGTGTGCAATAAATTGTTGATGACTTGTTTTTGAATGACTTAGGCCTACATTGTTTTTTATTTGTAGGACATTAAGTTCTTATATCCTACTGGGCCCAAACAATACCTATAAACTACATTGATGTACAGTGGGCTGCTTAAAATTTTAATATAACTGGGGTACCCAATTGATGCAGCCCACCGTACATCGAAACGAAAAGAAGAGGAAGATGTTCTCATATGTTATGTACCTAATGTCCCTACGCTGGTGCTGCTCGTACTTACTCTTATTGTACACTAGCTGCGCCCCGCGGTTTCACCCGCATAAGTCTCGATCTCGTGGGAATATCGAGATAAAAAATATCCTATGTCCTAAACTAGGTTATGCTCTACTCATGTGCAAAATATCATCCAGATTTGTTCAGCCGTTTTAGCGTAAAAGCGTAACAAAAAAAACCTACAAACTCACTTTCGCATTTATCTCAGTAACATGAAAATAAAATTCTAGGATTACTAGCTCAACTTGACTGTTCTGTAACTTATATAGCTGAGACGAAAAGTAATTTCTTCAGGCCTTAATAATCAAGTTAACTGTCAAGAGTTTTTGTGAAATGTAAAAAGTTTTTACAAAACAAAATTGCTCTTCCAGTGATTTTATTTATCGTGATGGCGACTGTACTGTCAAGATCAAGAGCGTTCCGTGGACAAGGTTAATTATGACGGGCGTGCGGTACTGGCACTCCGCAGCCACGTCTGTAAAGGTACGCTTACACATGCAACTAAAATTGCTCAATTGTGGGCAATATTGGTCAACAATGACGTCACAACAGCAATTTACTAAAATGCTAACATGTAGCAATTTTTGCTAGGGATACTGCCCCACCATATGGAGCGATACGAAACTTTCCTATTAGAATAGCTAGGCAATACATTTTTTAGCTATACATAATATCGTCGCCCTCCCCGCTAACTGTCATAACTAGCAATTTATATTTTTCCAGGGCAACAGTTTTTCGGTCGAGCGCTACAATCATGTTAATATAGTTGCGTTAGCTGTGGCTTTAATAATGAATTAATAACTTTTTATTAATAGCTCTTCACTTAATCTTTAACTCACTAACTGTATATGTATGCATATACGACAGGTGGTGAGAATATTTTTTCCCTCCTTTTGCACTTACGCAAAACAAAATACGTGATTATCTTCTAAACGGTAAACGACACAGACACGACGATTAGAGAGAACTTTTTCGAAACAAAGTTCTGAACACGTAGGTAATGTCAGTGCAGTTACGTCAGTTTGTGAGATACGACAGTTAGCGGGGAAGGCGACGATATATGACGTGAGCTTTACTGCTATATTTAGTTTTTTTTTGGAATTACGTACTCTTTCAGTTCTATTAGGTGCTTCCAGCAACTGTAGTACAAAAAACAGTGGCACTCCGGTAGTGCCAACAGAAGTGAAAACTTGAACAAGATCGCCTTGGTGGAAGAAAAATACTTGTATAGAACATTGGTCCGTAACCTTTTCTAAATAAATAGTACAATCGGGTCTACAAAAAAAAAAAAAAAACTTCCAAAACCTTTAAAGTAAAAATACTTGCATAGAACATTGATCCGTAACGTAATATAAATAAAGAGCACAATCGCGTTTACAAAAATGAGGTGTCGGTAACGATGTCGCGAGTTCAATTGTTTTTTCCCATCTCAAAAATGCCCAACGCGCCTAAAGAAGTTTTCACTTCAAGAATGTTCGTGTACGCACTGCTTTAGAAATGACGTGCTCGCTCCGCATCACTTACTAGTGATTTATTAACTAGACACAGAAACAGCTGAAATTATCGAACGCGATTGTACATCTTTTGAGTGTTAATGATGTCATAGATTCCGTTAATACAGATGTTAGATGTTTCGTTTAAAATATCTGGGAGAGTGGTGGAAGGAAAGAATTATTCTTTATCATTAATCATATTATGAAAATCTTTTGTTGATTGAAATAAAGAAGCTTGTTATTATTATAGATATATTAAAATCTGCCTAGCATTCCCAACTATGTTGAGGTCGGCTTCCAGTCTAACCGAATGCAGCTGAATACCAGTATTTTACATGGAGCGACTGCCTATCTGACCTCCACAACCCAGTAACTGGGTACTACGATACCCTTTGGTAAGACTGGTTGTCAGATTTTCGGGTTTTTGACGACTCGTAACCATTGTCTAAGATCCACGAATGACAGCCGGGACCTTAACATGCTTCCAAGGTACGAACTAGTTTCAGTATGTAAAGATGGTCACCCATCTACGGACCGACCCCGGCAAGCGTTGCTTAACCTGATGGATCGACCCGTGCGGCTGTTATTACTTAGCCACGAGTTCTTCGTTTTTGATATATTAGATCAGAAAATTTTAGAATTTGTGAAAAAGTTTTTATTTACAGAAATTCTCTTAATCGCAGACACGTGGTCTGAAAAACCTTGGAGACGGAAGCATTTAAGCAATTTAAATCTTGGGTAATGTATCTATGTCAAAAGTTTTCTATGATTAATTTGAATTAAAATGAGCAAAAAATCAAAGTCGATGTGTATCCGGTAGGTACTAATGTATCAGCTGTAATCGACATTAATTTTTTTCAAGGATATACAAATGCGACATCAAAGGCAACCTTTCGCTGATGTTCTACATCAAATATACGCACGGCTGATGCTCCAAACAGCTGTCGAAACGTACCTAATTATCAGGGCCACGAGTTTAACCTTAATTACAGTTAGAGCAGGGTGAGGAAAAAAAAATCGACCAAGTGCGTGTCGGACCACGCACAATGAAGAGTTCCGTAGTTGGGATGAATTTATCCCTTTAACAAACTTAACTTAGTAGTTGAGAAGTTGAAGATGTTCTCTCGTACATTGCTATCATCACGGTCAATTCTCCAACTGCAAATGGAAGTTTGTAACCGCAAAAAAAATAATTATGTGATCAAACTATAAATTAACAATTTTTGGACTTTTTCATTTACTTGTACTGTCAGACCTTGCTTCTTGCCAAATTTCATAATTCTAGGTCAAGTTTAGGTTTTGATTTATTTGCGAATATCAAAATATGTCACATAAATGGCCGTATTTTTTTATTGCGTTGACTTGTTCCAAGAGAACATAGATCTACGTATTTGATATTAATTTGAACTTGATACCTCCACGCGTTCCTGAGAAAATGGGTCTTGACAGACTGACGGACGGACAACGCAGTGATCCTATAAGAGTTCCGTTTTTTCCTTTTGAGGTACGGAACCCTAAAAATGCACGTAATGGGTTATTCGAATTTGTTTCCATAGCTGGAGTAAGTAATTTGCCTTGTATGAAGCTACACGGATTTTTTGATTAACTTCATAATTGTATTTCTTTTACAATAATTCTACATGTTGCGAAGTTTGCCCATGCCCGCATGCGGTTTAACGCCCGCAAACTTGGCGAACATAGATCGAATCTAGCTTGGTTTAAAATAAAGCAATGCAGTTTCAAATCGCAGCCACAGTACAACTGCTAATGCAAAGTTAATTTTGCTCACAGTTACATTCTATTTATCATACGGGCGCGAGATATAGCGCCACATACCTAAGTTTTATCAAATAACCGCATTCAAATCGGTTCACCCGTTTAAGAGCTACGGTGCCACAGACAGACTTACATAGCGGTCAAACTTATAACACGCTCTCTTTTTGCGTCGGGGGTTAATAAAATACAATTGCTCGAAGATTGCTCGGTTTCTTGTGACACAGAAAAAACAAAAGAAAGGCAGGCCTTAAAATGAAATAACTGACAAACGAAAATTGTAATTTTCATGAAAGTATAACTCGATTACAGTTCAAGAAAAATGTCTTGTAGAAAGAAAAACCTAAATGAGTACGAAAGACGTTTCAAAGGAAACATGTCGAGATCCTTCCAAAGTGACAGGCATTTCAAACTTCAGAACGACGTAAAAAGCACACACACATTATGTACATTAACAAACTCAAGCCTTCTTCCCATGGGGGTAGACAGAAACTACAGATCGCTACTTGCTACGATCCTTACATACTCCTTTTGCTTCGTTTACGTTCATACATCTGGTCGAACACGCATGCTGGTTGCCAGTCCTACACACCTGACCTTTCTGAAGAACATCACCAATAAGGTCACTATACAGTGTGTCTTTATGATGTGCACATGTTGAAATGAGACTACGAAATAACTTTTAAACTGAATGATCTATCGCGATTAAACAAACTGCATAATGATTAGAAGTAATTAGGCGTTCTCATAAAATGAAAATTGTGGAAAAAAACTACCTTCAATTGAAAATAAACATGTGTTTTTATCAGAAAACTGTTTTTTTTTCGATGTTTTTTACAATAATCGTAAAATTTCTCAATAAGACGCGCATTACGTAACTTTAAAAAAAAAAGTAGGTATTTAGGTTTTTTTAAATATTTGTTCCGTCGATAAAATTAAACATAGAGTCTCTCATTTCGATATGTGCACGTTATAAACACTCACACTATAACTCAATAATAACATCACGTCTTCTTTCCCGTCGGGTTGGCCAGAGGTGTACCTACCTATTAGTACACCCAAATTTTACCAGTCAACTCAATAATATTTTAAATTAAATTAAATGCTTTAACACTAAGTAAATAAGGTCCAAAAGCCACCAACTCGCTTTGCAAAAGGTTTCGTAGCTCTCATTAATTAGTAACTTTCTAGCTACGATACACAATATGTGCCGACACATTTGGGAATTGTTGCCTTTTATCAAATAGCTGGTTACATTAAGGCGTTTTTCCACGTGGCGTGTTTCTAGGGAATAGGTACTAGATAGATTGCTGTAATTATTTCTTGTCTGTAGTTATGCTGGTACTCTAAGTATTCTGCTACATGTTTGATGTCTGTTTATTGAATTAATAAATTTTTCAGATTTTGTTGTTGCTTTCGATATATTTTATGAAACAAACAGCAGAAAAAGAGTGTGCATGGAGGTTCAGGCCCGTTTTTTCTCCATAGGAATCTACTACGCTTTGGAATGGGCAACTTCATATTTCTGACTGTTGGTCAGTCAGAAAGATGAAGTTCCCCATTCCACTCCTTGACAATTCAAAAGTAACAAAAGTACATAACTGGTTTCATCATCATTTCAGCCGAAAGACGTCCACTGCTGGACATAGGCAATTGGTTTAATTGGAATAAATTCTGTGAGTTTGAGTTTGAGAAAATCTGAGGTTCCCAACACGTTTAGGGTCTAGTACATTATAGCCTGCTATCGTCTCCGTATCGATCTATGCGTGATTCTAATTGTCATGATAATAGAAACGGAAAAACCAATTGGATTTGGTTTAGAGCCCGCACTGCGACTATATTCGAATTTGGGCTTTGACCTCATCCATAATGCAGAACGCAAGTCGGCGACCCCATGCGTCTGAATACCTTTACACAGAATAGAACAATGAGGTTCATATTCAAACATTATTCGACGGCTTTTGAAACGCATTTTATTTTTATATTTGCACACCGATATTTTATGGGTTCAATATCCATGGCCTCTTTCAAAACTTGAATTGTAGGAACCTTACAAGTAGGACTATTAGTTATAGAATACATTATTCCTTTCACTACGAAACCTTTTCCATACTAACAATACTGGGTACAAAAGAACACACAGCGTCTCATTGAATATTCTTTACGTAGTTGCGCGTTGGATACACCAACTTAAGTATTTATCGTAGAAGTTTCCCGCGCGAAATTCAACTAAGGGAGGCAGGTCACGGGTTAGTAAAGTTCAAAGGTGCCCGAGACAATGCATTTGTGCAGGGTTAAATCTTAAGAGAGGGCGGGTTATTGGCGCTTAGGATGCGTTGGAATGTTGCGATCAATGCTAGTAAGAGCTTTGGAAAGAATAAAGAATGAGAGTTTTATACCTACAGCTTTATATTAGGTAATAACTACTTATTTTAATGTAACTTATCTTTTTATAGACACGCTGTTCTGTGGAAATAAAATATATTTTCTTTCTTCTTTTAGGGGATTGGATCTTAGAATTTCGACATTTTTAACCCGGTAACCCCATAAGTAAGCAAAGCTCTTACCCTCTTATGCTTACGCGTAAACATTGTTTTATTTTTAAAAATATTTTCAGGTTCTTTATTGTTATTCATGAAATCATGAGTCTAGAAATAAAGAATGTATAGGCTATAAAGGAATTTAATGTCCATTTAAATAATTTTCCTACTTCGGGTTTTTCTACCTTTAACCATAAAACACCGCGTGAGAACGAGTAAGTAATATCAATTATTTTAGGGAATCCCTGAACATGAGTTTCGCTTTCAAGCATAGACAAGTAGGGTTGCCATATTTGTTCAAATTAGAATCTACTAAATGCATAAAAATCAGAAAAAGTAAATAAATAAATACTGCTGACGTAATCACCAGACCACCCCGTCCCCCATGTTAACAAAAATAAAATAAGCAAAGACCCTCCCCCCTTCGTGGTTACGTAATACTAGAATATGTGGTTTTATGATCTTTTGGTAGTTTATAAGTCATTATTTAATAAATAGCTAAGCATAACGTTCACGGTTTTTAAATAATCGCAGCCGATTGCCGATCCAGCGAGTTCCGCAGCATCCGATTGTAATAAACGTCATGCAAATATGAGCCATTAATAGTGAGCATGAACATAAATGTCAATTTCCTTTATAAAATTGTAAAATGCGGTTTAATCCGTGTCGATGTGCTTGACGCGAAGAAATATTTGAAAGGTGTTCAATTGCAGCAATGCATACGTTCTAACAGCTGTTTACATACGTATTGCTTGCACTGACTGGACAGGTCCACTCTAATCTGTGTGGTTCTTTCTTCAAAATACCGTTTCTGACACTAATCTTCATGTCCTAGTTGACCGTTGAGTTTGTTTCATCATTATTTATCAGGGTTAGTCAGATAGGAAATGTTGACTCCATCTAGCTTATTTTTTATAAGATGTTTAAAAGTGATTTTGATAACCTATTTGCAGAATCAGAATTCCATTTAATTAAATTTAAGTAACATGAAATGGAACGTAAGTAGTCTAGTTTTATTAATTGATCATTGGCACTTGTGCATTTCTTAGCAATTGAACGAAAGTCTAAACATTACATTCACATTTAATTTGGTTTTGTATGTATTTAAATAGGGTACAGTGTGTTTTACATACATACGCTATATTGATTCCCGAACGTTACGAAGGATTCTAGGGCTCCCGAGTGCAGCGCGGGATTCAAGCTTGCCCAAGACGAAGGCGCCTTTAAGAATACTCTACTTTTCGCACCTACTGCCAGGTAAAAAACCAATTTGATTTCGAATTAGTTGCACAAGAAACTGTTAGTTAAATAACCGGGGAATACCTAATTATGTGCAGTTTCATATACATTAACAATTTGATCAAAAACACAATAAACAATATCGTAAATATGACTCCCAAATCCAACAATTTAACGGGTACGCGCCACAGCAACCGATCAGCTGTTGCGATGACATGTACAAATAATGTAGAAACAGCTGGCTTTCTCCAATATGCAGATTATTCAATAATTTTGGATTTGCCCATATACAGAAAACAATTGTTTTTTATTGTTGTGATAATTTTTGTTTTATCTATTTAATTAATATACATTCGTTACGTGTTATTCCTCTGTATCATTTCTATTAAATTGCGTAATTTCATTATTTTGTTCGTTGACGGCAACTAAACCCACGAAGTGAGAACTCTTTGGTCAAGTCGTACTTAAATAGAAAAAAAAATTGTGGTAAAAGTTTTTAATACATTTTTTTTTGTAGAGGTTCCAAATTCAAATCACACCTGCACCAGTGGGTCATAATAAAATCCAGAACATTATTAATGCCCGGCTAGATAACGTGCTTTAGGTTAGATTTGCACGACATAAAATTTGACATTAGCGAGCAGGTGGTGTGAAAAATACTTATAACGCTAGGATTTTCGAGCGTTGACATGCTTCAATGAGCTGTATCATGAAAGTGAAGAAAGCACTGAACTATGTAAAGACCGTACGCTTCGAAACCCGGGCAAGCGATCACACATGCTAAAGTTACGAGTACGAATTACAAACACTGTATTATCTTTGGTCTAGTGGTCCCAACTGCTGAGCATGAAGTCCATGGGTTCGATTCCCAGGTCAGGCAAAGTGTTATCGGGTTTTTCCATTAGAAATTTCTCAGTGGCAGCCCGGAATATGGATTTGGTTGATGGCAATAGGCTCGCCCCTTATTACATGCGGCTTAAAAATAATTGGCGATGTGTGGGTGACTATTAGGTAGGTACACCCTTCAGGGAAAACAAGCGTGATGTTATGTTATGTGAATTACAAATACGTGTAAAATAATTCTAGAGAGCAAATATTATAATTCCAATTTTGTAAAGGACAATATTAAAATCGTTTAAGCACAAGGGAGTTTTATTAAACCAATTAGAAGCGGTACGTATTCTCTTTTGTAATTAGGTTTGCTCGAATTTGTGGATTTTAATATTCGTAAGACGCCCTACATTCAAATGTTTATTATTTTTGGACGATTTCGTCAGCTAAGTGCAGGTCGAAGGAATGTGATTCGCACAGATTTGATTTACATTACAAGCCTATTACTATCCCACTGCAGGGCCTCTTCCTCTTCTGAGAAAGAGAAGGCACGAGCATTAACCACCACGCTTGCGGGGGCACCCCGCAGGCGTGGTGGTTAATGCTCGTGAGGAAACCCAGACTTATAGTTAATATAAGTCTGAAATCGCCAACCCGTTCCAATCCCTACCCGAGAGAAGGCACGAGCATTGATCACCACGATTGCGGGGTAATGATCGTGAGGAAACCCAGACTTATAGTTAATATAAGTCTGAAATCGCCAACCCGTTCCAATCCCTATCCGAGAAAAGGCACGAGCATTGATCACCACGATTGCGGGGGCTTGTGCCTTTGTCTGAGAAGAGGAAGAGGCCCTGATCACGACACGACATTCTAGCTACCTATTTATTAATTGCTACACCAGTATTAAAGAGACAAAAATTTGGTACGTCTGACGTGCAGAATTGAAATCCCGCGTACCTGCAGTTTCTGTTGAACCCTTTATTTGGTTTGACAATGTATAAAAAATGGTCTGAGTTCAAATAACGCCATGTTGAAAAACTGACGTTGACAAAAATGCAATTCATGTGGTTTGTAATCAAAATGTTTGAAACTATGACGTACGTTAGTAAGTTGCAGTTGAAACATGTTTCTGTTTAGTTTGTGTAATAAAACTTGTGCGTTTATAAATAAATGTATTTTATATTTATTTATAAATAAATGTATTTTATAAAATGTTTTTTACATATCTCAGTTATTATTGTTATTTGCAGGAATCTCCGTTTATTACGAGTAGGTACATTGAACATTAATAAAAAAAAATATATACCAATTTTAATGAAATTTACTCACGAATGGAAGAGATAGTCGTCAGTTAAGTTTTTAATATGGGTCCTGAACCTGAAAAGGGACCTGATTTTTATAAGTAGGAACAAGTCTGAAATCGCGAAAAAAAAGTTTTTCAGGCAGTTCTCTACATTTTGTCTAGTTATGCAAACATAAATGTCTGGAAAAGCTGTTTTTTTTCGTTTTCAGGGTTGGTCCCGTCGTAACAGTGGTTCATACTTCACACTTTTCTTTGGCGGGCGTTTTTGGGACAGTCTTATGTAATTTTGACGTTCACAAAGGCTGTTTCTGAGCCTTGTTTATAAATGACTATTTTATTTTTATTTTATAATGATGAATATAGTGACTCCTTTTCAGGTTTTCAGTTATTTAAATGACCTTACACCTTGTTCAGGAGATAGTTATGCACGTTTCAAAAAGTTTAGAACGAACTTTTTTCGCAAATCAACTTGGCTCCTCAAAAATCTTAAAAAAGGTTGGGAGTGTTCTGTTTTCCATAAACAAGCAATATGGTACAGTGTGCGCTAGAGGCTTGGAAGATTACTGTGTTGTGGCGGAGTGACGAAGCTTACAGGATTTAGTTTGGCCCGCCAGCGTTATAACATCCACATAGTGCATACAATACAGGTACATCGTAGGTTGCCGTTGTGTCTTTAATATTTTAAGGTATGACATGAAATTACAAACTATATACGTAGGTATATAGTTATCATGTTGTAGTTAAATGGGTAGCCATTTCATGGTACCAGAGAGCTCTTGTGCTGTTAAACAAGCTGTAAAAAGTCATGTGAGATGCGTTGAAACGAATATGAAAAAGCCTGTTTTTCAATGGAATATTTATATGTCCTCATACATTGAAAACGAAAAATCCATCATTCATTTTCTTTCCAGTAACGGGATACTATTTTATATTATTCAGTAGGTGGATATTTTTGCGTGGACCAGATTTAAAAAAAAAAAAAAAACAATTTTATTTATTTCTTCACATGTGAGTAATAAGTTGGTTTGATTTAATGTTTGTAGGTACGTCGTAACAGTTGATTCTGATTTCGGTATAGAACCACAATAAAGTTCTTTTCGCCGTATATCCGATGACAGCAACCCGGACAATTTTTTTTTTCCTTTCGTGAGTTCTCTGATGACTAGAAAACATTTAGTCTTGAAAACCCACTCGCACTATGTACAGAAGAGCTGATCAGCATCGTTGTATGTGTAGGTTTAAGGCTTTGGACTTTTGTGTATTGAACCACAAACACAGCTACAGAGTAGGTAAAATACAATTTATTTTAGAACAGCAGCACTTACGGTACTTTATTTTTAAAATAAGGCTTTTCAACCGCGAAGCCGCAAGTGATATAAAATTCAATTGTGTAAAGAGGTTAAACGAAGCTTTTTGTTGTACACCGCAATCTTTAAATCCATTACTTCGATGGCAAAATATAAAAACCGGCCAAGTGCGTGTCGGACTACGCACAATGAAGGGTTCCGTAGTTGAGATGAATTTATTTATCACAAGGACAAAGTTAACATTGTAGTTGAAAAACATGTTCTCCCATACATCCCAACTGCAAATCGTCGCTCGGCATCCAATACCGCGAATGTGACATTTTTTACTTTTTTTTTTTTAATTGCAGTATCACTTATTTCAACGTGTAGAATGAAATAAAACAAAAATCTGATTTTCGTTAAAAATTTCACATTCGCGGTATTAATATAATAATAATCTAAATCTAATACCTCTAAACAAGCAATTTTTGTATTTATGTACCTATATATAATCTGAATCTCGGAAACGGCTCCAAGAATTTTTATTAAATTTAGTATGCAGGGGGTTTCGGGAGTGATAAATCGATCCAGCTAGGTTTCATTTATAGATAAAGTAATTAAAAAAAAAATGGTCATCCAGATATTTTTCTTTATTCAAGAAACAAGGACTCATTGTGTTAGTAAACTTATGAACTATGTTAGCTTATTTTACCAGGTCACTCAGAAAGTTTTGCGACTAACAGTTTTTGTCTATAGGTTACTGGCTAGTTTTGATGTCAATTAAAACTATGACTATTTATTACAAAAAAACATATCATTCCAAATTCGAAATTCCCTCCACATTTTTTTACGAGCAAAATCAAAATACTCTGTCTTACTGAAAACTGGATTTACAACGAGAACATTTTCGCGCTATGATTTTGTACGATTTCAAATGTCGACTAAAACCAGAAGAATCGTTTGAAAGACTTAAAATGGTGTTCATAGAAAAAAGCCCTTCTAAAGCGACTATTTTCCGCTGATTTAATGAATTTATGTGTGGTCGAGTAATTTTGGCGGACAAAGAAAGAAGTGGCCGCCCTATGACGGTTGTTACATAACAAAACGTGCTGGCTGTGAAAAATTGAATTCAAGAGAATAGGCGAATTACATATGAAGAGGTTCAGCATATACTGCTGATTGGATCGGGAAGTGTGCATGAAATTCTATACGGTTATGGAAGATAGTTTCACGCTGGTACCGTAAAATCTAACGCAGGCTCAGAAGGAGGTTCGGGTAGAATGGTGCCGAGACATGATAGCAAAATTTGTAGCAGGCTCGTCTCGGCGCGTTTAAGATATCATTACAGGTGATGAATCTTGGATTTATCAATATGATCCAGAAATTAAGCGTCAGTAAACCGTGTGGCTGTTTCAAAATGAACCAACGCCTACCAAAGTGAAGCGAGCCAGAAATGCAGGCAAATTTTTGATCGCAAGTTTTTTTTCTTTGCCGGGTTATCTGGTATCAGTACCCTGACGAGATCAAAGGAGCATCAATGCTGAATGGTATGTTACCAAATGTTTGCCAGAAGTTTTTACTACTGCAAGCAGCAAGCGACCGAACACTGGCCTCCGTGGGCTACTGCTTCACCATGACAACGCGCTGGCTCACTCGGCGCTCAAAACAAGGGACTTTCTGGACAGCACACCGATCATCCTCCTAACAGTCCCGATTTAGCTCCGTGCGACTTTTTCTTGTTCCCCAAAATAAATCAACTCAAAGGAAAACAGTTTTCATCACCTGAAGATGCACTGGCTGCATTTGAGAAGGAGATTGGAGAGGTGTCTGATGCGGACTGGAAAGTGTGTTATGAAAATTTGTTTAGACGTATAAAACTGTGTATAAACGCCAATGGAGAGTTCTTTGAAAAGATATCATAAAAAAAATTATAACCTGTAGTATATTTTTTTCTAGTATCACAAAACTTTCTGAGTGCCCCACGTAATCTAGTTTAAATTTATTTCACCCCATGGGAGATGGCACTGCAGTGATTGATGTACATGCAATCCAGCCTGCTAGCAATCTTTTTTAGGACATTGTTGGAGCTGGCCCGTACTCTGCGCACCAAGGATGCACACCTCATTCGCATCGTTGCGTAAAAGCAATTAATATGTGCGTCCGCGAACATTCCCCATGCGCTAAAAAAACGGGGCAGCCCCACCAATACCCTGAAAGCGTTGTTGTATTGGACACTGTGGACACAAGGGCGTTGCACGACCTTTGGGTATATCTAGCCCACAGGCTGCACGTGTAAAACGTTGTACAATAAGCTCGAAACAGAGTAATTTTGACTTTATAAGTGAGCAGCGTACAAACCTGCGAGCCAGCATGTTTGCCCTTACCGACAACGCTCTTCGTTCTCGCTCAATATCGAGTCCGTCATTGAGGTCAGGGGTCAATATATGTCCAAGATATTTAAACGTAAATACTCTTTGTAGTGGAGTCCCATTGAGTAATACAGATGGTACATAACCCGGTCTACCCCCAGCCTCAAAAACCATGATCTCCGACTTATTGGAGTTATACATCAAACCATGTGTTTTGGCATACTGCTCACATTTGGCGACCAATTACTTTCTGAGACCACAGATTGACGCGCTCAGAAGCACCATATCATCTGCATAGCTAATATTATTTACACAAATACCATCTAAATAGCAACCCACTCTGGTGCTGCTGAGCTCGCCAATCCTGCCTCACCCCACATTCCAACCTGTATGGCCTGGAAAAAGTTCCAGCCCTTCGTACACTGTTAATCTGGTTACTATACCACAATTTAAAAATGTTTATAAGCTCCGTTGGCAACCTATCCTTCTCCATCTTTCTCCACAATACGTCATAAGCAACCAGATCAGAAGCCTTGAATAAATGTAGGAAGCTAGCATATATTGGCGTCCCACGCTGTGTATAGTAAGTATGTGATAGTATGCTTAATGCACAACACTGCACTTTCTGTTGACAAACCACGCCAAAACCCGAATTGGTTGTCATGAACACTTACAGTTTTATTTATTTGTGTATTAAGTAGACGGTCAAACACTTTTGATATTATGATATTATAGTAGCTAGAGAGATGGGCCTATTGGATGCCGAGCGACGAAATGTAAGTTTTTACGCACAATATTGAGAGATTTACCATGTTATTTTAAGACCATAGACTTCTTATAGGTTTTCCTGTAATCTATGAGTGAAGAGCCATACTATGTATTTTTTTCAAATTTTTCGGTCCAGTAGTTTTGGAGATAAGGGGGGGGGAATGGTCAATTTTCATTGAATTTATTAAATATCTTTAAAAGTATTTATTTTAAAATTATATAAAAAATATATTTGAAATTCTCGTAACAAGCCCTTTCATTTGATATGTCACACGATACTGTTAGCAAAACTTTTTTTTTTAATTTTCTTGTTTGCGCCCCAAAAGTGACCCCTATATTCAAAATTTATTTATTTACGTTACTCATTCGTGTTTGGGTCACAGAAATACATATGTGTACCAAATTTCAACTTAATCGGTCCATTAGATTCGGAGTAAATTGGCTGTGACAGACGGACAGACAGACAGACAGACAGACAGACAGACAGACAGACAGACAGACAGACACACGAGTGATCCTATAAGGGTTCCGTTTTTTCCTTTTGAGGTACGGAACCCTAAAAAGGCTCTAATACATTTTGTATCGGCACCGCTGTGTTAGGGATAAAAAGCGATACTCTCATACATAAAATATTTAAGAAATAAGAAAGCGTGTTGGGTCTAACAAGGCGACAAAAAGCGATGAAAATAGCCCAATGGCTGACGAGAAACGATTTTTGATTACCAATGTTTCATTGTTATGCGGTGGTTATTAGCAGAATTATGACAAATGATCCTGAATTGTTCGTGCAGTTGTTGATTGATGATATATCGCTTCAGCGTTTCATAATTCAACAAGAAAAGTAATGATAGCGTCAATCAATGTGATTAAGGTTGTTATAATCAAAAATATTTTTAAGCGTTTTTAGAATGACCGTTTTGACTTATTTCTGGTGTTATACACATTACTTTGATATCATATAAAAAATTAAGGTCAAGTCTTCATTTATTTTTTACCTACCTGTATCAGGTTCATGAAAATGAGTAGTAGGCATGACCTTTTGTTTTTCATCATCACTGCTAAGGTCAGCTCTAAATTAATTAGCGCGATATTACATTACAACCACAGGTATTTATTTAGGAGTATTTTCAGGAACAACTCTTGAAATCTGCCCGCCAACTGAAGTTTCAATATTTGACCTCTGACTTCTAAAGATTCGAAAATCAAATCTTCAGGACTGAAAGATTATATTTACAGAAATTCAATTAGGTACTCGCTGCCTGGTGCGAAGATTGACACCAATTTATAAACGCAATTATAATCAGTAAGAGCCTATTGAGTCGAATTTCTGAAAACAAAGTCGGGAAATTTCGGGAGTTTGCCTTCGTCAGGAAAGTCGTAGTCGACCATTGATTGGTTATGTGACCATAATATTAATTGAAAACAGTCTTCTTTGATGTTTCATGTGGCAATTATTTATGTAGCACACATTTATATTGGAACTTTGGGGAATTGGCCTCCTTTGAATTACGGTTTTCCTTATTGTTTAACACTTTTGACTTCACCCACTTTTCATAGAGCTCATACGCCATGTCACAATACATATTGGAAATGAACTCTCAGTGAGGGTCGCCAGCATTAGGTTTGCCCTCGCGGTCGGTCAACGGCATTAGGTTTGAAACCGTGTTACAAAACACTGTAAAACGAAGTAAAACATTGTTTTCAGGGGGTCTTGTCGCTATACAAAGTATTTCTGGGGGTATTTTCATGTACTAGTGGGGTCGTGAAGTAACAAAAAATAAAAATAAAATAAGAAAAGTATAATAACTCGCTCTGATCCCGAGACAGCCTAGGGGTGTCCAACCTTTTAAATTATTTGTGAATATTTGTAACCGTGAAAATGGTTTTCCACCCCTAAAATACTAGCACAATTTTTTTATGAAAATAATAATGCTTGGATTTTAAAACCAACACATAGGTATACTAATAAATTTTGTTAAAATTTACAACAGATTTTATTTTCTCAGTAAACAATGCTGTATTCGCTAAGAAAAACCTACATTTAAAATGAGCCCTCCGCGATGGCTCCCGGCATCCCATATGCGACTAGAGTGAGCCCTCCAGGATGGCTCCCGGCACTGAACGTGTTCAATAGTTTTAAGTAACCCTAACCTGAAACCTAAGTAATACATAAGTTATGAATGCCGAGTAAATACTGGCTTTGAATAGAATTCAAGTAGAATCCGAACAATCAAAATACCTAACTTAAAGTTGCAATTACTTATTCAGCTCGATTCAAGACTTGTGAAGTCAGATTCCTATTGTTTCTGTATTGAATAAAAGAGCGAATCACTGCAGCAGAGTTCGAAAATCTTCCAACAAAAGGCAGTGAATTACGTAGAAATAGAAACTACACGATGTACAACACTTTTCATTTTTCATATAATTTTCTTTTGTCTGTGTATGAGTTCCTTATTCTAGGGTTGCCATCCCCAAATTTTGAAAACCAGGTTTTGAAGGTGAAAATACCAGGACATTTCGGATTAAAAACAGGACGCAGTATAAGAGCAGTTGTAGCAATACGCAATGAAAACAGTTCAATGAATCTCAATTATGTATAAAATTTACTTTATTAAAAAAAAAATATGAACGTCTCTTAAAAAAATAAATAATTAGAAATGCAATGAAGGAATGAATTATAAAATGAACAATACCTAGCCAGGTAATTAATACTACTACAGCACTAAAAAAAACAGAATAATCAACAACAAACAATTGAACAATTGGTGTATCTACATATACAAAATATTTTTTATCTTATCATATGCTGTTTCTAATTATTTATTCTTATTGATTTTTATTATAATATTTTTTTTTATTCAGAAGTTAATAATTAATTAAATAGCAAGCTAGCTGTGTCTACTTACTGTCAACTAGGATAGATAGAGAGAGCTCTAGTGCGCGAAAATAGTATGTAGTGAAAAAGAGACAACAAGCACGTTACATCTTTATTTTTTAAATACCCTGCGCCCCGCGTTTGTTTATTTTGACCTGTAAACGTAAGGTTGAAGGAGCGAAATTTAAAATACAGGACTTTACCAAGATGATTTAAAAAATCCAGGCCGTTACTTAGAAACTATCCAGGACACCCCAGGGACCCTAAAAAGTAGTACATGCCCTGGGAAAACAGGACGGTTGGGAACCCTACCTTATTCTGATTGCTAGCGCCACCTAGCGTTGAATAAAATATGGCTAGCTTTTGGGACTGTGCCCGCATTATTTAAATATTTCTGTTTGTACACAGCTAGGTCTTTATTGCAGCATGTGTTGACAATAGTTTTGGAACTGTTGCGTGTTTGCGATCATTGGTGTTTTGTTTATATCGCTACACTACATTAATAACCTTGGAAATATTAAACACTGACTGGGTAATGTGATTCTTACTTGTTTTTTCCTTGTCTTTTAATTCTTTTTGGCCAGTAGCAATTAGGTCTTTCAATGAAATTATCCGTTTCAGTCTGGCCTTGAAATCGCGTTTTAAAAGGTATTGGACGTACCTATTCCATCAGCGAGGTCTCCGATAGCTTTACCTTAGGGGACCACTGGCTTGACATTGACAAATGTACTATTAGGTAGACACTACTTATGTATGTTTCGGTATTAATTAGTTTGGTATGAAGGTAGCACACGCAGCCTAGTAGCATTTATTCCCCTAGGTGCGTAGTATTAGTACACAAGGACACTTTTAGTACCAAAACCTAATTGAGTCACGTTCTCCTTGAATTTCGAAAATTAAATATTACCCTACTTAAAAAACATGAATGCCTAGAGTTATTGGGAGCTCAGAAAATAATTCTACTTTTCCTACGAAAAGTGAAAATATTTGATTTCTGAGAAATAATTTCAGCTATCAGAGAAAGATTAAATAAATATAATTTATTATTTTACTCTTTTCCTGTCTAACGATATCGCTTTTCACTCATTAAAATCAAATCTCAGAACAACAAGTTGGCGGTTTTATCTACAACTGTCAAGAAACAACGTTTTAGCACGAACCTATGAAGAGTTATCTCAAAATTACTTTTCGAGAATTTATCATCACTAAAGTTACACTGAAGGTTTTGTAGGAGTAAAGATGTTGGCCGTATTTCGGGACAGTTTGGGGCCGCCTCTGGGGACGCAGTAAGTAAATTTTATTGGGACAGGTATACAGCGTGTATCAGAAGGGTGTGGTCAAAGGCTGTACAGACTATCAAACTCAACAACTTTCTTCAGGGGACCAACCTTGCAATCGAGAAAAATATGAGCCGTCTCATACATTTGGGATACTTTCAATACCTTGCATGTATATAAAAGATATCTGTATCTTCACAAAAAAAACACATACTCTACTTTAAACAACGTAGTGAGATCCTAACTAGAAAAAAAAGGGCTAAGTTTCAAAACCTATTGTATCAACCACCCTGTCATAAGGATATATTTAAGAAAAAAATGTTTAATATGTGTGTTGTAATTTATAATGAGTTACCAAATGATTTAAAATTATTACAGGGTAATGTGTTCAAGACAAAATTGACAGAATGGCTTCTAAAGTGTTATTTTTATAGTTTTAAGGAATATATGGAACATAAAATTGAAAACCTTTAATTATAAGAATATTAACAATATGAATCAACTAGTGAATAAATGCATGCACTATCAACATAAATAGTATATAATAATAATAGTAATAACATAAGAATGAATGTAAACTTAATTCCTTGCAGACAGAATACAATTACACTTAGGTTATAAGATCTCCCCTGTACCAAAACCATGTATTTCTGGAAAATAAACATTTGATTTGATTTGACATACATTTGGGTCGAGTAGGTATTGAAGTTTTTAAAGGGACAGTTGATCATTTAAACCACACCCTTAAATTTGACCAAACATTTCTGATACATGCTGTATACAAATGGTAGACAAGTCTCATAACAACATATGGTTTATATTCTTACACATAATAGATATATGTATGTGGTCCCAGTAATGACCTTAGTTGAGACGCGTGATAAAACCTTTTTCGGCAGCTTGAATTAAGGACACCAGATGATTAGAAGGCCTCCTTAGAGGGTTACGGAAAAAGTGTTCTTGAGCTTAATGGAAGTCCATTTTAGAGTAAGTACTTACAGTACTTTATCGCTAACATGAATATTTTATAAGAAGATTATTTGGGCTTCGTACTAAAATGTTTTGGTAAAGGAAATGTTTTGAAACCGATTGTTTTAATAACTGGTAATGAATTATGCTGCAACAAAAAACACACCCGAAGATAAAGAAAATGGACATTGGAATAGACAATAAATACAATATCAATAAAGTTCATTTTACTACATCAGTTCCGCTGGGATTTATTTTATCTTTGTGGCTAACGAGTAACCTCCCCCAGTCGCCCACTGCATCAGCCGGGAGAATCGAGCATTCATTTTATTTGTCTGTAATGGCAGAGTTAAGTGCCTTCGGATTTGATTCCTTGAGAATAATTGGATTGTCTCGTTTCAATTAATGAAGGACTTGTTTGAAGTCATTCGTCTCCAATGGATGTCAGCTCACAATTCTTCACTGGTGAATAAATTATGAGTTTATTTACTGCCGCCATTTGTAATTCACAAAGGTTTGGCACGTCATTTCAAAGGTTTTCGTACGGGAAATTTGAACCGTGTGAGTTTGTCACTTTTTTTGTTTATTTCGTGATACATTTTTCATGAACACATGAAGTTAAAAAGTTCGTAGTCTCTTAAAATACTGCTGATGTTAAAATTGCTTTGGTACCTACCTACGTATTTTTTTACATATTTTGAAAGGATCGTGTTTTTATTTTTGTTTATCAAGGAACGCTGTTAAACGCAATTTGAGCAAAACGTTTTCCTTTTTAGTTACGTTTGGGGTAACAAAACGAAATTTAGTTTTTATTCAATTTTAAGGGTGATGGGAATAGCTGTGCTTGGAATGCAATGCATATTTATTTAATAGGTTCCACTTTTCTGTTGCGAAGAAAATGGATCTCTTAAAATAAATTGTTATATAAATATTATTTTTAAATAGGTACCTACGATCTAAAAATATATCCGTGTTTTCTATTGGAATTGCGTCAATATCTCGAGAAGATTTTCCTGTTCTTATAAGTATGAAATAAGACGCAGGTAGCGAATATTATTGTAACTAGTGAAGGCAACAGTTGCGAGATGGAAACACAGATGCGCTGACACGACACCGACGGATAAGCTTATTAGTTAAACTTATTGGAGCGAAATGTCAGTATGAAAATGTTATGATATTTCTATACTTCCCTGAATAATACATTGATGTTTAGTAGTTTTTCCCTAAATTTGTGATGAGCCTGAATTTTAAATATGATACCATTTTTTGAAGTGAGACTACTTAGGCGGCGCGGCGGTGATTCGATAATTAGACGAGAATTGAGAGTGAAAATTCAAGGACGCGTCACGTTTAGGCACATTTCGTTACATGAGAGAGAAGAAAGATATAACTCGCTCTGTCTCTCTTACTAAATCTCTCTTATACTTTATTTTTAAGAAGTTTCACTTCTATCGTGTACAGTGCTGTACACGCAACTTTTTTTCTGTCACTTTTTAAAACAAAAGAAACCGCGAATTGCTGAGAAAACAAATGAATGTTGAATGTTATTCAAAAAGTTTATTCCTTCGTTCGAAGTTTGTTTCATTATTTCTGTAAATTATACAAGTATTTAAAGATAACTAAGCCACTGAAAAATATCAATATTTAACCTGGATACAATTATGTAAATATTCATTTTATCTATATTATGGATAAAATATAATGTCGAGACAGCGATCGTAATACAAAAAGATTGACGCAGGTACGGAGATCAAAGTTCTTTGTTTGCGTGGTTTTAGCTCTTGTCTATCTGTCTATCATGCTAAGGATTTTCATATGTCGATTCTTCAATGATGTACGAGTAGGTACGGAATTATGTATGCGTAGGTTATGATGTGAAAGGAAAAAGAGGATATAGAAATTATCTAAAATATGTCAGATGCTGCTTTGTTCGAGCTGTAGGATCATGTAAGGATTGAAAACTTGTTAGCTTAATCAACCTATAATGTTCCCACTGCTGGGGCACAGGCCTCCTCTCTGTGAGAAGGAGTGGGCCGTTATCCACCAAGGGGGTCCAGTGCGGGTTGGCGGATGTCACATGTCTTTGAATATTTGGCTCTCGGACATGCCAGTTTCCTCACGATGTTTTCCTTCACCGTTTTGACAGCAGTGGTGATGGAATAATTTACACTAAGTAAAGTGCCTGCTTGAGTTCGAACTCGTAAGTCACTGTGCAAATACGAAATAGTTCGATAAACATTATCATGGAGGTTTTATTGTTCAAATAATGATAACAGTGGTTAATTTTCTAAGATAGAATAATAATCTATATAATAGATACAAAGGCTCTCTCCGAACGAATTGATTACCTTTAGGTAGCTTATTGACTAATGTACCTAAATGTAGTGTTCCTACACACAAACACACACACCCTCGGCACTCACGAAACACGTTCACATAAAAGTGTGTGTGCGGCCTTTTGTAGGAGCCAATGGGCAATATGTAATACGTCCTCCTAGATACTGGGCTAATAGTCAGTAACTGATTAGTTTTATAAGTTATTGCCTGCGTAGGTATAATACATGATTGTGTGGGTGCAGTTTGGAGTTCTGCCCATCTAAAACTCGTTAGGAAAACGATGATACACTTACTAATTGTATTTCCCTCATTTATTTTGTTAGTCAAGAATGAAGGAACGTATCTATCTTTTAGTGGGTGTTGCAAAAGGCACTTTGATTGATCACCTACATTTATTTAGGTAACGGAAGCTAGCTCTTTAAAATCTGAACCTAGATCAAGCCAAAAAGGCCAAGTCGCCAAATTAAAAATCAAACTATCAAAGAAAGTAGAATGTTGCTATTTTCAGCCTACAAAAGGGAAATGGCGAAAAAGCTAAAGATCTAATCTTTGCACGGAATTTAGGTATCCTATTATCAAGATGGCAACATTTTTCTTTACTTGTATCGTATATTTACGAGCTTGGGGTCAGGTACCTGAGTGACGTCACAGGTAGAGTTATGTCGGGCCTCTGAGTAAATATGGCTTTCATTTATCTAGGCCTTCATTTAATTAAACAGTTAATGTTATTAAACCTTGGGAAAAGGAAGACTGTGAAAAACCTTTATGGAACTGGGACCTTAGAATAATGTGATTTTTGATTGAGATTGTAGTCGCAGGATTTATGTAAACAAGAACATTGCTTTATGTAAAAAACCATTTCAATATTTTCTTGAAGCAAAATCAGTACATTTTTGGTTTAATTTTATTTAAATGTTTTCTTGTTTACAAAGCGCGGCCACCTGTTCCAAACAGATGGTTATTTATATATTAATGTTAATGTAAAATCACAGTGAAAGCGTGGTTGATGGAAAAAATACTACGACGAAATAGAAAACCTTACATCCTACTCAATAGTTCAACACAAACACCTCATCTTTTTACATATCTACACTTCACACTCCACAAACATATACACACCCCCCCCGCTCACAACACACCATCATACACATCTTGATTGTATTTTTTTGCTTAATCTATTTAAAAAAAATGCTTTTTGTTTTTTTTATCGCTACATTTTTATTTACCAACGACATACCTAATGACTTTTTTAATGGAGGAACACTGACTGCAAGTCACAGGTATAAACCTAGTTTGGGAGTCAGCACCCTGTACTTCTTTCTGTATGTTGTTAATGTAATGTCTGCAACAAAGCTGTTTTTTTTTTTTTAAGATATAAGATTTTTATGAATCATACAGACTTTTTTTCAAACTCCTGAATAAATGATCTGGAGTTATAATGAATAATGTTCAGTCTTTTTTTTATCTGCCAGTTTGATTGAGTTCGTGACAAATGCCTTATTCCCTGTTTGTGTGTTCATATTTACCTACGCAAGTACTCCAAATAAATGTGATTCCCTTACCACACACCAGATACATACTCATTCTGTTTCAGGATATTATAACCCATGAATACCTACTGCTCAACACGGCAGTGATCGCTATCATGGACATCAAAGGGATACCACGCTTGGCAGACACATTCACAGTACGTGATACTAGTATGACAAGCAATACCATACGTTCGATATAACCATTGTATATTCTGCCTAAGTACCTATGCCATTAACGACCGAATCTTCGAAATGATATTTTGAATTTCGAATTTTACGAACATTAGCACAAATAAATTATCATGACGCCTTCCATTTGCAAATCAAATCGATTCGAAGAAGGCGAGAGAATTTGAAGTATCATTTTTAAATTGTGCTAATATCATTTTCTATTAATCGAGAAAAGTTCTCTCGTGTTCTGAGATTTCGGATATTTCTGCTTGATATTATTGGAGGAAGAATTTGTTGGGGATTTGTTTTTGTGTTGTGACTTGTATGTGTGTATTTCATATACATAGTAAAGTTTACTCAATTGTTATAGTGGGTTTGACACAAAACCGCTTATCAGATAGATACCTGCTGTCGCAAAGCTTCTCATTTCACAATGTGTAGGTATGTGTATTTATCCGGTTACAGTATAACCCCATTTTTCAAACTGAGCCAAATATGGTTTGTCAGTTTGTTCTAGGATAATCTAGTTTTCTCTGAATTGAAGCCTTTTGGATTGCAAAAAAGGCACGAGTTCAAAGCGCTGCCCCTGAATGCTTAACCATCACTATTCGTCAACGGCACAGATTTTTTTTTTCCGAATACTGTCTCTGTTGTACCTATATGAATTATTTAAAACCTGTTTTATACGGATTTATTAAAATAAAAGGACTTACAGGCTATCCACCTACAGCAAACATTCTCTTTTAAATGATTGTGAAGCCAAATCATTATTATGGCAAGTCTTAATAGATTCTACGAACTTCGAGTTCGAGTAACAGGTACTTATGATTTTGTTAATAAATCTCTCAGTTAATCTCAATTCAACCTGATTCACGAAAATTTTTATAAAAATCGTAATAATACATAAAGACAAAACGCTGTAACTCTTGAAATCATTATTCCTTAAATGAAGGTCTTTATTTATTCTTACCTTTCCTTCCTCAGCTCGCTGCTTCGTTTGCGGAAGCTGGCGACGAGGACCTGCAGCTCCGTGGAGTGGTGCTCGTACAGCTGGGACAGCTGCGTCGTGAAGTCGGCCACTGGAACAAAATAAACTTATTTAGATCTCTTATGACAAAACGGGATCACCAAGGGTAGTCTGAATTTCTAGCTCAATGATCATAAATATCTTTTACTATTAAAAATGGTTTACACTCGCGAATTCACTTTTCTTTTATTCTGGACCAAGATGTATTTTGTTGTGATTTGTTTAACAATAACTTAAGAATCAATGTGAATCATGTATCTTACGTAAAGCCATTTTGACCCAATTGACAAAGCAGAACATAAACTTCCCACACGTAGGTACATCCAAGGTGAGGATGATCCAAAATAAAGCTAAACACAACAATAATTGTTCTTCAAACTTTAAGATCATGTTTATCGAGAACTTGTACTTCAAACATACTCCCAATACAAGTGATTTCACAACTCATTATAAGTTTAAAAAGCAGGTGTATTGTTCAAGAAGGTTCAATACATCGGTTCATTACAGGCGCTCCCAGGACGTGAATTAAACACTTTTACTTTACTACGGGAAGCTACGTATAACTTTGTGAGTGAACTTTTCCTTAATGTAAAGTACCTATGTACCTGTGCTATATTCTCGGGGTACTCGCGCTAAAGTTGTGTCTACGAAACTGGGCGCGATACACAGAGGCATTCCGGTCGTCTAGATTTCAGCTGTTTCATCTGAAAACTTTAATCTTCTCTGCCTTACGAGTATGTTCAAGTTTCGTTTGATAAAGTCTCTCTTATAAAAGTCTTGCTGAGGATAAAATTACTGTACGGATTTAGTTACGTGCATTCATCTGTAGTTGCTACCGGACTGCCTTAGAAAGAGAATAATGTTTTTCGAGAGTATGTATGTTATGTGTGTCTATTTCTTTAGCACGCTCTGTAGCCTACACGCCTTGATGGATTGGATGAACAAAAGTCTATATATTATAATGCTTGTTTTTCTCTTTTCAGTTATGTGTTTTTGCAGTCGGGTTTTTTTAATTCACGCATTTCCAAAGATAGGTTCAAACCCAAGTTGTAACACGAAGACAAGTATGCTTTATCTTTCTATCTGTTCACAAAAGTTAGGAGTTGACCAGACCGGATTCATCGGCAAAGTTGTTAGTATACTCCGTTTTCTACAAAGTTCCGTAGTTTTAGTGTTTTTTTTGCTTATCTAATATGGAACTCTTGCTTAGGCAATTTTTTTTTTTATATAAAAACTTATTCTTGTAACGCGTAGCGACCGGTATTAATCTACCCCTTTAAAGTAACGTAGGTATAATATGTTATAACCTAATTTGATTACTTTCAGGCCAGTGAGCGAGTGAATGCAGGTAGAATTTCGTTTGCTTCGCTTCACTGACACTGAAAAATACCTACTTAAAATCATAACCTGCACTTGCGTAACACACTTTTATCAGAATCTGAAGGATTTTGAAGGAAACTGCTAATCCATTGCTTCATGTTTTAAAAATTGTTAAACTCTCAAAATGAAAGACATTGCCATTGTGTGTTACGCAATTATCCCACAGAAACTACTTTGACTATAGTATCAAGCTAAGTACCAGCACGTACTGGTTTTTAAAAGTAAATTAAAACAGGATAATTTATATCCAATCATTCATTGAAAATACATTACAAAAACTTAATGATTTGTTACCGCAGCTAGATACTCGTAAGACTCTCGCGAGGTTCTTTCAAAGAAATACGATCGCCGCGTTTCTACGCTTTGTAGTCGCAAACAGCTTTTCTATTAACCCAGTAGATACTTAGTAGCTATACGAGTTCTTATTAAAACTAACTTCACTTGCACAGCTACTTTGGTAATTTACTTAACCGCTAAAGGAAGATAACGTTGAACCTTCTGCTAAAGTGAAAATAGATTTGAAAAAAATGTTTTGTCGGAAAATCATATTCAGCAAATTGAATATGAGGGAACATTTTGCGCTGTTATGTTAAAAGGACCGTTTTCATGAATTATGTACAAAATATGGTAAAATGTCGAGATGTTACAACGGTGAGATCAATATTCCAATGCAGTGAATCGAACCTTTCCATCAAGAGCGGTTGATTTTTAGACTTAGCTGGCAAGCGAAAATGATCACTTCAACTTTCTATAGATAGAAAATACACAATATATTTCTTTTATATTATTTTCTACCCTCACTACTAAATTATTTATGAGGCGTGTATTCAAGAAAAACGTACCTACATTTAAGAATGTAGTGACATATTCATAATAAAAACAAATAACAGGTAGGTACCCGTGGTTCCCATTACATCTTTGGAACTGTGAGAAAACTGAAACTCCAGTTAGGCCGGCATAAAATAAAGTTAAAAGTTAGTCCCAACTTCTACGCCCGGCCCTGACCGACCAAAGTCTTTCGATTCTGAATATTATACTAAGGCAAGAACGGACCCACAAACTTTTTAAATAAAAAGTCATGCATAGAAACACGGAGAATTTTTGTAAGATTTATACATTGGTGTCTCCGGGACGTGTAAATAAATAAATTCAATGTTTTACGTTCGGGTTTTTATAAATATTTCACACTAGCCCATTCCAAGTCTGTTTACATCTAAGTATTTGTAACTGACACTGCACCCCGCGTTTCACCCATATAAGTTTCGATCCCGTGTGAATATCGGGATAAAAAGTATCCTATGTTCTAACCTAGGTCATGGTCTACCCATGTGCCAAATTGCATCCAAATCTGTTCAGCCGTTTTAGCGTGTAAGCGTGATAAACAAAAATACAAACATACAAAAAATCAAATCTTTTCTTTTTACAATATTAGTTTAGATAGGTTCAATCTAAGTCTATTTCATTCTTTTAGCGTGTGGGGATCAATATTTACCGTACTTATAGATAGTATTAATTTTGTGCCATATATTTTTAAATGCAAGGATACCCGTACATATCAGTAAAATGACACTGCTATCCACATACATAGTGTTATAGTTAATCTAATTATTTATTCAATAATACGACGGTGTACTTAACTGTTTAGGATAATAATCTCATAAACCAAGTTATCATCTCTGACAGGGTTATAATAATTAATACATCAATTTACGGGTAAATATATTACAGCACTGGGAACATTATTAATTATTTGGTTAGGCAGTCGGTGCTTGTAAACTAAGATTACCTATAGGTATACCTAAATCATAATTAAGTAGAGATTGGATACACTGATCTTATTGGTGAAGCCCGATGTATTGAATATAGTCGGAGCAAAAAGAGTACAGTGCGACAAGAATCTTTTGGCGCTTAAAGGACGCTGACAGTTAGTGGATGTTGGTAAAAAAAAAGCTAAGGGCGTGTCTGACTACGCATAATAAAGGGTTCCGTAGTTGGGATGAATTTATCCCAAAAACAAACTAAATAGTTTGAAAACTTGTAGTTGAAAAACATCTTCTCCCATACATGGATATACGTCTCGGTCAATTCTCCAACTGCAAATGTAAGTTTTAACCACAACAAAATATTTTTTTATGTGACAGAACTACAAATTAACGATTTTCGGACTTTTTACTTTATTTGTGCTGTGAGACCTTGCTCCTTGCTTAATTTCATGGTTCTAAGGGCTGAATCCAATAACTTATTCTCATCAGTTTTGGCTTAGGTACTGGAGATGGAAAAACCTATCTATCTATGGTTTTTAACGTCTCAATAATCTGTCAGAGATTAAGGACCTTATGGAATTGTGGGACGATATTAATTAATGACAGATAGAATTATGCTGTCTACCATCAATAGCGATTTGTCTTTTACTGAAAATAGGTTATTGGGTTCAGCCGTAAGTCAACGGGAAGTCCCTGTAGGTTTTAATTTATTTGTAAGTATCAAAATATGTCGCATAAATGGCAGTATTTTTTTATTGCGTTGACTTAGAAGCTTGATTTTTTAAAATTCCAAGGGACCTACCTAGGTATAGACCTGTGTTTGACATTAATTTAAACTTGATACCTCTACGCGTTCCTGAGAAAATGGTTCTTGTTTGACATACTGACAGACAGATGGACAACGAAGTGATCCTTTAAGGGTTCCGTTTTTTCCTTTTGAGGCCCTAACCCTAAAAATTTAAATTTTTTGTGAAATGTATTGGAAAAACAAGATGGCGGTATTATTTCAGAGTTTTGGCCACGCGCCAAAAGACACTTGTGAAGCTGTATGTAAGGTTCTAGCGCATGACGTTCTGAAGTTTCCGCTCCAAGGTAAAAGAAGTTAATTTACCTATGTGTAATAAGGTACGTTGTTACTATGTCGAAATTGAATTCAAGGAAAATTAAATTTTGATTTGCGATATTTGCAATTTCACTGTCAAAGGTAATCCAATAGTATATCAATTGACCTCGTGGATTCTAATAATTAGATTCCATCGAAACGGAGCTCAGTTTTGAGAAGTTGTAATCAAAACTATTGCCAACGATTTTAGTTTCCATTGAGAGAGCTTAATTGCAGTTGAGAGGGTGTTATGCTGAGTTATTTTGCTTATAAAAGGTTAAGTACCTATAGATTATTTTAGAGGTATCAAGTCGAAATTAATATCAAATACGTAGATCTATGTTCCCTTGAAACTCGAAAAAAAACAAGCTTTTAAGTCAACGCAATAAAAAAATATGGCCATTTATGTGACATATTTCGATAATCGTAAATAAATCAAAACCTACAGGGTACTTCCCTTGACCTAAAATCATAAAATTTGGCAGGACGCAAGGTCTCACAGCACAATTAAAAGAAAACGTCGAAAAAAGTATAATTTGTAGTTTTATCACATAAAAATATGTTTTTTTTTGTGATTATAAACTTACATTTGCAGTTAGAGAACATGTTTCTCAACTACTAAGTTAGGTTTGTTCTTGTGATAAATTCATCCTAACTACAGAACCCTTCATTGTGCGTGGTCCGACACGCACTTGGCCAGTTTTTTTACTTGCACCATGCTGAGCGTAAGATTCGAACTGCCAACATTTAGAATGAAAGTGGCAGTTTGAAAAACTGTCAAGTGCGCTCTATGCCAGAGATGAATATATTTGTACTTGAAATAAACCTTTTTTAACGTATAAAATAACATAACGCCTGTATTCCTCGAAGGGTAAGGCAGAGTTGTTCCTCTGCCTTAACCTTCGAAATGTACACCCACATTTCGCCAGTTATGTTTATGTCCCATGTAATATGTGTGGGGTGAGTCTATTGCTATCAACCGGGCACACGTATTTTATAAACGCGAGAAAACTTTTGTGAAAATAGGTGGAGGTTTGTGAATTTTTAAAAGACTGTTATAGCAGAGCAAAAACGAACATCGGTAAAAAAACAAACACTCGGAAACGATCCCGCTATAAAACAAGTTGCTAAAATTCTCTTCTTTCACGTTGAAACAATTCAATTCACGTCAGCTGTCCTATTGTGAATTTTAAAACAATTCACAAAGGGCTCCCGAGTATTCGCGTAAACCAACAATATCTTCTGTATAAAGTGAACCTCGAAGCAGATGGTATGCAAAGCTTGAATAATAGAGTTCATAAGTCAGAGGTGTTTAGGGCCACATCACACTAGCGATTTGAACGCGTGTTTCCAGCGAAGCGAGCGGTCAATGCCCTCTTCTCGTGTGTCATTAAGCACGCCACGTATGCGTAACGAATTCGCTGTGTGTCGGTAATGAGAGAGAGTGTACAATATTCTGGGGATACAGTACAACACGTAGCGAGGTCGCAGCTTGCTTACTATCCGTGGCAAACAAGCTAGCAGCAGAATTTCCGTAATTAAAAACGTCCAAAATCTAGTCACATTCTCATCTCAGTAACAACCAACGTAATTTTTTTACCAAAATGTAGAATGCGAACGTTTTTAAAATTACGAGAATTGCCCCTCTGGTTCTCCAACCACCTTGCTGAAAAACTCCAGTGTGGTAATGCTCTAAGGTCAATCACTCCGCTTGTTTAGACAATCTGGACGTAAAATTAATCAGACGCCGCGAGACTATCTAATAAGGTAATACATTATACCGTTAAGGGTTAACCTGTTAGATGGGGTGAGTTGGTTGATTGCATTTTTTTTAATCCGCGGCTTTTCCTGTTTATCTTTAAACTTCTGAATTTTTCTGAAATAATGTACAGGGTTAGACAATGCTACCTGTTTTCGCCCGAAATATCAAAGTAATGCCTAAGCGCCTAGTCAGAATCTAGTGTAACCTTAGAATAGGTTTCTAATCTCCTTTGGGTGTCATTAGGAGAGGAAAAGGCTTCTATTTTACATCTACTGTAAATTGTAGAGATGTTAAACGGTGATTAACAAAACCGTATTTTTGGGAAAGTCGTTAAATTATCTCCTATAATCTAAATTTTAATCAATATGCTTTTATATCTACGTGAGTACTGACCTAACTTCAGATGTATTCCAAATAATTTACGGACTGAGTATGATACTCCAACAACTAACAACAGTACAACAAAAACATCAATTTCAAAGTGTAGTTTCCAAAGGAGAGAGAAGAATTTGGTTGGAAGGAAACGCGATCTGTTTTCAGACTTTACAAACTGTAGTTTATACGAAACTGAAACAGAAATCTAAAAATAACTTTAGGTACAAATACTCCTACATCAAATTCAAAATATAAATAATAGCTACTACCCGCGACTTCGTCCGCGAGCCTTCCTCAAGAATTGGGCTACCCAATGCAAAAACATTTTTTCCAATCCGACGGGTAGTTCCGGAGATTACCCTACATACAAACTTACAAACAAACAAACAAATTTTACCTCTTTATAATATTAGTATTAGTAATAGTATATTAGTATACTAGTATTAGTATACCGTTGGTCTAGTGGTCGCAAGCGCTACAGCTGAGCATGAGATCCTGGGTTCGATTCCCGGGTCGGGCAAAGTGTTATTGGGTTTTTCTTTCTGAAATTTTTTAGTAGCAGCCCGGAGTCTGGATTTGTGCCCGGTTGATGGCAATAGGCTCGCCCCCTATTACATGGGACTTAAACATAACTGGCGAAATGTGGGTGTACCTGCTACAGGTACAGTAAGCGCTCAAAAGTGCATAAGCACGCTAAGAGTCGTATTGCTCTGAACACGCGGTGTAGTCCGTACATTTGCATGTGTAAACAGTCAGACGTCTGTGTTGTGAGTGCCGTACACACACAGAGAACGCAGTTTTGCACTACACACTGTCGTATCGTCACGGTTCGCGGGCGCCGCACTTATATTTCCATCACTTTTGTTAGCACGCATCATATGCGTGACCTTGGCCAGTGTATCGCATTGCTAAAATTCGAAAGTAAATTATATATGCAGATAGCAGAAGGCGTTAAGCGTTGGTCTTAGATTCAAGATGGCTAAGGTTCTAATCTCGTAAATCACAGCGCTGTTTTTGCAAATATTATTATTTTTGTTTGCAATAATAATATTTTTAAATATTCCTGCCTATTTATTAATGTTGTTATTGCAATAAAGGGTTTAGAATAAAAAATGCGTGATATGTTATAGTAAAAAATAAATAATATTTTATTCGTTATATTTATTTTACGTATAGTTAACAAACTGCTACAATTATTTATCATTACTTCACCTGAATAATATGTGAAATAGATGTCTAGAAACTTAGAAGCCATTTGTATTATTTTGACATATTTAAATTTTGAAATGTTTTAAATTTTAAATGGATTTTTTTCACCATAAATATAAAGCTTTGATCATGGTCGAAGTAATTAAGCAATAAATAAGAATATTACTACTTAAAATGTAAAAAATCTACTGACAAAATTGTTGATTTTAAGGTTAAGTATTGGCAGTTTGTTCATATTAATTATTTTAAATTTTATTTGGCTTTAGTAAATATTGGTTGGTATTGAGGTTATAGCTTAAGTATTCATTTTCTTTACGAAAAGAAGATTGAAACTAAACCTCAAATTTTAATCCTAAAATAATAATATTACTAAAATAATATTAAACAATTTCCGTATATCTGCAAGAAGTACGACAAACACCCTATTGAAATGTGCTTACAAAATTCGTTACCATAAATTCATGCAATAACGAATCTGTTGTTTATTAAGTTGGTACGGTCAATATTTTAAGGTCAAAAACGGTTTTCTAGCTGGTCTTCAGTGATGCAAGCCTTCAGAGTGCACGGCGAACGGTTCATAATGACGTGTTTTTAATAATTCAGCAAAATATCTCGTTGGTATGAAACCATTTGTTTCATATTCATTCACCATTTGACGTCACTGCTACTCGATAATAAGCCCCTTCCTCATATCTCTTAACCCTCACAGTATTTCTCTAGAACAAAGAAAAACATTGTTTTTATTGCATATAATACCTAATTATTTATTATTCACTAATCGAATTAAACCTCATAGTGAATTTAAAACTTTAAAGGCATCTTCTGTCTCAACAATACCTTTGTTCTATCAACCTTTGATTAAGATTTATGTTTAGTAAAATATGAAATATATAAATGATAACACTTACACTTAGTCCGGTTTCATTAGATATAAACTTCACTTTTACGCAGCGCAATAATATTCTCTGATCTGATCTGATCTCTTCAATATATTTTATGCCTGCTTTTTGAAAATAATAACCACAACACTGCGCTAAATACTCGTCACCAATATTATCCACGAACCAACAAAGTTCTATTAATTGAATACTCGTAACGAACTGCATCTACCCCACAGAAATCGAAATAATTTACTTAGTTTTCTGTGGTCTACCTGCTAAACTTTAATATTTATGTGAACAAGACGAATGAAACAAAAAACGAATGATGATTATCGAACTAGTCATTGGTTGCAGACAAAGTGTGTATGTGTGTGTAATGTGCGTGTCTACAGTATTGTAACAACTTATAGAAGAAGGTCGTAAGTCAAACCGAAGCGTCAGTCTATTGCTTTGTGAGATTGCTTATGGACTTTTGGTCGGTACTGTAAACCTCTGCCCAATCCTTCGGGGAAACAAGGCGTGATGTTACGTTATGTTATTAGTATAGATTTTGAGAGCTCAACAAAAATATTTTAGACGATATTTTATAATGATGCTGCGCCTACCCCAAATAATTTGGGCAGTAGAATGATGATGATTTTATAATGATACCCTTATCAAGTTCACCAATTTACAATGAATTAATTTTGAAATCTTTGATTTGTTAGCAATCAAATTGGGGTTAAAGGGCGGAGAATAATTAGGGAAATACTAGGAATACGCTGAGAATTGAGCGAAGTTATTCCTGGTAATCATAGTTCGTAGATAGTATTTAGGAATTTCTGACGAAATCCAAATATAAGAATTATAGGTATTTTCGGGTTAGCATTTGCGAAGGGCGTATCAGGTCATGATATTTTTGGCTATGCAGATAATTCGGTTGTACGTTGTTTTATAGATTTTATTTTCATAGAATTTCGTTTCACATAAAATGTTTCTCATATTATCATTTCATAGAATAATCAATACGCATACGAATGCTTACTTTGAATAAAATCATTCATTTTTGTTACAAATAAAATTTTATGTTTCGATATTCATATCATAAAATAACAAATCAAATATTCTTTATCCGCATATTGTTTAGTTAATATAAAACTTATTACCAAGAAAAACATTTTATCGAGTGACAGTTTCTAAACGCTTCAATTCATACCTTTGACAAATATTCAATAGTCAATATGTACGGGGTTATATTTTTTTTGCCACCTTTGTTGACGGAGCTCCGCTTTGCGGGGCTCCTATTTCTGTGTGGTTTAAAAAAGAAAACGGGGATGGCGGGGTCTAAAGTCCCCGCCATCTCCTTCCAACCTAACTTATCCAAGTTGGGGTGCCCGAAGTCTCGAGCTCGCTTCATTCGCTCCTGCAGCCTAAGTTCTCATTCGACTTTAATTCGACAGTTTATGTAGGTACCCTTATAAAATTATAAATAGCATATGGTCTATTTATACATTTTCGGTGAAATAAAATACTATGGAAAAATACACCGAACAAACAATATTCGTTAAAAAATAATTCTACTGTCTGATAAGTTTGTTAAATCAAAAATTTGATTATAAAATTCATTGAATTGTGTTTCTGTGAAATATGTTTCATTGAAGTAAATAGTCGTTAAAACAATATTGGAAATAAAAATACAAAGATCAATAATATTATATGAAACATTTTCTGCGAAACGAAGTTCTATGAAATTTATGTCTGCGAAACAAGGGAACACCAGATTATTATCTAAGACATCCACGTAGGTGTGTAACAAGAAAACATCCTAATTTGAAGGTGTCCTTAACTTCCTCAGTGTAAACGCATAATTTAACTTTACTTAACAGCTGCTACTGAGGAGCAAAGTTTTAATATTTCGGCGATGTTTTCAGCTTTAATTAAGATAAATTGTCTTAATTGTGATAGGCTGTTAAAATGTCGGCCTACATAGATAGGCGACCTCCTATTACATTAACCGACACTCCGGGTTAGTGTCTGATACATTTATCGTTCAGAACATTGAAGTAAATAGTTGTGAACTTTGTTAATTGTTTAAGGGTGTTAACACTTTGAGGGACACTAAACGCCCATAGGCGTCTATTACGTCTCGTTCAGTGTCCTTCAACCTGTAAGACCCTATCAGGCGACCAGTCCTGTGTTGGTGACCACAGATACCTTTTGTAATACGTACCATAGGTAGGAGCAACGCATGTGGGTGATAGATATTTTTAAGCCGTGTACGCACGTACGAACAAATTTGTTGTGTTGCATGATACGCAACAACTTGGTTCGCACGTGCGTACCACTAACGAACATCGAATACTCTGTTCGTCAAACATGTTTGCGGCGCTTCTTTTAGTATGTTCTGTATGGACGGTGTTCGAAGAGCTTTACTTTAACTTCCAACGGCGCCGTCATGGCTAGTTCACGACTGTTGTGCGCGAACTCGACTCGAACTATGTTCGCATTCGTGTTTGAATATGCCGTCCATACGTACGAACCAAATGCTCAGATTTGATGTTTGTGTTCGCTATGTTCGTGTTCGTACGTGCGTACACGGCTTTTTGTGATCGACTTTGCGGCAAACAAAAGTCACTGTAGCTCAGTCAACTGCATGTCGCAATGCCTTTGTTTTGTAGTAGCAAGGGCGGTCTTCATTGTCAAAGTGTTACTACTGATTTGCGTTTGCCCGTAGATACATTGTGTGACAGTCGACCGGACAAAAAAGTCACGCTGGATCAAACTATGAAAAATGATTAGTCATACAGACATATTTATTTTCTAATTTTAATCCTGACATGTTGAGAGGATTAATGAAAGGCGACTAACAAAAGGTATTTACAAGGCAGATGAGAATGGAAACACAGAGAGGGCACTCCCTAGAAGGACATAAAGTGAACTTATTGGTGATGTTCTTCAGAAAGGTCAGGTGCGTAGTACTCGCAACCGGCGTGTGAACGTAAACGAGGCAAAAGGAGTTTGTAAGGATCTTATAGCTGGTGGCGATCTGTAGTTTCGGCCTACCCTCATGCAAAGAAGGCGTGAGTTTATGTATTTTTATATGCCATTGCTAGCCTAGAATTTGAGGTTACTTTACATTTTCGTTGTAAAAATAATCTTAAGTTTTTAAAGACATTGTCAGCATGTAGTTATGCCAGGAATCGTTAAATATTTTAGCACTTTCAAGCAAATGCCAGTGAATAGATGTTTCATAGAAACTTAAAAATGAATTTGAGCGGAGATTGCAATTTTTACGACGAGTCAAGTCCAAATGCTGCCCAGACATGAAACTGCATTTTGTCATTAGCAGTAAAGGAAGTGGGGGACGACCCACCTGATGTTACCCTCTGAATATTGACACTAGGTACAAGACTACGTACTTATAGTGCATTCCCAATCAGAGATAACGTAGAAATATTTATTTATTTATTTATTTATTTATTTATTTGGCACCTCAACGACTTGCTCACTTAAACATACACATACAAAAATCACATATAGTTATATAGGTCTAGTGAACTCGTCACTTACAGAAGTGCACAGCACTAGCAGAGAATTTAATGATTACAGGAAGTTTTATTTATCGTTAGTTGAATTATTTACAAAATAAAAATAGATTTTAATTATGAAAAATGTTCACAACTACGATGAAATGTTTAACTAAATAACAAAAAAGACCTATGAAGAAGGAAATGAAAGTGGATACAATTTTAATAATAGGCGGCTTGTGTCGCATAGAGGTTTTGAGACTCCGAGCTGGCTAAAAGTCTCGTACGGAATTGACGAAAAGGGTTAGAAAAGATGTCGACGCTATTGGTTCGTGTAGCGATTTTATTATAATTTCTCATTAGACGATTCATGGGTGCGGTGCTACCAAGGTTAGTACGACTTGCAGTTGTGGCAAAGGTAATGGTCTCGCGACCAGATCGAATAGTTTTCTGTCGAGGTACAGCTATACTTAATTCCGCCAAAAGATCGGGAACATTTAGTAAACCGTTAGCAATTTTGTAAAGAAGGATTTGGTCTGTTACGTCTCTTCGGTGTTCAAGAGAGCATATTTTAAAATAACTGAGCCTTTCACCATAAGAAGAATCTCGTGGACAGCTAGAGCTTCTAAAACGAAGGTATCTGGTGAAGTTTCTTTGGATACGTTCAATCCTATTTACGTGAACACGGTAAGTAGGGTTCCAAACTGGAGATGCATAGTCCAGTAGACTTCTCACAAGAGTATTGAAGAGCACCTTTAGGGTAGAGATGGACTGGAAATCCCGACATATTCTTTTTACAAATCCAGACATTTTTGCAGCTTTGGCAGTGATATTATCAATGTGGTTGACAAATGTGAGTTTAGAATCGAGCTGGACTCCTAGGTCGCGAATCGTGTCTACTTTTTGTAGTGCTACCCCATTTATTGAGTAAGATGTAGGTGAAGGTTTCCGTTTTCTGGTAAATGTTATGTGGTAGCACTTTTTCACATTGAGGGACATGCGGTTTTTTAAACACCAATCGTGAACTGCGTTGAGGTCAACCTGGAGTAAATGAACATCGACGGATGAGTGTATCTCTTTATAGATCTTTAAATCATCAGCGAAAATAGAGCAATTGCTGTGTTTTACTGAGAGAACTATGTCATTGACGAACATTAGAAAAAGAATTGGACCTAGGTGTGAACCTTGGGGGACTCCAGATGTAGAGAAATAAACTGGTGACTCATAGCCCTTAACAACCACTCTTTGTTTTCTTTCTGAGAGATACGATTTAAACCAAAGAAGCAACTGGCCAAATATGCCGAAACCTTCAAGCTTCTTTAAGAGGATTTTATGGTCCACTTTGTCGAACGCACTGCTGAAATCAGTATAAATTGAGTCTACCTGGACACGAGAGTCCATCAATTTACTTACTTCATTGACGTAGTGGACCAAGTTCGTAGTCGTAGACTTACGAACACAGAAACCATGTTGTTGGGGTACTAGCTGAGGATTAATGTGTGATGTAAGTAAAGGACATAGCAGGGATTCAAAGAGCTTAGCGAAAACTGAAAGGAGTGAAATAGGACGGTAGTTCTGCACGTCATTAGAGGCCCCTTTCTTAAAAATTGGTACGACATTTGCCATTTTCCATTCCGTCGGAAACTGCGATGTCGCAATCGAATGATTGAATATTATTTTAAGCGGTAAGGATAGACTAGTAGCACACTTCTTTACAAATACCGGTGGCAAACCATCTGGCCCCGGCCCTTTGCAGATGTTAAGTTTTTTTAGTGCTTTCAAGACATCTCGTTCCGTAAATACTACACTACCTAATGCGTGTTGATGATACTTGGGTCCTGTTTGAGCTACAGTAGGTGAACTAATCGAGGGAGTAAAGTTAGAAGAGAAATGCTTAGCAAAAAGGCTGCAGACTTCATCACCAGTAGATACTGTTTCATTTCCTAGACACATCTCCGAGGGAATGTCGTTAGATTTGGACTTTTTCGCTTTGACGAAGGACCAAAAGAGTTTCGGATTATGTCTAATGCTCTTTTCAGTTAAGCTCATATAGTTTTTGTAACAGCAGTTCATCATGGTTTTCGATCGCCCCTCCAATAGTCTATATTCAAAGTGATCCCTTGGGTTTTTATATTTTTTAAACCGTTTTCTAAGTTTTTCTTTTTCATTAAGGAGTCTAATGAGAGGTTTAGAGAACCAGGATGGATACTTATCACTCGGTTTTTTTGACTTTGGAACGTGCTCGTCAACTATATCATTAAGGTGCTTATATAGGTGTGTCACCATAACATCGACATCGTGCAAGTCTGAGAAAATATAGGTCCAGTCAATTTCGCTAATTATAGCGTTGATTAAAGTATAATTGCCTTTTCTAAAGTTGTATCTAATAGGAATCTTACTCTTTAATAAAGCGGGGGACGTGTTTTTTATTAGTATTTCGAGGGGTGGGTGGTAGACATCTACTGTTGATAACGGGTTGTTGCATACACTAACAATTCCTCCATAGAAGTTACACAATATTAAATCTAGGGTTTTGTGATAACAATTTTTAACAGAGTTTATTTGCTCCATGTTACACAATGACATAAAGTCTATCAGTGAGTAGCCCAATGCGTTAGCATAGTTAGAAGCTGTGTTACTGGAAGTGTGGGAACAAGTTTTGTCTATTTCCCAGTTAATGAAACTCAGATTAAAATCTCCAGCTATCAGGGTTTCGTCGCCAGTTGTATCGATGACAGAGGAGACCCTGTCAAGGAATGAGTCAAGTATCCGATGTTGAACTGGAGGGGGAAGATAAACCGCGCAGATATTTAAGTTGTGGGATTTATTCCCTTTGACAGTCTTGAGCTTGACCCATAGGTTTTCAATGTCTGTTTCCCACTGCGACATCCGGGCAGAGTCTATTGACTTCAAAACAGCAATCAATACACCTCCTCCTCTTTTGCCGCTACTGACGGTTGATACTCTGTCTCTACGATAAACATTATACCTGGAGTCAAATAATTCGCCATCACTTATACTGTCATCTAGCCAAGTCTCTGTGCCGATAATGACATCATAATTGCGCGATCGGGTGGATAATTCGATCATGTTTAATTTTGTTTTCATACCCCTAAAGTTTTGATAGTAGACGTTGAATTGTTGTTGTTTTGTATACGGTATTGTATCAGGATTTTTTGTAGAAGGTTTCAGAGTAGTGCAACAGCGTTCAAGCTTCTTACCTGTTTAGCTTGCTCTCCATCAGCCTTTCTTACTAGAATTTTACCGTCACGAATCCACACGTATTTGTATCCCTTTGCAGTAGCCGCCCTTCTAGTAGCCGCATGGATTTGCTTGTTAAGGGGTGACAAATGTTCAGACACATATATAGGCCTGACGGGACCGCCATAACCTAGGTGTTGCGAATTTAGTTTTTCAGTAGGGTGTGCCTTGTTGAAGTTCATGACCGAGGTTAATATTACGTCCCGTGTTTGAGTGGTGCGCAGTTTAACAACAACCGCTCTAGGGTTACCATTTCCGGGATCTAATTTCCGCACTCGCACAGCCGACAGTATATCTTCTTCTCTGATTACGCTTGCTACCGCGTTCCCCATCTGCACCACCGTCTTCACCAAATTTTCCGCTTTGTTTTCAGGTACACCGTTAATTTCAATATTTTGCTGGCGCGAGTATTGCTCGATTAAATTAACTCGCACAGATAAATCTGAAACCAACTGCTTAAGGGACTCATTTTCCTTACTAAGACTTTTGTTATTTTCTGTACATATTTTTAGTTCAGATTGTATGCGGTCGTAATCATCACTCATAAACTTGACCGATTCCTTGAGTTCCCGGAATAAATCCTTCATCTCGTTGAATTCTATCGCAATACATTCTTTTATAGCTGTTGAGATCTCAGTAGATATAACCGCGCGTATCTCTTGACGGATGGTGTCGACAAGTTCGGTTGATTTCGGATGGCGCTGGTCAATCTCGGGAGAGCTATTCAGACGTGGACGCTTGGGCCGGACATAAACATTTGCGACTTCAGGCGAGTCGGTCGAGGAAAGTAGCATATCGGGTTCCGACTGAACATGACTTAAGTTTGCAATTTCTTTTTCTTTTGGTGGAGTGCGTTGAACACGAGGCATAATGTGTTAAAATAAGCAAATGAAGTTAGAAAAAGTAAACAAGAAGAAAAAATAAATCCAAAAAGTGTACGATGCGACTTGGGTTCGAACTCCCTACCACTAGCTCGTGACTAACACGGTTAGTGCAACACGCTATGTAGACGTAGTTTGTTGCTACGAAATTAGCTAGTGTATTGATGTTTTGTAGGAAGCGCAGACATCAAAGTGATTAGAAGTCCAAAGGTCAGTCTTTTGTTTAACTCGAACGGTCCGGTTTAGGAATTCGAATTTTAACAGTTTCACTTTACACTTTTATTCAATTATCCACTTCAAAACATTAAAACTTTGTGATTTTTTTAGTACAATCGAGAGTACAGTATTCACTGATTGTTTTGGTATAACTTTATAGCAGGAATAGTCACTTTTTACCACTTTTATTGAATTATGTGTCAGAGCTAACGAATACGTGAATGACTTGCAAACTTGTAGCGAGCAAATATGAACGCTAATGGAACTAGAACCAATTTTTATTTATTTATTCAATCTTTATGCCCATGTAAAAAATAACTGTACAAAGGCGGACTTAATGCCTGAGGCATTTTCTACTACTCTACCTTTTTCAAATTCGCATACAGCTGTTTGGCTGCAGGGATAGGTTAGATAGTAAATACCTAACTACTTCTCTTGGGTCGAATATTTTCGGAAGGATCTCTTTAATTTGATAGCTTTGGAAATCAATTGGTATTCTTTATCCCTCACCTCAAACTTGACATAATAATTTGAAATGTCTCAATTACCGCCAAAGATATTGACTTACATAGTTCACTGATCCAGAATAACAAGATTGTTCGTCATTCATTGAAATATAAGTTTAATTCTGATTACTTAGGTCAAACTTACTTCGTCAATACTTCGTTATCCAGATATCCGTCACAAAAAATTGAGGGTCTGAAGTAAGAAATCGTAGCGACAAAATTGACCCTTCGCATAACCTATTGTGTCGAAAATTTGTTAGGAAAGCAAAAAGTTTTCGGTCTCACGGATGGAAATTGGAAACTATGTTAACCAATATCCATTGGATTCTATGAATCCAAATGGAACCAAAGAAATATAAAAAGCCAAGCTTTTGTTTCAGGGACATATTGTCAGTGAATGAATGAGAAAAAATTGTGAAATGGATTCATTGGATTTTTCTGAGAATGCATGTAGGTTTTAATCCAACAAAGACTTTATTGTAGGGCAATTCCATTCACAAATTTTTGCTGGAAGTCCATTTGTATTCCTATTTTGTATTTGTATTTTTTGTAGTTATATATATTTATCTATATCTACAAATATTATAAATTAAAGTCGCTTACCATGTCTGTCTGTGTGAAGGCGTTTTTCTTATAAACAATGGAATACGCAATGGATTTTGATGTGGTTTTAACCATCATTTAGAAAATGTATTCCGGCAGTTTTATGTGTATAATACATTTATATTAAACTTACGCAACATGAAGAAATCTTGAGTTTTGTCAAGTCGTAAAACCGTGCGAAACTGGGGCGGGTTGATGTTAAATAAAAACGGGGTAATCTAAAGAGATATTTTTTAAGCCTTCAGTTATTTCATATTTTTCTTGTTTGACATGTCTAACCAAACGTCACGACTTGTTAGTCATCTGTTTTTTATCAGTCTAATAAAATGTACACGGAAATAGGATTGCTATGGCATTTCATTGCTCACTCATCATTTCAATGTCTTGATTTAAATTCTGATAAAAAGCGTTTTTTTTGTAGGAAAAAATATGTATGATAAAAAAAACACCCTGTTACCATGGATTCAGTAGGTACATGATTCTTTAAAATAATTTGCCGGTTATTAAATAAACATTTTTGCTGTGCCATACATTTTGACCGCCTTGGTATTACACTTTTGTATGGAACAGCACATTTTTTTTGACAGCCCGAAAATCATTTCTACGCTTTAGAATCATGTGCTGAATATATTCATGGTTACAGTTTACACGTCCCTGCCACCCTGTATAGACAGGGTGGTCCCCTATTTACAAAGACTTAAAAATAAAGTCACACAACACGAAATAAAGTTACACAACTTTTAACAAAGACATGACAGGAATAATGTAATTTTTATAAAACACTTTTCTAATTGAATGTTTTATAATTAAAGTTGATTAGCATGCATAGAAAAACAGCACGCAATACAGTGACGGGAATTTATTCATATAAAAAAAAAACTTTTTAACAAAAAGAAACACTAAATAACCTCTATTTTTTTTAAGTCGGTAAAAAATTGATAAATAACTTTAATTTCGGAACACGGTGGTTCTGTATTTTCGTTTTTGCCACAGACATCCGAAATTAAAGTAATTATTCACTTTTTAGTGTTTATTTTGGAAGCGGTTGTTTTTTTTGTAAACTAGTTTTTATTTTGTTTTAGTTTGATTGACCAAGGTTTTGATATGTTTTCCCCAACCGTAGCTCGTATCAATAAGCCAGGCCGTCCATATCTTGAAAACTACTGTACCAATTCTGATGAAACTTGCACTGTTGAAGTAAAGCTAGGCCAGTAAAAAAATGGTCTCAATTCGATTAATGTTTTCGGAGAAATGCGTGGACAAATACATACATACAAACATACACCTATTTTGCACTTCGTGTACTTAGATTATTTTATAGGTCTAAGTCTAAAAAAAAACAAAAAAACCAGATTGTTTTAGATATTTTAATTGCCAATTTATAAGTTGCACATTCGTTTAAAGAAAAACATTTCTATAAAGGAAGTCGTAACAACCTTCTTTACTTATTTGAAACTGAACACGCCGAAATAAACAACCGCAATACCCAAGATACAGATAAATCCTACCATTTCCTGGCTGTCCGTCGAACGGATTTACCTACATTTTGCCCATATACAAGATTTGTGCGTTTTAATAATACCAATAACTAAAGGTATGGTATATATTTTACGGAGGTAACAGCGTTCAAAAAGGTGTAAAATATGGGTTGAAAAATGTCATAGTTTTATACGTAAAAACATATGTAATTAGACTAAAAGATGTGGTTTTGTATAGCACAATACCACGTAAATAGACTAAAAGATGTGGTTTTGTATAGCACAATACCACGTAATTAAACTAAAAGATGTGGTTTTGTATAGCACAATAGCACGTAATTAGACTAAAAGATGTGGTTTTGTATAGCACAATACCACGTAATTAGACTAAAATATGTGGTTTTGTATAGTACAATACCACGTAATTAGACTAAAAGATTTTGTGAAGCAAAATAGCACATTCCATATTATTAAAATGCACAAATCTTTTACATGTGCAAAGTAAACATGATAAATTGATAACACACTAAAGAGACAGTTATTACGAACAGATGTAGTACCTACTTTCAAACAACAGTTAAATACAAAAACTAATAACAAATATCATCTACAAACTATTTGTGTTTCTAATATTAGTAGCGCGAACGTAAAACTTTCCCGCTTTAGGAAAGTTATTTACCGACTTTGTCTGCGCTGAGTTTCGGACGAATGGACTTAGCTGGGATGTGTCAGCAGCTGGCTTTGATAAATTTCTTTTGCAAATTCAATCCTTCACAAGTGTTTGCATTCGTATGAGAAAAACATGGTGCATAAAAGTCTTTTTGAGTTTATGACAGCTTTATCTACTTTTCTAAGAGCAGTACAGTACACACCTAAAGTTATCCTACTCAGGTATATTATGATTTTTATGCAAACTTCCACCTTTTAAAGCATAGATAGTAAATTATTTCAACGATCGAAAGTAGGGATCCCCCAAAACAAAGCCCAAAACAGTTCCCTATTGCGACGACTAAATCCAGCGTAGTGCGCGCGACCTGCCGCGTGACCCGTTGGTACGGTCTGTTGTTCAGGATAAACCTGGCAGGCTTAACTCTTAACTCCTTCTGAGGCTCCAGCAATTTCTTCGATACCACATTGTAATCCGGCTCCGTACACGAAGGCAAACAATCGCAATTCAAGCCCGTCTCGTTCGTGCCCGGAACCTGCAGCTTTCTTAGAGTTTTGTAGTGTTCGGTCAAACACTTTAATCCCTCCAAGCCGCAATATCGATCTTTGTATTGGACCGGAGATAAGTGATGTGTACAGTTACAGAGCTTCAGTTGGGCCTCGATGCGACATTGAATAATACATACAGAGTAGCTGTATTGCTGAAAAGCAATGTAGCTCTCTGGAACCTCGTCAGGGAATCTACATTGACGTACCTCGGGAGCGATCAAAGGTACTTCCGGCTCATTCACCACATCCATAATTGAAAACCTCACTGTGGCTTCTGCTCCGTATAGCGTCGTTATTCTACGATCATATTCCATATTCCAAAAGGGGATGTCTTCGGGTGAATGAATGAATGACTCGTAATCTTGTGATAGAATTATTTCAAGGACGCCCGCCTCTGGGTTTTTTGCGAGAGCGGACGTGGAAAACATTTTGTGATTTCCACCGACGTGCTTGTTGTTAATCGTATAACATCTCCCGTACTCTGTTTGCAGAGGTTTGAAATATTTACAACAGTTAATCTCTCGGCCATTCCACTTACATGATTTAAATAGGTATTTGCAGGAAGTACGGAATTTTGATACAATTTCAGAAAAATCACGTGAGCACAAGGTTCTATTTTGGCAGGTTGATGTGCAACTGAAGCAGGTTCCACTGAAGAATATTATTTCTGCGAGGAAACGATCATATTTTTCTCCGTCGCGAATGTCGAATAACTTGCTGAGTGTCCAAAGTTTTTCGATATTGGCAATCTCGCAGACGGTAATTGACGCAAATGTTGTGTTCCAATCGAGGTAATCAGTGCGCGTCGTGAACCGTATGGTGTTCTCTTGGTAATGATCGTAGTACTTGCGTATTGTAGCCACGGCGATTATCCACACGTGCACGTAAATGACGAAGTAGATGAATCTGTACACGAAGTGCACATCCTTACGGACGAGATAACTGGGCCCGTGAACAGTGAGATTTTTACAAGTGTATTTAATTCTATGATAGAACAACAGAATGTGTTCCTTAATTTTACGGAATAATTTCATTTTGTGGAGCTTTTATGTGGTTTAAACAGAAATGTAACTAGAGTCAGAATGGAAGGTTGGAAATAGGACCGTTATTTATATAATGCATGGATTTAACGATCACATGAACAGAATCCATTTGCTTAATGTTTTAGATATGGTATAATACACATAACGTTAATTGTTGTTGTATAATAGCACGTAATAGACGTAAAGGTACGAACACAAAAATATAAAATATCAACGCTAAAAAATATTTAAACCAACATATTGCACTGTTTGTAACGACTTTATCCGGTACACGTGTTGAAATTTTTATCTATTGTTCGGCACTGATTCCATAATTAAAACATTTCGTTGCAATTTCAGGACCAGTGTAATCATCATAGTTACAACTTTGCATATTTTCATAGTAAATATTTTCATAATTATTTAATGGACTTGAAAAATCCCACACACGGATAGCCCCAATTAGCCCCACTACAGTTTGGCAAGTGCCCTGGGATACTTTCAGTCACAAGTGATCCCACAACCGTAAAATATAAACACGAGACTAAGTAGTACATTTCTTTATAATCTTAATTTTCTCGAATGTTTTTACAGTATCATGTAATAATAGGCATACCTCCTAACTGAAATACCTATTTCAATGTTCTGAAAACGTCTTTTATTTTACAAAAATCGCGTACAGTGATGACATAAAAACCATTGTGTGGAATTGTCCCAACCAAGATAAAAGGCTAGACACAAAGTGTACATTTAGGTTAAATGTTTTGACCGAGCCTAATGGAATTTGATTATGTATTGTCTTGAAATATAGAATACATAGAATTGAAAAGGTTACTTCGACCCAGAGGTTCACTTTTATTCCGTGGCATATCTCGAGGGAATGCACGTGAAATTTAATCTTTTTGCAGCCTTTATTAATACAACTGACGCTTTCAAGTATTGAATATCCGCATGGGTCTGTTCCACCGGTGATCCCGAATTCTCCTTACTTACGAACCGAGGACGATCACCGTGTGATTTTAATCGATGTTAGTCCAACCTTAATGATCAGTCCACCTCAATTTGTAAACGAAAAATATATAAAATTAAAGAGTATTGAATGTTTAATGATGATAAAAGATGTTGGCTTCTCGCCATTTTAAATTATCTGCGTGTACTGGAAATGCATACGTTCTTACTTTTTTCATGAAAACTAATTACGTGCTTACATAAACCACATATTTGCGTGCTACAACAGTGCAGTTTTAAAACGCTAATGTACTAACGTTGTAGAGTGAAAAATTAATTTTAAAAGGAACCCTGAATGCATTGTTGAGAGAATTAATTTAAGAGAATTATGGATGGTGGAGCGAGCTTAATCCCGAAGTAGTTCTGCCAGATTATGAGATAGGATTGGAATTCGTATAGTTCCAGCTCCAATGTCACCATAGCAATTAGATTCCCTCGCTCGAATCAGTCGGTTTCAGTTAGACTGTAAGACAAACCTTCATGATTTATGGATGAGTTTGAAGACAAACTTTGAGTTTCCAAACGATTCATAATTGATGAAAGAAATACTTGAGGTTCTTTGAACGACTTCAGCGACGCCTCCTTACTTGGATATTTGAAAATAAGATATCGCTACACCCAATATTATGGTAGCAAATAATACACCCACTTTGACGCTGGAAATAGCAATGAACGCTATTGGAAGGTCGCAAATGTAAGCCAAAAAGAAAAAAATATCCAAAATATATAAAAACATTTGATTCAACGATATGGGAACGTGTGTGTAGAATGTGTGCTCACAAAATATTTATACGAAATTCTAAACATCGTCAAGCGTGTTCACAAAATTCTATCATGAAATCCAATTATTGTAGGATTTACCGGTTTAGTCTCTTGCCATCTCATGTGAAGCGACACTTGGGTAGTCCAAATTTTGAATACATGCTAATAAAAAGACAGCATTATTTACTTTTCTTTTGCGTTTTTTCCTCGTTAGTACCTTTACCTGCGTTTTTAAGTAAATAAGAGGTAATTAAAGGTTAATTTTTAGGGTTCCGTACGTCTGAATGAAAAAATAGAACCCTTTTAGGATCACTCGTGTGTGTAGACACACACATGAGTGATCCTAAAAGGGTCCCAGCCAGCCAGACAGACGTCTGGCTGGCTGGCTGTCTGTGTCTGTCTGGCTGTTTGTCTGTCCATCTGTCACAGCCAATTTGCTCCGAACGAACTGGCCCAATTTAGTTAATATATATATATTTATAAAACTTTATTTCGGGTGGCATAGACCCATAGTAACCTTAACCTAACAAGTACATTTATTTTTATTTTTATTTGCCATGACTCGCCACACCTACACAAGACACGACCCACTGATTTTGAATGGGACAGTCAAATCGTACAGCTATTGCGTTCAGAATGCTGTTTTTGCTACCCCGTGTACGGGCCAGCAGGGAAGCTGCTTTTTTGCGCATGATGGCCTGGAAACCATCAGTGCGCGTTTCAGCAAACATCCCAGACGCGCTGCATCGCCACGGCAGACCCAACAACATCCTGAACGCATTATTGTACTGAGTGCGCAGGGCTCTGTAGGCTCGCTGCGTATGTCTCACCCACAGGCCGCTCGAGTAGAAGGACTGGCAATAAGCTTTGAATAGCGTAACCTTCACTTCTCTCGTGCATCGTGCGAACCTGCGCGTGAGCATATTAGCTCTCACCGCCAGAGCCCTGCGCTCCCGCTCAATATCTTCATCGTCCCTGAGGTCACCTGTCACAATGTGACCCAGATATTTAAAAGTTTGAACTTGCTTTAGGGCTATTCCATTGAGAAATACAGGAGGCACATGGGTAGGATGTTGTTTGCCTGATTTAAATACTAAAATTTCACTCTTTTTAGAGTTATATTGTAACCCATGCGCCTCCGCGTACTTCTCACAAATAGACAAAAGTTTCCTTAGCCCGCTTATGGAGGGGCTCAGCAACACCATATCGTCTGCGTAGCTAATATTGTTAAAACAAGTGTCATCAATGTAGCAGCCGACATGTGTGCTACTGAGCCGCTCGACAGCACACATGTCGGCTGCTACATTGATGACACTTATTAAAAGGTACACATGTAACTTTCTGTGACCCAAACTCGGACGTGTAACGTAAATAAATAAATTTTGAATATGGGGGATAATCGGAAAATTGCAAAAAAAAAAAGTTTTGAAAAATATCGTGTAAATGAAAGGTTTTTTTTTTAAAGAAAACTTCTTTAGGCGCACTATGCACTCTTTCTAAGCAGAAAACAAAACTGAACCGTCACGCTCGGGTCGGTGACGCTGAATCGGGTATACTCGGCTCCAGTCGTAAGTTTTCATTTCTATCGTACTGTGGTCATAAGCACACACCCTCTTTTTTATTTTATCTACTTGTGTTTAGGTTCTACCAACGTATTACCGGTGTTACTACATGAAACGTCGATTATTGCTTACAAATTAATTTAGCTCGTTAGTCAACACATTAACATTTATAAATATAATTCAAATTATTATAGTCACCTATTATATATCCCGTGGGTTTTATGAATTACAAATTCCTACGGTTTACAAAGTAGGTCAGAGCGAAGTTGGTATTCGTTCGAGCGTATTTAAGTTAATTTAAGCTAAGCTACAAAAAGACAAATAAGTGTGGTTTTGGGAACCTTAACTAGTGCAGCCAGAAACCAAGTATTTGTAAAGAATTAGACTTTAATTTGGATGCGAAACTCCTCTTGATAAAATGTATAATAGCTTCACCGTCTACTTTTATAAAAAGTCAAGGCGCATATATAAATATATATATATATTCTGATCTAAGATTAATTTTCTCACAAAAAATACAAACAGTAATAAAAACTAAAAAGGACCATCTAAAACTAACAAAAATTTTCGAGTAAACGAAAAGAAAATAGATATAATATAGATAGATATATATTTGTAAGATATATCTAATGTACTTAAGCCCACTGCCACAGGCGAACCTCTTAGTTGAAAGAGGCAATATCCACTTCAGTAGTGAGGTTTAAAAACCCTGAAGACTGAATCGGGCGATAAATTCAAAATTAGTTAGGTACAGTAAGCGCTCAAAAGTGCATGAGCACGCTAAGAGTCGTATTGCTGTGAACACGCGGTATAGCTCGTACATTTGTATGTGTAAGCAACACGATACACACACCACAGATAACGCAGTTACACGAAACAACAATATATTTCCGTCGCTTTAAACATGCTAGCACACACGCACTATGCGCGTGAACTTGACCAGTTAATGGCATTGCTAAAATTCGATAGTAACTTAACAAGCGCAGATAGCAGAAAGCGTTAAGCGTTGGTATGGAATTCAATCTGCCTCAGGTTCTAATCTCGTGAAACACAGTGCGGTTTTTTGCAAATATTATTATTTTTGTTTTCGATAATAATATTTTTTAAATACTGCTGCTTTTTTATGTTGTTATTGCAATAAAGGTTTTAGAATAAAAAATGCGTGATATATGATAACAAAATTAAAAAATATATGTTTATTCGTTATATTTATTTTACATAAGTTAATAAACTGCTACAATTATTTATCATTACTTCAGCTGAATAAGATGTGAAATAGATGTCAAGAAACTTAGAAGCAGTTTGTATTATTTAGACATATTTAAATTATGAAATATTTTAAATTTTTAATGGATTTTTTCACCATAAATATTAAGCTTTGATCATGGTCGAAGTAATTAAGTAATAAATAAGAATATTAGACTACTTAAAATGTAAAAAACTACTTACAGAATAGGTAATTTTAAGGTTAAATATGGGCAGTTTGTTTATATTTTATTTGTATTAATTATTTTACATTTTATTTGACTTTAGTAAATATTGGTTGTTATTGAGGTTAAAGCTTAAGTATTCATTTTCTTTACGAAAAGAAGATTGAAACTAAACCTCAAATTTTTATCCTAAAATAATACTATTACTAAAATAATATTAAACAATTTCGGTATATCTGCAAGAAATACGACAAACACCCTATTGAAACGTGCTTAAAAAATTCGTTACCATAAATTCATGCAATAACGAATCTGTTGTTTATTAAGTTGGTACGGTCAATATTTTAAGGTCAAAAACGGTTTTCTAGCTGGTCTTCAGTGATGCAAGCCTTCAGAGTGCACGGCGAACGGTTCATAATGACGTGTTTTTAATAATTCAGCAAAATGTCTCGTTGGTATGAAACCATTTGTTTCATTCACCATTTGACGTCGCTGCTACTCGATAATAATCCCCTTCCTCATATCTCTTAACCCTCACAGTATTTCTCTAGAACAAAGAAAAACATTGTTTTTATTACACATAATACCTTATTATTTATTATTCACTAATCGAATTAAACCTCACAATGAATTTAAAACTTTAAAGGCATCTTCTGTCTCAACAATACCTCTGTTCTATCAACAATATACCCTTGATTAAGATTTATGTTTAGTAAAATATGAAATATATTAATGATAACACTCACACTTAGTCCGGTTTCATTAGATATTCACTTCACTTTTACGCAGCGCAATAATATTCTCTGATCTGATCTGATCTCTTCAATATATTTTATGCCTGCTTTTTGATAATAATAACCACAATACTGCGCTAAATACTCGTCACCAATATTATCCACGAACCAAAAAAGTTCTATTAATTGAATACTCGTAACAAACTGCATCTACCCCACAGAAATCGAAATAATTTACTTAGTTTTTTGTGGTCTACCTGCTAAACTTTAATATTTATGTGAACAAGACGAATGAAACTAAAAACGAATGATGATTATTGAACTAGTCATTGGTTGCAGACAAAGTGAGTGTGTGTGTGTAATATGCGTGTCTACAGTATTGTAACAACTTATAGAAGAAGGTCGTAAGTCAAACCGAAGCGTCAGTCTATTGCTTTGTGAGATTGCTCATGGACTTTTGGTCGGCACTGTACCTACATGACCTCATCATTTAATGCCCTGTCAAAGATCATGTCAAATGACTGGATAGGCTTCTTATTTTGTTCAACCATACTTAACCAATCACACAACCAAATAGCCAACGTGAGATTCGACAGTAGGTTTACTGATCAGAGACTTAGGCCTGTTTCTAGGATAAATTGTCAAGCGCATGTTAACCTATGTGTCATGATTGAATAATTTATCAACAGGCAATTGCAGCATCATGTCGGTTGTCATATTGACGGCGTCTGTGTCAATAATTTAAGTTACGCGGACGATATGGTGCTGCTGAGCGCGTCAGTCGGCGGTATTAGGACACTGTTGGCTACATGTGAACGCTACGCAACAGAACATGGGCTATTGTATAACGGTCTGAAAAGTCAGTATATTGTCTTTGAGGCGGGGACCAAGTACAATCTTGATGTGCCTCCCATACAGCTAAACGGTGTTCCTCTTGAGCGAGTGGAACAATTTAAATACCTAGGTCATTTGGTCACCACTGACCTTAAAGACAATTCTGATATTGAAAGGGAACGGAGGGCTCTGTCCGTGCGTGCGAATATGTTAGCCCGCAGGTTTGCACGTTGTACTGCAGACGTAAAGGTGACGCTCTTTAGAGCATTCTGTACCACCTTCTACACATGCAGCTTGTGGGAGAAGTATTCGCGAGCATCGTATGGAGCCCTTCGTGTCCAATTTAATAATGCGTTCAGAAAACTGATGGGGCTGCCGTGGTGTTGCAGTGCGTCAGGGATGTTTGCGGCGGCGCGTGTAGATTGTTTTTATACTATAATGCGCAAGCGCGCTGCATCAATGGTGGCACGAGTCATGGCCAGCCCCAACAGGGTTCTGAAAATGATAGCTGGCAGAGTGGACTGTCCTTATATAATTCACTGTTGTCAGTTACATGTGTCACCGTATTGTGTTGTTTACTAACACGTAGTTCTAAGGATATTGTTACTAACCCTCTATGAGTCTTGGCTCGAAATAAAGTTTTTAATTTAATTTAATTTATTTTGTGTTAAATTATTTCATCACCAATGCTCTCAAACCAGTGAAGGAAAACATTGAGAGGAAACCGGCATGTCCTAGAACCAAAAAAATCCAAGACATGTGACATCCACCAGCCCGAACTGGGCTCGCATGGTGGATAAAGCCCACTCCCTCTCACCCAGAGGAGGCCTGTGTTCCAGCAGTGCGAACATTATAGGGTGATTATGCTTATGCTAATTGCAGCAGTTTACGCGCGCTTGACAATTTGTCCATACATTTTGTGATAATTTTTGTTGAAGAAACCGGCCCTTATTCGGGCTTTCAAAAACCGGGCAAAAGAAAGAAATAAAGAAAACATGTTTATTTGGAACATAGGTTCATTGAAGGCAGGAGTCTGATGTTACGATGGGAATACGATATTTCCCTACTATACAATGTCGGCCATCGGCATGGCCCGTATTTTTCTGAATAATTATGATAAATTATCGAAAAATTACTTTGAAAGGGGTCTATCTTTAATATTTTTCATGTTATTAAATTTTTTATGTTTTGAGTAGCGTTTGCCATATCTCCGATGTTATTGGCTCGATTTGAAAAATGTGGGCGGACATGCCGATGGGCGACATTATATTGTTAGAATCGATTTTCTTGTATATGTAGGTGGGTTTACCGTATAAACGTACCATAGTTTGATCACCAACATGACGATAATGATGATCCATTTGTCTAATTGGTTCCATGATTACGCTGCATTTTGAGGTTTGTAATAATATGTGACAATTATGAGTCCCCGAGGCTGAAATTTTGATGAGAATTGTCATCATACGTCCATTTAGTATTGACATACGGCTTTCCGAAGTAAAAATAAGGTTAAGAAGAAGGCCAAAGTTTCAGTAGTCCGGAAGGGATTAACCTCATAAAAACGGCTCTTATTCATAATAAGAACGAGTTCTATACACCAGTCACAGTGTAGTGGTTGCGTTTTTGTTTAGTTTTTTAGCCCGTTGCGGCGACTCCTAGATATTTCTTTTCCGCACCTTTGAAACAAAAGCACAACACCGCTCAGCGCAGCACTGCATCTGATACAAGGAGCTACGCCTTGTCTAGAAAAGTGTTTTACAAGCATACAAGTACACGATGAGATCGAGCCTATACATAATTATCCTGTCCAGATGCCCTAGAAAGAACGCGCGAAGGAAACGTAACGTAAACTCGATCGATTTTTTGGATCGAAATACAACTATCCCATAGCATTTTCGTTTTTTATACAACAAGAACAATTAAGTAGTTTTATCCATATATATGAATAAAGTCTTAAAACTAAATAAATATTATTGCGAAACGAATATTCGCGCATAGCGCGTTCGTGTTAGGCCCAGACCGAGCAGACACTCCAGGTGGTCTATTCACCGCGACCGGAGAGTTGCTGCGTCCATCACACGCGCGTATAGATACACTCTTACACCTTATCTGGAAATGCTTTGAAGAATCATTCCTAGCAGAAATAACGTGTGCGGTTATGTCAACAAGAGCTTTTAATCTCCTCATCCCTGTTATGTTGCTCTTGTTGTAACACGTTCGTGGTAGAAATAAGCGTGATGGATGTTCATCCCCACGTTTGTTAGCCGTCAGAACGCTGTGGTCAGTGACGGACCGTGGACGGTGAGAATAATAATGCAAAAATATAGGTTGAGATTGTGTATCCTGAATAAGAATTTACCATCTTAACTGATCTTCTGTAATAATTCACGTGATACCAATAAGTTAGGAACCTTTTTTTATAAATATTTATCCTTAAAGTAAATCATTGCGATTTTGAAAAGTCCTCAGTTTACTAAAAACTTTTTTGACATCAATTTTATCTGATACAAATCAACCAATCCATTAAAACTGAGTAACTTTTATTATTTTTCTAATCAATATATTTAAACATTTTGAATCCTCTCATTTGAATTTGTCAATGCGTGTCTTTGTGAGGCTGAATTTACCGTACCAACTGTTGAAACATTCATTTCGTAATTAAATGTGGTACCTACCTACCTACTAATTAATTTCTGCCACAAACATTTCCTTAAAGAGACGAAGTGGGAAGGACTTATGCAAAGCAATCACACTTAGAAATTCCGATGAAACTTTGAACGATTTGGGGCTCAGATATAATTATATTCTCATCTAATAACAAGCGAGTAATTATCACAATGGTATTGGATTTGATGCTAATCCTATTGTTGTCTCTTTCACTTGTACGTGTAACTCCTTAGAAACCTCAACATCGGTGGTAAGGTGTCAACCGCATCTCCGCACTGACTGTAAACCGAAACGTTAACACGCGCGTACAATAAACATCACTCTGTATAAGGATTACAATACAAAGACATGTTGTGACGTATGCTTATGAAGCGCAACCACAACAGCCAGCTGTCAGTTACAACTGACTGGGTTACACGAATTTATAGAATAGAATAGAATATTATTTGCAAGAATACGAGTACAATAAGTTGACAAATATTACATAGTTTTCCGTCATATTCTACCAGGTATTTGGTGTGCAAATCTTAATTAAATGTTGCACTTTAACACAAAAATTTACAAAGACACAAAATTTACAAATACAGCAGTAAAAAAAAAAAATATCATAACATCTTTGTAATAGTGTAAACAGCACCCTGCTGCACTCCCGCTGTGCTGCAATCCTGTTGAACTGACAAAATAAAACAGATTGTGATTTATCGTGTGTTACGCAATTAGGGTGCTAGTTGTGGATTTCTTTGCTAGATTTGCCTTTTAATGCGTTTAAAACTAAAGTTAAATCTAACCTTTGTTCAAAGGCATACAATTGTATCAACGACTACATAAATGATAAGAATAGTTGGTCGCTGTGATTAACTCAAGACAATACTTATGTTCTTTCTCCAGAATTAGTTTACCTACGGACCGTTATATAATTGTTTATTTTATTTGAATTTATAAGTCAATTTTTATTTTTTTTATGAGTCAATTTATTTTTATTTTATTGTTGACTTAATCTACTCATTACAATGTTTTGTTATGAGTTGTATTGCAATTTGTGGTTAGCTAGCGCCCTCGACAATTGATCATTATTTTTTATTTTTTTGCCTGAGCAACCGGCAGCAAGTTTGTCATGCTCCCTTAGATGTCACTGCTTACGGTAGCGTCGGGGGTCGGGTTGCCTCCTTCCCTCAAATATGGCGAGGGGGGTAATGGCTGATCTTTGCGTTATGCTCGTGAACGGGTGCTGCTTGTGGTGACTGGTCGTCTTGCTGATCATGGGTTTGTTATTGTAACTAGTAATTAACTGTTTATTTATTTTTTACCTCGATGGTCCTAGTTTATCATTTATAACTTCCAATTACAGCTTTAAATAGCTTTATGTAAGCGGGCACGCCCTTTACGCCTGGAGGCTTTTATTTAGATATTTAGTTCTGTTTACATTTAGTTTTTATTTCTGCTTGAGTATAGTTCTCTATGTTTTTGGTTGGTATATTAGCGTGTGCTAGCTGAAATATGGCCAATAATTTATCATTTAAATTATGTTTTGTGTTGCGTAATGTAAATTATTTTGCCTACTATTGTTTAGAAATATTTTTTTTCTAACTTGAACAGACAGCTGTGCTGCTGGGGAGTTTGTTGCGCCACTTCTTCTTCCCAGCGAAAGGCACTAGGAAGTGGTGAAGGGTGGGCGTTTTGGGGGACTGTCTTATGTAATTTTGACGTTCGAAAAGTGCTGATTCTCAGCCTAATTTGAATAAATGACTTTTGAATTTGAATTTTTTGAATTTGAATTTAAAAACAAAACAATTTTGACTTTTAGGTTTCCGTACACGAAGGGTACCAAACGGAACCCTATTACTAAGCCTCCGCTGTCCGTCCATCCGCGGGCTGTGTCTCATGAATCGAAATAGAATAGTAATAGGTAGACAGTTGAAAATTTAATTGTGTATTTCTAATGCCGCTATAAGAACAAATAATGTTAGTGTTAGTTAGTTTATGGTAGTGTTTTTTTCGGCGTTTTTTATTACATATTGTACGGCGGTACCGAACCCTTCGTGTCCGAATCCGACTCGCACTTGACCGGTTTTTACTACGAACAGTATCTATTATATCTATGGTCTGTTCCAAAACAAATGAAAAACGTACAGTAAAACTATTTTCTTAATGTCCCTCGGCAAACTTCGTGTATCTTCAGTCGTCGGATTTCTATCAGTTGCCCTTTGCACTTGATGCAGATCGGACGCTCTCAATCGACTTGGAAGTATATAGAATAGTAGGAAGTATTTTCTTTTAACTTAATTCTAATTTCATAAAAAAATTAGAGAAAAGCTGCTAAAGTCGCAGGCATGAAAATAGTTTTACAGCTCTATATAGTTCACACGGAAATCTAAACAAAACAACAATAAAGTACTTAGTTCTGAATTCAAATTATTATACATGATAAATCTAATAATAGATGGACATGGAAATTAGCATTCGTTTGTATTCGGAAATGCGATGATTCCCGAGGGATATCAAGAAAATAGTCAGACTGTAAGTACCCATGGATGCCAATTTGTAGTGCCACTAACAAATCGAGTGCTTTGATAAATGATTATTTGAATATATACTTAAATCCGAAATTTAAATTGATATCACTTTAAATATGTTCTGTGTTCTATCAACATAGAACATGAATATGTTTGTCATTTGATCATTTAGGTAAATTTTATAACATCAATTTTTGTCGATGATTTTTCAATTGCAATTTAATAAGTTTTTTTTTTTACTAGCCTATGATGTCCAACTCCTGGGCAAAGGCCTTCCTCTTCTCCTTCCACCGTTCGCGAGCCCTCGCGTCCTCCTTCCAGTTTTAACGGAACATATCCAGCTCGACCCGCCATCTCCTACGTGGTCTGCCACGACAGTTCTGTGCTATTTGGGCCCACAGTTTGTCCGGCATGCGGCAGATATATCCTGCCTAGTCCCATTTAAGTTGGGCAGCCTTTTGAGCTACGTCAATTATTTTTGTTTTGGAGCGCAGTATTTTGTTACAAACACGATCCGCTAATTCAACGCCTAGTATACTGCGCTCCATTGCTCGTTGGCAGACCTTGAGTTTGGACTTCTCGATGTTAGTCAAAGACCAAGTCTGTGTGTGCACCATAGGTTAAGACGGGAAAAATACACATGTCCATGAGCCTGCGATTCAATAATGTTATTCAAACATTAATTGTTGGGATGCAACCTGTGTCGGCACCCTAGCGCTATCCCATCTTCCTAGCACTGCGGGCTGTGCCGGGGCGGCTGCGGCAGGTGCAGAAAACCTCAAACGGCGCAAATATAGCAACTTTATTGTTAGCTATATTTTTGAGCCGTTTGGGTTTGAAACACTAGGGTCATGGGGTCCGAGTGCTCACCGAGTATTTCGGGACATCGCCAAGCCGTTGGTCGACTCTTCATATGACCAGAGAGCTGGCCAATTCTTAGGCTAAAGAATAAGCATTGCTATCCAACGTGGCAACGCTGCCAGCCTTTTGGGCACTTTTCCCGTTGACAGCGATGTGAACGAACTTTTTGACGCCCAATGAGCTCTTCCCTTTATTTTTTCCTTTACATACTTGTACATTATATATATATTATTTAGTTGTATATACATTGTTGCAAAAAGTGGTGAGATATAGTTGAAACCTTCTAAATACTTGAATGTGTAAAAAATTCCCTTTAGTGATTAATTGCATATAACAATTAAACCTGAACAGAGTTACTATTACAGTCAGGGTATTATGCAATCTTTCTGACAATGGCATTCAAACATTTTTCAAAAATGTGGCCGTAGGTTTTAATAAAGAAAACAGGCACATTAGTACTATTACTAGCAGATAACATCTCTAGTTATCATAAAAAGCTGGAAATAGCTTTTTATAATAGTCGTATTAAAGCCATGTGTGCACAATTAAAAATAGTGAAGCGTGCATAAAAGAGAACACAGTCAGTGTCCTGAACCATAGTGACCTACTTCCAGATGACATACCCGGTGGGTATAAACAAAGAAGATTTGATATTTTATCACGTTTATTATTTTTTCAATTCAAAACCATAGCCATATGATAAGATTTGTTTCATAGACATTTTTCTATAAGAGATTTGTTCTTATGGAACAAATCTGACTAAAAGAGACGTATTGATGATTCAAATGAATCATATTTTAATTACGATAAAACCTGCACTCTAATTGCGTAACGCACTTCTAATCTAATCGCTAATCCATTGCTTCACATATTCTAAAAATGTGTCTGCTAACAACGTAAATAACGCGATGAATGTTGTTGAACTGTCGAAATGAAAGCCATTGCTATTGTTAGTGTTTTACACAATTACGCCGCTAACACTGATCTGCAAATTGCAAATAACGTAAGAAAATTTGAATTTCGTGGGCTCTTTTGCTTAAATAAGCGCATCACTTGAAAAGGCTGGACCGATTTGGCCATTTTTTGTTTTAAAATGATCGTAACAGTCCGATCCGGTTCTTACGGAAATAAAAATATTAAAAGTTGCCGGGAAAATTTAAAAAAATCGGAAAAACTTAAAGTGCGTGCGAGTGTATGTGATTTTTGTATTTATTATAATACTGGCAACGTCTGTTGGGGCAGCTAGTCCTACTTTATATTTATATTATATATTTTATTTTTATATAATTATATTAAATAATACATATTATAAACGCGAAAGTTTGTGAGGATGGATGGATGGATGTTTGTTACTCTTTCATGCAAAAACTACTGAACGGATTTGGATGAAATTTGGCACACAGATAGTTTATAGCCTGGATTAACACATAAGATACTTTTCATCCCGATATTCACACGGAATCGAGACATGCGGGTGAAACCGCGATGCGCTGCTAGTCTTAAATAATAATCATCGTATTACTTATAAAGGCACGTACTATTTATGAATGTGAATACAACCCTGACTGCACTCATAATAATTATCCAGTCAACAAGGTGGTTGCTGGGCTGATAACCCAGTACGTACAGTACACCGGACGTACGTTTCAATATCTACACACTTGGAGGCTATTTACTTTATAGCGCCCTAATTAAGACTAAGTTTCTAATTATTGCATTTTTTTTTTGTTTAATACGTTGACTGTCCGTGCATTACATGTAAATGCATTTTAGGTCTGGCTGTGACGTTCGTGCATTACATTTAATGCATTAGCCAAAGGCAACTGAATCGCGTTTCCTGGCCCGGACGTATGAGCTAGAACTTTGATTTTCTAGGGACGTATGAACAATTAATTGACGAAAATAAAACTCAAATGTCCCATCGATTATTTAATGTTTTTTTTTTTTGTGGACTTCTTAATCTGAAGAACAAAATTTTATTAATGAGCTTCATTGAAACATGTTAGGCAAAACGCTTTTTTGCAAGGAAGATACTCAGTTATGACTTGTGTAGCCTTTTTTCTTGCATCATTGGTTGTAACGTTGGTTTATATCATTCACCAAAATCTAGTTGAGACGTCCTCCTGTATAATTACGCAGTCATCGATATATCAGCCCCTTCATTGGAACATAAAATAAAGATGTTTATAAAAAAACCCATTGGACGTACCACGAAATTATCCAAAATAGACGGGACAGTCAACGTGTTAAAGTTCATTTTAATCTATTAACCCAGACACTAATTTCCCCTGCATTTAATAACAAAAGACAATTAATTTAACCAGAAAAGCAGAATATATATAATATATGGTCAAAGCATAGAAACTTGTTTGCAACTCAAAACAATATTTTGATGAAAGTTTGCTCGATTAAAAGTTCATTACGGTTCATTCATCATCATTATCATATCAGGTAGATAACGTTTACCACACCATCAATACCGCTATGATAAAACAATATAGGAAGGTAATATGTGTGCATCTGATCGACGAGATAGAAAAAGTAGGGGGCCAGAATTGACCTGCAGTAGCGCAGGATAGAAAATAATGACAAAGAGGCATTTACCCAAAGAGGGGTCCTTAAATAATTTCCTCAATTTTATTTATTATTTACTTTATTTTGTTATACTTTGTTTACTTTTTAATTAAGGAATAAAGAGGCTTTATTATAATAATATGTGTGCAAAATAATAATACATAACCCCCCCACCGCCGTATCTCACGTTAACGTCGTGGTGGGGCTTGCGCGCTCCTGAACTCTGGGTCTGAACCGGTAGAGTTTACTTTGCCGAGACAGGTCAGGAACTGGGGTCAGGGAAACTTGGGCCAGGCCAAGAGAGAAACCCGCAGGGCAGCACGTGGCGAGCTGTTGGCCAGTAGCGATCCCACACGGATCCTATCTCCTGGAGGAAGTCTTGTTCCTCACCTCTGGCTTGCCTTTATTGGCCAGCTGGTGTGAACGCTGACGCAGAACAGACCTCCCACCTCTCTCTGCCTTGAATGACCGGCCTGCGTGGAGATTTGCAAGAGCAAACGTGCTCGGAGGAAGGAAGTATTCTAGTAAGATGCTGGTATGGACCTTGACCGTACTTGAAGGATTGTCCTCCTCAAGCACCTCAGGAAGTGTTGCCCCAGTCACTATGTACTAGCGACCATTTTCGGGGTCCATTATTGAGTGTGCAAGTCCATCCATCTTTGCCATTTTATCCATGTAATACATAACATTGATCTGGCAGGGGAAATAGTCCTTCCATAGTTCTAGGTAACCAATCTACTATAGCCACCCAAACCCTGTACCAGCCAAACTGTCTGGTTGTCCTTGAGTGCACTTGCACAGTGCATACAGGGATAATCGTCAGTTGGTGCCACAACACTTAAAAAATGTCTAAGGGGCCTCTGCATGTTGGCTTCGGTCCCGTTCCAAAGGTCCGGGACCCCAGGATCCCGAGATATGACAAAGACATTTAAATATATAGGTAAAACGGTCAACCACTTTGGCCTACCTACTCCCGGTCCTTGCAATTACAGCGAATTATTTAATCAATCAATCAATCTTTATTTGTGAACACAGGTATTACAATAAAGGTCTTATGTATATGTCGGAGACGGGTATGTGATTTTCGTTATTATCAGCGATATTTTAACTACTGTGGGCGTAGTGTGGGTAGTGTTGGTTAACGCGCAATAGAAAAACAGTTTGCAGTTCAGATCACATTATAATATACTATCAAATGAATCACACTAGCTAAATTATACACACACTGGGTGCGACGGCGTTTATTAAAATCACCAATTAACACAATGATCACAAATTACAACTAACACAATAACTGAGCACCACGAATCGAGAACAGTTCTGTGACGTCTTGATTCCAATGCGACCCGAGGCTGAATGCCCTCCTCGCCGTGGCCTTCAAACATCACGACTCTGTAGAAGCGCGCCTTTTTTGGTGTAGGTAGCTCACTTTTGATGTCGCCAGTGGCACGCTTGCGATTCATTTCGTGTCCGTACTAATGACCGGGTCCGACATATACATTTTAGTCGAGCTCTATGTCCTACCAATGAAATTGGTGTACAAATATATTAGTTTTTAGCAATAAGCTTGAATTTACACAATGCAAAGTCACGTTCGAGTAAATAATGTCAATTAAATGTATTATCAATAAATAATTAATCAATTATAATTTATTTTTACATGCATATCAATGGTTAATTAAATTAAAGGGCCTGGTAATGTCATATTTTATCATTAAAAAATTCTTCGATAACTGTCGCTGGTGACGCAATTACCCAATTGTGTCACCAGCGACAGTTTTAATTTATAAACTTAAATAATTAGGAAATTAATAGCACGCAGATTTTTGGAATTCTTAGTCTTGTTTCGAGCTTTACGAAACTTACGTTACGTTACGTTTACGTTAGGTACTTAAGTAAATCATCATGTTGGTACGAGAGTTAAAGTTTCACACGGTTGAGAGAATAAAGGTCTGTGAAACACCTTCAGAACCATGAAAATCAGAACACAAATTCGCAAGTAAAGGTGTAATTAATAATTGGTTCATTCCACAGTTTGTAATTCATTATTCAACCGCGATGCTAAACTGGCAACTTTATTACTAGTTCGCGGCGGCTGAGCACTGCATTATTAAGGCATGGCCGACTCCATTTACCTATGTAATGTTCCGTGGGAAATGTTTGCGTATGTTAAAATAGCACAGTTATACTGCTGTTCCCATGTTTTGGCAAACTGTGTTTTAAATGAACAGAAACACTAAACGTCAGAATTTTGAAAATATTAACACAATGTAATCTCCAGTTTCCAGTGCACACATTCCTACAATCACACATAATCTTGTTGGAATAAAGCCCATTCAGCGGGTTTCAGTCGATTTTAAACAAGTTATGTCTCCAGCTGCAGCAATCTCGTTACCGTCTGCTTTTTGGACGGCTACATTTGATTTATTCAGCGCTTTTTTCGCTTCCTGCGCTTCCTCATTGCATACCATCAGTCAGTTGGACATATCAATATGCTGTTGAATACGTACATCTCGTGCTTTGTGTGTATTAAAATTACAAACCAGTGATTTGTTTTGAAATAACGGCCAAGTTTTTTCAATATTCATGTTATTGGTTTGGCAAATTACAAAAATCATCATCGTTTCAGCCAAAAGAAAACATAATTGATCGCCACTTCGACCGGCTCTGTGTTTCTCGCATCCAGCAGATTCCTGCGGCCACCAGGTCATCAGGTCACCTTGTAGGAGGCCTTCCAACGCTACGTCTTCCGGTACGCGGTCGCCACTCCAGAACCTTTCGGCCCCATCAGCCATCTGTTCTGAGAGAAGTGTGCCCTGCCCGCAGTGGGCACTTAAGTTAATAACAAAATGTTTATCATCAAATAGTTAATTTCAAGGTATGAAATTACTAGTTATATAACTTTAGTGATAACTTTACAATACTACTCGACAAATTATCTTTCTGTTAATTATCTTTTGTTTTACTTTAGGAAAGTTGTCTCCTAATTTCTCTATTCACTTTGTAGTACGTTTAATACTGTACAAATGGAAAGTTGCGGTACAGACAGAAGTTACCGAGGTCAAAATACAGGTCCCTAGATTGTGTCCAGGGATTCAACAACAGTTATCAACAAAGTAAACTTTCACTGAACATTTATTAAGCCTCTAGGGTTACTACTTAAACGGATCGAGAAGTGGATCAGATTTTTTAAATTCATATTACTTAAATATTACTCAACGGTATTTAAAAGTCAATTGCAGGAGTTTGTACGTTCGCCCTAATTTACGAAGACGACATCGCTGTCTGTTATTTATGAGACACGATAGTAATATAAGTTGCGTGTGCTAGCCGGGAGGAATGTGCTAGTACAGGTAGCAAGTGGGGCTGCTTGATTGTTAATATGATTTGCAAACGGCGCTCGCAGCAATTTTGTACGGGAAGGAAAATCTATTTATTTTTACTTTTTTTCATACTAAGCCATGTGGTGTGTGTATGTGGATTTTAGTAATTATTAAATCTCAAACATTTTATCAGTGGATCCCATGTTTCATTCGTTTATAAAATGACGTGTAGAAATAACCCACAGATAAGTGGTAATATACGTCAACATTGCGGAGGCCCCGTACAATTTTTCACCTCGCGCGGGATAGAGCACTTTGTGTAACTTCACCGCAGAGGCTTTTATTCCCATCGCCGGAAATGAATGGATGGCATCATCAAACGGGAAATACGTCCCAAAAAGCTGTAGTGTAACAAAGCGTTTTGCTCTTTGTAGTAACGGAGGTAATCCCGCTTCGAGACCGCCGCTGCGGCCGACCTACAAATTGCATTGCTAGACTGAGCAACGAGATTCGACCAGCGAATTGAGACGACCGTATTCAGCTCATAAAATGAATAGTTATGCTGACTCAGTACAGTACCTATGCGGTTATAAATATAGCGCAATAAAGCTTGTCCCAACCCACTATCGGATTTACGTACACGGTGATGCGGATTTCTGTGGGTAATGCGATAGTGGGGCGCGTCATTTCAGAGTGAACATGGACAAACTACACCTGTGTAAGTGAGTATGACCAGCATCATAGATTCTGTCTACAGCGCAATCTGTCATATTAACCCCCGAATACTTACGTAATTTATTTTGATTTCCTTTTTGATTTATGGAAATATTTTTTTCATCAGCCTTGTATTTACGGAACGTCGCTATTAACGTGCCTTTACCGACATTTATTTATCATTAGCGGCTTTCGAAGTCAAGGCACGATCTCTCTCCGGAAGCGTAAATGTACTTCAGCTTACGAAGTCCTCGGAAATAGGATAAAATCAAAGACTTTCGTTTTTGCCTAATTATCTTGAGTGTTTAATTAACTAATGTAAATTTATCTTATTAAGCTAGGAAAATAAAACCTACAAATTATCCATGCCTCCTAAAACAGTGTTTACTAAAACTATAATTTACTAATTATTTGTTACCTACAGTTTTACAAAACGTTTGTGTTCGACTTTCCACGAAAGTTTAAAATCAAAACAACGCGTCGGATATTCATTGTGGCCTTGGTTGATGTCACCTGCCAGCCCCGGGGCAGTTGCGTGAGCTAGTGACATAGAACCCGCAAAAAAAAGTACACAAAGGAAGTAAGCCTGCGAATAATTCTAGTTTGACGGTGGAACGTGTTCCGATGTGATGATTTTACACTATACGGGAGGACTCAAATAATAGACCTTCCTTTGTGAAACAGACGTGGCTCGTGAAATACTGACATTGTACCACTTTGAAGTGCGTAGTAAAAAAGGAACGAGTTGAAACTACCAAGTACGTAACTACTTCGCTTTAGGCTACGTTCAGACGTTGATCGTTTTCTCGTGTATTGCGTACGAGATTTAATCGAATAGATTAGTGCCAGTGAACAATTTGTAGGTAATTTGTGGAAGTTCTCGCTTTTCGTTGTGACTTTCTGTGTTGCGTATTAAGTAAGTCTTATTCGTTTAAAACTTTTTAATTTGTCTTGGTAAAAATCTTTACCTTAAATCAATGTAAATAAGTAGGACCCATACTTTAAGTACCTATCGAAGTTTTTCGGTAGTCGAATATTTTATTGGTGATCCGAATGGCGACTTCCTTTGCACAAAGTAGGCGCTTAAATAAACTGGTCATTCCCTTCTTCCACGATTTGGCAAGTTTATAGGTTACTGCTGCCACGTACAGCTTTATCAAAATAAATATAATAGGTAATCAAATATTCATGGTATTGTAGGGTCAGAACATGTATTATTCAGCTCAGTATTACTATATTATATAGTCCACGTTCCACGGGAATTACTCAATGTGTATTCAACATATCCCAATGTCAAGTCAAACTGACGGCTGCTGCAGTGAAATTCAATTAACAGATCGTAAATGAATTGTCTAGGAGTATTTTCATTGTGGGACAATGAAATGTTTTACGTATTTTCGCTATTTTGCATTTAACCTAGATCGCTGGTTAACAGAATTTTTATAACGTGACAATAGCTGTGATAAATTATTCTATTCACTCACCTGTTTTGACAAGTTTGAATGTCACTTGTTGTTGGTTCTTGAGCTGCTCGTTATGTGTGGGGTGCGTGAGTTCTCGCAATGCCATCTCGACGGACGGCTGCTGCTGCATGGTGGAAGGACGCGGAAGCGTCAGCTCTCTCGCTCTACTCAGCTTACGGAAGAAACTAACTTTCTTCGACTTAGAATTCGGACCTGTGAAAACAGAGTAAACTCAGAATTAAATCACATGCAGGACAAGTTTCTGAAAGTCATTTATTAATCAATTCAACAACCCTCACACTGTTATGCAAAACCTCATGGGCGTGATACGTGCCTAGTGAAGCATTAATGCTGTTATTTCGCCAAGTAACCATGCTTAATTAATGCAACGATTCGGGTTAGTCGGATGATCACGCGTTCTCAAACTCAAACCGCACTCTCATTCTGAACCTTCAGTAGACGAACGTTGTGGTGTTGGCGTCGAAGGCGTGGAGGTGCGAGCGGAGGTCGCGGCCGAGCTCGGCTCGGACTGGGGCCGCGGTGGGAGGAGGCTCAGCGTGGACGCTGTAGGTGTTGGGAAGTGCGCAGCCGATAGATCCGACCGGCGGTCCGGTTCCGGAGTCGTGACTCGGATGTGTGCACCAAACTGCGGTGAGTTCGCAACTTCGAACAGTGCATCGAAGTCGCGATCGAAAATGTTCTTTCTTGAGAACGCTGGAGTAGGAAGGGGAGCGGGCAGTTCGAATTCATCGGGAGCGGGGGTTCTAACAATTTTGCCAAATTCATTGTCCTCATGGCGGCCGAGCTTCTTGAGCAGTTTTGCTTTAGTGCGCTCGCGCAGCTTGGGGCGCTCGAGCGACGGCGTCGGCGATGCCGGCGCGCGCTCTGGAGGCTCCGGAGGCGCCGTTTTGAGGTGGGTTTTATCACTGGGTTTATTGAGGGTGGGGGTGCGGGGCGGGGGTAGCGAGCTGAACGGCGCTCGCGGCGGCGGCCCGAAGATTAAGTCAAGCGTAGGCCGCTGCCGTGGCCGAGGCAGCGATTGCGAGCGGTATGTCAGGGAAACTACTTCGTCCGCAGGATATATTACGTACATCCCTGGCGAGACCGCATCGCGCAGGCCCCTCGCGCCCTCCGAAGAGGTTTACGCGCGTCGATTGAGCTACTACTAAGATCTAATGGCAAGTAACTCTCTTCGGTATTTTACAACCGGATTTGACAAAGGAATAAGTTACAAAATTAACGTCGATTGGAATGTTTTTAAATGTTAAGTTGCCTTTTGCGTACTACAATGTAAGTTGAAGAACGATTAAGGAATGTTTTATGGAAGGGATCTTGAGCCATAGTAGGTAGGGTAGGAGGGTTTCTTCGTGTAATGTCTGCCAATTCCGTACAACGAATCTTCAACCTAGAGAAACAAAAAGTAATACTTATTACCTGGTGAAGAAAAGTCATGAATGTTGCGAATACAGGAGGAAAATGTGTGGAAAATAAACTCGCCACGGGATCATTTTGTTCCGTACTCATGTTTGTAGCAAATAGAACAAAAACACAAACAGCGTCTGAACACGCAGTGCTGACATATGCTGACACGCATACGTAAATATTAAGTACGTAACGTACGCAGGAACCGATAAAGTTTAAATTGCGATCCGTTTAGCCGAACTGTATAAATTCAGTGCATCATAAATATGATGCACTGAATTTATACAGTTTGAAATGTTTCAGTTTAACATTCATGACTAAATAGTCATGAATGTTAAACTGAAACATTTTAATAGTTCGGAATTCAAATAACATAATGTAACTTATTTGTGTAGCAAATACCAACGAAATGGTTTCAGTAGTGAAAGCATTGGCGTAAATGAAATCGATTCATGTTTACATTCAAAATATTTTTATAATAGTTATAGTATGGACGGTGCCTATCTAATTCAAATGGTTTGGATAACATTGAAAATTGAAAATCCTTTTATTTAAAGTACATTTAATAGTAGGATGCACCTGAATACTCAATTGCGGTCGCAGATTTTCTCGGAATTTGTATTTCGCAGGGACTTCACAATTGCGTAACACACAATTCGAAAGATTTGCAAGGAAATTAATAATCATATTTATGAAAAATTCATACAAATAGGTAAAGTAAATGATGCAATGAATATTGTTCAACATATTTATAATTGTATGTTATGCAAGAACATAGTTTCATGATATCTTTTTACAACAATAGAGCTTAAAATTTAAACCGAACTGAATTCGTTTATTATAGCAAAACATTATGTTCAGAGTTAAATAACCTTAATGAGCGATGTGTTCAAAATGAACTAAAGTATTCTCTATAAACAACGGAGCATCAAAATTGTAGGTATAAATATAAGTATATAGTTTAGCTAAAGTGTAAACTAGGCAGACTTAGACAAACGGGTCAAGTATCACCACAATAGGCGAGTGGGAGCAAAGTGAAGGAGCTCTCAAAAATTTTCACGAACGTGGCGATTCTCCACATATTCATTTAAATTTTCCTTTGCTTACGCTAATAAGGGAATGCTTTGTAACCACACGTTTTAATGAGGTCAGAATATGCATGTAGATCTAGAACTTTTATTTGAATTTTAAACATGGACATTTTTGTTGAGAATTTTTGCGTAAACAACAAACATTGGCATTTTCACTGTAAGTGTTTGATGTAGGTGCAAAAAGTAATTTATTGTTAATATACTCTGGACTACAAGCACGCTAATTTTTCGTGTTCTTTATTTAAGAAGTCAGTTTAGTCTTAAATGTAGAATCTGTCTAGCCTTTTACAAATATATTGAGGGGTCGGCTTCCAGTCTAACTGGATGCTGCTGAATAGTTTTTTTTAAATGTCTATTTAACTTTCAGTAAACATTTCAGGATGAACGTCCATCAATAGGTACAATTATATCTGTACAATTTCCTACTACAACTCAATTAGTCTCAAATCACGTAAAGCAATTAGACGTACGAGATTTATATGAGTCTCATTGTTAGCGGCATTTTAATGGCGGCTTCAGTTTTCTTAGCAGTCTCGAGTGGAGTTGTTACGCCACGTTGATAAAGATTCGTATGCAGGGTTCAACGAATGGCTTGGCGGATTGCCTACGAGACGTTTTTGCTAAAACTAAATAACGGATACAATATACTGCTATTTATAATTGTTGGTTTTTTAAATAACTTGCTAGATCACATTACTACATAACCTTGAGTTTAAATATTGTGAAAACATGCACTGGCTGAAATGTAAAATTTTATTTGCACATGACAGTTTTCTTTGTAAGTAGGTTTCCAGAACATCTTTGAGACAGTTCGAGAAACAAATTGGTTTTTGTCGCGAGAAAATGGGCTTGAACGTGAGGAACTTAAAATACGATTTGAAATATCCTTGCTTATCTACACAATATTTCGCAAGCTCGTAACACATTTCGATAAGAATGCAAGAGTTATGAAGATAATATGAGGTATTATCATATTGACGTCACCAACTGACGTCTACCTACGTACTTGATGTGTTCGATTTTTTTGAATGATTGAACACGACGTGGGTACAGCAAAATCATAATTCACAATAACGTAATATTTTGTGAGTACTGAAACCATGAAACACGTGCTGATATATTTCTGTCTTGTTTTGAAATAAATCATTTTAGTAGAAGTACTTTGTGTTATAACTCTTGTACCCAATGGCTAAACTTTGGAACATTTCAAGGTCCATTAATGGATTGCTTACAACTTTATTCTTCTGCTTAGGGATAGAGAGAATTTTGAAGTAAAGAAATTGAAGTGAATATACAACTTTACCTCTACTGGCTGACAATGTGTAAAAGAGAAGAATAAGTACAGTTTTGAAGTTAAATACTTAAGCATTGTCATAAATCCGGATTTTTTTCACTTTAATCTGATATAAATAAATAAATAAAAAGCCTTTTATTTTTAACCGACTTCCAAAAAGGAGGAGGTTATATGTTCGTCGCGTATGTTTGTTTGTTTTTTTTTTTTTTTTTTTTTATGTATGTCCACCGATTTCTCGGTCATTTGTGGACCGATTTTGAAAATTCTTTTTTGTTTGAAAGGGTATGCTCCCAAATTGGTCCCATATAAATTTTATTAACTTTGCTTGGGTAGTTTTTGAGTTAGCTACAAAATACGTATTTTTTTCCCACTTAGTATGTAGATGATATGATAAGTTCCTGTCACTGGTAGCAGGTAGTGGTATTCAAATGTGTGTGGGGTAGGTACCACAACTAAAAAGTTAAAAATAAAAACTTTTTACAAAAAAAAACAACCTACTTCCAAAAAAAAAACACTGCAAAGTGAAAAATAACTTTAATTTCGGAAGTCGGTGTCTTGGGTTTTGTGTTTTCGTTTTTTGCCACACAATATTTACATTTCACTTCTTAATAAAATTAGCACCTAGATTTACAAAGTTATATAATATCGTTTTTTCAGTTGTGTTGTTTCTGTTTGTTTTTCTTATCATATATAATATATTTAAATAATATGAACTTCAGCCCAGTATTGACATGACATGTTTTATGCATAATTATGATTTAAATGATGAACTTAATAATCATGTTCCAAGTAAAACATATTTCAAAGAGTATATTTTTGTGTAATGTGTTACCTATATTTGATTTCACATACTTACCTACGTATCCTATTCATCGTATTTCAATATAATATCTAGTATTCACGAATCCAGACCAATTTCAAGTTCATTGTCGGGATATTAATTATGAATTCATTAATAAACAATTTATAAAGTTTCAGTAATAATTACAAAACTTCATATTTCCATTTACAGAATCGATAAAGAAGTTGTAAACGGTCATCAAATCGAACGGGATCGGGGATCATTGAATCGTAATTTCTGAACAAATTATGTCGAACAAACTTTCCAAGGAAACTTTTGACATTTAATTATTTTTGATGATTTTGTACACAACAATACTACAATGTTTTACTTAAATTGATATAAAATCCCATTCGACGTTATCGAACATAGTAGTTTGTACAAATTCGTACAATGCCTTTCCAAGTTACAAATTCAACGGAATCTTTTTGCAAAGCTACAAAAATGAAAAGGACAAAATACATTGCAGACATCTCATAACGTCCTATTAGCTGTAAACAAGTGGCATTTCCTGAAGAACGTCCCAAAATAAATGTCATATTAAACTGAAATAAACTTTTATTTTGAGTCAGGAATCGAAATAAACTCGGTTCCGAAATAAAATCGTTGACCGCACGAAATTAAAATTTCAGAAGTGGATCGAAGTAGGTCATTGTGGGAATGTAAGCAAACGGATTTGGAGCTACCTCTACAAAGAGATGAATTAAATTGCAAATTTTACATGGGAAAACAGTTTCAGTGGTTGTGAGGAAAGAAAACATCATCGAGAGTGTTCGATGATCGTCATCCAAACCATTCGGAAGTGTGCTCGACAACGTAAATAAATTATTTTGCCTCCTTGTGTTGTCAGAATCTTTAAAGATTTTTTCCTTTTTTTTTGTGTGAAGAAAGAGCTCTATTTGGAAAAAGGAAAACCCTTAACATGTTGAGAGTCATTGTGGCACACTTCAGAACAAATGCAATGTCAATTTTTCAAAACAGAGTCCGAATAACGGAGTGAGAGTTACAATTTTTGACGTTGAATACTGTGTGAATATCGTTGACGAAGCAAAAAGTGCACTAGTGGCGCGGGATCCGGTTGCGGATGAAAAGGTCGAGTGGTTCTCTACAATGAAACTCCGCGGTCACAAGACCACCCTTTCCTCATTAGTTTTGCGAAAAAATTCTAGCACGAAACCAAAAGTCTCTGCAAAAAGTTTTCTATTGCGAAAGTTTGGAGCGCTTATTGAACCGACTGGAATTTTAAGTAAAATAATACCTACAGAAAAAGTTTTAGACAAATGTTACACCTATTCTTTTGTTCTCTAAGCTTCATTTAATGTTGTTTGATTAAATCGGTGTTTAGCAAAGCTGTTTGTCTTACTTACAATCAGGGACAATAGGGATGATGCCTGTGTCAAAAAAAAGAAATTCTATTTATTTCGTCAGTCAGATAATAAAAAAATATTAGACAAGTACTTTTTGTCTCATCTTAATAATAAAAAAATACTTGGATATAACGCATTAAAGTTGGAGAGTGGGGGTCAGTACGTCACAAGTAAGTATACAATCTACATACTCGTGACGTCATGGAACATTTTAAATCGCCGTAATTTTAAAATAAAGTAAAAAAAAAATATCCAATATTTTTTAACAATCTACAAGACGGATAAAAATATTTTTTTAGTCATCATCCTTATTACCGATTTACTATGTGTAGGTACGTGATTAGGTATACTTGAAAAGGATAATAAATAAAGCACTCTAACATTAATATCTGTCTCTTTGCTTGCAATTACTTTAAATACAAGGTATTGATTGTAGGCATCACGTTAGTTATTTTAGAGTTTACACTCATGAGGTTATCAAACAAACAGACGGCGCTTTTAGTGAAACCAAAGCGCGACATTGAAATTCGCGGCTTGTGTAACTTTGCAAACGTGCTCAAATTCAGCACAATTGAATTGTTTTGAAACTCGCCCATAGTCCAGTGCGTTTTAGACAATCCGCTCAATCAATATAATCAAATTTTGTGCAAGGCATCTTCAGCTTGAATAATAACGTTGTGTTGTGTGTAAATGCCTATAAGTCTTTCGTAACATTTTGTTAATATCCACCTCCAATGTCAAAATGAGTCTAAGAAAAGAAAGAAAAAAATATATTTTGACAACTAAGAGACCGAAACTATTAAAAGGCTGCTAGAGTGATACCCTTGAGTTCATATGATGTGAAGAACGGTGCATGCCTCCGCGAAGACGTCTCGGCATCTCATTATTGAGACTGGGGCGGTTCAACGTGACACCATCTTCAATACCTAGTCCCTAGCTGAGTTTTTATTTGTAAATCGCTTTTTTATTGGCCATGGTTTGAACGCTGAGGACCGAAAACCGGGACGGGACTGTGTGTGCCTGAAATTGTTTTTTTCATACATATTCTTTTTGAAGACTTATTGTTTTTTGTGGAGATTATTTACTACAAAATTTAACATAACATCATGCCTGTATACCCCGAAGGGTAAGGCAGAAGTGTACCGATAGTACACCGACATTTAAATTGTATCACATAATTGATAAAGGCGATACACGTAAAATAGATGATAATTAGATTATACTAACTTTAGTTAAAGGTTAATTGGCTGTAGCGTGTATGTTAGTTGCTGTTTAAACTGTGTTTACCATTCATAGTACCCACGAATACATAATCTAGATAACGCTAATTAACATTTTCTGCAGTACCTGAGTTTAGTACTGAAAATGAAAGCGAAATAAACTTACTTGGGATCTTTATGCCAAACATGACTTCAGACAGGATTTTAGCATAATCGTGGCTCATCTTATTTTGTTTAGCTTTTTAAAACTTAGAAAACTCTTGGAACAAAAATATTTAGATTCCAAAAAAACACATTGTATTACGGAGAAACATTATTTTATTCCCCTAAAAAGGCTTACTTGTTATTAGAAAACGAAACTGAAAATGATGTAATATGTGGGGGAAGCCCAACAAACATTTTTTATTTATACATAATCGTCTATTTCTATCGTGAGTTTGATCTCCGTGAAAGTGACAAAGAAATGACATTTGATAAAATAGGTCGTGGATGTTTCTAAATCTGTAAAGTATCTCTTTATAAAAACTGTTACGATGAAGATGATAAGTGTAATAAATAAATGCAAACGACTCGAATAATCGATTTGTAAGTAAACGAATCCATTTTACACAAGATCGGCTTTAAATCTAAATCAAATCACGTAACATTAAAAGTCGATTTATCTAAACTAGCAGCTAATGAACTATCATAATATATTTCTCTTTATTTATGCGACACGAAAATAATTACTTTATCTTTCGTTAACGATCTAAATGGCCGACATTAGAACAAAAATAAATCGGTATTCTTATACCAAGCCCTTGAATTGGGTTGCAGCGGATGTTATTTTTCAGAACGACAAGGTCGTATGTCATACGAGCGTTTTGTAAAGGTGCGTAGAGGAAGTAGTTAATATTAATACCAGTATCGTAACTAAACTTACTTAGATATAATTTAATTTGTAAATAAGGAAGCCATTAAAATGTCGTGTAGGTACATGTGTCGTGTGTTCTAGATGCTGATTAGTGTCACGTAATGCGAGATTGATCGTGTAGATATTTATGTGATTGCTAGTAAAGTGCTCTAAAATGTTAGCAGCAGCTTAGTCGTCAAGCTTGCTTAACGAACTGATGGATAGGACGAATTAAAAGAGTTTAAATTTGCAAAGAAATATTTGTCACATGCGTGGCTCCAATGCCAGTAAAACTTAGTATTGACTTTAACTGACTGGCTAATATTTCCTCCATGTGATATTCATATACCTATTATAAGATAAGCAATATCATTTTTTATATTTATTTAAGTTTTCTCTTTACACAGGTACGTTTGTCGATAACGCAATGAGTTGATGTAACATAGGCAGGAAAAATCTAACTATACCATTATTATCGTACGAGTTTTAAATAATTCACATTCAAATAGTAACTGCAAATGTTTTTATACTCAACTCACATTAAAGAAAAAGGGTATGAGGTAATCTCCAACGATTCACAAATCGAATCTTTTCTTAATACGTTTCCATATTAGATTGGTCTTCGATTACCGACCCCGATCCCTAAGGATTGCAGGTAATCTCACCGTATGACATCCAAACTTTAATTTGCTAATGATAAATTCTGCCCATTTCTAAACTTAGACTGTCGATACATCAGGTATTTTCTTGAGTAAAATGTTCTTGAAAAACATTGCCTCATCAATAAATGGTAATAAGATATTTATTTACCGACAGAAATGGGAACCTCCTTCGTAAGTTGTTTGAACGAAAAGATGGAATGTAATCATAGCAGACATTGTTTTTCACTTTTTGTAAGATGCCGAGGGAAACAATTTAATGCCACTCTAAAAATTATTTCTGACATAATGGAAAATGCAGGGACGCCTGGCATAAAATTAACCTAGAAAACACGTGAACATCGTACCTATGGTTGACAAAGTAGGTAACTGTCAGGTCATTAGTAGAGGAAACAGGTTATTGCGAGGTGCACCTTATTTCCCACAGGACTTTGGTTTCTGATACGAGAGTCAAAGCTCGATTGCATTTGTAATGTGTATTTCCGATTTGCACGGTTCCCAGCAGAGCACGCAATTATGTTCCTGCTTCGTTATCATAACGGTTGACGCTGCTATAAATTCTTCTTTAGCAGCGGGAGATAAACGTTTGCTTTTGTAACTTTATTCGATTCTGGAAAAACGTGCAGCTTAGCGTGAACAATAGCGGAAAATTCAGTGATATTTTCCATCGCAGTCATTATTTTCTCAAGCTTGTCAGATAAGAAGATTGGGTATTATTAATTATTTATTCTAGGCTTCTTTACAGACGAAAACTTAACTTATTTGTAAATCAAATCCAGCGCAAGCTATAAGTCCAACTACTAAAACTCTTAGCGTCGAGGAGTTCTGCCCAACTTTGAAGTTTATCTATAGCTGTTCAAGAAGTTTGCATGACTGCAAAGGGAATACTCTGAAGACGTATACTGGATCGTAGTGGTTGTAATTAGTGCAATTAATTCGTTATTCTGCATACAATTACACGAAAGTTTGTGCTGAAAAAATATTAAGGTCACGTCTCGTTAATCTGTACGTCTATTTAATTATTACATTTATTTATGTTAAAGATTCGGGAGTAAAGAAAAACACTTTTTTTAAATACACGTAGGTCTTGCTTCTGAGTGGCCAATATAATTAAATTGAATGTTTCTTTGAGTCCGTGATGTTTGGTAATAAAATTTTCTTTTGATTACGCATTTAGGTAAGTAAACACAAGGAAGTTTTTTATGGCGTTGATAAGGTCGATTCTTGTATTAACTTATTTTTTAAAGTGGTTGAACCGGCTTTTAGTTGTTGTTTCCTTTTAGCCTAACATTCTATGTTTTAACCGTAGACACAACAAAAAAGATAGAAATAGATTGGCAACAAAGGAGAATAATTTGAAGCCTTGAAACGATACCCAATCGTAAGGAACGTTTAATATTCGTAACACTTTAAAGTTACTAAGATTTAAAATACTTATCAAAAGCTTTATTGAAAGATCCTTTGAGAATGACGTACATAGATATGTAGTTACCTACGTAGAAAATTGCGATCATAATAACATAGTAACGGTAACCATTTTTAACCGACTTCAAAAAAAGGAGGTTACTCGACCGTTTATGTATATTTTTTATGTGTGTTCGCGGATAACTTCGTCGTTTATGAACCGATTTTGATTATTCTTTTTTTTATTGGAAAGGAGATATTACGGGAGTGGTACCATGATAAGGAAACCAGGATTTGATGATGGCATCCCAGAGAAATCGAGGGTACTCTTCAAATATTATAGGCAAACCTGTAGCGATTTTGGTATTTTTTATAGTACTTCGTGCAGTTGCTCTTGGAAAGCACTATTTAGTTAAGTGGAACTGATGATGAAGACCACAAATAGCCACCGGAACTACTCAATAATAATGTTTCACGGGTTGCGATTCGATTACTTTAATATGGTTGCAATGCAATTTATGCTCGTCACAATGCATGGAGAAGTGGAGCTGATGGTAAAGTACCAGGAGAACTCCTCAACGATGAACGTCCTTGCATCGGGAAAAGCAATATTTTGTAAAAGGTGATGAGCAGTTGGCATTAGGCTAGTGTAACTTAGATAAATTACAAATTGACCCACTAAAAAGCGAGAAATAAAAACTTTATTTGCTACCGACTTCCGAAATTTAAGTTTTTTTTCACTTTATAGTGGTTTTTTATGTAGTCGGTTGTTTTTTTTTTTGTAAAAACGTTTTTATAATATTCTGAATTCTTAGTGGGTGAGATAGGATGATGCATCTTTACAAACCCCTTACCTCGTAAAATGTATGTGTCATATTCTACGTGGGAACAATGTAGTAAGCGCATTAAATCATTCTACGAAAATAGGATAACTGGGTTTTGCCTGATTGTGTAGGTACTCAGACTTCTAAATACCTACCCAGGTTGTCTTTATACGGCTTCATAGATCGTGGACGTGATTTTAACACCTAATCGCATACCATATTTTCGGAAATATAACTGAAAGAATACCGAGTACCTACGATTGACGCATGTGAATTGTTTGTTTAATATATTATTCCTTTAGCAGGACCACTGAAGTCTATGTGCAACTGTTTCGTTTTATTTCTTTCTTTTATTATTGGTTGGGTTTGTTTCAAAATTCAAAATTCATTTATTCAAACTAGGCTGAGAATCAGCACTTTTCGAACGTCAAAATTACATAAGACAGTCCCCCAAAACGCCCACCCTTCACCACTTCCTAGTGCCTTTCGCTAGGAAGAAGAAGTGGCGCAACAAACTCCCCTGCAGCACAGCTGACTGTTCAAGTTAGGAAAAAAATGATTCTATACAATAGTATGCAAAATCATTTACATTACGCAACACAAAACATAATTTAAATGATAAATTATTGGCCATATGTCAGCTAGCACACGCCAATATACCAACCAAAAACATCGAGAACTATACTCAAGCAGAAATAAAAAATAAAAACTAAACGTAAACAGAACTAAATATCTAAATAAAAGCCTCCAAGCATAAAGGGCGTGCCCGCTTACATAAAGCTATTTAAAGCTGTAATTGGAAGTTATAAATGATAAACTAGGACCATCGAGGTAAAAATAAATAAAAAGTTAATTACTAGTTACAATAACAAAACCATGATCAGCAAGACGACCAGTCACCACAAGCAGCACCCGTTCACGACCATAACGCAAAGATCAGCCATTACCCCCCTCGCCATATTTGTTTAAAAGAGAACTAAAACAATGCAGACGCTGCCAACGGGATTATTACGATTCCACCTTTAAAAATCCTTACGTTTATCGTAATGTTCAGGCTCACTTCGAATTCATTGGCAATTTTTCTGGATTTGAAAAGGATTTTTTGTACCATGTTGGAGGATCAATTTTAAAATTGTGAAGGAAAACAATTCTCTTTCAGACCTTTTCGTGCGGTTGGTAGTGCATTTCTGTATGAAGCAGCAGATACTTTTTTTGACATTGTAAAGTTAGTCCTATGGTAGAAATAATCAACCTGAAACATTGCAAACGAATTCAATATCAGCCTGTAACCATATAATTAACATGCTCGAAGGAAAACATGCTTATCTTTACACCGCGAGAGTTCGGAACCAAAAATTGCCCATTTTCAGAGCAGATCTATACGCACCTTCACTCATATACCGGCTGTTAACTTTATGTGAGTTATAAAACGTAAACGAAGCATCCCTTTTGTGACTTTATTATGACTGTAAATGACAGTAGGTACTATACATTAATTCATATTTGAATATTACGTTTTTGATCTTTTAAGCTAATTTTGTACGGTAAAATAGTCTTAAGGAAGATAAAATAGAGTATATTATCCTATCCTATATTATTCAATGAACAATATTTGCATTTATATAAATATTTGTAATCACGTTCTGGAAAACGGCTCTAACAAATTCGATAAAAGTTGCAATATAGGGGTTTATATATGAAATAGAAAAAAATAGAAAATAGTTTATTGTCCAGGTAATACAGTAAGCAGGTTTATAGGTTAACACCAAGTTGAGACGACATGAGTAGCTTAAAATATTACCTATAGCTAGGTTACAAAATATTATTTACCAATGAGCCCCAAACTAGACAGTCTCATATCTGGGAAAATTCGTTTTCTCCGTATTTTCAAGCAAGCAGAGTTCGGCCACTCAAAGTTTTGAACAAGACGGCTATGGCGAATCTACCTACTATCAAGGCAGCATGGAATTAGTATGTACTATACATGGAATTAGTGTGAACTTGCCTATACTATTAAATGAGCATTCTCTATTTTGACCAGAGCAGAGCTCGGTCGCCCAGGTACTTTTATTAACTGGTTTAGTTGATTTGATTTCGAAAACTACTTCAGAAAAATAAAATTCGTTAGTTTCAACCTCTGAAAGAATGCGAACAATTTCGGTTTCTCGTAGTATACCACGCTTTGCATAAAAGTCAATCCTAAATCAATGTAGCAATCGCAGTAGCGGTAAATAAATCAAATCAAAGTCAAGCCATTAAACGTCTTATTTTATGTTCCTCATGTATATTTTTCTGGCTCGTTACTTCTACCTCGTAGGGATCTGCTTTCCGTAAGTGTGTTACAGTAGAGTGAGTAATAATGATGGACTGCCGTCTAATGGAGCTCTTGAGAACTAGCGCTTTAAAGCACTTGACGAAGATTCTTAAGGTGCGTACCTACTGACTTAGGCTTACCTACATGTGATGTAACAGTTTGAGCTACTACCTAGCAGGAGTTGATTTGAATAAAATGCTTTATGGATTTCGAATAGTGTTCCAAGAAAAGAATGTTAAGTCTGATTTTCGTAATTGTTTAAGCTTTCAGAGAGGTACGAACGTAAGCAGTTTAATTATCAGAGAAGCGAGAAAATGGCCATTGTGTTTTCTAATCTGATGACGGAATTATGTAGTTAACGGAGCGGATCTTTTTACGTTTGCTTCGTGGAGATTTTGATAGGAATTACGAAATAACGTCAAATTATGAGAAAAATCGCGCCATTTATAAAAGCCATTATCATTCTGGATATTAATATGAAACTTCGTAATGGTAGATTGTTATCCGAGGGGCTAAAATAATCCATTCTATCGAGGCAGTTTTACTCCTAAGCTTTAACGAGGGAGTAAATAGAAACCGAGTTAGAATGAGTTTTAGCGCCGTGTGTGACACTCTACTTTTCACTACGATTGCGAGAAAATAAAATAATCCAATACAATATTAAATAGCTAGTTTATTTTATTTAAATGTACAATTTGTACAATTCTGAATATATTTAACGAGAGGTTTTTTTCCGGCAACTTAATTTCAGTACTCTGTGAAGATGTTCTCACTAGATGATGACATTTTCACTGTTTTCACCAATTCAATTCGTAATTAGAGAAAAATTCTAAAGATTTCCCTTATAGTTTCGTCATGTCCGTCTGTCTGTCTGTCTGTCCGTCTGTCTGTCTGTCTGTCCGTCTGTCTGTCTGTCTGTCTGTCCGCGGTCTAGCTCCGAGACCCTTAGTACTAGAAAGCTGTAATTTGGCATAGGTATACATATTAATTACGCCGGCAAAGTGGTAAAACAAAATTATGAAAAAACATTTTTTTTTAGGGTACCTCTCCTACACGTAAAGTGGTGATGTTTTTTTTTTTTAACCCATCGTGTGGGGCATCATTGGAAAGGTCCTTTAAAAAACATTGAGAGTTTGTGAAAACCATTTTTGGATTCAAGGATCCGTTTGCGAAATATTAAGCTTTAAAGTGCTAATTTTTGTTAGAGTCAAGTGTCCCCCCCCTGCCAGCTAGATGGTTGGTTTTGGGTATGTGAAAAAAATCATTGCAGTAGTTTATATAACGAAATTAAAAGGAAAACTATCACAGCTAAGTAAGCTTTACAAGTTAACGAGTAATAATCGACCAACTTAACTTTACAGTTGCAAAAACATGTTGCAACAACTATTACTGACAAATGCGTGCACTGACTGGACAGGTTCACTCAAATCTGCATGGTTCTTTCCTCAGAAGACCATTTCAGACACAAATCTACATGGTCCTCAAATGAAATGCTCTGACCAAAATTATTTCTGGGTTTTTATATACACATTGACATTAATGAATTTTATATAAACAATGACATGAATATTTACTTTTAAAGTATTTTATTATTTTAATTATTGTGAATGTGAAGAATATGTGGGTCATTCCTTTTTTGTTATGTTTTTAATTTTTTCTCAGTTAGTTCTAATCATGGTCTGACAGTTTGAGTAATTTAAGTGGCCTACACAAATGTCCTTTTTTTGGTATTGTTCGTCGAATCGTTGAGCTCCTTAAATTCTGAGTTGAGCTGCACGATAACTGACAAATGCGTGCACTGACTGGACAGGCCCTCTCAATCTGTGTGGTGCTTTCCTCAAAAGACCACTTCAGACACCAATCCACATGGCCTTCACATGATATGACCAAGATTATGTCTGGACTTTAAAAGAGACTGAGACCTCTGAGTTTGTTTCGGCCTTTCTTCTCAGAGTAGTCAGATAGGAAACGCCGACCTCATCTAGTTTTAAAATATGATTGACGTGTAAAAGTGTTTGTACAAACCTACTTACATAAATAAAATCATTTATCATTTATCATGTTTTACCATTCATTCCGTATGGGAGAACATATTTTGAGATAAATTAGTTAATTAATAGGTTATTTTAGCCCCTCGTATAACAATCTACTATTTCGTTTTTGTAGGTTCGTTAGTTGCAGACAAAAATTACTTTTTCCCCTAGAGCAAGAGATGCTATTTTTTCCCCGCTCTGGTACGCTACAATGATGGACTTTTTGAGCAAGAGGAGTGATTTTGTTTTTATTAGGTTTAAGTAGCTGTTTTTAGAACGTTGCTATTTATATGACTTCTTGAGTCATAAAGGCTAACCTTTAATATTTATAATTGTCTGAGCCACGACGACCGTTTTCTTAAGAAACTACCTACTTCAACGAAATTCCCACCAGTAAGTATTATATTTACACGACACGTCGATTCTCATGTTTAAGTAAATTTACCCTAAATTTGAAAACATGAGCGTCAAAAGACTGAGGTTTTCTTTGACACAAGAGTATATTAAACACGGGTTTATTAAATATGCATAAACATCATGAATACTAATAAAGTTAACAACATAATTTACACCTACTTGTGTACTTACGTACTAAAATAATATAATTTACAGAAAACGAGCTTAAACGTTTCAGCATCAATTCCGAATCGAAAAAACAAACTCATTTGAAATGCTTAAATTTTTTTTTTTCTGGTTTTAAAACGCAAAACTATTTAGTAAGTAAATGTACATAAACATGCAATAAGTTAATTTATTTTTCCTCCCGAAAAATACAGTTAAATATAAATGATTGTCCAACCCAAAATTGCGAATGTAGGTATTTGTCCCTTGGTATTTTTACGAATTCAGTTCCTACTTGTTAATATTTAATTTCTCTTTAAAAGTGACCGAGTTTTATAGAAACACATTTAACCGTCTTTCGCCCCTGGGGGTCGAATTTCGGGAAACACTACGTTTGAGTGTGTCTTCACATGAAAAATGCATCTCTCCTAACTTTATATGTAGGCTCGAAGGTTACCAACTCATTTTCTAATGCAGACAAAATACAATCACTATTCTTTAGAATTTAGGAACCGGGACCAAACCAGTGTCCAACCCTTTGTAATTTTCACCACTCAAAATGAGTCGCCAAAATTACGTCGGCGATGATGAAGTAATTTAGACGAGACTAAATTACTTTCGTTTACTACTATGACTTACGACGTAGACATTTACATATTTCTATTCCTTTTAAATTGATTTAGGATGTAATCAATCAGATTTACAAAGATATTAAAGCATACAACGCGGAAACATAGGTAACTTATTGTCATTTTGGATATCTAGAAGAAATCGCACCTAATAAATAGTGATGTGCCAACATTAAAGAACGCAAGTATTACTATTAATATCTCAGCATTCCGTTATAAAAGTATTAAACATCTTTATTACTGCCATAAAATTGCTGGAAAATTCATCTTTCTTTTCATTTTTATTAGTGAATCGACTTCGCTTAAAGATAATAATATGATTCTGTCTAATAATCATTATCGCTTTGTCAAAATGTTTTTGATTTTGAAACTAGGGTAACTAGATTAAATTGTTTAGTTTATAAATCTAGCCAACGTAATAGGCCTGTGTCCAAAAATATATATTTTTTCCGTTTTATAGATTATAAAAAAATATTGAACACGTATTTTTTCTTTTCTGATTTAATCATAAGATTACGGCGATACATTGAGTTAAAATGTGGCATGACGTCACGCCTTGCTAGATTTAATACTGAGTTGTGACGTAGCGCGCCCCCCCACTCCCCCACTCCCCATCTTTTGTTTTCTAAGTTATTTTTGATTAATATGATAAAGCAAAAAATAAAGTCTAAAATTTTTTTATTATCTGAAAGACGGACTAAATAGAATTTCTTTTTTTTACCTAGGCAACTACCGTATTATTTGCGTATGTTATTAAAAAAGTTTTCAGTAAAATTCTATTTACTATGGCAATTTCAAGCAGTCTACGTTTGTACCCACAGTTCTCAACTTTATTACATTTTCTATTTTACATAACTAACTTAACTTTTAATATTGAAGACATTTGTATATAACTGCAACTCATACAGTCAACGTACTAATAGAGGTTTGTTTTCAACAAATAAAAAAAGGCGCGTTTTATTTCTTTTAATGTAAACATTTTTGTGGGACGAAAATAACTGAGACAACCGATTGAGCCCTTTTATTGAGCTTTGTCATTTTTTCCTATTCGGACTCGGTATTCACGTAAAATGTCTGATCATCGTATTTCTTCAATGAAGTTGAACGATTAATGTCACAATTTTGTCCAATCACATGGTAACAGTTTTCGCGTCGATGTCCCTGCCACCCTGTATTGTTTATTTTCAATGATAGGGTAATATTTTGGTAGATATGAGAATAACTGTGTATACGTACCGATTTAAGGTTAACCGGTCGTTCACATGGCATTGTACTGCACGTATTTTGCAGCGTAAATGCTGGGCTCAACATAGCAGCATGGTTTACATTATTTAATTTCAAACGTGTCAAGAGCGGGATGTTGACCTGGGAACCTAGCCTTAATATTAATACTCCAAAAAAAGTATTACAAAGCCATGATGTGCACGAGGGTTAACTGAAAATCTAACCCTGACATTATCACCCTAAAATTGTAGAAAACCTAACAAGCCTCATTTACGATATAAACCAGTTTATATAGTTACCTAATGTTTGATTAACGTAGCTTAGTGCAAGTGAACAAGCATAGTTAATGTAAATTTGAGAGACTGCAGCTAAGCTAGCCTTTTATGTAGGTCAGTATCCATTTAACTCGAGATTTTAACTAGGTTTGCTTTGTATGTACTTGACAGTTAGATGTTACAACAGAATATTAATTAATAGCTACATACCTTGGATTTGGACCAATAAAAGATATTTACAATAAAATAAAATAACATATTTTATTCAGTTAGGACCAGTTCCAGAGCAGCGCCCCAATTGCGTAACACACTTTCAATCAGAATCCGAAGGAAACTCCTAAAACATTGCCTCTTACGTTTGAAAAATTCGTCTACTGCAACTTGTTTTTAATTATTTTTTTTCCTTTATAAAGTGTCACAATTGTGATACTTTATTCACATAACAATCTAGCCTATTAGCTAATAAGTAATTTAATATAACTTAAACTGCTAAGTAACTATAAAATTAAGAGGTCGTCCAACGGCTTTCTTATTCACCATAAGTTAAGGGGAAGACACTTGATTCTCGTGTTCTTTGTAAAAGTCAGCACTTACACTACAGTTTAAGTTCACTTACTCTGCATTAACTAATTCAAAAGGTTTAACCCTTTTTAGTCTTCGCACTAATTCAGTGTTGTCAATGAGTTGGATCGCCTCAACATTCACGTGATGATGAAGTCTGTGTTCATGAACTTCTGCATATTTTTGTGTAACTATGTTTACGACATGAATAACGCAATGAATGTGCTGAACTGACAGAATAAAAAATATTTGTAAGGAAGTCTTTCTGTGGACCGAAGCATACTAGGTGTTAAACTCACAGACCGCATTAGGAACTCTATGCTCCATTCCAAAACACAAGCAGATGCTGGCCGCAGAGTTGCTGGACTAAAGTGGAACTGGGCTGGTCACATCTGTCGCATGTCAGAGCAGCAATATGCAAAAATCACCACTCAGTGGATCCCAAATAGCAGGAAACGACTACGCGGCAGGCCCAGAAAGAGATGGCGGGATGAGCTGGACTCCTTCTTAAAGAATTGGCCCGTAATCGCAGTAGACCGGGAAAAGTGGAAAGAGGGAAGGGAGACTTTTACCCTGCAGTGGGACAACACAGGCTTATAATAATATAATAATAAGTGTATTACGCAATTACCCCACAGTTCACACTTATGCTAGGCGGGCCTACCTACCTGCCCCGCTAGATAAATCTTGCAACTGCAATAACATACCTGCAGGCAATTTGCAATATCATTAGTGTGGTTCACATACACGTAGCAATTTTTCTAACGACTTGCTGGTTGCAAATATAAGGAGTTAAGTATTCAAATTTCGTTTCGCACTAGCATTTTCGTCCCACGAATTGACAGAAGTTCCATATTTCCTTCAGGAATATGTTTCAAAGGTTAGAAATATTGGAATTGGCGCCTGGCGTTGACTCCTGAGAGTAGGAAATGCTTTGAAGTATCTTACATGCCAGTATTGTAGGATGGGCGTGAATATAGACCTCGGTTTCAAAGGCAAGTTTTTGAAAATGGAATGCCGAATAAATATTTTGCAATGGTCCAGAATAAACATATTTAAATGTAAACTGACAATAATATTAATACACATGGAATCTAAAATGTCATCGTTATATTTATTTTATTTCTCGTTTGTTTATTTTAGCTGTATACGGTTCCCGAAAGCGATATTAATTTTATGATTTAACTTTTGTGAATTACCAGTGATTACAAAACATTTATACTTATACAAATATTGAAATTAAACTATTTGTATTGAAAAGCAAAATAATTATGGATGCCTATAGTTTCCACTGAAATCGGCGACCATTCAGAAGCAATAACTGAGCCTCGTCAAAATTATGTAATTTATAAAATATTAATTTTGTTAAAATAAAGTTATATTACTTACTGATATTTTTATATTATCAATATATTTAATTATTATATAGCAGTGTTTATAATATTTAGTGAAACAAAGAAGTGAAACTTTAGCTGCATATTAACAAACCTGACGGATGATCAGTAGCATCAATCCTAACTAGAATCTTATTGTGTATTTCAATGATCAAAACATACAATCCAGATACGAAATGAAATGTATTCAATGCACAATTACATTGTTTCCTATTGGACGTCAATATCAGGCTACGGATGAGCCTCTACGCCGTAGCGGCTACTACGGGCTATGACTAACCGCTACGAAGAGATGAATACCACCATAATATCTGCATTGATTTTTTGCTATCGGAACATGATTGTTACGCGTAAGTATGCAGTTTGATTAACTGTAATGTGTACTTATATTGGAGTCTAAAAGAAATCATGAAAAACTTTTTACAAAAAAAAAAAAACTACCGACTTCCAAAAAAAACACTACAAAGTAAAAATTACTTTAATTTCGGAAGTCGGTGTCTTGGGTTTTGTGTTTTCGTTTTTTGCCACCGACTTCCGAAATTAAAGTTATTTTTCACTTTGTAGTGTTTTTTTTGTAAAAAGTTTTTACTTTTCACTTTTTAGTTGTGATACCTACCCCACACACATTCGAATACCACTACCTACTACCAGTGTCAGGAACTTATCATATCATCTACATACTAAGTGGGAAAAAAATACGTATTTTGTAGCTAACTCAAAAACTACCCAAGCAAAGTTAATAAAATTTATATGGGACCAATTTGGGAGCATACCCTTTCAAACAAAAAAAGAATTTTCAAAATCGGTCCACAAAGGACGGAGAAATCGGTGGAAATACATAAAAAAAAAAAAAAAACAAACCTACGCGTCGAACATATAACCTCCTCCTTTTTGGAAGTCGGTTAAAAATAGAGAAATTGATATGACCACAAAAAGGAAACTAATTGATACTTATAACACAACATCATGCTTTGTTTTCCCGAAGGGTTGAGAGGTGTACCTGTAGCAAGTACACCCACATTTTGCCAGTTATGTTTAAGTCCCATGTAATAAGGGCAAGCCTATTGCCATCAACCGGGCACAAATCCAGAGTCCGAGCTGCTACTGAGAAATTTCAGATAGAAAAACCCAATAACACTTTGTCCGACCTGGGAATTGAACTCAGGACCTCATGCGCAGCAGTAGTGCTTGCGACCACTAGACCAACGAGGCAGTCCACACACACACACAGTCGATACTTGTACTCTACCTGTAATCACTTATGGATGTCAACCTAAAGGCTTATATATTATTAATGTGTACCTACGGTAAAAGGGTAAATGCTCGAGTTTTTACAAGTGGCTCAAATACAAAATAACATTAACATAATATCATCCTTATATTCCCGAAGAGTTAAGCAGAGGTGTACCGATAGTACACCCACATTTCGCCAGTTATGTTTAAGTCCCATGTAATGGGGGTGAGCCTATTGCCATGAGCTGGATACAAATCCATACTCCGGGCTGAGAAATTCTTGAAGGAAAAATCGGATAAAGAAAAGAAAGAAAGAAAGAAAACTTGTTTATTCTGCACAAACAAAACGCTTGGCTCAACCTGGGAAGAGAACCCAGGATGTCATGCTCAGCAGGAGCGCTTGCGACCACTAGACTAACGAGACAGTACATACAATCAATCTGCCTAGCCTTTTCCCAACTATGTTGGGGTCGGCTTCCAATCTAACCGGATGCAGCTGAATACCTACCAGTATTATACATGGAGCGACTGCCTATTTGACCTCCACAACCCAGTAACTGGGTAATACTATACACCTTGGTAAGACTGGTTGTCAGACTTTCGGGCTTCTGACGACCCGTAACGACTGTCAAAGATCCACGAATGACAGCCGGGACCAACGGCTTAACGTGCTTTCCGAGGCACGGAGGAGTCTCTGTTTGAAAAGATGGTCACCCATTCACGGACCAACCCTGGCAAGTGTAGCTTAACCTGATTGATCGACCCAGCCACAAGATTATCTATATCTGCACAGATGCTGTGCAAACAATTGCATAAAGAATGTTGGTTGAACATTCAGGTTCAAGTTACCTCAATTTACTTCCCCAAGGGGGTGCATTCCTAAGAGTGGAAAAATATGCCCACGTGCCGTGTGTTTATTACGAATGAAGGAATTCCCAGCGCGCTTCGCTAATGAAAATTTATACGGCGGTCAGTATACCGATGAGACTCGTCTGCAGGCACCCGTCGACCGTAATGAATGTTTGTTAAGTCTTTTTGAAAAATGACCCTTATTTATTAAAGTAATGGGTGAAAAAAGAATAATATGAGAGATAACTCAAGAAGTAAGTGCTGTTTTGTACCATAACTCGCTCGCATAATGTTTGCAGAACTAGTTTATGGTACGAAAGATGGCCAAACATTGAATACATTCCAAGTAGTACAGTCAAGTACATCCAATTGTTAAAGCTACATTTAGCAGTAATACGGGTATTCAAGAATGGGAATGGTGGAGTGAAATTGGCAATCTATCGTCTGCGAACACTATAGGAGCCCATTTCCTCGACTCGATTCGTATTTCCGCGTACAGATAAGTAGATGTTTCTCTTTATATTTTGTTAAGGCGTCGTAATGTTATTAATGTAAGCATCGTTGCAGCCATACAACGTGACTTAAACCTTTAAGGCTTTAAAGCGCTTGAAGCAATTTAACAAGGAACTCTTTTTCATAGTTTGTTAGTTATTCATAATGTGAACTTGCGCGATGCATGTAGAGCAACAATGCAGGAAAAGTTACTTGTTACCGCAGAATACTACATAATAATGCTGTTACCATAATGTTAGTGGTTTTGGTTTACTGGTGGATGTTTTAGGTAGTGTAATTTGTATATTTCCCAGAACAAATACCATGCAAATAATCTGATATTCATTCAATATACGGTGTTCACATACCTTTGCTCCTTTAGTTCAATTTTAATCATGGTTGATTTAATTAAATCAACTACCTTTGTGCTCTTATATCCTTATGTATATTTCTCTGTTATGTGTTTTATGTGTACATAAATAAATAATTAATAAACAGTGTTATACGACACTGACCGCATTTGCGTAAGTTGATGTTTACACCCGTATGACGACACGTATTCATAATGCTGTTAATATTTTAATATTTACAGTACACCGATTAAACTTGTACCAAACTTGACCGACATTTGGGCCGTTCTTGGCCGTCTAACAAAATGTGTGTCATACTCATACGCATCGCGATCTTCCCGCTATTTTGGCAACTCATTATCTATCCGTGCCAGAGGAACCTCGACTACAGATTCTAAGAATCCCCAGACAGAAGCGTTTGTAAATGAATCGAGAAAGCACGAGCAATTATGAGCTGAAACCATTTCCTAATCGATTCTTTAAATAGAACCTGTCGCATTTCTTAACGTAAACGCGGAGAATATACATGTGCGTCGTCTAATAACACACTAAACAAACAGATTGCGGTCGAAAATTTAAATTACAGACGCTAGGAATTCCGACTACTCGAAGTATTCGATTAAGCTGTTGTTGGACTAATCGATTCTATGAATAGGACCCTGTCACATTCCTATCATAATAGAAAAATCCATCTGTTTTGGCTTACTATAATTTATAGATTTTTTTATATAAATAGAAAGAAAGAAAGAAAATACATTTACTTAGCACAGACCAAAAAAGCACACAATATAATTAACAGTAGATAAAAAATATTAAAAAATAAAAATCAAACAAAAAGTGTAAAGAGCGATGTCGGAAAATAAATAACACTTAAATACTTTAAGATGAATAGGTAATATGTATTGGGGTACAAAACGAGCAGCTCCGTATATGAAGTCTTGTGTGGTATAGGTATTCTAATCGCCGACACCAAAATTAACAGGTATTTCAAATGCTGTAAAGGTAAAGTTCGCTCTTAATCGTTCGACGTTGCGGCTTCGCGGTCTGTGGTAGCAGGGCATACCGTCCTTTACTTTAGAACATATTAATTGACACCTACGTTATAATATTCAATGCCATGATTACTTATTCCTCTATAGGTACTTTCAACAGAATCTATGAATATATTACTCAAGTGTAGCGTTACGGACTGGTTGGCAAATCAACATATTTCATTGATGGTGACCACCTCAATGGAGTTGATGTAAAGATTAATTATTTAGAGGATATAAACAAAGAAGTTTTGACTCGTAGGTGATGATATGTGAGCCAACATTTGCCAAACAATGCATGGGGCCAATAGCATTGTAAAAATACACAGCATATAAATTCACCAAGGCAGAAGTCGAAAACATCCCGTCAATTTTGTTTTTTTATTTAACGTAGGATGCTTATAAATGTTCAAAAGGAAAACTTTTTTGACAATTACGGATGGCAGGATAACATTTCGTCAGAGAATTTACTTGGTCCGGTGCGGTACATCCAGGGATATGATGAGAAAGGCAATGTTCTCGAGAATGGCCCTTTTTAACTTAGCTAAAAAAGGGATCAAAGTGTTGTCAAATTGTTGTTCTCGATTGATTTTTAAAGTAATGGAGTTGGAGTAGATCACGAGATAATCTTTTTTTATAAACTGACAACAGAAAATTATTTTATCTACATAACATCACGCCTTGTTTCCCCGAAGGGTTGGGCAGAGGTGTCCCTGTAGCAGGTACACCCACATTTCGCCAGTTATGTTTAACTAGTCCCATGTAATAGGGGGCGAGCCTATTGCCATCAACCGGGCACAAATCCAGACTCCGAGCTGCTACTGAGAAATTTCAGATAGAAAAACCCAATAACACTTTGCCCGACCCGGGAATCGAACCCAGGACCTCATGCTCAGCAGTAGCGCTATTTTATCTACCTATATTATAAATTGTATTGGCATATTGTTTTCGTAGGTGTGGTAGGAACTATGTTCCTAAAATATTTTACACTACATTTTATTATTAGGTTGTTATTAATGGGATATGTCTTCGTAGATTTAAATAATAACATCAAAGCGAATCGTTTAGATTTTATTTTTCTCATTGAACATAGGTCTGTCGGTCGTTTGTTCTCACGGTGAGAAATACCAAATTTATAACAATTTCCGGCAAAGCTTTTTGTTAAATTTATAAAATTAATTTTCTTTTTTATACAGCTTTATAAAAAAACACCGCACAAAGAAAATTTACCGCATAATGTTTCTCTACATGAAACTATGACGGACGGGTACACACATGACCACCATAACGTGCCCTAAGCCACGGATATAGCACTTTATAGCAAGAATTACCCGCGTTCAGGATATGTTTATATATGAGCAATTTAATTAGCACCCGTCCATCAATTAAATACAATATGAAACTCATTTATCGAGAACTTTGATGTTTTATGAGCAAGAAAAAACGTGCCAAGAGCATGTCAATCGCACACACCGTACCGGAAAATATGTCATCCCGTTTGATATTTTGATATTAGCTATCTATAAAGCTTTGATACCAACACCAATTTAAACATTGAATCACAAAAATAACAAAGTTAAACACAACTGAAACAAAATTTTAAATTGCTTTAGAAGCTTTGAATAGGTAATTATGTCCCTCGGTTATTGGGTCAAAGTCCTTTTGAAAAATGTCGCGCGGGCCAGTTTAAAGAAAACGTTTAGATTTATGGCACCTTATTACGAAAGAGTAAGTTTTGATTGTATTCACTAGCCAATCGCAAAACAAGGGACTGTGAAAACAATTGACCGTCTAACTTTGAACACGGGAACCTTATTGAAAGTTCTAAAACAAATTCAACTATAGGTAACTCGTATTCGGAATACATTAAAAGTTGAGTGAAATGTGTGAATACTCAAGTGACATTCTATACGGTCGGGTGGCGCCATGTTCCTGGCAGGCGTGAACCGGTGGCGGCAGGCGGCACGGTCGCGCGTCGGCGGTCCGGCCCGCATGCGTCCCGGATTAATAATTCCACGGCACGCGTACCACTCATTAATAAGAAATTAAGAAAAGGTGGTCAGCGTGTTCGACACGGAAGGTTTATTTTACCCCTTTTTTCTGAATAAAATAGAATAAGAAAAACACGAGGCGAGGGTTAAAGTTTCCTTAACAAAGCCTTTTTACCTTTCGCTTTTAATTTTCACCTTTTTCGTAGCAAATTACCTAACCAAATAATACCCATGGTGTTCTACGTATATTTGAGTGACATTGGTGGTGTTTATTTCTGTAGCAAGTCATTAATCAAATGATTTGCTCTATAGTAATCCTAACTAGTCCTAACTAATAATCTATAGTAATACTATTATTATAATTATGATATAATGTAATATTTTAAAGTGGTAAAATTTGTTTGTTTGTAAGTTTGTATGTAGGGGGTAATCTCTGAAACTACCAGTCGGGTTTAAAAAAATATTTTGCATTGGATAGCCCAATTTTTGAGGAAGGTTTTATAAGGTCACGGACGAAATCGCGGGCAGAAGCTATAATAAATGTGAAAGTGAGTTTGTTTGTTTGTTTATTAAGCTTTCACGCTAAAGCGGCTAAACAGATTTGGATGAAATTTGGCACATGGCTAGACCATGATCTAGATTAGGACATAAGATACTTTTTATCCCGCTATTCCCACGGAATTGAGACTTATGCGGGTGAAACCGCGGGGCGCAGCTAGTATTTTATATCTGTCAAAGGAGAGAGTGTTTGCCCAACGCTCTTTATATCTTCAAGTCGTGACGTATTAAAAATATTAATGTAAACAAACTGGGAAAGCAAACCAAAACATTAATTAAAGCTAAAATATACGAAACACAACAACATTTAAACTATAATGGTGCAAAGTGAGTGCGAACGATACCATCTACGCCATTGTTGACAAAGATTCCGTTACCCTAGCCAGATTTATTAGCCTCATATTTTAAGGTCAAAATAATGTTTTATTTGTAATACACCTACACGATGCTTTCAAGCTGTATTTCTAAGGCGTCTTTATTTTTCTTCTCTTGTTATTTGGCCGTAACGAAAAACAATATATTACAAATCTTTTGAGTTCTAAAAAAAAAAATTTCATAAAACGCTGTGAATATTCAAACTGTATATAATGCAATGTGAAAATAATAACGCAGGTATGTTTGTGAAATCAAATAATTATTTTGTGAAATAATACAACGTTAGAAAATGAGAGAGCAATTTAGAGCTCGTGTTAGTTCTCATACTAGTTTTTATTAAGCACATACAAACAAGCCTTTGAACACGCTCCAACTTTACAGAGTATTCCTATTTAATTTCAAATTGAAATAAATTTACTTATTCTAAATTAAATATAATTTAAAACGTTTTCTATTTAACGAATTAATTTGCTCGTAACTATATTAAAAATACTGTTTGAAAGATAAATAAAATGTACCTCAAAACAAAGCTGTAAAATTGCTAAGTATAAGCGAACCATGATTGATAAAAACTTGGCTTATATGACTTGTGAAGTAAATAACACATTTCGCCATTAGAAGGCAATATAGGAACAGTACACGTTGAATAATAAAATATTTTACAGCGCCGTTAACTTGTGCCGCGGGTGTTCCGGCAGACAGATGTGAATCATTTAAAAACTTTTAACATTCCGCTTTGCAGTCACTAAATGCCACGATATCAATAACCTATTGTTTTAATTTACTACCATTATTTCAGTCAAACTGTCTAGCCTTTTTCCCAACAAGGGGTCGGCTTCCAGTCTAACCGAACTGAAATCCAGTAGGTATGTTACATGGAGCGACTGCCTCCCGTAACGACTGTCAAAGATCTTCGAATGACAGCAGAGACCAACGGCTTTCCAAGGCACGGAGGGGTCTCGATATGTAATGGATGGTCACCCATCCATGAACTGACCGTTATTATCTAGCCATGAGCACCTGCTTGTCACAATATTGTTGATACACAAATGTGACTAACATTATTTCACAAAGTAACTTAAGTATTTGTTTTTGTGATTCTATCATTATTAAGTACTAGTACTTATTTTTGTTTATCTGAAATTTCCACCGCAATGACGTGGCAGACGATCTTTTACTAGCTATTTATTATAAAATGTATTATGTGTTTGTATCAGTGTAATCAATTGTTGGTGAACTTAGTAAAATAAATAAACTACAGTGCAAGGGAAAGGCGCACATGCAGTCTACTGATCGACTGTGTCATTTAAAACTTTAAACTCAAACATTGTCGATGCAAAAATATGAAGCAATTAAAGTAAAGAGCCAGAGAGACTGCCTCATTGGTCTAGTGATCGCAAGCGCTGCTGCTAAGCTTGAGGTCCTGGGTTCAATTCCCGGATCGGGAAAAGTTTTCGTTATTGAGTTTTTATATCTGAAATTTCTTAATAGCAGCTCGGAGTCTGGATTTGTACCCAGTTGGTGGCAATAGGCTCACCCCCTATTTACATGGGACTTATAACCATAACTGGCGAAATGTGGGTATACCTGCTACAGGGACACCTCTGCCCAACCCTTCGAGGAAACAAGGCGTGATGTGTTAAAGTAAAGAGATATTTGTTAAAAGTCATACAACAATACGTACGTAACAAAGTGTCTTGCTTGTTGCTCAAAAGTGGTTCTGTAAATCTTCTAACCACGACAACATTCCGAAAGTCGAGATTCCAAAGTTTGTATTTACACCTGAAAGGGAACTTTGTTCACGAGTATTTAAACTCACCTAAATAACAACCGTAAGTCTTTATTCTCCTTACATTAGCGAAGTCTAAACAAGTGTCCAAAAATAACCAGTGGCACTTATGCTGAGGACCGGGTTTAAAATGGGGGATCGCGTGCTGTGGAACACTAAACGAACCCTCTAAATTTAATAATATTACTTGCGAATCGAGGACAGGAGGAGATGCGTCCATATCACGAGATTTTCGCGAGATCGCGTCCTATTCTCGCTTACTGAAAATATTACATTTTTCACTTTACAGAAATATTTGTGAAAACGTTGAAATGTTATTATTTCGTGATGCTGCTGCTGAACTGTACAAAGAGATACTTTGAGAAGCGAAGCTTTCATGAAAAGGAAAAATATTTGTTTGATTTTGTCGCAAAATAGTGTCATTTAAACCAGAATATATCACGGCTGTGGAAACTACATCGACCGAGGTTTACATTATTTTTATAATTGGTCACAATATTATGAAAATACGTATTATTGTAATGACGTTAATGGTTTACCGGAAAGTCCAATATTCGGTAATAAGCTTTTGCCAAAGCGTAATGATGATTGAGTATGTAATCAAACCTTTTTAACGCTATCATAATTTTATGTCCTGAGTGTATATTTTATCAAAATTGATGAGTATGCAATCGATCACTCTATAAACTATTAGTAACTTTAAAAAGCTATTTATCTTTAAATATTCTCATTTTAAAAATGTCGTGGTGGCCCTGTGGTTAATATCTCGCGTCTCATGCACGAGATTTTTGTGGGTTCAAATAAACAGTTACCTATATTGATGCAAACATTAATCTTTCTTATAAGAATTTTTGTGACTGACTGTAATAAAATATATGTATTTTATAGGTAAATAATGTAGATGGAGCAATTTGAGAATTGATAACAAAAAGTATTTTTAAATAATAATAATTCCTTCCAAATATTTCGCTGTTTTGATAAATTTGGCAATATTACTGTATGAAAATAAGAAATATGGCTAACTAGTTAATTAGAATATTAATAATGAATTGCAAATAAAACTGAATTTGATGTTGTAACCGTTTTGGGTGTAAAAAGGCATTTGGAAAGTTAATTTTTATACATCGAAACCTATATATTCGGTGTTACGATATTAATTACTGCATCTCATAATCAATATTTCAGTTCACTAGTTAGCCATATTTCTTATTTCCATACACTAATATTGCTAAATTAATCAAAACAGCGAAATATTTAACAGCTATTTGCGACGTTGCCTACTTCAGTATCAACGCTCTTAACATAAGTCTAAAATCGCCAACCCATCTTGAGCAAGCGTGGTGATTAATGCTCGTGCCTTATCTGTATGAGAAGATGCCTTTGCCCTGCAGTGAGACAATAATATTGGCTGGTATTATTAATATTATATGCTTGTCTAGTGTAAATAAGAAATTTAGCTACAAAGCTTACTAAAGCTGAATAAAACGGTGGTTTTTAGAAGGCATTGACTGTCGTCTGCAAGTAAGGTTGGAAAGAATAGCTTTTTAATTTCTTTCTTATCCGAAGACTTAATTGTTTCTGTCAGCCTTTTAGAAGAAAGTTCTTTCTTTAATTACTTTAAGAAACAATTTTACTTTTTAACCTTGGTTTATCTACAGGTCGAGTTCAAACACACAATTGCAGTAATAACATAATTTCTTTGAGCATTATTGAGAAATAGAAAAGAAATCGAGACGGTTCTGGCTAAAAAGGAAAGTTTTACTGTATTATTTGACAAAGTTGGTTAGTTTAGCATAAAAAATGGAAAATTTGAACATGCTGTAGGTAAGCTACGTCAGGAAACGTGATTTATGTTCGGATTGTTCGTTTACCTATCTGCCTTATAATCTTGTTAGACTCTTCAAACCAACTTATTTTACTCGCATGCTTGAAGAATTTTTATTTGAGTAGGTACAGTGAAGGAAGAAATATGTTAAGCACCATAGGGTTAATTTTTACTTGCATTATTATTTTCCCGTCTATGTCATTCAAATCAAATCATTTATTTCTTTCCAAATAATGGGTATAGTACAGTACCGACCAAAAGTCCATGAGCAATCTCACAAAGCAATAGACTGACGCTTCGGTTTGACTTACGACCTTCTTCTATAAGTTGTTACAATACTGTAGACACGCACATTACACACACACACTCACTTTCTCTGCAACCAATGCTAGTTCAATAATCATCATTCGTTTTTAGTTTCATTCGTCTTGTTCACATAAATATTAAAGTTTAGCAGGTAGACCACAAAAAACTAAGTAAATTATTTCGATTTCTGTGGGGTAGATGCAGTTTGTTACGAGTATTTAATTAATATAACTTTTTTGGTTCGTGGATAATATTGGTGACGAGTATTTAGCGCAGTGTTGTGGTTATTATTATCAAAAAGCAGGCATAAAATATATTGAAGAGAGAATATTATTGCGCTGCGTAAAAGTGAAGTGAATATCTAATGAAACCGGACTAAGTGTGAGTGTTATCATTTATATATTTCATATTTTACTAAACATAAATCTTAATCAAGGGTATTGTTGATAGAACAGAGGTATTGTTGAGACAGAAGATGCCTTTAAAGTTTTAAATTCATTGTGAGGTTTAATTCGATTAGTGAATAATAAATAATAAGGTATTATGTGTAATAAAAACAATGTTTTTCTTTGTTCTAGAGAAATACTGTGAGGGTTAAGAGATATGAGGAAGGGGCTTATTATCGAGTAGCAGCGACGTCAAATGGTGAATGAAACAAATGGTTTCATGCCAACGAGATATTTTGCTGAATTATTAAAAACACGTCATTATGAACCGTTCGCCGTGCACTCTGAAGGCTTGCATCACTGAAGACCAGCTAGAAAACCATTTTTGACCTTAAAATATTGACCGTACCAACTTAATAAACAACAGATTCGTTATTGCATGAATTTATGGTAACGAATTTTTTAAGCACGTTTCAATAGGGTGTTTGTCGTATTTCTTGCAGATATACCGAAATTGTTTAATATTATTTTAGTAATAGTATTATTTTAGGATTAAAATTTGAGGTTTAGTTTCAATCTTCTTTTCGTAAAGAAAATGAATACTTAAGCTTTAACCTCAATAACAACCAATATTTACTAAAGTCAAATAAAATGTAAAATAATTAATACAAATAAAATATAAACAAACTGGCCATATTTAACCTTAAAATTACCTATTCTGTAAGTAGTTTTTTACATTTTAAGTAGTCTAATATTCTTATTTATTACTTAATTACTTCGACCACGATCAAAGCTTAATGTTTATGGTGAAAAAATCCATTAAAAATTTAAAGTATTTCATAATTTAAATATGTCAAAATAATACAAACTGCTTCTAGTTTCTTGACATCTATTTCACATCTTATTCAGCTGAAGTAATGATAAATAATTGTAGCAGTGTGTTTACTTATGTAAAATAAATATAACGAATAAACATATTTTTTTAATTTTGTTATCATATATCACGCATTTTTTATTCTAAAACCTTTATTGCAATAACAACATAAAAAAGCAGCAATATTTAAAAAATATTATTATCGAAAACAAAAATAATAATATTTGCAAAAAACCGCACTGTGTTTTACGAGATTAGAACCTGAGGCAGTTTGAATTCCATACCAACGCTTAACGCTTTCTGCTATCTGCACTTGTTAAGTTACTATCGAATTTTAGCAATGCCATTAACTGGTCAAGTTCACGCGCATAGTGCGTGTGTGCTAGCATGTTTAAAGCGACGGAAATATATTGTTGTTTCGTGTAGAACAAAACTGCGTTATCTGTGGTGTGTGTACCTATCGTGTTGCTTACACATACAAATGTACGAGCTATACCGCGTGTTCACAGCAATATGACTCTTAGCGTGCTCATGCACTTTTGAGCGCTTACTGTACATAGGAGTTTTTATAATCAAGTTCTCCATATTTTACCGTCACGTGAGCATGCAAAGGTTTACAATTCCAAATAAAAAAATTGTAATATGCAATTCATTGGAATTACAAAAAATTAAATAAAAATGTCAGTGTGGTCACAGCAATAAAAAAATTTAAAATAAGACTAAGTAAGCGAACCAGGTTCACAATAATGACACCGATCAGGGACATCGTCGCCCCCGGCAACAGGGCAACCGAAGGAACACGGGTGGGTTTAAGCCAGTAAGAGTCTGACACGCTCTCCCGCTCCACCCAGAGCGGAGAAGTTATTTGATAATTTCCCACACAAAAAAAAAAGAAAAGATTCACAAAAATTATGTCAATCAGGGTAATAGTATGTTAATTAGTTAGTAAATCATCATTAAGAAAATCGTCAATCGTGTAATAAGTTTTCATAATTAAAAAGTCGTTTGAATGAAAATGACAGTTCGAAAAGGTGACAAGCACTCGCTATGTGGGATTATCGCTCTTTGACAGTACCTACGTACATATCTTAATTTATTCCAAATTCAGACAAAGATTCATACAACTTTACCCCAGTGATTTATTGGGTAGACATGAATATTTGCATTAGAAGTTGAAGTTGATTCACGCCAATAGTGCATTAGGCCCCGGGACCCAACTGACAACTCCATTGTTTCATTTCAATTTGCAAAAACGCAATAATTTACATATTATCAAAGGCTATCGATCCAATTCAGTGGATTGGTCGCATTGTTTGTATTAAACGAGTTTTACTGCTGGCAAAATTATGTGCTGCAATAACGTTCAGTAATGACAGATTGTTGCGGCATTTTCATTCACCTGAACTTATGAATTATCTCAAACGACCTCGACACCTCGTTACTGTATTGTTACAAACTTAATTACGAGGGAAGTTAGCATAAACAGGCAGGTGCGACTGTTTTATTAGCTCATTCACCTTTATCGTTTTGAAAATCTAAAACTTTGTAGCGTTGGTTTCAGCGTAGTCAAAACTATTGTTGCTGTAAACTTATATACGTCTAAATACGTATTCCTGTTTGGAAACTGAAAGCCAGGATTATGTAAGCAAAATACCTACCTTAAAAGTCCAGGACGTACATTATCCTATACTATTAAATGAGCAATATTTGTATATATACATATATTTGTAATCACGTTATCGAAAACGGTTCTAACGATTTCGATGAAAGTTTCAATATAGGTGTTTACGGGGGCAAAAAATCGATCTAGCTTGTCTCATATCTGGGAACATTCGTTTTCTTCGTATTTTCACCCGAGCAGAGCTCGATCGCCCAAAGTTTAGAACAAGATGGCTACCTTACTTTTACATACCTATGGCTACCTTAGAATAATGACATGGCAGCATGGAATTAGTAAGTACCTACTATCATGGCAGTATGGAATTAGTATGTACTATACATGGAGTTAGTATAAACTATCCTATACTATTGAATGAGCATTCTGTATTTTCACCCGAGCAGAGCTCGGTCGATCAGGTACTGAAAATTAATCAACTAAAAAGGTATTCATAAAATATTGATTAATATTCTCAAATAATGATGGAGTTAAGAGAAATCACAATTATAAAAATAGGTGGGCAAGAGGCACGTGTAAATGAAATAAAACTTTTACAAATATACACCAGATGGGAATGATTTAAAAGGAGACGAAATAATCTTTCCAATTAATATTACTTATTTGCAGAAGACTCTAAAGATTCGCAAACAATATAAAGAAATCAATCTATACCTTACCGAAAATAGCAAAACTATATTTGTCTAACCAAAAACAAAGTTTCTAGGTACTTGTTTCTAAATTAGAACAACCTACGAGACTGCCTACGGCCTCCAAGTATTCGTTAATGTTTGATCAATAAATTACTTGTAAGACAGACCAAATGTAAACAAAAGTGTCACAATTTCTAATTGATCTAGAAATAATTGAACAAAGAGACTATCATCACGTGCAAAAATCGTGCGTGACTTATACATTGTTCCATTACCTCATTACTATTATCGGCGGCTGACCGAAATAACTTTGGAGACAACGAACCTATGGTCTCTTTAAAAATATATTTCGGGACAAGGGTAGCCTGATTGAAGTATTGTTGAAGGATACCTGCTTTTTACAAGGACCACGTGGCCTTGAGGGTTTTCATTCGTCATTATTTAAAAGAAAATCAAAATTTAACGCAAAATGAATTTAATTTAATAACAAAATGATTAAACGTAATAATTAAAATTAAAAGTTCTGATAATGTGATTCAGGCGCGAACCGTGGCACAAATAGAATTGTGGACGAGTCGCTCACCAGAATCGAACTGTACCCCATTGTATTTTTATGGCTGTCATCTCGCATGTCAACCTATGAGGTTGTCGGCTGCTTAACCGGACTCTCCTGTGGGTGCCTCAATAAACTAAGGCCTCCATCTAGGGCATAAAACTTACAAACTAAGCGACTACACGCTAAGGGCACCCCCTGTGTGGTATGGACCTCGGTTTAGGGCGTCGCTGGGGAAGGACAGCAAGGAACATCCCGAATCGGATTAAGTACCCCATTGCTCGGTGCGCCGTCTTATAAAGACTGCTCCCTTCCACAAATCGCCTGATGCACTGACTGGAGCGATGATGTCACTAAACATTGCGTTCCATTTTACGTTATAATTTTCTCACGCTGACATAAATAACTGTCAGCGGTATAATCCCCAAGCATGGCAGACAGGAAGACTTTACCTCAATCCTTGCGACTTACTTACATTTTTTATAGACTCATATTGACCACTTTCTCACCGAACTAACGATGCTGTTGGCTGGATTTTGTAAAAGTTAGCAATGTAAGCTACATTGCTAACTTTTACAAAATCCAGAAATAATATGTGGTGGTTTATTCTGTGCATCAACAAAACCTAGACCCAGTCTAACATTTACAAACTAGCAAGACTAGTACGTTGGCCTGTCCCATTTAAGTTTATAGTGGACTGTGATTTAAACCGCTCTTACTGGAGACGACTTTGATTGATTTAGCTTGTATATTAGATTCCCCTTGATTGAATTGACGCCGCTTTGCGGAACTCAGCGTCGTTGAGGTTGAACCCCCAAGTCTAAAGAAATTGGCTAAAAAAATATACAGTATGTTAATTAACGAAAGGCGTTCCCGTTAACCCACAATAGTATAGCGTCCAGAAATGCAAAAAAAAACCATTCGAAAATTTTTGATTAAAATATTCACAAAAAATATTAAATTGATATGTAAAAGAAACACTCTGTACGGGCGCACTTGTAGTAATTGTCTTTCTAGTGCGCGTGTAGGTTTGTTTACATACACTACATAAAAATATCCATGTAAGTAAAATAATATTAAATATAAATTCACTTTTGTTTTCTTTTTCCTATTTATAAAAACTTTTTCTTAAACATTAATAATAAAAGTGCCCTTTTGGGCTAGTGGTCGCAACTGTGACTGCTGAGCGTGAGGGGTTCAATCCTTGGACGGGCTGTGTGAAAGTGTTATTAAATTTTTCCAACAGAAAATCTCAGTAGCAGTCTGAAACCTGGATTTGTGCATCATGACAAAAGTCCCGCCATCCAGTATTATGGAACACATAAAATAACTGACGAAATGATGGTGCATCCCTGCTGGCTACCCTTTTAAGAGAAGCGGCTTTTTTTTTTTATATCATCATGATGTTAGCTGAAAGACGTCCACTACTGGACGTATGCCTCCCCCAAGCACAACCCTTCGACCAGTTCTGTGCTTCCCGCATCCAGTGGATTCCTGTGACCTTCAAAAGGTTATCGGTCCACCTTGTGGGATGCCTTCCAACGCTATTATGTTGTTTTGTTAAAATCACAAATTATCATAGGAAAATCTAGGTAATAACGGAAGAACAAAATGCAATATTATTGAGCATAAGCTATCCTAATCATAATCTTGTGGATTATGGATTTCGTAGTGCCAAGATATACATTGATGTCAAATTTATGGTCGGGAAGATTGTAAACACACTCGCAAGCTCTTCGAACGAAGTATTTAAACACTGGGCTAATACCGCCAAGCTGTAAAGACAACAGTGTTGCAGAGACATAACGATTTCGTTTTACGAATTGACAAAATATCGGCATTTCTTTATTATAAATAAGTTTAATATAAATGTATAAAAGACATAAACCTTCCAGAATACATTTTCTAAATGATGGTAAAAACCTATCAAAATCCAGTGCGTAGCTTAGAAGAACAACTTGATCACACGACACACAAACACGAAAAGCGACAAAGTGACATTAATTTTTATTATTTATATATAATACAAGTATAAGGAAAATTGCAGACGATATTCTTTTTGGAGACCGGAAAATCGAGGAGGGGTTATTGCGATTGCGTTTTGTTGAACTCAATGATCCTTTATTTCAGAAGTAATTTTTTGTAAGGTTACATACCTCAAAAGGAGAAAATGAAACCTTTATAGGATCACTTCTTCGTCCAAATGCTTGGAATATCAAATACGTAGGTCTACGTTTTCTAAAAAGCAAGCTTCTAAGTCAACGCAACAAAAAAATACGGCCATTTATGCGACATATTTTGATACTCGCAAATAAATCAAGACCTGGAAGAGTACTTTCTGTTGACCTAGAATCATGAAATTTGGCAAGAAGCAAGAACTTACAGCAAAATAAAGGGAAAAATCCGAAAATTGTTAATCTGTAGTTTTATCACAGTTTTTTTCAATGATTACAAACTTACATTTATTGTAAGTTGGAGAATTGTCCGTGACGTCAATGTATGGGAATTTTTTTTGTTTTTATTATGTAAAAAGTTAAGTTTGTGTGTTGTGTATGAGTTTTACATGTATCGTCACGTTTCAATACACTCACGCTTTTAGGAACTTAGATCACGTATAGCCAATTTTCGCTAATTTGTGATGGATCGTCCGCGGTGTTTCTTATCAAAGTTTTCCACAGCGCCTGTTCAAAAGTAGGCAGCTGGTAGGTACTCACTTAAAGTTCGTTTTTTAATCCCAGATACTTATTTGACAGGTGCAAATGTCAAACTACAAATTGAAAAAAAAACAAAGAACAATAAATTTGAAATGTTAAATTAGTATCTGGAATTAAATACGAACTATAGTTAAGTTTATCATGTAAACGAGACGTGTTTGTTGCCGTTTCCAAAATTTTCCTGCTTGTATTTCGTCGTATCATATCGTATTTTGCTAAATCGTTTCGTCAAAAAAAAATATTAGCCACCAAGGTCGCCGTGAAAGTAGCATGAAAATTTATATGATGTTGTGACTAACAAAAGTTCGGTAAATATAGTAAAGTTTACTCCAACGACTAATTATAGCTACTCAGAAGTACAAAAAGATGAGCACACTAGATATTTTTACATTTCACGTGACATTAAAATCACGACTTTTCGCAATTCGGCCATCTAGAAACCAGCTTCGTCGTTCAATTTAATTGAACAATTTTTTTTCGTAAAATTACTTACATGATAATGCTTCAAAAACCATTAAAAAACGAATTATTACAGCGAACGCGCGCGTCCCGGGAGTGAATATTCCTTATTTTTCTTTTGAATTATATGTTGTATTCAGTAACAAAACAAACACCTAGTTTGATCAAGGTTATTTATGGAATTCATATTTTGTAAATGTGTGTCAATTTAATACACTATTAAAATTTCATTAAGTTTTGGTGTGACACCTATTTTAATGGTTTATTAATTTCGTTTCAGGTTTATATATGATTTTATATGTTTTTTATTATTCATCATAAACTTGCTCGCACAGAGCCCATTGCAATAAATGATTGGTGGTACGTATAGTGTTTATACATCATTATTTTATTACCCAGCCATCTAACAGCAACGAGACCAGAAATAGGCGCAGTGCAACAGACAGTGTAGAAACAAAACAATACAATAACTTACAAAATTACTGCACCTGTAAATCATATGATTATTACGTTGTCGAAAAATTCCGAACACTTTCGACGCCCGAAAAAAAAGGTAATAACAATTATCATGACGCTTAATGCCAAAATTATGTAACGCTTATTTAGTGTGTGGCGTGTCGGATGGGCCAACAATTTGGAGTTGGGCCTTGGCTCGTGTTGGTGACAATGAACGCACAACGACTCATTGGCTAAATATAAGTGTGCCGGCCCACCTGCGGCCGGGGCTTGATGCTCAGCTGTTCGTGACGTTCTCTTGGCCGCTCAGCGGTTTCCTCAAGCGACGACCTTTAAAATCTCTAAGCGCCAGATGATTGTTGACACCAGGATTACATTAAAATAACAAGTGAATCTCGTTTTTTTAGATTTAACCGTTCTATTTGCGATCTTCCGTCCGCTTCTTTGAGTTTCACTGTACGAGTTTTCTCTGTATTTTTATTACAACAATTTACGTCAGACGTTTCGTTTAGCATAAATGGATTCACTATAGAACTAAGAATCACTAAGAAAACGTTATTCTAATTTATTCATGTAACGTTTGGATTCAATATTCAAAATCAATCTAACCCTAAACTTTATTTAAAAATAATACTTTGCCTCAATAGTTTCTTATCTTGAGAGTGAATCTAAGGAAAATCTGAGAAATCTAGCAAGTCAAGTGGAAATATTAATGGAATCAATTTAATCAACTCATATCATGCCGATCAGCAAAAGATTCTTAGCACAAAATAATGTAGCTATCCAAGTAATACGAATATTTTCTTCAAAGGGTTTTAAATAAAAGTTCACAGAGGGCAACGTTTTGATAAAATTCTTTCGTCCCGTTTTACGAGGTTGAGATTGAATTAGTGCCGTACCTCACCTTTGATGAGTTTTTTACGCTCCTAGTCACTAATAAGGATCATCTCATTAGTTCATTAAGTTGATCCTATAGGGGCTGCTGTTATAAAACGCTTCGTACACGAGCAATTTCAATTATGTACAGGGTGACTTGTAATACAAGGTATTCCTTCTAGGACGTGATAGGTGACCCCTTTGCAACAATTAAACACCCCATAAAGCCTTGGCGAAATCCATGGGATTCGAGAAAATCCAAGCTTGTATTTTTAATAATTTCCCTGACTTCGTCATTAAATATAATTTTCCTTAACCCATCGTATACCGAACGTGGATCCACGCGAGACACAATGTCTTTTTAATTGTTTCTGTAATTACGGTATACGAAAGGTTAATTCACAAAATGTAATAGAAATCAATGGTAGTTTATTTGCAAGTTTTCCAAAACATCAAACAGTTAAAAGATACAACAAGAAGTTAATTACCGATTTCAAAATCATCTACGTACGTACATAAACTTGGACACCATAGGCTGCAAGCCTATGTATCTACGCGAGCTTATATTTATTACATAGCTAGCTATGCATACTAATATGTAGTTCCACACGTAACATACCACAACAAACGGTCATATAGGTGTTGCTATAATAACGTCGAGGATTAGTGATCGTAGATATTAGGAGGCAAGGCGATGCTGCTCATCCTTCGGCTTATGATCTCGTTTACGACATGGGGTAGGTATGGCATTGTTAAATACAATCTTACTATGGTATTAATAAGAACCAAAGGTAGTTTGATGCATTTTTGTCACCGTAACGTTCAGTAAACTTGGGTTACATAAAAAAAGCGATGGCGTCATGTAATGACCCCAAAATGGCGGTTGTCACAAAAACCTGTCAGTTTCACTACGGTGTGATAAAAAGTAAGTTCAAAAACTAATATCCGACTAAAAGGTATGAAACAAGAAAATATTTCAGAAAGAAGTCAAGACATAGGTACAAAAATGGTCAAGGTACAGCCGTGGTCACATACCATTATAATTTTGTAGGTGTACAGGCATGCAACCACGGCTTTACCTTGATCATTTAATGTGACATCACATAGCCTATAACCAGCGGACAATCAAAACGCTTCCAATGATACCTCATTCGTCAAATTATGATCGGCAGTTTAGAAGTTATGAGATAACAGATGAACATACATACATACCGGTCAAAATCATAACCCTCCTTTTTGCTTCGCCGTAGTCGGGTAAAAACGCTGTCCATATCAACGGCCGTCATGAGATATGACGGCACCGTTTTTTAAGAAAACCCAACCTTTAGGCAGGATATTTGTATCGTGCAGCAGTGAAAAATGGTAGAAGTACTCATTAGAGAAAACCGATTCAAAAAGAGAAGCCGAAAGGAAACGTGTTATAATATATATTACCTACAAACTCTTTGCTACAAGAATGCAGAGGGAAAGTAATCTGGTTTATTTATCCTGGAAAACTAAGATTTTATTAAGATCTGTTGATTTATCTTTTCCATCACACAAGGATTCGTAAGGGAAATTACAAAAAAAAAAAAATACTACAAAGTGAGGTTTAATTTCGGAAGTCGGTGTCTTTGGTTTTGAATTTTCGTTTTTTGCCACTGACTTCCGAAATTAAAGTTATTTTTCACTTTGTAGTGTTTTTTTACAAGTCGGTTAATTCTATTTTTTTCACTTTTTAGTTGTGGTATTTACCCCACACAAATTCGAATACCACTACCTGCTATGTAAATAACAGTGATAGGAACTTAACATATCATCCACATACTAAGTGGGAAAAAATACGTATTATTGAAGCTAACTCAAAAACTAACCAAACAAAGTTATAAAAAATTATATGGGACCACCTCTGAAGTATGACCTACCAACTTCGATCAACAGTATTGTTGATCGAAGCCTACCAAGCAAAAAAAATTATCATTAAAATCAATTCATAATTGGAGGAGTAAAAACACAGTTGAATTGAGAACCTCCTCCTTTTGGAAGTCGGTTAAAAAGGTGACAACCATCTTGCCCAAAGAACCATTCCGAAATTGTGATAAAGGTATAATGCCCCCATCAAAGACCCGTCTATCAATGAAAGATCGTTGGAATTGCGTCACGCGCCTCATTTCCGCTGCCGATGTCAGTGCTTCAGCAGATGTTCGTCAAACGATTGCTTGCACATTATCACTTAATTTGTTACTTCTTTGTGAATTTAATAGGTATTCGGGCCTCTACCTCATCGACCGCAGTAACTGTTTGCATTGTTAGAGCGTAATCAGTGTCCCAATGCCCTCGCATCTGACTTTGGTTAATATCGCACCGCTGCTGCGCTAGTGCTGTTCTAAAAGTAAGTCATGAAAGTGTAAATAAACCGTGTTCAGGTGAAATTCCTCCGCAATCACTAATTAAAGGGAATTAGATTAGACATTCTGTATAGACGATTCAACTTTATATCTCACTTTTTCCAACAATTATTGTTTGAATAGCACAATTAAAAGGTAATTGAAAAACTTTTGATGAAAATTGTAGTTACAAAAAAAACTTCTAAAACCTTTCACGACTGAAGTGAAGGCTACACTATTTACAGCGTACTGTCAGTCGTTTTATACATGTAGCCTGTGGGTCAACTACACGCAGAGAGCATACAGCGCCCTGCGCGTACAGTACAATAATGCTTTCAGGATGTTGATGGGGTTGCCGCGCTACTGTAGTGATTCCGGCATGTTCTCAGAGGCGCGAATCGATGGTTTTACCACCATCATGCGCAAGCGTTGCGCTTCCATTATGCGCAGGGTACTCGCCAGCCCCAACAGCAAACTATAGCTGATAGGTGGGGCAGCCCCGTACTGGAACATTGGATACGCCTACATGCCACTGTGGCGTAATAATGTATAGTTTGTGTTGTTTTTTTTTTTTGGTAGATGTAAGTTCTAACACTAGTTTCTAAGTCGTGTGTATACCAACCAAATGGACTACATTTATGGGTCTGAAATAAAAGTTTATTTTATTTTTTTAAGGTAAAAATACTTGCATAGAACATTGATCCGTAACGTTATATAAATAAAGAGCACAATCGCGTTTACAAAAATCAGGTGTTGGTAACAGTGTCGCGAGTTCAATTGTCAAAAAGAAATTTAAGTTCAATTGTGAAAGAAATTTTCACTTCAATAAACCTCAATTTTGTAATGAAAAATATCTTAAAGGTGATTTAAAATTATAATTTCGGGTTTAAGTATGCAAATAATCAAATCAAGGCACTCAGTTTGTAAGTGGCACTACTAATAATTGGCATCCATAGGTACGTATGATCCATTTTTTATACATTTTCATCAGATACTTTTGGCTATAGACATTATTGTAATGTCACTAACGTCACGTTAGCGCAGCATAGAATGTTCGACGAACATCTACTCTAGATGTAAGGGGACTTTAAAGCGCATAAGTTAGACAAATATACAGAGCAGTAAGTGTACAACTCGTAAAATAGAGTTCAAGCAGAGGCTCTAAATATAACATAAGAAAGTGAAATCACCGCGTTAATATTCATATTTTCATCTCACATTCATCTTTCCACTTTGGAGCAAGTACGGTTCAGCCGTAAGGTCCTCAAGTCAGCATTTTTCCGTGACATATAATGCAATATTCAGTTCACGCGTTGAGATATCAAGAAAGTCGTGCGTTCTCAAATTCAGGTAAAGCCATCAAGAGCCGGTATAGGTACCATTTTCTTTAACGCACAAATCATGAGCTCTTTTTTCATTAGAACAATATTAAATGGATAGCTACATCGTTCTTATGTGAACTATCGAATCACATATTAAATTTTAGTCTACCATAGGACTTCAGAGAAGTCCTCGACGAGTGATGATAAGTCCTTTTACCGATTTTGCACTCTATGCAGGTTATGTTTTTACCTGATTTCGTACAGCTCACAAGAAAATACTGTAACGCACTAAGCACATTACTGCAAAACTTTTATCATAAATATTTTGTCCTACGACCACTATATGTCAACGCGGACCGCAATGGTGGTGTGCGAACGACCTGATATAATTAATACTTGGTACAAATAGCCAGGTCAATCAATTACCAAGAGGTATGTAACTTATCAACCAACCTAATTCTATAATAATTACTAGTTGAACGATAGACATTTCGTGACTGTAGATAATCGAATAGAAGAGCTGTTGATACAGCTATCGATTAGATGTTAAACTTATACCGTGTTTTAATAGCGAAATGCAATTATGTTACTATTATTTTAACACTAATTGATATGGCAAGGTTCTGCTTAAACAAATATTATGGAGGAACAGGAACCCTTTCATTGGATTCGTGGTCGATGTTATAAATTAGTTTTGGTACAGCAGGAAAAGTAGATCATTACACAACACATAGTTTAAAATGAACACTTGCAAATTACAATGTTTTGTGAGCGAAATATGATAGAGTACAAAATACCTCAAAGGATGAAAATTAATTCAAGATATTCATTTATTTACCATCCTTTGGGGTATTTGCTACTCCACTTTGAAAATACATTTAGATATTCCAAAATGTTCAATATAGAATTTTTGACAATGTGCTCTTTTGAAATTCTGAGCTTTTGACTATGTGCGCTTTTGACTTTCTACGCTTTTGAAATTCTGCTCTTTTGACAATTTGCAACCTATTTGTCATTTCACGCTTTTAAACTTATGCTCCTAAACGACTTTGTTCGAATATAAGGCAAAAAAGAAGAATATAGTCTAGATTTTTAGAAAATACATGAATAAAAAAACACAATTGTTTTGTTTGCAATAGGCATGATGCCTGGGTCAAAAAAAAGAAATTCTATTTAGTCCGTCAGTCAGATAATAAAAAAATATTAGACACGTATTTTTTGCTTTATCATATTAATAAAACATTTCTAAGATAAAATGCATTAAAGTTGGGGAGTGGGGGTCGCTACGTCACAAGTAAGTATAAAATCAACATACAAGTGAAGTCACGGCACATTTTAACTCAATGTATCGCCGTAATCTTTTGACAACATAAAAAAAGAAAATTATGTGTCCAATATTTTTTTTAAATCTATAAGACGGACAAAAAAAAATTGTTTAGTCATCATCCCTATTATGGCTTAAGAACATCACCAATACTTTTCTTTTCTTTTAAAAAAGGTCAGGTACCTACTTGGAACTGACCAGAGAAACCAGATGTATGAAGTAAACGAAGCAAAAGGAGTATGTTAGGGTCGTAGCAGGTGGCGTTCTGTAGAGTCTGCCTAACCCCATGGGAAGAAGGCGTGAATTTATATATGTATAAAAGAAAATTTTGGTCTGATATGCTTAAGCTAATTAATAAGTTTAATATTATGCTATAAATGGATGAGAATATGCAAGAAAAATGTATTTTCTCTACTTTGTTCATCATTACGTTGTTATTTCACCCTAGCACGAGGGTCGGATCTAACAACACTCATATAAGACAAAATATTTTAGCACACATGATGCACTACGTGTGTTTGTAACATTTTAAGATCTACGCGGAAATATATGAGACAGCTTATGACACGACAAGTCTCGAGCTGTGACGCGATAAATATATTACTACCATCTGGTGTGAACACGGCACCTATGTGTACTATTTTGTTTTCTTGGTTTTATTTATCTCCATCTTTAGATATGAATTTTTAGCTCCCTTTGTAAAGAAGCTCGTAGTAAGCCCAGTAGTCTTCCAGACCGAATTTTGACCATAGCGGCCAATCTCAGTGGAGACTAGCCATCGACGCGGGAGATATTATGGTGCACAAGTGTGTGCGCAGACACAGGTGCACTCTCTCTTCTCTCACTCTCATAGTCCGATGAGACGGCAATGTGACACGGCCTGAGAGAGATCAGGCGCAGGACCAACGGCCAGTCTCCACAGTTTATTACATTGTGTCTAGAATATATTTAGTTTAGCCCTAGGTAGTCGTAATTTTGATTTAACTGACAATTCTCTTCCTAGGTCGAGCACTTGTCCGTATCAGTTGATGTCACTGATTCATTCTCTAAATACTCGGCAATACAGTATCGGTGTAATTCTTATTCTTCTTAGCGTGTCGATGGCAATCTAAATAGACTCGGCCCAAAATTTGGCCACGTGTTTGGCGCCATCACTAGCGTCCATCAGTTCCTGCAACGTGCAGCTGACAGGACACGACATTAAGTATCCCATCGTTTGTGGAACAGCCACCATATTCACACTCCAAAACCAAGTCGTCTATGAATCTCCACCTGAACAGATTTTCCTTGCTTAATGTTATGTAATGTAGTCTGTGTCTGGTGTAATTGTTACAGACACATAATTATTTAAGTTTTTGTCCCTGGGATGTCAACGCGCCTGTGATGCCTAGCCTATTGGCCGCAGACGGCGGTGACCACTTACCAGCAGGTGCAAAACCCCTTCAAGTACATTATCAAAACAAGAAATATAGTAAGTAACAAAACAAAACATGACTATGGTAAAATTTAATTGTAATATCTTGCATGCCATGTGTGTGTACTCGTGTACTCATGTTTTGGACAAATACTTGATCTTTATCTTCATAGTTATAGTTGAATAACTATATCTGTACAATATTTTTTGATAATGTACTTACAAGAAATATACGTTATACGTCTTTATTCCCCAGGGAAAGCCGGTAACGTTATTATTGACATATCGCATTATCGATATTTGGTCTCGTGGAGAGGGTACCTAAACAATTTAACGGACAATATTTCCGAACCACGGCCGGCTCACTAAGTAAATTTAATTTTTTATTTTCGGAAGGAAAGCTCAACTTTATAAACGAATTTATCGAGAATGTTTTTTTTATTAATAATTATAAAATACCAGGACTGTGATTATTATGTCAGCCCCTATTTTACTTACACTTAATTTACGTCCAAGTAAACCCCTTTCCATACACCTTGGCTGCCAAAGAGTCAGCACCGGATGAAAGCTTGTGAAAGCCTTCATACTAATCCCATTCGCCAAAGCGGCAGCCGGTAAGTGTGAAAAGGGTTGAAAAGTTGCGCTTGCTACCAGTGCGTGCAAACTATCTATAGTTTATGAATTCGAACAGAAAAATATGATATTTCTCTAATCTTAACAAGGAATGTTTATTCACAACAACGTACAATATTATATTGTGAATCCTGCTACGGGTGCTATTAAAGTTAAGGCTCTGTTACAAAGTTTCATTGAACTGAAACTTTCAGTATCTAATTTCAGATCATTTCTATGAAAAAGTATCGGAGATGGGTAAAATTAATTACAACAAAATTAAATAATTGTGTTAAAATGAAAACTTTTAAAGATCTTATCTTTCAAAATTTAACTTTGGATTAATTTGTAATTGATATTCATACAAAAGAGTATCAAAATGACTTGGTTAGCCAAATATGACACTCTACTTTCTTTGTACGATAAAAAAATAGGGTCATTATTAAAAGTAGGTAGTTTAAATATTGAAATGTTACAGTATCAATATCAGTATCGGTGTAAAACTTTCATAAAATTACTTTGGCTATTCCAAAACTTCCTCCACAATTATTCATAGATGCCTTCTACTAAATGCTTCCTCGAAGCCTGTTATAAGCACTTAAAGTAACTATTATGTTTCTATGCATTTCGCAGTAAAAGAATACAAAATTGTTCATGTTATTATTTTACAACATGCTGATACCTACATACAAGCCAAAATGACAGCTCCACAAACTTATCTTACGACCAAACTCTAAAGCCGTGAAGGAAAACAGAGACAAATACTACACGTTAATAATGCATTCAGACGTCGAGAGCTCTGGGAACTACTATAAGTAGCACCACCTGTCTGTCTTTGTCTGCCTTCACAAACGATTGATTAAGCTCTGAACACACTGCAATTAACACTTTGGGATACCTATAAACGTATAACTACCTATAAGCAGGATATCGTGACGTTTTCGAAATGGAATTTTGCACGTTCGACGTTGTCGTTCTTTTGTTTTATATTTGGATAGTCGAATCTTTCTGTATTCGATTTTTGAATGGAGGATGGTTTGCGTGGCTTTTAACTGTTTCGAAAAGATTATTTGAAAGTATAGGGATAAAGCTCAACACACACACAAGGTGGGGTGCGTGTCGGGCGCGGGTCGGGACGGCAGTACGGCGCGTGCGCGGCTTCCACTCCCGACCCGCGCACGCGTTTCGTGTGCTGACATCCATATAATACAAGGAATTATAATATATACAAGCGCGCCGTATTGCCGTCCAGACCCGCGCTCGACACGCACCCAACACGCACCCGCCTTGTGTGTGTGTTAAGCTTAAAAGAATTCAGAAATATCGCACGATAAGTGATAAATACAACATGGCGTGGTTAAAATTGTAGCCTGTCAGCAATGTGATAACAAAGTGGGCTTATCATCACTCGTGCAGAATATTTTAAGCTCATTCATTTTATTACTGATATGGTCTCTCTACCGTTAAGGGCATTTAATCTAGCCCACCACAGCGACCGCGGATTTAAAATGGTTCATTTTAATAAGTAATAAAAGACCGCCACCCACAGTTAACCGCAAACCGCACCCTACATAACACTAGGGTGAAAAAGATAGAATAATATATTTATTGTTGTTTACTTTTTGTAACAGTTAAGTCTTATAGTGTCCGTTAAGGCAAGTGTTTCAATTTCACAGCTGTCTATATTAGAGAACGAGATTTTATGTTAGTTACTAGTAACATGGAATACGTCTTCATTTCTTTCAACTGCGCGGAAAGCAATCAAAGCTCCTCTAACCTTCACAATCTACTTACTATAAGTTACCGACCCCACATGGGCACCGTCTTCTTTATTAAACCATTTTCAACGTACGTCCCTTTGGAATTGCTCCGATTAGTTTCCTTATCTACGATATAACGACTTTCTGATTAAAATGATATTGCCATCTGATCTTCCTATCCACTTGGGTAAGCATTTTTTCTCAATACTAAGTATCTATAAAACTGAAGAAATTTTTTGATTACTTTAGACTGGTAAAACATTACAAGTCCTCTATAAAAATAGTCCATTTATCTCAGTTAAGTTTTCGATTCGCGCGGTTGCATGAAACTAAGTTTCATTGTTTCTCTTCCATTCCCAGGCCAGTATGAAAACTACACAGACCATCATGATAAAAATAGCAAACTAGACTTCAGACGTCTTCCAAAGCGGGAAGTTTAAAAATAACTTTTTAACAAACCAAACTGAACCGTTATAGTAGTCCATTCATCAGTAGAATCCGATATATAGAGCAGATGTGTCAAACGGAAACTCGGGTTAAGTCTCTATTCTGGTTATTTCAGGAATCAGTTCAAATGTATCGACCCAGCCACTTATGATGCAAGATTAGATACTGACGCGAATGTACAATGATAGTTTGATTGTGTGCTTATTTAGGATACGGCTGTGTGACAGCACTTTAAATAACGCGGGCCGGTCTATTGCCAAGTTCCGCATAACTAAAAGGTATTATATTTGCGTTCTAAAACACTTCGTTACTTCAGTATGACGTGTCTACATAATATAACATAACATCACGACTGTAATACCCGAAGGGTTAGGCAGAGGTGTAGGTACTTATAGTACACCCACATTTCACCAGTTATGTTCAAGTCCCATGTAATAGAGGGCAAGCCTTTTGTCATCAACCGGGCACAAATCCAAACTTCTGGCTGCTACTGAGAAATTCCAAATAGAAAAGCCCAATAACACTGCCCCACCCGGGATTTGAACCCAGGACCTCCTGCTCAGCAGTAGCGCTGTGTCTACATGTCACGATATATTTTGATAGAAGCTTTTATAAAAAATATTGACGGATGTATTCAATACGTATACAATCCCTCATGCCTCTTTACGACCCTCATGGGGACGAAGGTAATGTTTATGATGCAATATTTTTCTCATGCAAAAATATTAGACATGGAATTTGTTTGTGTACCTTCGTAACTTAGGAAATATTCTTTCGTATCCGAGCGATTATGTAAATATGAATAGTTTATGCCATGGTAAAAATATTTGCCAGGTAGAAAAGCACTATAGAGGCTAACTGGCGACTGCCCTTATTAGCCAGGTAGGAAAGCACTAGAGGCTGACTGACAATTGCCCATATTAGCCAGGTAGGAAAGCACAAGAGACTGACTGGCAACTGCCCATATTAGCCAGGTAGAAAAGCACTAGAAACTGACTGGTAACTACCCTTATTAGCCAGGTAGGAAAGCACTAGAGGCTGACTGACAATTGCCCATATTAGCCAGGTAGGAAAGCACTAGAGACTGACTGGCAACTGCCCATATTAGCCAGGTAGGAAAGCACTAGAGGCTGACTGACAATTGCCCATATTAGCCAGGTAGGAAAGCACTAGAGACTGACTGGTAACTGCCCTTATTAGCCAGGTAAAAAAGCACTAGAGGCTGATTGGCAACTGCCCATATTATCCAGGTAGGAAAGCACTAGAGACTGACTGGTAACTGCCCTTATTAGCCAGGTAATAAAGCACTAGATGCTGATTGGCAACTGCCCATATTAGCCAGGTAGAAAGCACTAGCGGCTGACTAGCGATTGCCCTTATTAGCCAGATAGGAAAGCACTACAGGTTGACTGGCAACTGCCCACATTGGCTAGGTAAAAAAGCACTGGAGGCTGATTGGCAACTGCCCATATTAGCCAGGTAGAATAGCACTAGAGGCTAACTGGCAACTGCTCATATTAGCCAGGTAGGAAAGCACTGCTCGGTCAAGCTGAGTGCCCATATAATGCTCTGGGCTTACATTTAAGTATCGCCACTCATGCAGGATATATAAAGGCACTTTAATAAATAAATAAAGTTTTTTATCCTGTTCTGTAAAGCGTCAATTATACTCAATGCATTCCACAGACGACCCAGTTAAAGGATTTATCAAAGAAGTTCATGGAATGCATCGGCATTTTTTAATTTCAGGATCGCTGACTTTGTTCAGAAATTTGAATGTGTTTCATGATTCTCTAGAAACACTTTTTTATAAGGCTGATTTGAGAACTTCAGAAATTAAATAGTAGATTGTATTGAAACATTATAAAATGGTGGAGGCGTACCTACATATTGGTTGCTGTTTGAGCTTTACGAAATTCGGAGATCAGATATGATCAAACCATTTGAACGATACATTGAACATTTTGACTATTAGGGTACCTACTAATATTTTAACTTTGTTATCTTGGTTGTTGACTTTATTGTGCATGGTGTTGTATCATGTAAGCACAATCTGTTACTAACCACTAACAACTTATGGACTAATTTCGGTCTGAAATAAAGATATATATATTTTTTTTGTTGTCTCCCATAAGTGAAGGAGAACACCTACTTAATACATGATGTTGCCCTTTTTTATGTAGCAAGTATTGTGTATATCATTTGTTTGAGATCCTGAATAAATAAATAAACCATAATTATAAAAATATCCTGACGATACTCAGATTTATCAAGTTAGGATTGCGTATTAAGATTGCTGATGTCAGCGTAATTTAAAACGGGGGAAAAGCAATTCGTGCAAGTCCTCAAAAACCGGTTTACACAAAATGATTATTGCTTGTCTTTCATGAATTGTGCTCCTAAAGCAACATTATTAAACAACTTTGTGCTATTCTTTGAAGCATTTTTAACAAAATGTTTCTCGTTTTTGTAGGCTCATGGAAATTTGTCCTTTTTCAAACAATGTGAAGGTTTGCAAAAGAAATGAGGCTCATTACTCGCGCGCTATCCGAGAAGGTCTAATTGGACCATTATGTTTTTTAGAATTTTTCAGTTTTGTACAACATAAATACATTTTGCAAAAAAAAAAACGTGATTATTTTAATATATTTCCGGTCTAAATTGGGATTTAAAATACATATAGACATGATAAATTATGTTTATTCACAGACCGTAAGAAACAGATTAAAACATTAATTTAATGGTTCTTGCTAATCAGTTCGGTCGGCGACAATTTTAATTTCTATCTTTGCAGAAGTGATTCATCAAACTATCTAGGTATCATCCTGAATATTCAGGAATAATAAAACGTTTAAACTGCTGAAACGGACGTAAGTCCCTATAATACGTTTAAAATGGCATAAGAGCGTGGGGATCGGCACAAGAATATATCGTTGGCGTAGGTGGAGAACTAAATAACAAAAAAAATACTTGTTTGGAGAAAATTGCGATTTATTTATGCGGCATGATTTGGGTGTTATGAAAATGGTGAAAAGTAAATTTGACCAAAATCGCAGTTCTCCACCTACGCTGACGAAATATGCCAAGCAGTGGATGAAATCAGCGCAGTAATTGCGTAACGCATATAAAATGACAATTGATCGCAATGGGTTTCATTTTGACGGTTCACCAACGTTCATTGCGTTATTTACGTTATGGAGCAGATTAATTTTTCAAACCTATGAAGCAATGGATTAGCAACATCCTCCGAAACTCTCGAATTGTGATTGAAAGTGTGTTACGCAATTAGAGTGTGGGCTGTGGATGATGATAATGATAATATCGTTTCAAAATTTAAAGACTATTTATAATAAAATTAATACGTGTTTACAATCTATTTTAATGACTCTCACAGTAAGCAATCTAATGGTACCTACACAGAATAAACAGTATTTCAGCTTCAGATTTAATTGTGTCTCTATAATGAATAAAGTTCCAGACATGAAATCTCATATTTACAGAAATTATAGGTAAGTTTTGAACATAAAAGTTAAGTCAAATGTTAATTCGCTGTTTCTGGATGATTCGGATTTAGATTATTATTGCATTACTAAAACAGAAAAGTTTTTGTATTTCAGCCATTTTGGTTGTAGAGGCATTGGCTAGAGTTTTATTAAGAGTTAGGTTTACTCCAGGGAGCGTACAACCCCGCTTGAGGGTTTAAGCCGTTCAAACGGCAACCCGTTCATTCGGTTACCCTTATCGAACATGTTAACATCTTGTAAGGCAATGAAGTGGTAACCCAATTATAACGATAACACTTTGAATTTTATAAGCCTTTCATCATCATCATTCTGCTAACCCATTGAAACCCCTGAAAACTCTTTCGAGGAAACCCATTTCCAATGAACGGATTAGAAAACAAAACCCATTTAAAAGCCTTATGTCATGAACGGGTTAGTAAACCCCTAAAAACCCCATCGAGGGAAAGGGTTTTAAAGGGTTTTTGATTGGGTTTACCGTTCATGGTATAACGATTTCGAATGGGTTTATAATCCGTTTAATAAATAAGGGTTACCCTTAGGTATGCAATAACATTTTGGTTGGAAGGATTAATAACCCGTTCACGATGTATGATTGTGTCGAAGGGGTCTTATAAGATTCGAAGGGGTTTTTAAAAACCTTTGCAGAAAACCCTTTATTTGGGTAACTGAAATGGTTCCTGCATTACTCACAATAAATTAAATAGCTTTTTAAAAGATTAACTTCTACATTTTATTAAGCAGAAAAAAAAAATTGGCATTTATAACAACAATAGACGACGAGTTAGAAAACCAATTCAAACCATATTTATTTCTAAACATTTGGATGACTAACAGATAACAGTTCAAGAGTCTTTCAAATTTTAGAACATAGGTACAAGTTAAGAATACCTATCTATTGTCATTTCAGTACTACGCTGAAACATTAATCCCCATAAAGAATTCAAACTAATGTTGGTCGCCCTGATGTCTAACCAACCCAACTATTTGGCTATTGCTGTCAATTCAGTCTGTTGTCAACAATTTATTTATAAAATGGCTCAACTCATCGGTTCGCGGATTTAATAGAGGACATAGCTTTTATTGCCGATTGAAATATTTGTAATTTTCGTAATGGATACGAAAAACATGAAAAAAATCCGAACATCAATACATTTCCGTTTTCAATGTATTTAAATGTAATGGCCACGGAGGTTCCAATTAAGTCTGGTTTAATTAACAACGTGTTTTCGAAACGAAAATAAAATTGATGTACCATTTACTCTTTTAAAGCCACAGAAGGCGTTTGGCATTATAAAATTATTTTATAAATACCCCGCGATGTCATTGGACTTGGCACAAGCCGACTAGATAAGTATTACGATCACTATATAAAACACCTACTTACGTGTTATGTACCACGCTTGGTTACAACATATAATCCTCTTTACGAGTACTCAAAAACATTGTCAAAATTACTTTTGAATAAATCTGTATGACCCGGATTTTACTTTCAGTTCAAAGAGTTTGTACGTGTCCTCATTATTTAAAAAATAGCGAGTTGGTACTGGCACTCACTCGAAAACAATTTTATTTTAAGAAACAATTGTAAAATTTTAACTTCCATAGAATATGTTTGTGTAAGAGTAGTGTTACGTTCATTTTGAACAGTGTATGCAATGCCAGTGCACTGCAATTAAAATGTTGTGTTTAATTTGAATGGTGTAGCAGCCACTTGTTCCACTGCATTTCGTCGGGTTTAATTGCTTGAATTGAATACCTGATCATGAAATGGTTGGTATTTTGTACGTTTTCAGGCGTTGAAAGTGTGTACTTAGGTATATTTAGGGTTCTATAAAATACTTACCAATTTAATTATGAATAACCGTAGGATACGATGATTATATTTAACAAAATACACTAACACACCCACTTATTTCTTACAGTAAAACTAATCTATTGATAACACACTTAATTGTTTGTCTTTCAACACTTCTAATTAAGAAATTTAAACCGCACACTAATTTTATGTTTATTTAAATGTCTATGGTCATATTTGCTTAATGTTCTAAGGGTACGAAGGATAAAAATAATGTCCAAAACTATTTGTAAAACAGTGTAAAAAGTTCATAAACCGTGTGTAAACTTTTCAAAGGTTGCAATCAGAAAATTTCAGTCGTTTCTTGTGTATAAATAGGTTCCGATATAATTTTACTCTGAGAAGCATTTTTGAATAATAAAACAACTTTGAAGCGGGTTTTTAGCGGGTAATGACGATCACTAAGAGTTTTGGAAAGTCGACAAAAGTTCTCGCAAGTGACTTTTCATTGTCATTTTAAGCTCGTAGGATTCGTTCGATGGTTGTGCCGTGGGTTTCGGGGGGTGCTAAAGTGATTATGATAAAATAAAGTGTGAGTTCGCTTGGTCGATCGTAGTCCATGGGTTGGTGGCGCGCGAGCGAGCGCGGCAGGCGCGGCGGGCGGCGGGCGCGCTGGTCGACAACGGACTGGCGGTTTCGGCAGGCCGCGAGCGCGCGTGTGTCCGTGCCCCGTGCTCCCGTGTGCCCTGGCCCACAACCCTGGCTGACATGCACTCCGCTCAACCGACTACCGACATGCAAACTCCGTGCAATTTCAAAAGGTCGCCGTATTTTTGTTCGGTCGCCAATAGTACTCATTAGCCTAGTTAAATTAGACAATAATACAGTCTACAACATTAAATCATGATAGTTTTGTCTGCAAAAAGCAAAGCATTGAAAGACTATTGTTTAAATTATTGAAGGCGCCTGCATAAGCTTAAACATATTTATGACTATATAATGACTATTGAACGACTACTTACAACACAATTTAGGTAGAGCTAAACGAAACTCAATTATATTATTTGTTCATGAAGGTAAGCATTATGAAGTATGGATAAATCGAATATCCCGTACGTATTTATGACTGCCTATTTTTAAATTCTAACTAACTAATAGGTACCTAATAATTATTGTTTCATTGGAAAGGCGTTCACGGAAAGAGAAGAAAAGGCAGACCAGCAGAGAGTTGACTTGAAAAAGCAAAAACCGGCCAAGTGCGAGTCGGACTGCGCACAATGAAGGGTTCCATAGTTGGGATGAATTTATCCCAAATACAAACTTAACATTGTAGTTGAAATACATGTACTCCCATACATTCCAACTGTAAATGTAAATTTTTACGCACAATATTGAGAGATTTACCATGTTATTTTAAGACCATTGACTTCTCATAGGTTTTCCTGTAATCTATGAGTGAAGAACCATTAACTGTATTTTTTTTCAAATTTTAGGCTCAGTAGTTTCGGAGATAAGGGGAGATGGTCAATTTTAATATATTTTCTTAAATATCTTTAATTTTATTTATTTTAAAATTATAAAAAAAGATTTTAGATCCTCGCAACAAGTTTTTTCATTTGATATGTCACACGATACAATTTGCAAAACTTTTTATTTTATTTTCTTATTTGTCCCCCAAAAGTGACCCCCTTACACAAAATTCATTTATTTGCGTTACACGTCCGTGTTTGCGTCACAGAAATACATGTGTGTACCAAATTTCAACTTAATCGGTCCATTAGATTCGGAACAAATTTGCTGTGACAGACGGACAGACAGACCGACAGACAAACAAACGTATGTTTGTTTGTCTGTCGGTCTGTCTGTCCGTCTGAACGAGTGATCCTATTAGGGTTCCGTTTTTTCCTTTTGAGGTACGGAACCCAAAAAACAGAAAAAAACTGGAAATAACTGGTGGAGGACTATACCCGTCGAGAGAAACTTTATTTTTATGTAATTAGGGAATAATAAAGGCTTTTTTTTATTTTTATTTATTTATTAATTACTGTTTCATTCAAAAGGAATCGACTAAACGAAAGTAAAACGATATAAACTAATGTTATGTAATTTTAATCAAAAATGTATTTTATTTAAATATATATGAAATTGATCAACCAATGATGTATTTATGCGTTTAATAACTCCCATTCAACATATGTCATGAAGTTAATCAACGTCATTTTCAGAGCATTACATACATTATATTATATTACGAACGCCTTACAATGTTCCGTGATTGAAGTTAACGAATGATAAATGAAGAACATTAGGCCCAAGTACCTTCTTACATATCGAATCTCTGATATCACTTTACATATTTCAGCTACGTGAAGCGCGGCAACTTCGATACGGTTTAATCAGACAGTTGTATGAAAAATTACAGACATTGCGACTAGGTTAACTCCTGAAGCTGACAAAATAACATTGTATGTAATAATAGCAGCCGTTCATAATGTATCCGTGAAGGATTCTGCTCAAAACCGTGCTCTTCAGTCCGTTTCATAAAATGTTATACTAAAAACAATGAAATAATTCAGTTTTATTACACTTGTCATAAAACCAATTCAGTCCATGACCGCCTACAAATGGGCGAGTTAATTCGGCATAAATTGCAGCGGAGTGATGTGGTATTCCAAAATAATATTCGGAAGGAAGATGTTGGAAAAATTTAGTATATGCGCAAGAGTTGACGTGTCGTGTCGTGACGTCACTGCTGTCGACGTGCCGTCTATTCTCGTCCGCGACATTTCCGCAGCCGCGTCGCACGACGCACTCGCACCGACGACGCGACAAAAGCCAGATATATTTGACGACATTCAAAGGTCAATTTCACAAACAACTTAGCTAACTAGGTGTTTACTGGTCTTGTGCTAATAGAATTAACTAGGTATTTTGGGGAATATGATTATAGTTGAATTATTTTAAGCAATAATAAACCTTAAAGTTTTGTGTTCGTCAGGTTTCCTCTGAAGCCTTTTAGGTAGCTACTGCTAGATTGTTACAAAATACTATCAGCCTCTTTATGTCCCACCAAGCTAAAAGCGTCTTGTCACCCAGATAATGAACTAGCATTAATCTCGGCGCTTGCTCACAGATAATATGTGTTGTCACCTAAGAATTCCTCACGATAGTTCCCTCACGATCTTGAAGGTTACTGACGATTGAAATTTTTACTTGGCTTCCAATTATCGATAAAAAGATACAGCTCTATGACAGACAGATGAATAAAAAAAAAACTATTTAAAAACAATTACACATTTGCTTTTTAAAAAGTTTATTAATTTTATTTTAAATTAATTTTACATGTAAATGTTTGTGTTCATTTTAAATTATTTAAATAATAATTGATTAGACAAACGGTTGCGGCGCTGGCTTAGTAATAGGGTCCCGAAGGTGCGTGGGTACCACAACAAAAACCAAGAGAATATGAACCTAAAATATTTTCCCTTTCCTGAGAATCGAACGTAAGATAGCCCACCTCATCTCGAAGCAGTCGACGCTTCGAACGATAAAAGCAATAGAAATAAACAACTCCATAAAATATTGTGTGCACTGCCATCTATGAACAGAATGAGGACCTAACAACTCCATTTACGAGACTTCGTAGACGACTGCTACGAGGATGCGCTACGAAGCTACATTTTTCGTAACTCGTAACCTAGTCATTCCTAATTTTTTTCACAGATGGCAATAAGTACACAAAACTATGAGTGCAAAGTTTAATCTAATGAAAAAAAAAAAAAATAACAACGTGAAAGCTGAGAAAGAGAAACAAATAAAATATCTCGACTTAGCACACGAGGTTGTTGACATGTGGAATGTGAGCTCGGCTATCATTGTGCCGATTGTCATAACGGCAAATGGCCTGATGGCCGAAAGCCTCGACCAACATCTCTCGAGGCTCTCGTTAGATGGCTGGATCAAACGCCTGATTCAGAAGGCAGTACTCCTCGATACGGCTCGCATTGTGAGGAGGTTCCTGTCTCTGCAGCCCTAACCACCGGTAGCTTGGACCCTGCTCCCGACACCGGCGGAACTCTATTTTTTTATATTTTTAAATGTTTTTTTTTTATCCTTTTTATTTTAAGAAATATTTAAAAATGTAACCAAATAAGAATTCGAATGAATAAAGGAAAATAATAATAAAATAGTTTATTGTCACAAGAATTATACATTAGTATACACTGTTTTACATGAAGCTAATTAACGCTGCAGTAGTTTGTATACAGATATTGTGAGCCTTGCCTCTCAAACTAGGATAACCTGTATCTTAAGAGACAGTGTTCAGCTGTAAGGTTACTTAAAAATAGGCATCAAACAACTGTGCCAACTTATAGTAGGTACGTGTTAACATCTTAACAGTCTTATTACTTTTAACAGAGACATAATTATATTTAAGAATAAACTACCAATAAAGTCTTCATTAATGTTTCGAGTACATACAAGTTTTCTAAGTAAAGTCTATAAATTAATAACACACTAAAATTCGTATTATGTTAATGTGAATTTTATAGCACATTCTGTCTGTAAACAATTATTTCCACATAATATTTTGCACCTGATGAACATCGTAAAAGCTTTTTCAGTTCTTTTGTGCATAACTTATTGGAATGTTTAATTTGAACATTTGTTGTGTTCGTCGTTTGTAATTGGAATATTTGATTGTTACAGGTAAATTAAACACCCACTTAATAATTCACACATTTACGTGTGGCCCAGGTCCACTGTCCTATATTTAGTCGAGAACGTTTTTCGGTATATTTTTAAAAGTACTAACGACTTGGTATGGACTTGTCCAATTTTGGAATTATCTACCAATATTTTTAGTTAGTTGATAATATTACTAACCTAAAATAGATCTTGTACAGTTGTCCTTATCTCCTGTGTTCAAAAAAAAATCAGATTTTTATGTTTTCCACTCGAAATATTTCCCAATTAATGTGACCATTTTCAAAGACTACTCGGTAAATTATTTCCTTTATACGGAAGCGTTTACGTATGTGCCTTCAAAGCCTTTTATATCTAAAAACTTCCTGAAGAATGAAACCCTACGCTACGTTTTTAGCGAAAATAAGAGCGTTACTGAGTAAAAATCTGAAATAAATGAAAATGAAATAAACTGAAAAACTAGCTATTCGTTTATATATTATTTTTTAACGCATCAAGTGATTTCTTTTCTAACCTTAATTAAGAGCCGATTTTTCAAAACTTCAGATGACTTTTTATCATGAGAATAAAAATAGCGGGTTGACAGCTTTTGTATGGAAAATGTATCCATTCGCAATATTTATTCTTCAGACTAAAAAGTTTTCTGTCGATTCAAAAACTGGACAAATGCCAGTTGGACTCGCACCCTATGGGTTCCGACTTCCGACTCAAAGCTGTACCCGGCTGCCCGCGGCTTCACTCATGTGATAAGGCCTATGGATTTTCAATTCCGAAGTGAAGGATGAGGAGAAATGAGAAAATATTCTCCCATACATTGATTTACATCACGATCAATTCTCCAACTGCAAATGTAAATAAATATTTTTCACTTAGTAGTGTTTTTTTGGAAGTAGGTTGTTTTTTTATTTTGTAAATTTTTTTTTTAATATAATATTAATTAGGTGGTAAGTATAACTACAAAACCATTTTCAGATTTTTCTTTTACTTGTGCTGTAAGACTTTGCTTTTTACCAAATTTCATGATTCTAGGTCAACGGGATACTTCCTAATACTAATACATACTTCCTAAAACCTACAGGGTACTCCCTGTAGGTTTTGATTTACTTGCGAGTGAGCAAAATATGCGATATTTTTTATTGCATTTACTTTTTTTACAGTATAAGGGATACAGTCCCTTGGAACTGAATCAAACCTAATTATTATAGATTAGTTATTGCAACTTGAAACATCTACGCGTTGCTGAGAAAAAGGGTCTTGACAGGCAGACGAACAACGAAGTGATCCTTTAAGGGTTCCGTTTTTCTTTTTGAGGCACGGAATCCTAAAAACTGGCCCTAAACGAATCTGATCCAAGTTCAAGTAGACAACAATAATAGTACCTCAGCAAGTAAGCTTGTAAACCAATAACGCTCAGTAGAACATGACAAGAAATCCAGGATTGTGGGTTACATGATGACAATATAAGTATACAAATGAATGCTGCCGGTTTTTTCCTTTGCCGTCTGTGTCTGTCACATGACGTAATGGGAAAAGGTTTCGTTCAGTTTGTTTATTCTTAGCGAGGTAGATACAGAGTGGTTGTTTTTTAATCATTTAAATTGTGCTGAACAGTTGGAGCATTCTGTTTTAATACCCTACTTAAAAAAAAATAGGTGATTCTCAATACTTTGGAATCTCTTTTATATGTTTTTGCAGACTAAATCATTTTTATTTCATTGGTATTAGTAATTTAGGAAGAATAGAATCATAGTTGCCTACATTGGTTTTAGAGGAAACCTTACCATTGAGCATAAATGAGCATAATGTTGACTGTCGTGAAGTTTACAGATTGGTACAACTTTATTTACACGGGCCAGCTGACAATAATGGTAGTAATGGTATTTCAGTTACCTTAATACGAAAAAATACAATAGACGTTGATTTATTTAGTAACCTATTCCAGTTAACTATTCCTAAACAGCCATAAAAACCCTGTAAGAAATCGACACGATGACGATTGACTTGTCGCGAACCCGAACACGGCGTGTTGCCACACCGAGCGCTGGACGCAGAGACGTCTCTGCGTCCAGCGGTCGTTGAGAGGTGACACACGTGGCGATTTCTTACAGGGTTTTTTATGGCTCTTTAGGAATAATTAAGCGGAACAGGTTACTAAATATATCAACGTCTATTGTATTTTATAATGGATTTCCGCAAGGTCACGCCTGAATCAATTAACTACCATAATACAGGTTAAATGGCTTTCTATTGGTTCGACAGAAGTTATTTATTTCTAATCAGTAGTGTGGTACCATCAGTGATATGCAAGAAAAGGTTTGTTTGAAAGGAGTACTTCTAAAAAAGACAGTTTGTTTTACCTTTAAGCTTTTCGTCTAAACTATTTTCCTAATATCTCCTAAAACTTATTTTGAAAACTTCTTACCAAATATGAACTTATTAAATTACGGGACCGCATACGGAGAGTGTTGAATTTTTTTTTAAAGATTTACTAAGCGACCAGATATCCAGAGTGCATGATCAATGTATGAGCCACGATGTAGGTAATTGGGTCACACAGGGGTCAAGGCTCTTAACAAGGGTTCTACTCTACGACAGAATTTTCTCTCCCAAACCCTACATAAGATTCGTTTACATTTTTATAGCATCTCGTAATGCATTTGCAAAATTACATAGCAATACAATGTTAAAAGAATAACGAAATACTTCCTCACATCGTACAAAATATGTAAATACGGTTAAAAAATATTCTTGTACGGGTCTCTTTCACAAACTTATGAGAAAAGTGGAGTTAAATCGAATAACTGTCAAGACTGGGAGGCTTGTGATCCAAAAATAGCTTGGGAACATCGCGCGGACAGCTTTGTAGTTATGTAAAATAGAAACCTACAACGTTTTGCTTGTATTTGTATCACGAAATACAAGCAACGTTCTGGAGCGCTACCTCCTCCGCCTTTTGATTTATTTTAGAAGAAGATCCCAAGATCTCCCAAATTCAATTAAACTTGAAAACAAGGGGGTGAAAAGTTTTTTATCTCATCAAGATAATCATAAACGCCCCGTATTATATAAGTATATTAAATTGTAATTCATATTTCAGATTCGTGGGCATTAAAGACAGATTTGTTTGTGTGGAGAGTTTTGACAGGCTGCGCGGGGAGAGTGCGCGCGCAACTGTCCGCCATCTTGGCTTTCCATCCTATTCCCATTTCAATAGACGAGGGAGTTCGTAACAGCTGTGAGCGCGAAACACAGCACATCCCTATATTAGGGGTTACTTTAAAAAAAATTGAGTAAAAAAGGACTTCTAAACGCACAGTTATAAAGTTAATGATACCGCAGGAGGAACACACGTCAAGTTCACGATAGTGTCGACGATTAAAACAGTGAGTTACGAAATAACATTACCGAATTATCGATTTTGTATGTTTCAAATCGACAAACCTGGTGGCACCGTGGTTGAGGGTGTTTATTCATATTGTTTTAGAAAGATAATCGAGTGTTGCATAGCCTGGAAAACAGCGAAGAAAAATCGATAAAAGTATAAGTTACACCCGCTGTTGTTGCGTGGTGTGAATGTAAAGAGAGATAGCTGTCCCTGTAAAGTAGCTTGGAGTCGTTCGACCGATAAAAAATAACAGTGATAGGCGCCCCTGACGTCCCTCACTCGGGTTGATATACGAAGACTGATAAAAGGTATGTATTGATATTTGTTATACTTTTTATTGTTATCACCCATCAATCTGTACCATTGTCATTGGTTTTATGTATTTTATTGATTACTGCTATTGCATTGTCGTGTTTTACGAGAACAGGTATAAGACCTTCGTTTTAACAATTTTAATTTATTGTGTTTACCGTTCTATAGAGATCTCTAAAACATACCAGCATAATAACTAATCAACTAATGTATGTATTTATATATAAACAAGGTGAATACACGCCACAAGATTGATGTTCTCTTGAAAGAAGTCATCCCCAGAGAGTTCCTTCAGGCAAATAAACACGTAGGCGTTTACATCGATAAGACTACCTTACAGACTTAGTACAGAGTAAACGCAATTTATTTTGTATCTGTAGCATAATTTATTCTCTGTTATTCTCATCAAGCAAATGAATAAGACTCATATTCTGTTCGGATCGTCTAACGAAGTCGATTGATCTTTTCAATGCCAGCTCTGAAAGATTTTCATCCAGTTACATCTACGCCTATTGTATATAATAAGTCATCTGCAGAAACCAGCTAACCATAACACTGAATGCATGTTTTACATCAGAATAAAAACGTATTGTTAAAAATTTTACCTGTAAGTTTTCCTAGCAAGTTGTAGGTACGGTCACTAAGAAAAATGGGTCATTAAGATATTTATAGACGTTGTTTCTTGAATAAAGTAACATAATAGGATAACTAGCGGATGTTTCCAAATAAAAGAAACTGCCAAGGAATAAAGTTACCCTCATTAGTAGAATCTTGTTGAAGATCGAATAACAAACCTATTTTATCTATACACAAGAAATAGGCGTACCCTATTCTTGTTAGCCTACAATCTCTACTCACTAAGTATTAAAATATACTGCTAGCTTAGCAAGCAGTGTCGTAACTTTTCTTATTGGCCGTCTTCCACTTAAAAACTATGCTCTTGCCAGTGCAGCACCTTCCACCTCGCTCTATTCAAAGCCAGGTTTATTATAAAGAAGCTTATATTTTATACGTTTGTTTTCATTATAAGATAGCTTTCAATTGATTATAATACTTCTTTTATCCTGTGACCGGTCTTTAAGGAAAGGTCAGTGAGGATATTGTCGTGATCACATTGATTTTAATCATAAATTCCTATGTTTATAAGCAGATAGAAGGATATAAATAAATGCTCTTCCCCTTGACAAAAAACCCACTATGAGTAGTAGGTAATGGTGACGATACTCACCTTTGAGGGGGACACGACCATTTATGGGAAATTGTGGGTTTTTTGCCAGAAATTACAAGATGGCTATAGATACCTCCATACCTATGAACGGACATAAAATTTGCTCGGCACTTTACTACCGCAAGTGGCTACAAACGGTATTAACACATCATGAATTTATGCCTTCGTACCACGAAGTAAAAGCTGTGAATAAAATATCTATGGTTGCCTACACACATACTACGAATGTAGGTATATACCTCTACGTTGCTGTTACAAACTTTCAATGTAGAATCTGATTTATCTTGGTGAAGTATGCTCGAGGAAATTTGTTCTAGATTATTCAAGATTGTTACTGACTACATTTAGAAATATTTTCTTTGTTCTATCTGGGAAACTAGGTGACCTAGCGATTACATATTCTATGGGTTTTATAAAGCAGCTATTATGTAACAGATTTTTATGAAGATAGGATGTAACTACTGGTCACATCTTGTTTATGGAACAATCCCTTTTGCAATTATGTTGTGATGACTTTTCTGGGACAAGAAGGCTTTAATTGAACAGCGTACAAAGGACCACCCACGCGTCATCTTATTGATGTCATAACGGGGAGTTAATAGACGTGGATGAAATCATCTCGATATAGGCCAGTTGACGCCAACCCTGTCTTGAATAGAATGTACACTTATTTGAATATTACAGCTTCACACCACATTGAACCACGTTACCGTGCTGAATATCCTTGAATTATATATATTCTCACTCTCTTTGGAGGCAGAATTTTCTAAAAAAACCCTCGTTTGAGTTCCTTGCAGAGCTTGAAAATTGAACTTTATTTAATCAGCTACCGTCTATCCTCTGTCGAGTTGCCTGCATTCTACTTTTTGGTCTAATTTTTTTTATCTGTGGCTTATCCGGTGTGTCAGCCAATTAGTGGACTTGAAATCCATGAGTTGAGTATTTAGAACGGTTAAATTAAAGTTGGTAATATTTGTTTTATATATTTTTTGTAATTATTGATGACCTGCTTACATATTGCATAAAACATACCAATTATGTATTATGCTTATCTTTCGTGTCTGTGTCTAGGACACACTAAAATTCTATCGGTAGGATGTGACGATACGGTGGCTTTATCTAAAAGTCATTTTTGTTTCCCGGCTTTGAATAATTTAATAGTAACAACCAACCTAAAACAAACGGTATTGCAAACGAAATTAAGTTTGATTTTGCATTTCATGGAAATTACTGATAAAACTTTTCGATGACTCGGAACGATGTTAAGCTAATGTGGGCTTACTTGCGTGTTAGTACCTATTGTAGCAAAGTCGAGTTTTGCTAATCAATACTATGTACGGGAAACGTATCGTGTTTTGCATTTGCGATATATTTGTTAGTGCATTAAAGCGATGTGGCTGTGTTAGTGGTGACAATAGGCGTTTTTAATTTATTAAATTGTGTTACAATGGAAACTATTCACGAACATTCGAATAACAATAGTGTCGATGTAGAAGATGAGGTTAATGTAGTATAAATCTATAGCTATAATCAATGTGTGGTGGTGACAGTTGATACTAAAACAAATGTTTTGTAACACAGATGACTGGAGATGCAAAATGGCAGAAGGATGCGGCGGATCAGAATTTCGACTACATGTTCAAACTGCTCATCATAGGAAACAGTTCCGTAGGAAAAACTAGGTAAATATAATTTTCTTATTCTAAGTTTGTAGCAAGACCAGGGAAGATTCCGGAGGTATTGTATGTATATACGATTATTTAAAGCACCGTAAAAAATATGTAGCATAACTGTCTGAGCAAATGTAGGCTCAGGCCCTTCAGAAGCATAATACAAAATCACGTGTTCAATGATATAAACGAAGATAAGCCGTATATATCAGACTTAGCACTTACCTAATAATTTATATTTGAAGTTAGTTACCTATTAACGAAAACTGTTTCAAACTCACCGTATTTTTGTGTTTATTCTTTATGTTTTTACTTTAATTTAGAAATAATTTCAGTGAGAGATTTACGTATTCAAATTACACTTAATTGTTTCTATCTTTGACTTGTCGTTTCGACGTTTAATTTTAAAATAGGAGCTCTAAAAATAGGTGATTTCAAACAATGTAACGATTATAAAGGAGTCGTTACTTTGTACCACCCTATTAGTGTCACTTGGAGGGTTGTAGGGATTCTTTTGATATCCCTCTTGCCACACCTATTGTTTAAACGTAGCCTATAGATATAAAATGTATAGCTATCATGTTTTTATACTCGTCGGGCCATTCTTGAACAAGACGAGCGTGCTTATCGGACGCGAAAGTTTTAAAATATGGCGGACCTGTAAAGACTTTAAGGTCACTTTTATGAGTTTATTAGTAATTACTTTTATGTTTTAAAAAGAGTATAAATTAAGTAAATGTGTTTCGATTTTTAAGGGTTGCCCGAAGAGTGCTAAACCGAACCCTATTTTAGAAGTGTCCGTACGTTCGTCCGTCCGTCTGTCTGTCAGCGAGCTGTATCTCATGAACCGTAATAGTTAGACAGTTGAAATTTTCACATATTGTGTATTTCTTTATCAGAAAATAATAAGAATTAAAGAGCTCATACAAGAAACGTGTTTTTTTCGGCATTATTTGCTAAATATACTAGTCCGACTCGCACTTGGCCGGTTTTTTTTAACTATTGAACTGAAAGAGTTATCTATCGAAGTACTTTGCACTGACATACTTTTTTTGAGCGTGTTGATGGTAATCTAAATAGTTGGGATTCTTGCATCGTCAGTAGCATCGATGAGTTTATTAACTTAGTTTTAAAGGATATATACAGCTAACTATTGAAATTCTTTTACACAAATGTTGTAAAATCTTTTTCTAGTTTTTAAACAGGCATGCATTGATTAACACATAGGATACTTTTTATCTCAGTAGTACGTTCCCAAGGGATAATTTCCGACATCCACGCGGGCCGAAGCCGCTGGCAAAAGATGGTTCTATAACTATAAAGTTAAGCTTCCAATTACTGTAATTACTTGACTCCTAATTTCGTCCTTTAGCAATATTATCTACCTGGTCCTCATATGATCTGACCATTACATTGCAATTGTATAGACTTTGAAAGAGACTTTGTCCTCTGGTTTTGTTTCGATGTTTCTTCTCAGAGTAGTCGACTAGGAAACAATCGACCTCATCTACTTAGTTTCAATCAAAGAATTGACGTGTAAAAGTGTTATTTTTAACCAATTTACAAAAACAAATCAAATCAATCTACCTAGCCTTTTCCTATGTTGGGGTCGCCTTCCAGTCTAACCGGATGCAGCTGGATACCAGTATTATTTTACATGGTACGACCACTTATTTGAACTCCACAACCCAGTTACTGGTTAACACGATACCCCATGGCAAGACTGGTTGTCAGACTTTTGGGTTACTGACTAACCGTAACGACAGTCAAAAGCCTTAACGTGATTTGCGAGGTATGGATAATCACCTATCCATAGACCCACCTTGGTAAGCGTTGCTTAACCTCCTTACAAAAATAAATCAATTAAATTAGGGTCCTGAACCTTTAATAACCGTTACAAACTAACTATAACTCATGCCTACGCTTATTTCAGCTTCTTGTTCCGTTACGCGGACGACTCGTTCACTTCAGCCTTCGTGTCCACCGTGGGCATCGATTTCAAGGTGAAGACTGTGTTCCGCCACGACAAACGTGTCAAACTACAGATATGGGTGAGTAACTCTTTGTAAATAGTAATTATTTGTGTTCAAGTCTGACACGCCCTCCCGCTCCACCCAGAGCGGGAGAAATTATTTGATAATTTCCCACCCAAAAAAAAAAAAAGGCCCGCATAGACCTTTTTTTTTAATTTGTTGAACAATAAAAGAGAAAACAGAAAGAAAGAAAAATTTGTTTATTGGCTTTTCAATTAAAAACACCTTATAATAATAACAAATAAATAGTGCTTATAATGCCAAAAGGTCCTCAAGCTCAGCATAATGTCAGATGACAACACAAGGTATACAACCTGACGCTGATTTTCAGCTGCAGTCCACAAGAGCCAAACGCTCGAATAATAAACACGTTAGAGAAGCGCATTTGTCCGTATTTCAATAGGATTAAAACAAACTATTAAATATCGGTCTGTATATCACATGAAACATGTCAATGCTCAAATCAGAAATCCAAAATTCTAACGAAAACGCAGTAATTTTACTTATTATTCCAAAAGTAGATACAGTCAGGGAAACGTGCGTATAGTTTATCGTATTGACACACTACGTCAATTTGCAGTGTCATAGCCATTTCATAGAACTGTCAAAGAATGACACTTGTGATTTGATTATGCGGACAATTTAAGTTGATAGTGAATTTGGTTAACAATAAATTTTCCTAACTTTACTTTACTTTCCTTTGTGGGCATTTTGTGGCTTCAATTACAGGATGATTAATTTCATCAAAGTAGAACCCAATTATGCAAAACCCACAAACTTTAAATACACAGTTAAGTTAATTTCGTCAAACTGATCAAATATTAGCTGGTTCACGATATAAAAATGGGATATGGTGAGATAAAAAGCTGTCTGTATATAGTTAGTATATATAGATTGATTTCCTATCATTGCAAATTAATGTTCTGGTGGAGTCCGATCAAACCTGTATAAAATGGTGTATTGTAGCGGCGGGCATCGAGGTGGTGCATAATATACCGTGTTTATGACTAGATACTTTTCTTCATCTATCTATCTATGGGCGAGGTGGATTGTCAAGTAGTTGAAAAATGCCAATTTAAAAGCAGTAAATATATATATATTTATTTATTTATTTCTATAACACTTAACCTATTACATTTTGGTTTTAGCCTCACAACGAAAACCTCTCAGGGTTTATCTGTGTGCGGCGAGCCGTTCAAGATTTTTTTTTTTTTGTTTTACAAAAATGTTTCTTACATACTACTACGATGATATGACATCTACATCTACACCAATATTATAAGGAGGAAAGATTTGTATTCCTGTATGTAATGAATAAATTTAAAAACTTCTGGACCGATCTCAAAAACTATTTTGCCGTTTGAAAGCTACATTATCACTGAGTAACATAGGCTATAATTTATAAAGATATTTTTTTATAAAGATATCACGCGGCCGAAGCCGCTGGCGGAAGCTAGTGATACATTTATTTTTAAGATGATGATAATAATTTGTGAGTACATTAATACATACATACAGTAAGAGAAATTTTGTGTAAGGAAACGTTTTGATTTGTACTTATAACTTTTCGAATTTGCTTTGTATAACGTTTGTAAGTATATCCAACATTAATAACGCAGTAAAAGGCTTTTAGGCTTCTATCAGCAAACCGCGATTTTATATAACGTTCGAGTAGACGTCTGATGAGTAGTCATGCACTTTCAGGAACAAAAACATAAAGCGATAAAAGGAATAAAATGATAAAAACAGTTAAACAGCATAAAACAAGTCAAAAGTAAACGGTCTGCCGTCGTAGAGCCATATTGAGCCGTTTTCCTCAATTGGCTCCTACCTCTTAAAAAGGATCATTACTAATTAGTCGCTCCCTTTCCTTTCATTTCCCGACTTAGGGAAACTGAAACAGTGGGTACGAGCTTACTTCGGGTGCTGAGTTTAATATCCCATAGTTACACATGAGAAGTTCCTCGAATAGAAACAGAAATTGAATTCGATTTTCGTGACCGACAGTTCTCTGATCGGGGTTTTCAGCTACATAATGACAGGCCAACTCACTTGAATCAAAAGCAATTGAGTGTCCAAGGTGAGGAATAGGTACAACAGTCGAGGTCCAGTTTCTAGATAATAATTTGCTGTACAGTGGCCCGCACGTCAGTAAACACTTTGACGCTCAAAACATTTCAATTAAACCAATTAGAGGCACTTTTGAATTGTCAAGGAGTCGGTCAGTCAGAAAGATAAAGGTAGTTGCCCATTCTAAAGCGTAATAGGGTCCTATAGGGAAGAACGCGCAAGAAAATCCAAGGACACTCAATGGACCTTAAGGCGACGATAACCTAATTTTAATGATTTTAGACTGAAGATCACGTCTAAACGAGTAGTGTTAATGATTGGGGAAAAATATATGTTAAATAAGAGAGAGCATTTTTTAAATAAATTATTTTTGGAATATTTTAGACTATGTTTATATTACACAGGTAGTGAAATTTGTAAAGTAATAACGAGGATAAAAAACTGAGAATTACGCATAATCTATCAAGCGTATTTTTCTGAAACCTTTACCATTTTAAAAATAATTTAATGATTGATATTTTAGTATACCTGTTTTATTAAACTACTTCTTGTTCTAAGTAAAAGCAATTAATAATGCGTCTAATTTGGGACAGCGCTCCTTGATGGGCGAGTCCTATTACTGGCTGGACGTACGACGCGTTGCGTACAGCTCAGTACAGAACACGCAAGCTAACCACTCAAGGTCACTGTCATATATCTGCGTCTTAAGCTGGCCTAGCGTAGTACAGAGTTTCAATAGAATACGAGCAGCCTCCCGTACACGTACGAGTAATTCATCTTGTAAGACAAGTCTCGCATCGTCGGTAATGACATCTTTCCGAGCGCCTATTTCCGAAAAGGCCTCGATGAAATAAAGGCACTCGGTAATTTTTCGATACTGTGTAAGGCGGGACACGATAAAACATCGTTATTTCTAAGGCAGTCTGTATCTAGGGGAAGGCTCCATATTGAATCAAATGAATTGATTTACATATAAGGCGTCGTCGGTTTGAAACTGATTGCTGTTATTAGTCTGATATGTGAATAGGTAGGTATTGTGTTTCCTAAATAACTAAATAATTACAGTTAGGTAGTAATTGTTTGGTAGAAATTAAACGGTGAAGCCATTATTGCTAATAGTTTAGGGGGTTTCCCTCTATGTTACTGGCCAAGTGCAAAACGATATTGCGCAATTAGTGATCACTGCAATGTTTATTCCCGCATTTTTTCTAATCTATATGCTAATATTATACATGAGAAAGTAACTCTGTCTGTTTCTTTTTTATCTTGGTAGTACCTACATTCCTGTGGGATAATTTTCGACCTACACCCACGCGAAGCCACCGGCAAAAACTAGTGTAACATAATTTCCAGTGTTTTGTTTTTAATTAAGTTCCTATAATTTTGAAATTAGGAGGTCAAATACAATAGACGTGGATATATTTAGTAACCTGTTCCGCAGAGCTATTTCTAAAGAGCCATAAAAAACTCCTACCGAAATCGACACGTGTTTCACTTCTCAACGAGGCATCCTCAGGATGACGATTGACTTGTGACGAACCTGAACACGGCGTGTTTCCACGCCAAGCGCTGAACACAGACGCAGATCTATTGTATTTTATAATGGATTTCCGCAAGGTCACGCCTGAATCAGTTAACAAAATAGGAGGTAATTTTAAAAGTATAGGAAAAATCTATTTCAAAAAAATCTGAAAATTACATTATAAGGTCTTCATAGTTAATCAACGCACGGTCTTCTCTATTCCAGGACACTGCAGGTCAGGAACGTTACCGCACCATCACTACAGCGTACTACAGAGGCGCCATGGGCTTCATCCTAATGTATGACATAACCAATGAGGAGAGCTTCAACAGTGTCCAAGATTGGTGAGTTATGGTGACCTAATTAGACGAACCTATACTTAAAGGTCCCGCGGACGGGCGCAACGCGACACCAGTAGGACAATTTCTGTGAAGTTTTCATAGAAATTGTTCCAACAGAGTCGCGTCCCGCCTACCAGCGTCGTCGCATGGCGCCTGTCTGCGGGACCCTTAATAGTAGACCCTGGTACGACCATTCGACCGAATCATGAAAAATTTTAAGATAAAAACATTAATTTTTTTTTCAGTATGTGTTTTTTTTTTGTCTGTTAACTTCAATATAAGAATATGAGTAGGCAGAAAAGCTTTGTGGTGATTCATCTAGGAATTAGACTGAACAGAATTCAAAGATTGAATTTTTGGATTCGAATGGTGTAGATACTTACCGTACTGTAAAATCGACTACTCTAAATAATAGATGATGAATAGAATACAGTGGAAGTGGAAACACTACCTCTTTACCAAAAATAACATCGTTACTATAACAATAGAGGAGACCACTGAAAAAAGAGTGTCATCGTTTTTATGGATTCTATAACAATAAGTTGGCCATAAAAGAAATATGACGGCTCCGGATTTTCCTCAATTTCCGCAGGATCAAGTTATGACACCAGTGTCGATGTGACTTCTTTTTGTACGTTGAGATCGGTTCGTAACATAATTGTAAAACTAGTATTCTTTGTAGCTTCTTACCCCGTGTTTACATCCATAAACATATACAAGTTGTGATACTTTTTAACCGACTTCCAAAAGGAGGTTCTCAATTCAACTGTAAGTATTTAATTTTTTTTGTGTCTTTTACGCGATATCTCAGCCAATTATGAGTTGATTTTAATGATTATTTTTGTTTGGTAGGTAATACTTTAGAGGTGGTTCTATATAAATTTTCACAACTTTTCTTGGGTAGTTTTTGAGTTAGCTTCAATAATACGTATTTTTTCCCACTTAAAATGTGGATGATATGTTAAGTTCCTCTCACTGTTATTTACATAGCAGGTAGTGGTATTCGAATTTGTGTGGGGTAAATCCCACAACTAAAAAGTGAAAAATAAAAACTTTTTACAAAAAAAAAAAATCACTTTGTAGGTTTTCTTTGGAAGTCGGTTGTTTTTTTTTTTTGAAAACATGTCGTGTATAAAACATGTATCGTACAAGTATTGACATTGTTTCAGACATGTATTGTTATCTATCTTGTTCACCTTTTTAAACGATAAACAACAAACTAAAAAGTGAAAAATAACTTAAATTTTGGAAGTCGGTGTCTTTGGATCGGTATATTAGTTTTTTGCCACCGACTTCCGAAATTAAAGTCACTTTGTAGTTTGGAAGTCGGTTGTATTTTTTGTAAAAAAAACACTTTTTTGTTGGTTGGTTTGTAATTTATCTAAGTTATAATAGCCTCATGTCAACTGCTCATCACCTTTTACAAAATATTGCTTTTCTCGATGCAGGGACTTTAATTGTTGAGGAGTTCTCCAGGTACTTCACCATCAGCTGCACTGCACCATATGAATTGTGACGAGCATGGATTGCTTACCAACTATATTTAAGTAAACGACTCGCAACCCGTGAAATACATATTACTGAGTAGTTCCAGTGGCCATTTGTGTCCTTCATCATCAGTTCCAATTTACCAAATGATGCTTTCCAAGAGCAAATGCACGAGTTACTATAAAAAATTCCCAAATCGCTATAGGTGTGCCTATAATAGTTGAAGAGTTCCCTCGATTTCTCCAAGATTCTATCATCAGATCGTGACCAAATGACAACGGGACCAACTAGAAAGTACACCCTTTCAAACAAAAAAGGATATTTTTAAATCGATCTAGCCGTCTTCGAATAATCGGGGAACATACATTTAAAAAAAACCGGCGAACTGAGAACCTCCTCCTTTTTTTGAAGTCGGTTAAAAACAGTAGACACAACTTGTAGATTATATGTTGGTGTAAACGCAGTTATAATTACATAGCTACACCATCAATAGATATATATCAGAAATTCTTATTTTAGATTTTAGTGTTTTTCAGTAGGTGGCAAAATTATTTAATTTTATAATTTTTGTTAATATTGAGGAACCAGTGCGTACGAGTAACCTACCTAAAATGGATGCTTTGTGTGTATGAGAACTGAAAACTCAATTTCCCATTTTCCAGGGTAACACAAATCAAGACGTATTCGTGGGACAACGCACAGGTGATTCTGGTCGGCAACAAGTGCGACATGGAGGAGGAACGTGTGGTCAGCACCGAGCGCGGCATGCAGCTGGCTGAACAGCTCGGCGTGGAGTTCTATGAGACCAGTGCCAAGGAGAACATATACGTCAAGGTATTGACAACATTTTTATATAGCCCTAAAAACTATGGTTCAATATCTTCTCTATTTGTGTAAAAAACGTAGTTTGTTTTCGTAACTAGAACGCTTGTTAAACGGATTAGTAATCCCTGCATTTGATTTTCAAAAATTAATGGCAAAATTGACCCTGTATATTTTTCAAGAAACAGCACTAAAGCAACAACGTTCTTGAGATTAGATCTTTACCATTATTTTATTCAAAGCAACGTGGAGTCATACAGGGTGGCAGGGACATCGACGTGAAAACTGTTACCATGGATTCAGTACATGATTCTGAACAACCCTGGGTTGAAATTTTTCGGCAGTTATTAAAAAAAATATCTGCTGTTTAATACATTTTGATCCCGTAGGTATTGCACTTTTCTATGAAACAGCAGATTTTTTTTTTATAACTACTGACGAAAACTGGCGACGCAGTGTGTTCAGAATCATTTACTGAATCCATGGTAATAGATTTCGCGTCGATGTCCCTACTACCCTGTTTGTGGAGAATGTATTTTATTTAAATAAATAATCATAAATTCGTCATTATCACGATTATCCAAGTGTTATTTAATTATCATTCTTGTCATGTTTTCAGTTGAAAAAACAACAAAAAAAGGCAAAAAAAAACCTTTGAAACTGAGCATTTACTAGCTTCTTTTGTCTTTCCAGGCTGTATTCGAGCGACTGGTGGACATTATCTGCGACAAAATGTCAGAGAGCTTGGATTCTGAACCAGCCATGTTGGCAGGCGGCGCTCGTGGCCAGCGCCTCACGGAACCTGCGCAAGGCAGCTCTACCACCAACTGTAACTGTTAATGTCCGCACTGGGACAGAGTAGCACTTTTTATTCCTTTTACGTTCTAGAAAATTTTGTTCATCTTTGTAACGGGGTCGTTTCTTTCAAAAGCAATATTTTTTTGTCTCGGCAAGTCTGTTCGCAGCTTTATTTTTCACGTTCTTTAAATTTGTTATAATATTTTTAATAAGTACTGTACTATAAAAATTGGCGAACCCCGAGTATACTTACAAAAGTATCTCAACCAAATATTTATGAGTTTTTATAAATTGTTCTCTCTAGTTATTTGTTACGGTTACAAGCATAAATTTTAATTTAAGTAACAAAATTAATTAATTGTTAAAACATGTGTAACAATAAAAATATGCATTAGTATTATTAAATCTATAGGTGTTAGTTAGCTATCTACGTATTGCGAGCTGGAGTAGGGATCTGATACTTCTTATAGCTGTTAAATTTTATCTTTAATGAATTTGTGTCGTGGATTCGTTACATAAATGAATTTTAGTCGTAAATGTGTTACATTTGTTTTTTTATGTTTCGTCATTTAGATATTATTTATAGTATTCAAGATTTACAACGAGATATTTTAATAAGGATTAAACTTCTTAATAGTGATATCCAAGTATTACGCGCGATTATGAGTTTTAAAAGATACCTATCCCAAAGTATAATGTCACCATTTGGACCAAAGACAGATTTTACTATTTACTTACAAAAAAAGTTCAGAAGGCGCAAATATGTTTAGTTAAAATTTAAATATAACGTGTAATATGTTTGATGGCTGCGTTTCGAGCGTAGGTTTTCCGCCTTTACATTGCTTCGTATTCTCTGTGTGGATGTATCGCAAATACACTAAATTAAATAGAATTGTTACTTCATTATTAGTAGATTAATTGATCAATGTTCGTTGTTATACTTTGGCGTAATATTGAAGTTAAAGTTATCTTCATGTATGCTTCGATACCCCTTGGCCTGAATATAAAAGTTCGACTAAATCAGGTATAATCTATTACCTAAAGTGTTTGTAAATACGTTTACCAAAATGTATAAATAAATAATTGTATAGTATTGTATCTACCTACATATAAATCTGTTTGTATTCTTGTTACCTCCTATGCTATGTTAATATAAATATGACTATAGGTGTTTATTTCCATCACTATGTTTAGGAGTAAGTAAACCCGGGTCTCCTGCGCATGTTTTTTCGAAACATTACACAAAAACATCGCAACAAAGAGGCGTGGCCATACGCATTTGTGTACACAAACACGATGTTTTGTGTGAAAACAAATATATATGTGTAAGGTTTTTTGTGTAGTGTTTCGAAAAAACACGCGCAGGATACGTGGCTTAGGGTACATTTTACAGTTTTAGTTTGATCGCATCACTCGGGCAGTGTATACGTACCTACGAAAAACGAGAAAGTTTTAAAAGTATTCATAGTGTCTGCTATGTATCGGCGACACTATATCTATATATCTGTAGACGACATAGACAATACAATTTATATCAAATTCTGTTGGAACATGAGCACATTATTTTTTTAGAATCTACTTATTAGGTAAATTAGTTAAGATATAACGTATCGACGTCTGCTCGATGGAATATAAACTATATACGTACACAATTTTATTACAATAATACCTACCTTAAAACTAAATCTGTGACTCGTCTGTTCATCGCTTCTTCGGAACGTAAAGAATCTACCACATGTAACAAAAAGTTTAAAAGTTTATAAAAAAATACTTATGACGCCAAATGTATTAATATGAATTATAAAATTATATATTGGAAACTACAATTGAATTCTACTATAAGTGACTACTTTGATGAACAAAATATTTTGATGGAATTTGTCCCTAGACTTCATAGGAAGCTTACCTTCGCTCATGCTGCGTTTAATTAATTGCAATATACTTAGATGTTCTTATTGAAAGGCTTTATTTTCAATAACCTTGACTTTATAATAAAAAATAGTATCAAATTAGTGATCTATTTAAAAGTATATAAAAAGTCAATTTGACGTAATAAATTAAGAGCATCCTGTGGACCCAAAGTCACTTGATATAGAATTGTGTTTTAAAAGAGGAATGTATAATAGCTACCTACGACATGGGAAGCGTACCATGATATTGATATAAACTAGTGTTTGAAATACCAAAGTAGACCTGCAATTTTAGGAAAATGCATTTTTTTACAAATTATTGTAACTGTTGACCACCTGGATAAAATCTGTAAGTAATGAAAACAAAATCATTGTTATAAAAAAAAATTAAAGAAAACATCCATCATTGGAGGACTATAATGTATTTGAAAATGTTCTGCTACAGTGCTCGAATGTTCCAAATATTCGTAACAAAGTACACTTGTATGAAAAAGCGTGTCCCATGTCTATTGAATATAATATACTGGAAGGTGTACGTAGAGGTATTCGTGTAACTAGCAGTGTGTGTGAGCCCTGTAGGGCGCGGAAAGGCATATCGTAGTGACAGGCTTTAGTAGCATATGTTTAGCATGTTGCGTAGTTACCTAACACTGTTTTATACTTATTTTCTAATACACAGACGTTTGATTCGACTGGATGTGCTAAAATGCATTTGATGTTTTCATCTCATTCCAAAATGTTGGCTCACAAAACTGAAATTATAATCGATTAGCTGTATGTAAATGTATGTTATAATTATTGTTGTGTGTTAAATAAAGGAATTATTTAATGATACACCCATGTAAAGATTCACGAATATAATATATATTATAAAATATTATATATTTGTTTTTATTTCTTCTATGCTGATTTATTTTTGCTGTGAAGACTGTGATTATTTTTTTACATATATATAGTTAACATACGTACATAAACTCACGCCTTCTTCCCATGGGGGTAGACAGAAACTACAGAACGCCACCTGCTACGATTCTTACTTACTCCTTTTGCTGCGTTTACGTTCATACATCTGGTCATACACGCACGCCGGTTGCGAGTAGTGGTTCAGTGGTAGAATGCCCTACATTTTAATAACCGTAATTTTCTGCTGGCCAGTATAAACCTACACACATAACCCACACAGATAACCCGGAGAAAACACATAATATAATTTTCTCTTATCACCCTTAAAGCGAAAGTCGTAAACCGATATTATAATGTTTAGTACGACAATAAAAGTTCTCCAGCACTATTTTGAAGTGGGGCATACGATCGATCGTGTCAAGGCTACCGTACGACAACCCACCACTTATCCTATAAAATAAAGACCTAGTTTCTCTATTTACTTTGAGACCTAACGTCAACAAAAGTGTATTTGCTTACTGCTTGACATAAATCTACTTTTATGCTAACCCTATCCATCACAAGTTTAATTACTTAATCCATTTCATGCTGTGATTTTCTACTTTTGTTTTCTTGCATTTGGTACTTCTACACTTACCGACTGTTATTTGCACCCCACATACAATGTTTTCATAGATTTTGAGGTACACGCGGATTTTTTATTTCAGGAAATCAGGCGACTGATTTTTTTGTTGTTCAGAAACAAAAGATAAACAATTGCTGTATTTTTACGAAATAAAATGAGGGTTTTTTGAAATGTCGTTCATTAGGTGGCAGCACTGTGACGTCAGGTCCGGGCACCTGTTAAAAGTGCCAAAGCGCCTATATTTTCTTTTGTCATGACTGATTAATGAACGTTAACATATATTTTATATTCATTGTCAAAATAGAAGACCTTTTGTCAAAGTGGCGCGAACTGGTGGCGTGAATTTACTTGAAAACCCTAATTTCATGGTAAAACAGAAATTACTTTATTATTGCTCCTTATTGTGTGATAGAAACACAAAGTTGGGTCAAAAAAATATAATAATAATAATTAACAAGGGTATTTTGGCACGTGGCCAAAATTGGAAGTAACGTCGCCATCTTGTTGAGCCGATACAATTATTGTGGCAATTTCACAAATAGGTACTTACCAACAACGCCCCCTTGTCAATGTCATTCAGGTGTCAAAAGATCCTTTGTAGCCGTAGACAGAGAATAGCATTCTCTGTCTACGTTTGTAGCACTCTATAAACATGTATAAATCTCATAATATTTGCTACTTTAATTCGTTCCTGACATTAATACATACCTAAGTTGATTGCATAAAAGCTTAATGAGTGTCGGATACCTAAGTATCAGCCATAAAATCTTTTGTTGAAGAAGAAAAATCATTTTCTACTTAGAACCATAGAGTACTTTTATTTAATATATACTTAGAACCACGCCAGCTACCGCAGGAACGTAACGTATGATGGCTAAGTTATATTCCATTGAAGACTAAGCTGTAAGAATTTAAAATCTCTAACTCCGGTGTCCTTTTAGTTTTCGTGAAGCCGTAACAGATGGCGTTGCTATAGCGACCTTCTGAAAGCTAGGAAAGATTAAGTTTTGTGTCAAAGCAAAGCGTTCTTTTATTTATTAAAGCTTTCTGTTTAAGCTTAACTTAGTACCTAGCTTAGTTCTGTTTCTGCAAGCAGAGAAAAAGAATTACTTCTACTTAGTACTTTGTTTAACAATGTATTTACTTTTATTATTGTTACCTATATTTTAGTCAGATTTTACTTGATTACCTACTTACGATCGATTTCTTAAGAAGTATTATAGAATTTAGGTACATTCAGGGAAATTAATTGCTAAGCAAATTGACACTCTCCGTCAATTTGCCAGGTTATAACCATTTCATAAAACTGTCCAAGACTGATAGTTGTGATTTGTATAAGTCGTGGTCTGATCGCAGAAATGGTCATATCGTTATCTGCCTAGCCATTTCACGATACGCCGTCATTGCATGATTTGACCATCTAACATCCACCATGTCATAAAACGCTCAGTATTCGACGATTTGCCCAACGATGCTTGGACATATCGACCCAGATTCTCGTAAAAAATATAACTTTGTCTTTAATAATGCCGCGTAATAATTCCTATTCGACCTATTCATACTCGAACAATTCATATTTTAGGGTCCAAAAATACTAAATAGCCAAATAACTGCGACCAACTTGAATGTAACGCTCGCCGGCCGCGGTACCACTCGCTTCGCTCGCTCGGCTTGCGCGCGGTTGGTCACAGTTAGAGCTGTTACCAATCGATGACCCGAGCGTGAAATGCAACTACTATGCGATATGCCACATGGTCAGCTGGAAATATCGATAAAAAAGTTGCTTTCCCGACTTTCGATTAGGCGCATAGTGTTATAACCGGCCAAATCATGAAATGGCGGCATATCGTGAAATGGCCAGGCAGATCACGATATGGGCATTTCTACGATCAGACCACGACATTGTATACGGACAATTTCAGTTGGTAGTCAATTTGCTTATCAATTTATTTCCTAGATTGTACAAAAAGACAATCATTTTGGGACGACTAACATCCGTTGAATTTCCTGCTTACGTCCCAATAGTGCCTTACATCCTATTTAATTGCCCTTTGGTCAAAGATCGAGGGAACCCATCTAGTTAATGACCGTTACTTACCCGTAGATTTATCAACCATACAGTAACAAATTGTTTGCGTTTAACATTTACGCAATTCATTGCAAAATATTTTGCTATATCTGAACTTTGTGTGGATTTTCCCAATGCAATAGCACTATAAGGTCATGCTCACTTTGGACGCGTTTTCGTACGAATTTCAGTCGTGCGCACACGTACGAACACGCACGAACGATCCCGACCTTCCAAGTACAAAGGGAGCGCGCAGACTAGGTGCGAATTAATCGTACGTATACGTACGTATAATAGTTTCGATGTCCGAAAACAATCCGCTCTTATTGGGATTTTTCGTGCGTTCAATGCGATATCATCGGAACACTACCTATTTGACGGAAAAAGAGGCCGCGCACTTTGGACACGAATTTGTATCGTACGTAAACGTACTACCATGGTCATACGAATTGAGTGCGCACCCTGAGTACGTTTTTCTCCGATATTGCATTGAACGCAAGAAAAATCCCAATTAATTCGGATTGTTTTCGCACTAACTCGCACCCAGTCTGCGCATTCCCTTTGTACTTGGAAGGTCGGGTATGTTCGTGCGTATTCGTGAGTGTTCGCATGAGTAAAATTCGTAAGAAAACGCGACCAAAGTGCGCGCGGCCTAATCCTTATGGATATATTCTGTTTTTTTTTTCCATTGCAATCATTATAATTACATTTCGCATTACATTATGGATGTATTCTCTGAAAAGGGGTCATTTGCATTTTTGCGGACACTCTTATACCCTCTTCTGATGAAAGCGATGCTTTTTATTATTACGAAGTTTAAAAACAGCAGTTCATACATACATAAACTCTTCTTCCCATGAGAGTAGGCAGAAACTACAGAACGCCACCTGCTATGATCCTTACATACTCCTTTTGCCTCGTTTACTTTCATACATCTGGTCATACACGCACGCCGGTTGCGAGTACTACGCATCTGACCAAAATACATAACATTTTTTTTTGGGTGGGAAATTATCAAATAACTTCTCCCGCTCTGGGCGGAGCGGTAGGGCGTGTCAGACTCTTACTGACTAAAACCCACCCGTGTTCCTTAGATTGCCCTGTTGCCGGGGGCCACGATTTCCCTTTCGGCCTTATTCGCAACCCCGGCAGGCATCGGCCCTAGCGCACGCCGTCAATTCTGCTGACATCTCTTTGAGGCGCGCGTGGAACACAACGCGCCGTCGACCCGCAAACCCGGAATGACAGCTCACTTCACCTTAGCGTTCACGGTGAGATTTTAACAGAATAGCACTGCTGGTACTTATCGGATGGCGAGCTACCCGTTGCTCACCGTCCGCAAGCCCGCGCCTACGGTGGCCGGAAATCGGCTCGCGATTCCAGACGCCCAGGGCGTCTCCTCCTGCGGCAGTTAGGGGCGTGAGAGCGCAAAGTTTGCCTCTCCCTCACGCGTTCCGCCTCCACCTTCGCGAGCATTACCGCTTCGCAGAAGGAGGTGACGGCCGGCCATTTCCATGTACCATGACCTGAACCAGGGCCGGACGAGAGAGATCACCGCCGCCGATCGCCTCCACGAGGACACGGCGATGCTCCGCCCAAGCCGAGCAGACCTCCACCGTATGCTCCACCGTGTCCTCCGGGCGATCCACACAATGGTGACACCCGGACGTTTCCTCCCGCCTTATCCTAAACAGGAACCTCCCGAAGCAGCCGTGTCCGGTGAGGACCTGCGTCAGGCGGAAGGTGAGGACACCGTGGCGCCTCTCAAGCCACTCCTCAAAGAGGGGTCTTATCGCCGCAATTGTGGCGTGCCCAAAATAGCAGTAATCCTGCAAATATTACATAAAGGATAGATTTAAACATTAAAAATATCTAGCATAAGAGTAAAAAAAGCACGGAATGTAACTTGCTTCTTCTAAGTTACTGGGTAAGTATAAGTTTGCATGCAAAGTGTGCGGTGCACATAACTCAAGATGCGACGCTTCTTAGCGCTTGCCTCATAGTTACGACAAGTTGTCGAGGTTACATTATTAGAGTATTTTAGCTGTCTTCACAGATGCGCTGACAGACTTGGAATACCTTCCACCGTTTAATAATCGTCACTTAACTACTTACTTACATTCTTTTGCGACTTTTATGACGAAAAAATACTACACATGTGCTCAGCTTATTTCAACGTTACAGGTACCTACATAAGTTCTAAAAGCATCAGGATTCTGTTTGTAAACATAGCCCTCCTGTACTTATTGAGGATGACTGGTTTTAAGAACGGTAATAAAAACCATGGAAGGAGCACCCATAATAGCTTAGCTATTACATATTTACCGGAAACAACCCCTTAAATATAAAGCTACATTATCAACAGCTTCGTTTGTACATAAATACTCAAGTAAACAAAGCAGAATTTAATTTTGTTCCAAGTAAAAAAAATACAGCATTCGAAGCAGCTGAAGCACTCGACTTCCGCAAAACTGTTCCGGCCAGCGAAATAGGGAGAGTCCATTGTTTAGCTCTCGAAACTTCCTCAGCTCACAAGTGTATTGGTACAGCAGAAATGTGTAACGTACTGTATTCCTACTAGGTAGCTATCACACTTGTGGGTTTCGTGTAGTCACAATTATTTGTGGAACTAAAATATATTACTAACTGTTTTACATTGGTATATTGTAGCAAAAAGGTTAAACCTAGAGTCTAGCACGAACGCACGACGAAAAACGTAACGTAAATTCGAACTGTTTTTGAATCGAAAATAGACAAGCACACATTTTAAGGTAAGCACAATTACTATCACTCATAGATTTGAGTAAACTTTTTAAACATAATTAATAATTATTCGAATTTACGTTTCGTTTACTCCACGTGTTCGGGAAGACGGCATTTATGGAGTAAGTACAGCATTTCTGGCAGATAATGTCATCACATTCCATTCCATATTTAAATAATCTCGTAGAGCATACTTACTGCTTATCCGGACTTTATGAAACACGTCCTTAAAGATTTGAGAGTGAGATAAAACATGGATAATAAATAACCTAACAAATAGACAACTCATAACCCGATGGCTAAGGTGGCTATGTGGTTTGAGATTAACCGCTTTTATACAGCCCATAACCAATACGGACATAACCGCGTTCTTAGTAGGCTTACATTATCTATACATAAGATTAAATAGGTAATAAAATACCAGTCTATTGCTGTCCCGCTGCAGAACAAAGACATCTTCTCTTACTGAGAAGACATTAGCATATCATCACGCTTCCTCAAGGTGGATTGGCAATTTCAGACTTCCATCCTAAGTAATATTACAAATGCGAAAGTGAGTTTGTTTGTTACGCTTTCACCCTAAAACGGCTTAACAGATTTGGATGAATTTTGGCACACGGGTAAAATATGACCTGGATTAGGATATAGGCTACTTTTTATTCGGATATTCCCATGGGATCGAGACTTATGCGGGTGAAACCGCTGGGCGCAGCTAGTACATTATATAATTATGTATGAGTACCTAAAGATAAATCAATGATTGAGTAAAACATAGGAACAAACGTCTATACGTAGGAAATGATGTCTTAACGAAACCTTTTCTCATCGTCAAGTTTTTGCTAACGCGCAAGATTTTTCCGTTTCCTCCAAATTAGTGTAGAAGAATGAAGGACTTAATGTACGTCAATTAATCTAACTCAGCGAGCGGCACAGTAGTTAAGTAGGCTTTCTGCGCCAATGTGTGGATAAATCAAAGATATTGTAGGCTAGATGTAGGGCTTCTGTATAAATCACACTGACATTTTCATTAAGAAAAGGAAAGTGACGACGCCATTGTTTTGCGGTAACGTTGAGAAGATTTTTTATTGTTACATATCTCGGAGTAAATGGAAACATTCTTTTTTTTAAATAGTTGCAAAAATATTGTCTCTTTTTAAATGAAATAGAATAAGGTTTAAAAATGAATGATGATTTCATTCATTTTAAATCACATAAAAATGAATGATCTTTCTATTTCATTCACGAATTTAGATCTAATCTACAAGCTACAATAACTTTCAAACCCTACAATAATTATTGAAACGTAAAACACAACAATTGAGTTTGACCCCTCATAATAAGCAAAATTTTCCTTTCACAAGGTTTCCCGCAACCCTTCGCATATACGAATCAACAGACGTTCTCATTGAACCCCAACCTTGAAATCCTTTTATATTGCAAAACGTTGTTGTTGTTGAAGCAACCGCAAAAAAATTGACATGCCTCTGAATAAGAACCTAATTGGCCGATATAATCGGTTTTCTAAACAACACGAGGAACAAGGGTACACGGTACAGTGGAGTTCAAAATCTTCAAACCCCTCCGGAATTGTTCCGCTACGGGTCTCAGAGATACCATCGCAAAACTATATTGTCCCTATATGTCTCACGTCTGCTTTATAAGTTACTTTACAAGCGCAAGAAAGCGATAAAAGTTTATGGTACAACTTTATGAATGCATAACTTTTATACACGACAATAAGAATCTACTCTGGTGTATACAATCGATGTAAAAAAAGCATTCACAATTTACGCCTTGTCTGAATCGATATTATTTTTATATCAATTGTAAAACATTAAGACCGTGTTGTGCACCATCAAATCACAAATAAACAGCTAACAAAAATCTTTACTGGCCAACAAAAACAAATAGTAAGATAACATTTGAAAAGTCATCCGAGGAAAAAGGTCACCGTATATTAGTCGGACTATCAGATCTCCCTGATAAAAACCGGGATCAATAGAGCTAGACAAAACAGGGCTGACAACCTCTACCTACGCACTGTGATCTTATTTACATAACACCCGCAAAATTATCTACAGTTATTGTAGTTTGAACTAATGCTTAGCCGCTAATGGTTGGTTTGCGTACATTTTAAGGAACCAAAACGGCGATCTTTAACCAGTACGATATATACGATGTAGTGGTTGTAGTAAATGTAGAATTACTTTGTCGTCGTTTTTAACAGGCTACTCAAATAAGTTATACCTAATAGCTACCCAAATAGTATATAAGCTTTTAAGAACGACACGACGATTTTTGATATGTTAGGTATTACTATCATAATTATCAACATAAATTCGATCTACCATTGTTTTCTTTTTTTATAAAGAATAAGGACAAGCAAAAAACTAGTTCGATAGGTATAGGACATATTTTATGGATACGACATGACATTCACAGTCGTAAACCTAGACATCCGCCACCCTGTTTATAGAACAAGAATATTTATACCTATATGTAGTTCATTGTTATGACATGTATATTCCTTTACAAAGGTCAAACAACGAATTTGTTTGGATTAAAAATATTATTGTTCTCCGTGGAAAAAAATGGGTTTTCTTTTCTACGAAGCGCGCTAGTTCGTGTGATGAATTGTTAGTTTTCTTTAAAATGTATTCGTTCTCCTTCGTTTTGTATGCAGGTAAACAGTTTTTTTTTATTACTGTGTTTGGGGAATCGAGGAATATATTTCAACTCTCTCAATGTCAGTACATTCGCTGAAGAATACACTTGCAGATTTATACATACACCATATGTCTCATTAGGTATTAATATTTCAGGCCAGTGACAGCCATTATTTATCTGGCAATGAGAGACTGTCACACAGAAGGTCTTCAGATTGTGCAGGATCTAAATAAGGTCAATACTTAGACCCTTTTTGCACGAGAATTTGCATAGAAAAACTGCGAAAAACTGGGTTATCCATCATATTTGATTAGGTACTTCATGACTGTGCTTATGGGAAATGTCGGAAATCCAAATGGATTATTATAATGTGCGTAATTATTATAACAACAGTGCGTATCTGATTGCTCATCATTATTTTAATAACCCAAATCCCTCAGTAAGTTGAAACTTGTAGCTTGAGAGCTCGATCGATGTTAGTTACGACTTTATCTCTGCTACTAGATTTGCATACCTGTGGACCATTCTAGAATATATGTGGATTATACTACCTACTGTGAAAAAAATAACTACAATGGTTTAATAATTTGAGCGGAACTTAGAACAGACGGGGGCGCGACCGTGAAAATGTATCATGTATTGGTATCCTTTTTAAATACAATTTATTTTTATCTAAACCACGAGAGCTGTAAAAATAATCTTATGACGGCCGACGCCCATAAAGCCGTGCGTGAAAAACCCAATTTCATATATTACCTAACGCTCTGTTTTTGTCAACCAGCCTTCACTTAGTGATTGCGTGACAAGGGAAGCGGGCTAATCAGTAAAATGTCACTCAAAGCTCAGCTATACATCGTGCGTACGTGCGATTTTATTTATACATTATTCGTAACACTGTAAACAGGACAAGTTTAAAAATAAACACATTTTTATCCTCAATGTTCGCATCAAGTTTATTCCCATTTTTATTTCGTGAAAAACGCTGAAACAACGTTAAGAAAACTTTTATCTTCTGACAATTGGACTTCTAAGTTGAAATATGTCACGCGCGGGTATTATTACGTTTTATCACTAAGTTTCGAACTAAGTTTACACCGTGCATTCTATGCGGAAACCGGCTTTTTTCGACATTATTCTTTTTTATCTTATTTTGTGCGTCACCCCGGATTTTTTCCAAAAAGTTGGGCAGACTTTACATCAGTCGTTTCTAACTTATAGAGGTGACAACAATAAAGTGTCGCGTGATTTTTTCGTATCAATTTTCTTGCCCATTCGCTGTTGTTCGATGGTAAAGCATTATCATTATCATCGATGACAAACAAAAAATATGAATCCGTGCTACGCTAAGTAATTCTTCATGTAAATGTAAATTGTATCCGAACCTCATGCATCTTTCGGTTTGTTTGTTACCCGATATCCAATGCTAATGACCAAATGTATAAGGGGAATGTATGCTTCCTGATATATGTATATTTAAATATGACTAATATGCCTAATAATATTATGCTCTATTATATGCAAGTTCTTAGTTATAGAAAATTCAGTCGCATAAACAAGACTTGGTGAAAAATTACGAAAACAATTAATATTTTCATTTTTACAGATTAGATTCCGTACTAATTCGTCAACTATTGTCATTTAACTTGAGGCTCATACCGTAGACCTTCTCTAGCAACAGACGTCTGCAAGTTGATAGATGTGCAGGAAATACGTTAGTTTAAATTACTGCAAGTTTGGCGAATATCCCATACAGTTGCAGCTTTACCCGCCGCTCGAGGGACAGCCGTAGCACTCTATGTATCACTGTTAGACTGCCTGCACGTAAACCTACATTATATTGATTTAGAGATACCCATTTATGAACCTACCTGTAAGAAGACCTACATGCGAGAATTAGAAGACATTTTCTCGCAGAACAGTACTCGCTAATTTGAAGATAAACGTAACCGTGCTAAAAACAAATACGACAACGTTTAAAACTCTTTGTCAATTGGTATATGAAGTTTTAATAAAACTTTACTAATGCAAATGACTGTAACGACCCACTAAAACCTGGAAAACATTCGTACCTACTCTATTTTAATCGCTTTTTACAATATGGGCAAAATTCTAGGAAGCACCAATTCCGATATTTGGTCACTGAAATTCAGAATAATGCGTGAAGACTTTATAAATTCCCAGTTTCTCTGTATTAACTGGAGTATGGAATAATTAAGAAGATAAATATTTTTTTTTTTTTGTAACTAATTTGTTTGTTGTTTGATTTTAATAATAATAACATAACATAACATCACGCCTTGTTTCCCCGAAGGGTTGGGCAGAGGTGTCCCTGTAGTAGGTACACCCACATTTCGCCAGTTATGTTAAAGTCCCATGTAATAGGCGGCATTTAATAATAATCTTTAAGGAAATCAGCTATCCGTTTACGTCCCTGCTTGATCACATACGTATTTCGTGGATTTTTTATGCTAATACAATCATGATGGCCTATTCTTTGCCAGGATAGGCCATCACGGTCACACTTATCTATCTATCGATGGCATTGATTTAAGTTATTTTTGTTTAAAAGGGTCGTCCTAAATACACAAACTGTTTACAACCGACGTTGATTCCAAAACCCAAGAAAGCACGATGCCACTTTGCGACGCGACTACGTGAAATATATTTTAGCAAAATACGAAACGCGATTTTATATTACCAAAATATACTATGAATCGGAAAGTCCCGACGCTTTCTCGCGTCAGACTTGTTTGTAGGTCCTTAAAAGATTTGCTTCGGTCTGATATCAAGAACGATAACATAATTTCTTATTGAATCATTATATAGACATGTCCTTGACTTTATACTTCCGAACATATTGCTTATTGTGCTCTGAGAGTTCAAAGAAAATTGCTGCATTCAACCGATTTTCTGATTTATTTCAAGTAATCTTTAGCGAGGAATGTTCAGTTGAAGATATCATGCACGTCTTTGCGGAGATATTGTGAAATATGATGTGATTTATCAGTTGCATGAACGATTCACCTAAAATATGTTTCACTGCACAAATATGTATCAAGTATAGGTTCAAAGTTTATCCTTACAAATGAAAGAAATTAAAGCAATGGCACGTAAAATTTTATCGGAGAGACAACCGGATGGCGAGTGGTGATCTGGGTCTTGAAGTGATACTGAACCCCGCGTACCGTCCGAGTGGACCCCAAATGAACGGGAGTGGAGACATGGGGGGGGGGCAAAATACATTGGTTTTTGACGAGGCAACCGGATGGAAATGCGGTTGCTTTGAAGTTTATACCCTATTTATATAATAAAAAATTGCCACTCCCCAACATCGTTATAATTGAAATAATAATAAGAATAAACACGGTCGTATCTCTACGTTGACGTCGTGGTGGGGCTTGTGCGCTCCGAACTCTAGGCCTGTGCCGGTAGAATTTACTTTGCCGGAACGGGTCTGGGATGAGGAGCCAGACCAAGAGAGATACAAAAACCCGCAGGGCAGCATGTGGCGAGCTGTTGGGCAGTAGCGACCCCACGGACCCTATCGCCCGGGAGAAGTCTTGTTCCTCACCTCTGGCTTGCCTTTATTGGCCAACTGGAGTGAACACTGACGAGGAACAGAGCTCCCACCTCATTCTTGCCTTAATTGGTCGGCTTGAGTGGAGATTCGCAAGAGCAAATGTGCTCGGAGGAAGGTAGTATTCCAGTAAGATGCTGGTAGGGATCTTGATCGTATTTCCGGAAGAAGAGTCCCTTTTCTCATCCAAACCAAAATACAGAATGTTGTTTTTCTTTTTTTCGTTTTCGAAATACTCGATTTTCTTTTCTAATATTTCTATTTTATGTTTCTAAATTTTGTTTTCATTCATTAGTGGTTCTAGTTTAAAATAATATCTTACGCTGTATAAAATTCTTGAAACTCCTTACCGATGATTTATCACCGAAAATGATGGTGAATTTTATCAAAACCGGATGGCATTGATACAAATTCCTTGCAATTCGAATCCCCCCCCCCCCCCCAATATCTCCGCCACTGTCTATTTGGGGTTCATTCGGAAAGTACGGGAGGTTCAGTAATTTAAGTTGACATGAGCAAAGTTGAGGGTACAGCTACTAAACCATATGATATGACAATAAATAAGTCATTCCTGCTGTACTAGCATATTCTCAGAAATTTTAAGAATACGTTTGCCTTATCAAGACTGATCTTTAATGCAACATTACAGGAATCTAAACTAATTCTATCGATGGACATTAAAATACAGAAAACGTTCCGATATTTTTTTTACGACATGTAATAAAAGACAATTTTAATTTAACGCCAATTATATGAATAGGTACGGAATCTTTCGCCATTGAGGACAATGGCGAAAGATTCCGTACCTATTCATATAATTGGCGTTAAATTAAAATTGTCACAATCAGTTCATTGAACTTGGTGACTTACGGTTTTCAATTCAAAATGTTCTTGCCGAATTGATCAATTTAATATCCCACGCCTTTTTTGGAGGGTTTAATGAGATAACATTGTCTGTTTTTGGGGTTCCGTACGTTCGAATGAAAAAACGGAACCCTTAAAGGATGACTCGTGTGTCTGTCTGTCCGTGTGTCACAGCCAATTTGCTCCGAATCTAATCGACCGATTATGTTGAAATTTGGTACACTTATGGATTTCTCTATTTTAAAATAAATAGTTTTATAGTTATTTGAGAAAATAGATGAAAATTGACCATTCCCCCATAACTGCAACTAATGAAACTAAAATGTTGAAAAAAATACGGAAAATTGTTCTATTCTTAATTACAGATTACAACAGACAAACCTATAAGAAGTTTATGGTTTTAAAATAACATTGCAAATCTCTCAATATTGTTCATACAAACTTATATTTGCAGTTGGAATGTACGGGAGACCATGTTTTTCAACTACAATGTTAAGTTTATTCTTGGGGTAAATTCATCCCAACTACGGAACCCTTCATTGAGCATGGTCCGACACGCACTTGGCCAGTTTTTTTATTAAGGTTATTTTAGTTTTGATCTTTGGATGGTTGTTGAGGATGGGTTGGAAACTACTAAAACCTCTTCCATAATTTTAAAATGAATGTATGTTCTTTAACTCAGTTGAATTGTTAAGCCCAGCGCACATTACAACCGCAATGGGCCGTAGCGCATTTTCATGCAAAAAGTGCGGTGCGGCCCACCTGTAGTGTGTGTTGATTCATAGAAAATGTACAAAAGTGATGATGGAGGATTTTTGCAATGCGCTGCGTTGCGGTGAGTCCCGCCTGTAGATGTAAGGCCGGTTTAAAAGCAATTAAACCAATCCGTTTAAAACCGAAATAAACCTTTTTTTTCGATTTAAAACGGTTGGTGTTGATGACTGTTTTTCTTAATTATAACTAAATTTTCTTGATTTTACCGAGGTAGGGATATAACGGAGTACCTATAAACTATGTAAAGAATTTTTAAATGTGTGATATACTGATATTGATATACTTAGTTCTAGTTCATCCCTCCGACCAAGCGTAGGTTGGTTGGAGGGAAGTTACTACCTAAGTTATAAAAACTCTATTGATAAGTTAAAAACTCTGTGTTAGTAAATAAACATTTTTTTCATTGTTTTCAAACGATATAAATAATCAATTTGATTCGGTTTGAAACCAAACTCACACTCTCGTACTCTCATTAACGTCGTCACTCGTGACTGGACGCAACTTTGCCAGCTCGCCTACCCTACACCCACATGCACATACATAAACTGCCGCGCGAGGCCGCCGCGCCGCGCCGCGCACGTACGCTTCTTTTTTTTCTTTTATTTTTGTAGGCGAGTTTTCAACGGTTTATTCCGACCAAATTATGCCAGTAGGTATAATGACACCTGTATTGTGTTGGTATTTTTATGCTATTTTATAAAGGCTCGTACACTCGTGCTCGTCGCGACGAGCGGTGCCTTTGAGTCGCGTCGCGTGTTGCGCTGGCTGCACTAGCCTTTAAAAGAAAAATAGGTACCTACCTACACCTTTTGATTTGGCCTCTAGGTTTTTCAGAAGCAAAAAAAAAAAAATATCAAATGTATTTTTAAGATAAAAATATTATAATGTTTATCCAGAAGGATGCTACCTTCAGAGCATGTCTTCAGATCATGGAGTTTGGTCTGTAGGTCACGTTTGATATGGGTTATCTGCTGTTTTTTATATTTCTATGGTTATCTGTTAAAAAAAATTCCGTAGTTGTCGTAGTTGGAACAGTTGGAACAATGCCCAATATCAGCAATATGCGGTGCTAGCTATGTATATTAAAACTTTATGCTGTCATTAGGACAACAATGAGTATGACAATTAAGTTAACGGTGTTGTAGTGTGTACTGTCCTTTGACAGTTATTTTACCTTTGATTTTGCAGTACCGTCAAAATCACAGTGATCTTTATCATGGTTTTAATAAGGGTGCTATTGGGTTGGTGCTGTCAGAAGTGAAATAACTGAGCGAGGACTGTAATTCAATGCGGTTAGTGTCTTTTTGTCCGGCGCAAGATTAGCAAGTCATTAACATTATTTGGAGATCCTTCAGTTATGAACTAACTCCACCTTATATTTTGTTAGCCGATGAGTGGCAGTTTTAGGCATTTAAAACCGTAATTAAAAGTTACGTCAACGTCATTCTACGTCGTTGCAAATGATAAACTATGCCACTATGTTATCGTTTTGTTATGTTAATAATTTTATATCATTCTATTTTTTTCCTGTTTTTTTATTTTTTTCACTAAACATAACTATCTTATTTCAAAATTACACTACTTAACTGCTTAGATTAGTCCTTCAATACGATACATTTGAGAGCACCACACTGTCCAAGGTCATTATCTGTGGAATACGTGACATTCAGCCGATGTGTCCATCGCTGTGTGCGCACATCACGTGCTCCAGTTTGGACACCGGCCAAACGTTAAGATAAAGCCTTCTTTGACGTCACGTATACGTATATATCGTCACGATTGTTTCGACCACAGGGTTAGTAGAAGTACTAGTATTAAATGGGTCATTAAGGCGAGCATAAACGACTTTTAATGATTTTATACTGAAGATCACGTCTAAACGAGTAGTGTTAATGATTTGGAAAAAATATATGTTAAATTAAAGCATGTTCTTAGGAACTTAGTCTGTGAATATTTTAGATTACGTTTATGTCCAACGCGGATAAAAAACTGAGAATCACGCAAAAACTATCAAACGTATTTTTCTGAAACCGAAAGTCGGTTATCGTCGCCTTAAGTATAGTTTGACCGAAATCACTGTACTGCACCTTAGGTACGAGCGCGATGAAGCGGGGGGCAGTACAGGCCGCTCATTCATCAACGCTCACGGCGGCGGCGTCCCGCTCCCTGCCTCGCCGCGCATTCCTAAGGCCCGATACAGCAGTCTCGGTGAAACTATAGGTAGATATTATCTAATACGAGATTTGACGCTGATCAAAGTGGATAAGCTTACAGAGTATACAACGGTTATTTTCTCATGAGGTAGTAGGCGTTCACTGCTGATCTTAGACCAAGAACAGTCAAAGGATTGTCATAATTATAATGTATGGGGGCAGCAAAAGTAGAATATATCGCGATATATCATCATTAACAGACAGGAAGACGTTGCTGGCAATGGTTTACACTTAATTCTATGTCTGGTCTGTTAAACTGAGTTTAATAAAAAGATCGTAAAAGGAAAAACACAACAATGGAAACCGATATCCTGTGGAGAAAAAAAGGAGTCTCACTTAAATGGATGTCTTTTAAAGTGGCGAACAATTACTGCTTGATGCATGGATGCTACGCGGGCTTTCTTTTCTCTGAGATGGATAGCTTTGACTTCACTGGTTTATTTTTCTAGGATACTTAAATGGATTGAAAATAATATTACCTATCAATCTACTGTCAAAAAAATCAGTTTGCCTAGCCTTTTCCCAACTATACGGGGTGGCAGGGACATCGACGCGAAAACTGAAAATATAGATTCAGTATATGATTCTGAACCCCCCTGCGTTGAAATTTTTCGTCGGTTATTAAAAAAAAAAACTGCTGTTCCATACATTTTGACCGCGTAGGTATTGCACTTTTCTATGAAACAGCTGTTTTTTTTTTTTAATAACCGACGAAAAATTTGAACGAGGGGGGGTTCAGAATCATGTACTGAATCCATGGTTTCAGTTTTCGCATCGATGTCCCTGCCACCCTGTATTGGGGCCGGCTTCCAGTCTAACCAGATGCAGCTGAATACCAGTATTTTACTTGGAGCGGCAACCTATATATCAATCTAATACTGTATGCTAGAGATATTATCGGATTTTCTGTTTTTTGCTTGAGTTTTAGATTTTTAACGGTTTTTGTAAATGTTATTTCTTTGTTTACTAAAACATTTTCTTTTTTTCCTATATCCTATTAGACAACGCGCGCATAGGTACGCGACCTACATACTGAAATTATATATATATAATTATGAATAAAATATTTTCTACGAACCCCAAATCTAACGAAAGGTGTGTCTTAACAATCTTGACTAAAATAATATAGATAAGATCATTGTTTACATTTCTCAAGACAGTATTCGGAGTAATGAAGTTGATAGCAGAATCAAAGTTGCCGACACAGCACTTTAGTCAAGAGCCTTTCATTTCAAGACCACGTGGAAGGGCTGCCTATGAATGGACCAGCGAAAGCCACTTTATTTTCCAATATCAATGGAGTTCTGTCTATAAATAATAATAATCATTATCTCGATTGAACTCGTTTGTTAGATTTAGAATTCAGCAATTTTAAAATCTTTTGTTATTTCTTCATGTTACCGTTTTATTATCATTTCTTGAGCCATACCTACTATTAAGGGTACATTTCCATTTTAGTACAACCCGCTGACTTCTAACTTAAAAAGAAAAGTAAATCGAGTCATAAACTTTTCATTTTCGCCTATTGAATCCTAAAACCCTTAAGGTATTCTTTCTTTTATGGACTCTACGGGAGTGTATCTTTTTTATTACCTACTATCGGGGTACAGAATTTATTTTAAAAAGCTTTAACGAAACGAATTTTATTGATATACCTACACTAAAATCTACTTTAGCGAAAATAATTTAGAATCTATTTAAAACACGTTTCATAGATTCCGTGTCATTGTCCGTCGTTGAAGACTGCATAGGAAAACAAAAAAAACTTTACAAAAAACTTAGTAAATCAAGTTCTTATAGAGGACAACAAGGTAGATACCACTTAAGTATCAATCTACATAATAAAAAAAACAAAACAAATGCCTATAAAAATTAATGCGACCTTGTCCGATAACTTACATGTGCCGAATAATGATAAAGAATTGTCTAAGGTCAACTGGACGAGTGACCTTTAAATTTTATGTAAATCATATCTCCTCTGTTATTTGTTGCAATATTTTGTGAAATGATCTCGAATGTGAACGACATCTACAATTTTGACACCTTCAACCATCGCTTGAGGATGTTAAGAGCATGTTTGAATAACGATCGCTGAATCGTAGGAATAGTAGAAACACATGTCGTAATAGCATGTCCTTATGTCTCAAACGGGTAGTTGTGCCTAGTTATGTTTAATCCACGCGTTCGTACGCTTGCCTTGGAGTATACGTAACGTATGTAAATTCAAACGATTTTAAAATTGATAATACTCGTTCCGCACACAATATGTACCTAGTTTTAAAACTTTATTCATCATATCCATGGGAGATACTAATTGCTTGAGGTTTAAATTAAAATGCTATAGAATAATTGTATTTTCGATTTGAAAATTGTTTGAATTTACGTTACAATTACGTCGCGCATTCGTGCGCCTAACATGGAAGCATCACATTAAAATTATAAGGGACGAGATAAACCTCAAGTTTCGCAACCTGTATTGGCTTATGGGAAGAAACTCTGTGCTCTCTGTAGACAACAAAATCCTCATCTATAACTCGGTTCTTAAACCAATATGGACCTACGGCATCCAATTGTGGGGCGTTGCCAGCAAAACCAACATACTCTGCCTGCAGAGAGTCCAAAATGGTATTCTAAGATCAATAGCAAAGGTTTGCTAGGAACGACGAAATCCACGACTATCTACAAATGCCATCAGTAAACTCTGAAATCGAGCGGTACAAAAGACAACATAAGGCACGCCTGACCTTGCATCCAAACCCACTAGTTGCTGAACTGTTAAACCCGACAGCGGTGGTAAAAAGGCTGAAGAGGAACCACCTTCTATAAGTAGGAGGCGCAGCACTGGCTGCTCCACCACAACGCCACTCGTCATGCAACGAATTCGCTTATGGTCTGACGACCGATTGCAAATTGAAAAAAAAGGAAAAAAAAAAAATCGTCCAAGTAAGGGCCCAGGAAATAGTTTACTGATGTCGCACTATATTATCTGTAATGTAAGATTGTTTTTTTATAATTTATAAGTTTATTTCACAGATGAAAGGGAATGCCTGAAGAAAAAATATGTAGGTCTAGGTGTAAACTTTTTTACTATCTCGTCCTTCCATCCTAACTACCGTACGTATATGGTACGCTACGAGTCTATTAAGGCAACAAATTATCACGGTACTTGTAAGTGTCAAGATAACGTAGTACCGCTATTTATTATATGCAGTGCAGCGATCTTTATAGTTACATGAGTTTTCATTACTGGAGTACTATAAATTCAGCCCTCGAATATCCAAAGCTAACTTTAAGATCATCAGAAAGAAAACCCGCCAAAATGCCCATGAATTACATTAAGATAGAAAGTGACTTTTACGGTGAAAGTTTTCAAGATATCTGAAATGAAATAGCTGAGTTAAATATTAATGAAAGGAAGTCATTTCCATCATGAAATCTCTCCAGATGATCTAATAGAGGACCCTCAAGCGAACCAAATGAAATTAAGCCCATGAAATATATCATATCGTGATGCTAAAAAAGACGTGCCGTGTTTGTAAATAAATCCACGCTCCTCCTAAACTTTTTAAATATGTTAAGCGAATTAATTTTCCAAAATTTGGAAGACTGTGTACTGTATATTATTTACATGGTGGACAAAATTGTACCTTGCTTACACAAGAAAAGCGTTCAGTTTTCTCTGTGTTTGTGTTGTGCGTACGTATGAGGCTCATGCCGACAGCTCAATACAGTGAGACGATATTCAACCCCACGCTCTCGGGATTCGTTAGGCGAGCCCGCGCTAAGTGCTTAAACAAACTTAAGTTATAACGATTTTGTAGAATTAACAGGGCAAATGCTTGGTAAAATTAAGTGCATTTCTTAGAATGCATCAATTTACGGTTTCTATGCGAGTATATAGAAGAACCAACAAGGAGAGAGAGAAATTATTTGATCAAACTGTTACACTTAAGTTGTATAAAGTTGTTTATACAACTGAAGTTAAATGTTTGAATACATTATTTGGCAACAAAAACCCTTACGTATGACATCAGAGGGACTGTATTTTAGTGACCGCATGTCACAGTTAAATGGTTTCTCAGTGTTCACTACATTGCTGTTTATCAACTAGATGCCATTGCTAGCACTTATTCGAGCTGAAAGGCTGTAAAATTTTATACAGTTTTGACTATTTTTTACCATTAGTACCTGGGCGACCGAGCACTGCTCTGGTGAAAATAGAGAATGCTCATTAACCGACTTCCAAAAAGGAGGATTTTTTTTATTTTTATGTTTGTCCTCCGATTTCTCCGTCATTTGTGGACCGATTTTGAAAATTCTTTTTTTTTTTGTAAGGGTATGCTCCCAAATTGGTCCCATATCAATTGTATTAACTTTGCTTGGGTAGTTTTTGAGTTAGCTACAAAATACGTATTCTTTTTCCCACTTAGTATGTAGATGATATGATAAGTTCCTGACACTGGTAGTAGGTAGGTAGGTATTCGAATGTGTGTGGGGTAGGTACCACAACTAAAAAGTGAAAAATAAAAACTATTTACAAATAAAAACTACCGACTTCCAAAAAAAACACTACAAAGTGAAAAATAACTTTAATTTCGGAAGTCGGTGGCAAAAAACGAAAACACAAAACCCAAGACACCGACTTCCGAAATTAAAGTTATTTTTCACTTTGTAGTGCTTTTTTTGGAAGTCGGTAGTTTTTTTTAATAGTATATGATAGTACCTACTAATTCCATACTGCCATGATCATTATTCTAATGTCAATAATGTCATGTCATTAATCACTATCGAGACCTAGCTAGATCAATTTTTCGTCCCCGTAAACCCCTATATTGCAACTTTCATCGAAATCGTTAGTGCCGATTTCGAGAACGTGAGTAGAAATCTATATTTGTACAAACAAATAAATATATTTACAAATATTGATCGTTTACTAGTATAGGATACAGTGTGTATCAGAAAAAAAGAACAACTTTCTCCATGGGACCAAAATCGTTATCATGAAAGAATTATCAGCTGTTCCAAACATTTGGGGTCGAGTACGTATTGAAGTTTGTATTGGACAGCAGATTTTTTTTTTGCGATAACGATGGAACCAACTCCCATAGAAAAAGTTGTTTAGTTTGGTAGTCGGTATCACACTCTTAAATAAGATCACGTGTATATCATTAAGAAATCTACATTTTAAAATCACAGGAAGATCGTAATACAATACGGCCTTGTTATATGGGGAAATTCAGTAGACGTGAACAGAGCATACATTGCACAAAAAAAATGTGTCAGAGCTGTGTATGGGGCAGCATATTTAGAGCATTGTAAGCCATTATTTAAAACACTAAAAATTCTTCCACTTCCTTGCCTTTGCATTTTTGAAATTTGTTTATTTATAAAAAGGTATCCGCACATGTTCCAATTGTATGAACACAGTTCTAAAAGAGTTAATGAGAGAAGCCCAAATAAATTACTCGCACCTAGGCAGAGACTACATTTGTATAGCAGGAATTCCAATTGCATGGCAATCAAAATCTTTAACAATTTACCCTTAGGCATCAGATTGTTGCCCACTAATAAATTCAGGAAAACAATATTTGCCTGGCTTTTAGACAAATTTTTCTATTCGGTTAATGAATTTTTAAATTACAAAATTTCACATTACATTTTATCAATATTTTGTGTGTTTATTGACTTTAATATATATTTTTTTTATCTTTGACATTATTATGATTGGTACATTTTGACATTTCATTCATAAATAATAAGAAGAAATTGTAATTGACATTGTATTCAAAATTAACTATTTTCATTTCAAACTAATTTATAATTATTATGCAATAAAATAAACTGTACTTTAATTTTAATATTTCTACACCGGCAACGGTAGTATATGTGAAACTTTTTAATATTAAGATCTTAATGTACCATGTACTTGGAAATAAATTACATCTTATCTTATCTTAATATTAATTTATTAATTTACATTCGTCCATTTGAATTCGCAGAAATCAGTAGTTGCATTCAAGAACGGTTTGAATGTATCCTCAAATTGTTGCCACGAACAGACTCCTTTCGTGCATAGATCTAATAACGGCTTTTCATTCCAATAAAATGCGACTTCATGATCATAGTTGTCCTTTCCATTTTTACTGCACCTGAAAGTAGAAATACTATGAGTATGTAAAGATTGTTGATCCTTGCCTCTCATGCATGAGGCTGTGAGTTAAAATCCGGACAAGTTCCAATGTGATTTTTTCGATTCATATGTACTTTCTGAGTTCATCTTGGACATCAATGTCATCAGTGAAGGAAAAATCTAAGTCTGAAATCACCAACCTATCTTGAGCGAGCGTGGTGATCAATGTTCTTGCCTTTTCTTGGCTGATATTATAATAATTACGTGTAAAGATGGTAGCTATAGTTTCACAGTTTTTGTGCAACCCCACATGTGGCAAAACGTGTATTGCTGTCAGTCTAGTCATTGAATGACCTTATTTTTCGTTGCACCAACAAAACAAGCAAGTAATTACTCAATAATTACCTACATTGTAGAACAGCATTTGAAAACACGATACAAAAGAACCTAACAGGATAATGTGAAGGTCAAGTTAGAAGACCTGTCAGTACACTGTATATCCGGCGATTATAATAACAAGCTTAGGTTTTACCTATTTTCCTTACAACATACCTGTTTAAAACAACAATCAAGTTACTAGCGAACGTCGATAAAAATGTAGTCCTCAGTTTTCTATGTATATCTCTATATGCTCCCATAAGTGGGTTTTCGTCCTTATAAAGATTAAGCGCGACTAATATCATATCCATCATAGTGGCATGAGTGAAGTATGACACGATTTTCTTGCCGGTTCCCTTCTTGGCTTGTTCGAAGTTCCTTAGCAAATCAGCTAAAGGAATCTGGCCAAACAATTTGCTATACTGTGATAGTCCATAACTATTTCTATAGTAATGTCTCAGGTCGTCAATATATTCAAGAACTTGCAGGTCTTCAACTGAGAATACAGCACACCACGGACTTGGAGCTTTGCTGATCTCGTTCCAAGTATAGCGACATAAGTCGAACATAGCTGTGATATTTTCGTTTGAGAAAGTAAAGTTGACGCCTAATCTTCTTTCGACCCGTTCTTTCATCTGAAAATCAAAGCATTTTGATGTTTGTATTGATTGAAAGTGAAGGAAATCAGTGAAGACTTAGGTGAAGTGAGCGGTTATTCTGCCTGATACTAGGGAAGAAAAAAAAAGCAATGACACCATTGACACACACTGGGTTGACACTATTGATAGAATAGATCGGCTGGACTAACAAATCTGAAATTATGAACGCGTACACGCAAAGGAAGCAAACATGGTAACTTCTCTATATAAGAAGAAGCATTTACACTGCCGTGGGATAATAATTATTTGGGAGTGCCTCCGCTGCCGGCGCCGGCTCCCAAAAATAACACCATTGGGAACCGTCATAATATTACTGCCGGCAGCTAAAATTAAAAACATCGGCTGCCTGCACATTACATACTCTGTGGCTGGCACTGCCGGCTCCCATAATGGACACTGGAAGCACGGCGTTTATGGAAATCCTTCCAGTGTTCAGAACTCCAACTAACTAACCCTAACTAAAGTATTTTTTCTTTATATTCTAATAGTTTTTGGCACAGTAGCTAGGTTAGAACTGTGACCCTACGAATGCTACCCGCATTCGTAGGGTCACAGTTCTAACCTAGCCTTTTTTGCGAGCAAAAATATTTAACCTTATACAACTAGTTCGGTTCCGGGTACTTAGTACCTACTTGATTACTGGAATATGGAAATCATTGATTATGGAAATATAATACTGGAAAAAAAAACGCTTTATTACTTGTTTTTTAAATATGCCTTTTTTTTTTTTTTTGTGTGGGAAATTATCATATAACTTCTCCCGCTCTGGGTGTAGCGGGAGGGCGTGTCAGACTCTTACTGACTAAAACCCACTCGTGTTCCTTCGGTTGCCCTGTTGCCGGGGGCCGCGATTTCCCTATCGGTTTTCTTCGAACCCCCGGCAGGCATTGGCCCTAGCGGGCCCCGTCAATTCTGCTGACATCTCTATGAGGCGCGCGTGGAACACAACGCGCCGTCGACCCGGGCTTGGTCCTTACCGGACGGCGAGCTACCCATTGCTCACCGTCCGCAAGCCCGCGCCTACGGTGGCCGGAAATCGGCTCGCGATTCCCGCCCCGGGCGTCTCCTCCTGCGGCGGTTAGGGGCGTGAGGGCGCGAAATTTGCCTTTCCCTCACGCGTTCCGCCTCCTCCTTCGCGAGCATTACCGCTTCGCAGAAGGAGGTGACGGCCTGCCATTTCCTCTCGCTCCGTACCATGGCCTGAACCAGGGCCGGACGCGAGAGATCACCGCCGCCGATCGCCTCTACGAGGACACGGCGTTGCTCCGCCCAAGCCGGGCAGACCTCCACCGTATGCTCCACCGTGTCCTCAGGCCGATCCACACAATGGTGACACCCGGGTGTTTCCTCCCGCCTTATCCTAAACAGGAACCTCCCGAAGCAGCCGTGTCCGGTGAGGACCTGCGTCAGGCGGAAGGTGAGGACGCCGTGGCGTCTCTCAAGCCACTCCTCAAAGAGGGGTCTTATCGCCGCAATTGTGGCGTGCCCAGCGCGGGGTTGCGACAATCGCACCCTCCATGACGCCATGAGATCCCGCCGGAGCTCTGTCCGCTGTGCCGCGATTTCTTGCGGCATCGGAGTTAAGCCCCGGCATTTCGCCTCCTCGCGCCACTCCCAGATGTGCGCGAGGTCCTTTGCCTCCAGATCCCATGGCGGTAATCCGGCAAGGAGGCTCGCCGCCTCGCAGGAGACCGTGCGGTATCCTCGGGCCAGCCGGATGGCCATGACCCTCTGGGACGCATTCAACCGGCGGGCTGGCCACAGCCTCAATGAACGCGCCCACACCGGTGCCCCGTAGAGGGCCATGGACCGCACGATCCCCGCGTAGAGCCTCCGGCAGGAGGCGTTTGGACCTCCCAGATTGGGCAGGAGCCGCATCAAGGCAGCCCCGGCCCGGTCCAGTCTGGGAGCCAAACGTCGGAAATGCTCCACGAAGTTCCACCGGCTGTCGAGGACGAGTCCCAGATACTTCATCGTCGACTCGACGCCGATGTGAACCCCTCCCGCCAATACCTGGGAACCCGACGGTGGCGCACTACGAGGACCATGAAAACCCATGGCCTCAGACTTGTGCAGGGCCACCTCGAGTCCCAGCTGCCGGATCCTGTCAACGATTGTCGCAACCCCGCGTGTCGCTAAATCGGCCGCCGCCTGGTACGACCTCCCCAGCGCCAGGACTAGCGTGTCGTCAGCGTAACAAACGACGCTGACGCCGCTAGGGAGGTCGGCGCGCAGCACCCAGTCGTATCCGATGTCCCACAGATGCGGCCCCAGGACCGAACCCTGTGGGACACCGCACGACATCTCTTGCCGGTTCCACTCTCCTCGGTGACCAGGGTAGATGACGGCCCTGTCCGTCAGATAGGCCTCGACCACACGACAGAGGTAGGTCGGCATCCGGTGATACCGGAGTGCCTCCCTGATGCAACTCCAGGGTAGGGTGTTGAAGGCATTGGCGATGTCTAGAGACACCGCCAAGACGACCCCACCCCAGGCCACAGCATCCCCCGTCGTGAGGGCCTACCCCGCCTATCTACTCCAATATGCCCAAATTGCCAACCCTGTTTTACGTTTTTTTTCCAAACTTAGTGCCGGCAGCCAGTTCAGCAACCGGCGCCGGCAGCCAATTCAGGAGCCGGTGCTGGCAGCAGAGTCACTCCCTAATTATATTAATCAAAATCAAATCAATCTTTATTTCAGACAATGTACACATTACAATGTACAGTCCTTATGATCATATTAAATTCTTATAACGATTTTAGGGGTGGTAAGATAAACCAGTAAAGTTGTAGGAGATTTCTGTATTACTTTGAGGCCTTTAGTGATATAGGTATATACTCTAAAAAAATAGACAAACAAAAATAGAACTCACATTTAAATAGTCTGAAGATTTCTTATATTCAACTTCTTGGTGATAAACATCTGGATTGCGTCTCACTTCTACTTGATATTTTCCACATGTTGAATAGGGCTGAAAATATAAAATATAACAACATACAAAAAATCTCAATTCATTTATTTATCAGATTTATCTGATAACACTAACTTTAACTTACTGCTACAATCTGGTAATCGTTCGTATCATTTTCTATAACGTAACGTAAGTCATTGTGGTTAAGACCTTCAACGAAGGCTCTGGCACTCTCTTCCAAATGATGGCCAAACCCTGGAAGAAATATGTAATCTTTCTCTTGAAGATTCTCTAGTAACTCTGGAAATGTTTCCTTTATCCTGCTGCCAATACGCAGCGACTCTTGATATCCTTCAATTGAGATTTCATAGGGTTTATCCAGCATGGTCGTATCAACTATCCAATTTTTTATATTCTCAATATCTTGCGCACACAGTGAACTGTTTCCAATTTCATAACTTGATACAATAAAATCTTTATATTTGAGAATGTCTTTCATGTCTTGTGCGTACCTCTGACTAGGAGTTCTCTTTCCATGCCTCATAATGGCCCAGACACTGACTGCTTCGCATCCTATACAATAATTAATTCGTCAATTAAAAATATGGACACGCAGTTAATATTTAGATTACATTTATCAAAGAAAACAAAGAGGGTATGGGCTGGTAAATTCTGTCAGTGGAATTTATAACAATTCAAAATGGGAACACCTGTATTTTTTTTTAAAACCTATCGATAAAATAACACCAAACTTTTCATGGAAGCAACTCTCAAACAAAGAATGAGATCACTCCACTTTCAGAAATATTCCAAAGAAACGAAGTTGGCAAAATAATTATATCAGAACTATCTTCAAATTAAACCCAACTTACCTTCCAGTTTTACGATAGAATCCCTTACATCGCCTCTAACAATTTCATATGGAGTTTTACTTCCAAAATATTTGTATTTGCACTCAGTATTCCAATAGCATTCTAAGGTCAACACATATTTAACGTAATACCAAACCAGCACTGTCGTTAATAAAAACTTCATTTTGACAATCACAAAAAGAACACAAAGGTCTTAAAAATAGTACACTGCGTAGACACTACACTCGACATTGACTCTCGTACGATAAATAAACACGATTAACGAATTTCGTAACTTATCTGCTTACTTAAACATATTAAGAAAATGATCATAATCAAGTAGCTTACAAAATAAGAATCATTATAATTGTAATAAATATTCATTAGGATATTTATCGATATCTATTTGGAGCCTACAGAGAGGACCATGTAGTGAGTTCGATTTTTGCTATATTAAAATAATCTACCATAATCGTGAGGAAGGACATTATTTTAATTGTCAAAGTCTATGATCATACGCTGCTTCCGTGTTACCAGAAACGCAATTAACGGTGACATGATAAATGCCAATATATTCTATTAACACGTTAGTGTTAGTTAATTAGTAACATGTAGTGTTGAAGTGACAGAAGAAAAGGCGACAACAAAAAATCAGTCGATCGTGAAAACACATGTTTTCATAATTATTATCCATAGGCATACAATTAACAATATACAGAGGAACATGTAAATTTAAGTACTTGTTACCATAAAAATAAACATTAGGGTTTAAAAGAGTTTAAAAAAGTTGTAAAGTAGAAAGAAATATTTTTTTTATTTGGGACACGCGCAGTAAATACAACACTAAAACTAAGAAAATTATAAAAACAATAGCAATTTCAGAAAAACTCGTAAAAGTAAAATAGTTTTTCTTTCTTAAAACATTACTGATCAGATTCACAGATATCTTTATTTGCATTCAAGAACGGTTTGAATATGTCCTCGAACTCTTGCCATGAACAGACTCCGCCCTTGCACAGTTCTAATAACGGTCTCTCATTCCGATAGAACGAGACGTGGTAGTCGTATACATTTTCATCAGATATTCTGCATCTGAAATGGACAGAAGGAAATAATGCAATATAAGCTTTGCTTTAGGTACATTGATATCACGTCGATTCGGTATTATAAATCGGTCCTATGTTAATAAAAATATTTATTGTTATAATTTCTAAATAAATAAAAAACCGTGTAAAAAACAACCAGTGGCGTCGGCGCTAATTGTTTGCTACGATAATAAAAACATATGAAAGCTTATTATTTAAATATTACAAACCTGTTCAGAACAGCAATTAAATTCGCGCCAAATGTAGATATGGAGATAAATAAAGATCTCCATTTTCTATTCAAGTCTCTATGAGCCCCGGTAAGTGGGCTCGCGTCCTTATAAAGATTGAGACCAACCGCGATCATGTCTATCATCGAAGAATGAGTGAAGTATAGGGTAGTTTTCTTGCCTTGCCTATTCTTGGCTTGTTTTAATTTTATGAATAAATCTGCCAACGTTATCTGGGCGAATGTGCTGCTATACTTTGATGCTCCATAACCGCTTCTATAGTAATGTTCTAAATCTCCAACGTATTCGATTATCTTCAGGTCCTCTTCAGAGAACACGGCGCACCAGGTACTGAACTTCTTAGTGATCCCATCCGAAGTGTATCATATAAGAATGAGTATAACCAGAGGCCGAACACTGAAAAACTCAGTGGATAAAAACAATTTGAAATCCTGGTCAGATGGTAATCCCACCTACTGGCCTTCTGATCCAAAGAAAGTTCCCGATCTCTTGGATTTTTTCATTTCTAGCGGGATGAGTAATCAACACTTGTTTGTTGAATCATGCCTGGATGGATCATCCGATCACACTCCCGTGATACTTAACATTAGCAGCAACATTATCATCACAGGGGAATCTGAATCCTTGCATAACTTTTTAAGAGTATGAGGAACAGGGTGTAAAGTTCACTCATCCACCATAGAAAAGGGAGGATCCTCCGACCAGACGGGTGTTGTGTCTGGCGGGCAACTGCCCATCGGTTTGAGGTTGAAATCTTGTATGTATGTCGATCGCTCGGTAAACTCTAACTGCGCGATGCAGGATTTGTGTGACGTCATATCTATGATGCGCAGTTCGTATGTGGCGGTGTTACCGCTACATCACTCCCCTCCGGAGACTGGAGGTCGATAGTGGGCTGAATCTTGCGATGCTTCACACAGTGCCAGCTGTGGTTCCAGTGAGTCGGAACCGGGTGCCGCATAGTTCACGGTGGGTCGAAACTTCCTGTGGTGATTGCGGCGATTGTGGTGATTGTGGTGATTCCCCAGTGAGTCGGGGGTGATTGAGTTGACTGCGGTGATTCCCCAGTGAGTCGGGGTGATGAGGCTGATTGCGTTGATTCCCCAGTGAGTCGGGGTGATGAGGCTGATTGTGTTGATTCCCCAGTGAGTCGGGGTGATGAGGCTGATTGCGTTGATTCCCCAGTGAGTCGGGGTGATGAGGCTGAGGGTGATGACCAGGAATGCGCGTTAGCTGCATGCTGGTGGTCAGGATACCCATTGAAGCCGTGGGTGCTGGCTGTGTGACTCGCCTCACGAAAGCTTGCGGGAGTGATGATGATGATGACGTCACGCCGAAGTAATTGCACGAAGGCTGCGTTGACGTTCATACTCAGGGTCACCAATTTAGGAGTATGAAGAACAGGGTGTAAAGTTCACTCATCCACCATAGAAAAGGGAGGATCCTCCAACCAGACGGGTGTTGTGTCTGGCGGGCAACTGCCCATCGGTTTGAAGTTGAAATCTTGTATGTATGTCGATCGCTCGGTAAACTCTAACTGCGCGATGCAGGATTTGTGTGACGTCATATCTATGATGCGTAGTACGTATGTGGCGGTGTAACCGCTACAACTTCAAAACGGACTGGGAAGGCTTTAGAGGTTACCTCGAAGACAACTTAAACCTAAAAGTAGCACTTAAGTCACCAGATGACATCGAGGATGCATGCAAACATATCACCAACTTGATCCAAGTGGCTTGTTGGATCAATACACCTGAGTTAAAAATGTCATGTAGACTACCTTCACAACCTCTTGAAATTAAACGTAAAATCGGAGAAAAACGTCACCTCAGAAGAGCTAGGCACCTGGGGTTTCTCATTTCCGGACTTTTTTTTGTTCCCGGATACCGAGACTTCTCGAGCACCATTTCCCGGGAATTCTCGAGAAGTCGGGAATTTGATTAACCTCAATTAAAATGTATGAAAAAGGTTTTAAAATAAAATACACATTTTCGTAATCAACAATATGTTCATTTTAATCAGTCTTCGTCAATTAACTAAAATGTGCCTTCTTAATTTCCTTTATAATCACAGAGTGTTAAAACTAGAATAAAATATTAAGTAAAATCTTTAAAATTAACAAAATATCAATCACAGACATTTTTTTCTAATAATTAGCTGTTACTGACAAATATGATCACTTATATACCTACCTAATGTAAAAGTCAAAATGTTTCATTAAAATAAATAATGTTGCTATGAAATATACCTATATAAAACTTTTGTAATAATAACTAACGACATTTAAATTAGAGCAACAATTTTCTGTTAATAGCAGCTCTGACAAATTTGCTAGCAGGTTCTATTAAAATAAGATTTAAAAAATACCAAAGCGTTAATTGATTTGTCTGATAGACTGTTCCTAATCTTTGTAACGATGTAACCAATAAAGAGAATACTCGTTAATTTTCAGTTGACGTAGGCTTCACAGTCATAACGGCATTATATAATTTTTTTAGATTTGGCGTTCGTTTTCCGGTAGATTCAAATAAATGAAATTCTTTTTTTTATCAGGCTTTTGGTTAACTGGGCTTCAGTAGTACCTATTTGTACCCGTAGACGACACAAGTCTCCGGCGACTCTAGATAGGCGCACCGACACAAGCTACGCCGTCAAATGTTTGCGAGTGCCTGACTGAACTAAACAAACAGAGATCACGGGGTGGGGCGGGCGGGAGGTGGGTCCCTTATTGGGTAGTAAAAGGATGTAAAAGGAAAGAGGAGATAGAGGATATCTCCTCTCCCCTTTTACATCCTTTTACTAATCCTTTTAATACATACACAAATCGTAGATTGCTATTATGTTTTTGTTCGTCAAAGAAAAACTAAGGCTTAACTTATTTTCAATCCTCTCTTTCATCTAAACAAAAGTATAAAGGAATCTTAAGTACCTAGGGCGTGTCCACTCTGAAATCACGCGCCCTACTACCGCATTTTACGCACTCGGTAATGTGATAATGCGGACAGAGTGGATAAGCTATAGGTAAGTAATACAAACAATATAAAGATGTATGGCAGCAAACATAAGTTCTTACATTTAGGTATTCTGGAGTTTCCATATATAGTGACATTTTGTAAGTATCTGGATTGCCATAAAATTCTTCTAGATATCTTCGGCATGCTCCGTGGGGCTGCAAAAAAGTTTTCAATTCATTGGTTGTAGGTTGTGGGACTGGGTACGTACCTACTTACTTCAGTAATTATTTATTGTTTAGTAGAAGTACACAACATACATTATTTTATACATTTGAGATGTTGCAAACATAAATATCACTGTAGTGTAATCGTACACCGTAATCTTCGACTACATAACCTATTGTATCTTGAGAGAATAAAATATTAGAAGTATCTACTCTTTTTTCTCAAAGGATTTTCTGATCGTTCAGCACACTCTATGGACTTGTTCTATGGTAGAGTGTTCTTTCCGAAATCCGAATTGGTGATCAGGGACAATAGACTTCTCATTGAGGATAAGTAATATTCTATGTAGTATCCCTACAAAGTCCCCTTTTTGCAAAGCTTAGACATAATCGGTAAGAGACTGACTGGTATGTATGAGGTGACATCATGTATCGGTTTACCAGTTTTATGGATATTTTTCTATGTGATACTTTCCATATATCTGGGAAGTAGCCTACTCGTTGAATGGCATTAAAAAGTATAGTGAGACACAATTCCTTTGCGTGGTAATTCTTGAAAGACTTTTTGTCAATAATATCACAACCTTGTCTATTAAGTTTATATTCCTAAGTATCGCTTTGGGTGTTATTAGATTCAAGGGTAGATAAGTAGTAAACAGTTCTAGCAATCTGTAAAACAACAAAGTGGTAGAAGCATAAGCATTATCAGCCTATAATTTTCCCACTGCTGGGACAGAGGCCTCCTCTCTTCGAGAGGGAGTGGATCTACCACGCGGGCCCACTGCGGGTTGATGTCATAATTATGTCTTCGAATTTCTGTTGGAGGAATTTGCTTTAATTGTTAAACATGTATTTTTGAGTAATACTTAGTTAGGGACATTGTATTCCCTGTCCCTTACGACATTTTAAATTTATAGTATCGATATAATCAAAGAAATCTATAATAAATATGTCGGAGACGGGTATGTGACTCTCGTTATTATCAGCGATATTTTAACTACTGTGGGCGTAGTGTGGGTAGTGTTGGTTAATGCGCAATAGAAAAACAGTTTGCAGTTCAGATCACATTATAATTTACAATCAAATGAATCACACTAGCTAAATTATACACACATTGGGTGCGACGGCGTTTATTAAAATCACCAATTAACAAAATGATCACAAATTACAACTAACACAATAACTGAGCACCACGAATCGAGAACAGTTCCGTGACGTCTTGATTCCAATGCGACCCGAGGCTGAATGTCCTCCTCGCCGTGGCCTTCAAACATCACGACTCTGTAGAAGCGCGCCTTTTTTGTTGTAGGTAGTTCACTCTTGATGTCGCCAGTGGCACGCTTGCGATTCGTTTCGTGTCCGTACTAATGACCGGATCCGACAAATATATTATAGATTTCTTTCAGGGTTTTTTATGGCTCTTTAGAAATAGCTAAGCGGAACAGGTTACGAAATATATCCACGTGTACTGTATTTTATGTAAAAAAATTGTCCTATTTTACTAACATAACATGACTCCTATAATCCCTGAAGGGTAAGGCAGGCGTGTATTTATAATACACCACATTTTGCCAGTTATGTTTAAGTCCCATGTAATAGGGGCGAGCCTATTGACATCAACGGGGCACAATTAATCCAGACTCCGGGCTTCTACTGAGAAATTCCCGATTGAAAAATCCAATAACAAGCCGTGAAAAAAAAAATTAACTCGGTCCTTGTATCCCTCGCTTCGCTCAGGATTCTACTCTAGAATCCTTCGCTGCTCTCGGGATCCAACTTAGTCCATCGAATTAAATTCCCTTTTTTTTCACTTGTTGTATAATCTACTATTATTAAGGGTAGTGATAAGCCGAATACGGGCCGAAAGGGAAATCGTGGCCCCCCGGCAACATGGCAACTGAAGGAACATGGGTGGGTTTTAGTCAGTAAGAGTCTGACACGCCCTCCCGCTCCACCCAGAGCGGGAGAAGGTATTTGATAATTTCCAAACCAAAAAAAAAAAAAAAGTGTAGTGATAAGCCAGAAGGAGCCTCTTATAAACATTACACTCGCATAGAGATAATAACATATCCTCACGCCAATATTCCCCGAAGGTAAGGCAGAGGTGCACATATAGTATACCCACATACCGCCAGTTATGTCTAAGTCTTATCTAATAGGGGGCGAACCTATTGCCATCAACCGGGCACAAATCTAAACTTTGGGCTGCTACCCAGAAATTCTTTGTCGAAAAACCCAACATCACTTTGCCCGACATGTGAATCAAACCCAGGGTCTTATGCTCAGCAGTAGCATAATAGATAGTCATACAATATTCTGCTTTACTATGTGTAAAATTAAGAAACCAAAATGTAATTAGCTTAATTTATTGTAAGAGTATTCTTGGGACTTTCCCAACTCACCTTCCGGTTTTACGATCAAGTCCCTTAAGTCACCTCTAATAATAGCCTCTAACATAGCCCGGAGTCTCACGCTCAGAAGTAGCGCATGAGATAGTCATACAACATAATAGATAGTCATACAATATTCTGCTTTACTATGTGTAAAATTAAGAAACCAAAGTGTAATTAACTTAATTTATTGAAAGAGTATTCTTGGGACTTTCCCATCTCACCTTCCGTCTTTACGATCGAGTCCCTTAAGTCACCTCTAACATTAGCCTCTAACATAGCCCGGAGTCTCACGCTCAGAAGTAGCGCATGAGATAGTCATACAATATCCAGCTTTACTATGCGAAAAATGATAAAATCAAAGTGTCATAAGCAAGAGTATTCTTGGGACTTACCTTTCTCTTTTAAGATCGAGACCATAAGGGTCTCGATCTTAAAAGAGAAAGGTCACCAAGATCACCTCTAATATTTTCATAAGAAGTTTTACTTGAAAAGTATTTGTACTTGCATTCAGTACTCCAAAAGCATTCTATGGGCGTTACATTTTTAATGACAAAGCTAACGAGCACCGGTATTAAAATTAAAACCTTCATTCTGATTTATTTACGGGCATTCAAGATTTACGATTTTTTACACAGGTAGGCAGTTAGATAACACTACAGAACACACACTACACTCATCTATGACACTTATCGTCTTAATAAGCTAGAATGCAATATTTTGTATATATTAAACAGAGTAGATGTTTTTTGACAGGTTTTTTTAATTTAATCTGAATAGAAATAACTAATAATCTCAATTCGTCGTCATCCTAATACATAAAAGATAAAAATTTTGGCTGTAATCCATACCAATAAAATTCAAAAATTACGTAATGATTTAATCAGTTTTTTTTTTGTAAGTATTCTTATTGATCACAATCTAGCCTATTAAGTAATTTAATTCTAACTTAATATTTTACGGGATAGATTATTTTATAATTAAGAATTGTATAATTTTAAAATAACTAGGTACTTTTAAAGATATTTAAGAAAATTGATGAAAAGTGACCATTCTCAAAATATGGAGAATGGTTCTTTACTCATAAATTACAGGAAAGAAGTTTATGGTATTAAAATAACATGGTAAATCTCTCAATATTGTGCGTACAAACTTATGTTTGCAGTTGGAATGTATGGGAGAACATGTTTTTCAACTACAATGTTAAGTTTGTTCTTGGGATAAATTCATCCCAACTACAGAATCCTTCATTGTGCGTTGTCCGACACCCAATTGGCCGGTTTTTTTCATTGATTTGTAAATTTTATTGATTTTATTTGTGTCACCGGTTGCATATAATTACTGAGTTAGTTATTGGATGGTTAAAAAGTTATACCTTGTTATTTATTACATCATGGAATCCTTACGTAAACTACAGTTAAATAATAAAACAATAATAGAAAAAGGTAGATTTTTTTTTTTAATCTTCTAAAACCTGTCTACAGTCATTAGCGTCACAGTGGCAATAATTTGTCGAAACTCATAGGCAAAAATCAAAAATGTTTATTTTACATTAGAAGTATATGATTTAACTGAAGATTTTAACTTATCTCATTAAATATTAAAATATCCATTTACCTCAATGGCGATAAAGGTGAGGTCATCCTCAAGGTTGACATAAAGAATGCCTTTAATTCCGTAAATAGGGACCTTGTTGACAGAAGTTCAAAAAGAAATACCCAAAATTTACAGTTTTCTCTATCAATGTTACAGGCACCCCTCCAAATTACTTTATAAAGACAATTGGCCTAGAACTTAATTAACCTTTCAAAATGTGAAATTTATCTTCAAACGACTGACAGACAGACTATCATACCAAAATTTAACACTGTAGCACCAAATATCAAAATTATGGAAAGAAACTCTCTTCACCTCCTGGGGTCCCCAATTTTTGATGAATCCTTTCCAATGTTCATTGAGGACAAAATACAAAATTTCAACGATGTCTCGGAAAGACTTTTCAAAATTAATATTCATTCGGCCTTCACACTCATTCGATACTACTTTGGACCAAAATTACTTATAGCCTCCGTTCCTTCCATCTATGGAAGCATCCACAACTTTTAGAAAAAGTAGACCAAATTATTAGAAACACTTTAACATCAATTCTAAATGTGGCCCTGGACGACCGAGCGTGGCAACAAGCCACACTTCTCATTCGCTTGGGTGGTCTCGGTGTCCGCAAAATTTCAAGTATAAGTTTCCTCTCCTCGGTCCACAGTACCAATAAATTAACCAGGAAAATTTTATCTTCCTCACTAGCCAATTTTGAGGTACCGTGCCTGACCGATGCGTTGAACGCTTGGAAAATGGCTTGTCCCAATACGGATCTGCCCGACAACCCGTCTTCCCAGAGACGATGGGACGTGCCGCTCTGCAGTATTATACGGAATACCCTGTTAAACATGTCACCTAATACTGTTGAGCGCGCCCGTCTGCTGGCTGTGGGAGAATGGGAGTCAGGCTTGTGGCTTCAAGCGTTTCCGTCATCCACCATAGGCACTATGATGGATGACTCGTCGTTTCAGCTCGTTACGTGTCTCCGCTTGCCTGCACCTTGTGTTGCTCCGCATCGGTGTCACTACGGTAAAGCTGCCGACAGTCTCGGGAACCATGGCCTGTCCTGCTGCAGGAGCGCAGGTCGCATAGCACGGCACGCTACGGCATCAATGACATTATTCGTCGAGCTTTGTCACCGCCGGCGTACCAGGTGGTATTAGAACCAAACGGCTTGGTACGTGACGATGGGAAGAGACCAGACGGGATGACGTTGTTGCCTTGGAAGGTGGGTAGGCCTCTGTTGTGGGACGCAACCTGTGTCGACACCCTTGCGCCATCTCATGTTCCTAGCACGGCGGGCTGTGCTGGCGCAGCTGCTGCGGCTGCTGAGACCCTCAAGCCCTAAACCTAAAACCCTGTAACCTTATGGGTAACTACAGCTTTGAGCCGTTTGGGGTCGAAACGCTCGGATCATGGGGCCCGAGTGCGCGTCTCCTTTTTAAGGAAATTTCTCGACGACTGATCGACACTTCACGTGACCAGAGGGCTGGCTCGTTCTTTGGCCAAAGAATTAGCATTGCCATTCAACGTGGCAATGCTGCCAGTCTTCTGACGTTTCCGGATGACAGCGATGAGGACGAATACTTTGACGCCTAAGTTTTGTTTTTTTATTTTTATTTATACAGATAGTTAGTTAGTCTTTTAATTTAGTACCTAGTGTAAATAGTTAGTTATGTTAAAAACTGTAAAGTTATGTTAAGAATTATTGAAAATGAATAAATAAAATACTGAAGATTTGTACATTAAACTATAAGGCTGAATTAAAAGAGCACTTACTTTAATTTAATTTCGCTGTTAGACATGACTGCCGATTGTTTGCACGGTTTACGCAGTCTAAGTTTTAATTTCAGCTCCTGGGAAGCAATTGTTGTATACCCTAAGTATACAACAATTGCTTCCCAGGAGCTGAAATCCGAAAAGTTAGATACCAAGTCCCGTAAATTGTGGGAACTAAGAAATAGTTCTAGTCCTAATGAGGAATTACCTACGTTTTATAAGTTCAAAACTTTTATGGAGTCTAGGTTTCGAGCCTTAGACTATTTCCTAAAGCTAATAAACAGAATAGCGCTCATGATAATCATGCCAAAATAATATTTACATGTCGTTTCTCATAATTGTTTATTGTGTTCTGGAGATCATAAATTGTGTCAATGCAAAGAATTCTCAAAGAAAGACTATGACAAACGTCGTTAATTGGCCCGAGTCAGTAAGCTCTGTTATAGCTGTCTTGGAACCAATCATTCTGTATATTCTTGCCGTCAGTCTATTAGATAACACCTTTGCAAATAAAAGCACCACACACTGATTTACACAAAAACAACTACCAATTCTGCAAAAAATGTTGATAGTTCAGCAGACAAGGATGTTGCGGCTGTTAACGCAGCTACTTCTTCCAATCAAAGCGAGATTACCAAACCCATTTGTTGTTTTGCAGATGCTCACTACCAAGGTTTGTTGGCCACTGCCTTGGTCAACGTTGAGTCAAGAACTAGAGCTGCTCTTGTTTTAAGAGCTCTGATGGGTCAGGGCTCTCAGGTGATCAGGTCACTTTTATTACAGAGGCAGTACAGTTGTTTAGATTGAAGAAAACACCTGCTCACATTGACATACTAATGACGATGATGAGGAAAATACAATGCCCTCCAAGTGGATAGTTCAATTCAAATTGCAGTCAGCCTAGATCCCACTTTTGTTTTACATGTCGATGCTTTTGTATTGAATAGGCTCACATCACGTCTTCCTGAGAGGAAGATCGTTCAGGTATTGCGTCTATTTTCATCTTTAGAATTAGCAGATCCGTCCTTTGATATGTCCTAGAAAAATTGATTTGCTGTTGGGTACGCGTGTGGTCGGAGACAAGTTTTAATGGACGGTCTAGTTCAGTTGCTCAGAAGACTAAACTAAGATCGATTCTGTCTGGTGAGATCCACACATCGTCAATATCTAGGCCAGTTTATTATAAAGCTATAGTAAGGTCGGATGTAAACACTCTAGTAAAGGAAGGAGATGGAAAATGTCGGGCCCAAGTGTAATAAGTTGAGATATGATCTAAAAATTAGTCATATTTTTTAACCTTGAATATCAAAAATCAGCTCAATTCTTTGTCTGGAAGCGGAGGAATATGATAAAGATAGTTTTCGTGAGATAATCGATTATCGTAATCGATTACACAACTACAAAAAGAAAACCTACCCACTAGGTAGCACTAGGTAATACAGTTACTCGTAACTCAAAGTAATTAAATGCACTTTATATACCTACTTTTATACAATATAGTGCATTTAATTTAAATAAAACATCGTTAATTACTGAAAAACCAAAATAATGATTTTCAATTTCATATCGATTAAAATCAGTTTTATTTTTTTGTCTATGTCACTGGCAGTACATATTCTGCACTGGCAGACTGACATTGACAATTTGATACTAGACATTAGTGGTGGGTCATTCTCGAATTTTTGGCGACCGAAACAGTTTTCCCGACGACGAAAACGGTTGCAGAAAATGGTTAAAGGACGAAACTATTCCAACATGGAATAGAATTGCGTTTTCGTCGAGCGCAGTTTCTTAAAACTATCAACGATTTGAAATGTATGAAATGGTTTTTTTATCACATCTATTCAAAAAGAGCTAATTCGTTCTTCGTAAACAGGGACTAAAATAGCTTATTAATCCCTAGGGATTAAAAGTGATTTGAATTTGGAATGTGGATATTGTTAGTAAAAGTTCCAATTACCAAAGAGATCAAACACGAACATTGTACTCGTATGAACAAGTAACAGGCTGGCAAGAGAGAGAAAGTGTGAATTTGGTCAAAATGAAAATCCAAGATGGCGGCTTAGAAAATTTTCAAATTTTTTGTCTTTGGTGTCGTTTTCATAGTTTTCGAGGGTGCTAAAGCCGATAGTGAGGTCAAAATGTAAATCCAAGATGGCGGCTCTGAAGATTTTCAAATTTTGCATCATCATCATCATCATCATCATTTCAGCCGAAAGACGTCCACTGCTGAACATAGGCCTCCCCCAAGCACCTCCACTTCGACCGATTCTGTGCTTTCCGCATCCAGCGGATTCCTGCGGCCTTCACAAGGTCATCGGTCCATCTTGTGGGAGGCCTTCCAACGCTACGTCTTCCGCTACGCGGTCGCCACTCCAGAACCTTTCGGCCCCATTGGCCATCCGTTCTACGAGCAATGTGCCCTGCCCATTGCCACTTAAGTTTCGCAATTCTTTGGGCTATGTCGGTTACCTTGGTTCTCCTGCGGATCTCCTCATTTCTGATTCGATCACGTAGGGAAACTCCAAGCATAGCCCTCTCCATTGCCCTTTGGGTGACTTTTAGCCTTCTGATAAGGCCCATTGTGAGCGACCACGTTTCAGTACCATAGGTCATCACTGGCAACACGCACTGGTCAAAGACTTTCGTCTTGAGACACTGTGGTATGTGGACGAAAAGATATTGCGTAGCTTCCCGAACGCTGCCCAGCCGAGTCGGATTCGACGATTGACCTCTTTCTCGAAGTTGGAGCTACCTAGCTGGACAGTTTGTCCTAGGTAAACATACTCGTCCACAACTTCGAGCGTAGTGACTCCGATCTTCATGAGAGTGGGTGTAACATGGGCATTTGACATGACCTTTGTCTTGTCCATATTCATTTTAAGACCCACTCTTTCGGAGGCTCTACTGAGGTCATCGAGCATTGTACTGAGGTCCTCCATGGTCTCAGCCATGATAACTATGTCATCGGCAAACCGAAGGTTAGTGATATACTCGCCATTTATGTTGATGCCTAGCCCTTTCCAATCCAGAACCTTGAAAACATCCTCCAGTGCAGCGGTGAACAGTTTCGGAGAGATAACGTCTCCCTGTCTCACACCTCTCTGCAGAAGGATAGGTTTCGAGGTCTGGTCCTGGAGTCGGACTGACATAGTGGCGTTTTCGTACAGACACTTTAGCACCTCGATGTACCGATAGTCGATCTGGCACCGTTGAAGAGACTGCAGCACGGCCCATGTCTCGATCGAATCGAAGGCTTTCTCGTAGTCCACAAACGCTAAGCAGAGAGGCAGGTTATACTCTTCGGTCTTCTGTATAACCTGCCGCAGCGTATGTATGTGGTCTACGGTGCTAAACCCTTTACGGAATCCGGCTTGTTCGGGAGGCTGGAAGTCGTCAAACCTGCGCGCGAGACGGTTCGTGATAACTCTTGAAAACAGCTTGTAGACATGGCTCAGAAGTGTGATGGGCCTATAATTTTTAAGCAGGGCATTGTCGCCCTTTTTAAAGAAGAGTACCACCACACCTCTGTTCCATGCCTGTGGCGTTTGGCCCTCGAGTATGACGGAATTGAAAAGCTTCTGGAGGGCCTTAAGAACGGGTTTTCCACCGGCCTTCAGGAGTTCGGCCGTAATTCCGTCATCACCCGGCGCCTTGTTGTTTTTAAGCTGCTTCAGAGCCATCCTAATCTCGTACAAGCTGACGTCCGGGATGTCTTCGGTATAGTGTCGGGTCAATCTAGCTTTTGGGTCGTTTGCTAGATTCGTAACGGGGTTACTAGTTGACGTGTATAACAGACTGTCCATAGAAACTCTCGATCTCTCTCAACAGTTCAGGTTTGGCGGATACGATTCTGCCATCATCGGTCTTCAATTTCGCAAGCTGGCTCTGTCCAATAGACAGATCTCTTGCAAAAACCTTGGAGCCCTTGTTCCGCTCTAGAGAATGGGCAGCAGCGTTCTCTATGCATTTTTAACACCATACTGCGATCGCCAACCCGCCTGCCAAGCGTGGCGATTATAGCAAACCCCCCCCAAAAATGACAAGCACCAAAACAAAATGGCCCCTAGTGCCCGGCGGCCCACCAGCCCTTGGCTACGGTAGCGGTCAAGGCCACGGTGAGGCAAGGGGTGCGAAGAATTCCCGGAAGAGATCCGGCTACCAAAATCACCGGAAACTGGACCTGGCAACATATAACACGCGTACACTTCGGACCGACGAAAAGATCATCGAACTCGAGGCAGAATTGAGCAGGTTACGATGGGGTATAGTAGGGTTATCTGAAGTCCGAAGAGAGGGGGAGGACTCGATAATCCTCAAATCCGGGAACTTGCTCTATTTCCGGGAGGGCGACCAGCAGTCCCAAGGTGGTGTCGGGTTTATCGTCCATAAGTCCCTTGTGAGCAACGTGGTGAAGATCGAGAGTGTGTCGACCAGGGTGGCGTACCTTATACTCAGAATATCTGCAAGATATTCGCTGAAGGTCATACAGGTTTACGCCCCGACCTCGTCACACCCCGACGATGAGGTGGAGACCATGTATGAGGATATTTCCAGAGCCATACATGGCTCTAAAACTCACTTCATCGTTGTCATGGGGGACTTCAACGCGAAACTGGGCAAACGAAACGATGATGAGCTGCGAGTGGGGCAATTTGGAGTTGGACGTCGGAACCACCGGGGTCACCTACTGGGCAGTTTTATGGAGAAGGAAGGCCTCTTTATGATGAATTCCTTCTTCAGAAAACGTGAGCACAGGAGGTGGACCTGGCAGAGCCCTGATGGTGCAACAAAAAATGAGATTGACTTAATTATGTCGACGAAGAAGCAAGTATTCAATGATGTCTCTGTGATCAACGCGGTGAAAACCGGCAGTGATCACCGTTTGGTAAGAGGCACATTGAATCTGAATATCAAGCTGGAAAGATCTCGACTGATGAAGTCTACGGTCCGCCCAGCACTGATCCAGGTCCAAAACCCCGAGACCTTTCAGCTCGAACTTCAGAATCGTTTCGAGTGCCTAGGGAGCTCCATCGACGATTATAACGATGGGTTCGTGGAAACTGTCCATACGGTCGGGTCCAAGATCTTCAAGACCCGCCGCACAAATCGAAACAAGAAGCTCTCTGATGCTACTTTGCAGCTCATGGAGGTGAGGCGCGAGATGATCCTGCAGTCTTCAGACGATGCGCTCAAATACCGGCAGCTCAATAGACAGATCTCTAAGTCCTTGAAAAGCGACCTGCGCCTCTATAATACAAACCGTATTAAGGACGCGATAGAGCGGAACAAGGGCTCCAATTTTAAATTTTGCATCATGGGTATCGTTTTCACGGTTTTTAAGGGTGCTAAAGCCGATGGTGAGGTCAAAATGAAAATCCAAGATGGCGAATGCAAAAATTTTAAAATTTTTCGTCATGGGTATCGTTTTTATGGTTTTTAAGGGTGCTAAAGCCGATGGTGAGGTCAAAATGAAAATCCAAGATGGCGGCGGCAAAAAATTTTAAATTTTTCGTCATGGGTATCGCTTTCATGGTTTTTAGGGGTGCTAAAGCCGATGGTGAGGTCAAAATAAAAATCCAAGATGGCGGATGCAAAAAAAAACAAATTTTTCATCATGGGTATCGTTTTCATGGTTTTTAAGGGTGCTAAAGCCGATAGTGAGGTCAAAATGAAAATCCAAGATGGTGGCGGTGAAAAATTTAAAATTTTTCGTCATGGGTATCGTTTTCATGGTTTTTAAGGGTGTTAAAGCCGATGCTGAGGTCAAAATGAAAATCCAAGATGGCAGCTAAGAAAATTTCTAAGTTTTTCGTCATGGGTGTCGTTTTCATAGTTTTCGAGGGTGCTAAAACCGATAGTGAGGTCAAAATGTAAATCCAAGATGGCAGCTGCGAATAATTTAAAAATTTTCATCATGGGTATCGTTTTCATAGTTTTCGAAGGTGCTTAAGTCTATAGTGAGGTCACAATGTAAATCCACGATGGTGGCAGTGACTTTTTTTAAATTTTACTTGCGAAGGAACTTCGTTCCTGACGGGGGCCGACCCCCGTCAGGAACGAAGTCACGTGTCATCATACACGTTTTTTTTTCTCATAGAGGGTGATAAAAAGTAGAGTGTTCACCTCGGGAGCAACACTATTTTAAGCTCGAGTGGCGTACTTTGAATCCCTCGCTGCGCTCAGGATTCTACTTTAGAATCCTTTGCTCCGCTCTGGATTCAAAGAAACACTCTCGCCTCAAAAATAGTTCTTTGCTCCCTTGGTAAACAATCTACTATTTCGCATCACGAACGTCAGCATTGACAACATTACTGACTGTATTTCATTTCAAAGAGTTCACTTTTTATTGGAAGGACTGTTTTACGAGTGTGATAGATAGTTGAATCATTGTATCCGACTGTATTTTCTTATATGTAAAAATCGCACCAAGTAATTCGAAGACTGGTTTGTGCAATGAAGACTGTTTGAAGTTGAACTCAGGACGTAAAACGGTTTCGTCATCACATAACGGTCTTTGTAAACGGTTCGTTGTCGCAACGCCCATCCCTACTATAGCTAGACAGCTGTCACTTATTTCGTGTTTTTGGATGTGTATTGAGTGCTTTCCCAATTATTTTTCATTTTCAACGATCACTGCTTTGATTTTTACGGATTCTGACCCTGCCTACCTTGTACGACCCTTGCTTTCACACTGGACACCGAAGATCGCTCACACGATTGACTTGGAATTGTTATAATGGATTTTACCGCCACTTTGTGGACTAGATATTGTTGAAACTATGGATCGCTATGTGAATTGTGGGATAGCAACTACTCACTGCAATACACTTATGTATGTATGAATCTATAAATTCACACCATTTACATCTCGTTACTATTCAGGCCCAAGAGTGTATGTAATCGTTTCAGTCTCCTTTTGGGAGTTAGAGTCAGAGCCGTCGCCTCATAAGGCTATGTTGACAGAAGAGCAGAAATGTGAAGACTTTTTCTCTAACACGACCAAAAGAGATGACACAGGGTGATATATTGTCAAATTGCCGTTTAAGTCTGATCAAACTAGTAGTAAGTTTGATGGATCAGAGGCCATCGCTCGTAAACGGTTTTACATGCAGGAGAGAAGATTGTTAAATATAAAACCAATAGATCGTGAAAACACATTGTCTTAATTATATCCAAATGTATAAAAATAAAAATATACAGAGGAACATGTTTTGAATGCTTCTTACCATAAAAATAAAGAATCATTACATTTAGAAGAGTTGAAAAAAGTTGTAAAGTACAAAAATTTTTCTTTTTTAAAACACTACTGATCAGATTCACAGATATCTTTATTTGCATTCAAGAACGGTTTGAATATGTCCTCGAACTCTTGCCACGAACAGACTCCTCCGTTGCACAGTTCTAATAACGGTCTCTCATTCCGATAGAACGAGACGTGGTGGTCGTATACATTTTTATCAGATATTCTGCATCTGAAATGGACAGAAAGAATATTGCAATGTAAGCTTTTACGTATATTGATATCACGTCGATTTGGCATTATAAATAGGCTCTATGTTAATAAAAAATCTGCCGAATGAGTGTCGGACCACGCACAATGAAGGTTTCCGTAGTTGGAATAGATTTATCCCAAGAACAAACTTTTCAGAGAAAAACTAGATAAAGACGAAGCGTTGCTGAGGAACGCGCACATGTCCCAGACGATTATCAGTAAGTACACATCAACTGAAAGGGAACGTATAGTCGGTACCGGGGATACAGTGACACTCAGCGGGGCGCTCTTGAGGCGCTACCTTTGAGTTGTGTGATACATTTAATTGTATTTAGCATTAGGTATAGTTGAAAAACTTGTTCTCACATACATTTCAACTGCAAATATAAGTACATACGCACGTTATTGTAAGATTTACCATGACATTTTAAGATAGATTTTTTCTCATAGATTTTCCTGTAATTAAAATAGTTCTATACGTATAGATTAAGTATGGAACTATTTTCTGTATTAGTTTCAAAATTTGAGGCTTAGTAGTTTCGGAGATAAGGGGAGTATGGTAAATTTTCATCTATTTTCTTAAATAACTTTAAAGCTATTTATTTCAAAATTATAAAAAAAATATGGAGACCCTCACAGTAAGCCTTTCCATTTGATATGTCACACAATACAGTTTATAAAACTTTTTAAATTTTTCTGTTTGCCGGCAAAAGGAGGCCCTCAAATTCAGAATTAATTAATTTACGTTACACGTCCGTGTTTGGGTCACAGAACGGTCCAATAGATTCGAAGCAAATTGGTTCTGACAGACAGACAGACAGATACACGAGTGATCCTACAAGGGTTCCTTTTTTTCATTCGGACGTACGGAACCCTTAAAATATTTATTGTTATTATTTCTAAATAAAAAAAAACATCACCAGCGGCGCCGGCGCTAATTGCTTGCTACGATGATAAAAAAACATATCTTATTATATTACAAACCTATTCAGAACTGCAATCAAATTCACGCCAAAAGTAGATATAAATGTAGATCTCCATTTTCTATTCAAGTCTCTATGAGCGCCCGTAAGTGGGCTCGCATCCTTATAAAGATTGAGACCAACCGCGATCATATCCATCATCGTAGAATGAGTGAAGTATAGGGTAATTTTCTTGCCTTGCCTATTCTTGGCTTGTTCTAATTTTTTGAATAAATCTGCCAACGTTATCTGGCCGAATGTGCTGGTATACTTTGATGCTCCATAACCGCTTCTACAGTATTGTTCTAAATCTCCAACGTATTCGATTATCTTCAGGTCCTCTTCAGAGAACACGGCGCACCAGGGACTGAACTTCTTAGTGATCCCATCCGAAGTGTATCGACACAAATCGTAGATTGCTATTATGTTTTTGTTCGTCAAAGAAAAACTGAGGCCTAACTTCTTTTCAATCCTCTCTTTCATCTAAACAAAAGTATAAAGGAATCTTAATTAAGTAAGTAAGTAATACAAACAATATAAAGATATATGGGGAAGTAAGCATACGTTCTTACATTTACGTATTCTGGAGTTTCCATATATTGAAGTGACATATTGTAAGTATCTGGATTGCCATGAACTTCTTTTATATACTTTCGGCATGTTCCGTAGGGCTGCAAAAAAGTTTTCAATTAATTGACTGTAGATTGTGGGTACGTACCTACCTACTTACTTTAGTATTTTTTTTTTTTTGTAGAATTACACTACATACTTTATTTTATTTATTTGAAATGTAGCAAACATAAATATCAATGGAGGATTACCGTGCACCATAATCATCGACTACATAAATAAGAGAATAAAACATTAGAAAGTTAGTCCACCCATACCTATTAACACTGTAATTTGAAAACATTGTAAAAGCCAATTATTTTTAAAAGTATAGCCGTGGAGTTTCTTGCCGGCTCTTCTCCATATTAAACGACCAATTGGAATCGTGTACCTAGTTCTGACCTTTCATATTTGCCCATATTGGTTTATGTGAAATAAAATATTTTGAATTTTGATTATTTTTAAATGATTAAAATTACAATTAAACAGTTTTTTATAGGTAATTTTAATTCCAGTTTTATCATGCAATTAGTCATTTAGACCAATGAGCAGATGAGATGGTTCCGTTGGCATGTGGGGCGCTATTATCAGTGGAGTCTGCCCTATCTTTTCGAAGTCATTCTTCGCACTGACTGTTCTGGTCGAAAATGTCCCACCGCTTTTTTAATCGGCGGATGCTTTCTGGGATAGTAAGCTGCCCCGCAAGCTTATTATCTCGCACTGCACCTTTGAAGTTTACCGACCCGCCGCGAATCGAACGCAGCGCGACAAACATGTCTGCGCTACCACAGACGATACTCTTCCCATGGTGTGCGTCGGTGTGGGCTGATCCGCGGCGATTCAGTATCAAAAGGAATGTATCCAGTCTAAGACGCACCGCGACGGACGTGTCCGCGCTACCACGGATGGTACCTACTCTTCCCACGGTGCCAGCACGAAGCCACCTTGAGAATGTGTTCGTTTTTTCATAATTCTGCTAGGTTTTTAAAAGATTATCGATTTCCATGGACATAAATAACTGGAAAATAGTCAAAGACAAATAATTTATTTCAGTTAGGCACATAATAGGGACTTTTGAACGTCAAAATTTACAAAAAAATTGAATTGATTCTAGTCGCCCCTTCCAAAAGATAGTTTTCGTATGGAGAAAAATGGGCGAGAAACTCCACCGTTACTCTTTTAAAATGTTTTACAATATTTTGTTTACCTACCTTAATTTTATAGTCTTACTAGCGACCCGCCCCGGCTTCGCACGGGTATAAAGTTATTATACATTAAACCGTCCTCTTCAATCACTCTATCTATTAAAAAAAACCGCATCAAAATCCGTTGCGTAGTTTTAAAGATTTAAGCATACATAGGGATATAGGGACAGAGGAAGCGACTTTGTTTTATACTATGTAGTGATGTGAAGACGATGCACCTGGAATAAGATTACTATACCACAATAGGAAAAAGAATAAGAAAACCGGCCAAGTGCGTGTCAGACCACGCACAATGAAGGGTTCCGTAGTTCGGATGAATTTATCCCAAAAACAAACTTAAATTTGTAGTTGAAAAACATGTTGGAGAACATGTTTTTCAACTAGAAATATAAGTTGGTCGATTATTACTCGTTAACTTGTACAGCCTACTTTGCAATGATAGTTTTTCTTCCAATTTCGTTACATAAACTACTGCTGTAATTTTTTCACACATCCAAAACCAACCATTTAGCTGGCAGGGCAAAAATTAGCACCTTAAAGCTTAATATTTCGCAAACGGATCCCTGAATCCAAAAATGGTTCGCACATTCTCACAATGTTTTTGAAGGACCTTTCCAATGACACCCTACATCAAGGGATAGAAAAAAAAAAAAATATTTTTTTCATAATTTTATTTTATCTCTTTGTCAGCGTAATTATTATGTATACCCATGCCAAATTACAGCTTTCTAGTACTAAGAGTCTCGGAGCTAGACCGCGGACAGACAGACAGACGGACAGGACGAAACTATAAGGGTTTCTCGTTTACTACGGAACCCTAAAAATGAAGCAATAACTAAACTACATAAATAAATAGTAATTTAAGTTTTATTAACTTAATAATTAAAACATTACCCAGTTCATCGCTGGTGAACTAGGAGTGCATCTCTAGTACAGAAGGCCGCAAGTCAGTGGTAACAAGCCATCTTATTCCAAAGCCTCTTATTCTATTGAAACTCCGTACTACACTAGGCCAGTTCAAGGTCAAAGTGTGGTCGACTGTACTCGCCATTCATTGGGACAAAGCATTTGCGATAGGCCGTACGTCTGTGGTAACAAACGTAGTATAAGCTGGCCTCTTATTATATTGAAACTCCTTACTACACTAGGCCAGTTCAAGGTTAAAGTGTTGCCACCAACGTAAGCTCGACTGTACTCACCTTTTATTGTGACATAGCGTGTACAATAGGCCGCACGTCTGTGTTAAAAAAACTAGTATAAGCTGAGCTCTTATTCTATTGAAACTCCGTACTACGCTAGGTGCGGTCTACTGTGACAATGTAGAAACTTGAAATAAAGCTGGTACTTACATTCGCGATGGTGACGTTTGTTTCTGCTTTCTGTATAAACAAGTCTTTATATCCAAGTCCTTCAATTAAAGCTTTTGTCGAGACTTCGCCACGAGGACCAAACGTTGGACGGAAAGAATACTCTTCATCATGAAGATCATTGAATATCTCAGGTAGAGCCTCTTTCAACCTGCTGCCAATACTAACCATTTCCTGATAACCTTCGTTCATAATTTGATTCGGCTCATTAATAAAACTGTTATCAATTTTCCATTCTCTAAAGTTATCTACATCTTGAGCGCATAGCGAGCTGTTCCCGTTGTCGTAGCTCGATATAATATGGTCTTTAAAATTAAGAACCACCTCTATTTCTTTTAAGAATGTTGGTCCAGGATTCTTTTTTCCGTGTCTTATTATGGTCCAAACACTGATTGGCTCGCATTCTAATAAAAAATAATGACAGTTGTAATTTTGAATTCTGAATATATTTGATTTAGGGTAGTGATAACCCAAAAGGAGCCTGTTATAAACATTACACTCACTGCATAGAGATAATAACATAAAATCACGCCGATATTCCCCGAAGGGTAAGGCAGAGGTATACCCACATTCCGGCAGGATGATTTCCACCAAACGGTTCGCATCGCATCGGATCGGAAAGGATACGAACGGATGCGGCGACAGCCGATCGCGTCCGGCAGGATGTCGACATATACTATCGGCTCCGTACCGTCGCTTGCGAACGTATCCGTTTCTGCGCCTAGTCAAATAGTTTCATTCCTACCGTGTTGACGTGTTCCAATTTTTGAATATGGTAAAACTTGACGATTGCATTAGGAGAAGAAGAAAGTAATCATAAAACACAGAAGAGGAAAAGAAAAATTTGGATGGAAAGGATCCGATCGGATACGACGTCATGCGAACGAAGCCGGTCGCGCGTCGCAGCATACTTTTGGCTACGATCGCGTGTTGCAGAAGACGCCCGCGGTCAAGCTGCTGTGCGCAGCTTGGTTATATAGACTTTAAATACTGTGTACATGATTTAATATCGTTTAAAGATTGTAAAATCCGTTCCGATCCGATGTGATGCGAGCCGTTTGGTGGAAATCATCCTTACCCTCTATAGCATAGTGTAGACTGTAGGTAACATACCGTACAAACGCCTGAAAATTTAATAGAATTGATTTCTTAACGTTATCCCGCACTGTAGCTCGTAGTCTACACTCCGAACTAACGAATTAGTACCAAAAATTACAACTAGATGGGGTTACTGGTTACAAATTGAGATTTGTGTTTCGACAGTCGGTATTTACGAAAAGTGGCGGTAGTCTGTGATTTAAAAAAAGAATAAAAAATTGTTCTGCTGGTTTCTTGTGTATTATCTTGATAAATTGGAGAGGTAAGTGTTCGAACTTTATTGTGTAACGGTTACTTTTGAATACTCTTAACGTTTTATTTGTTTTTTTTGGTAAATTGTCATTGTTGCCCGTAGGCTACATCAGGCAAAAAGTGTAAAAAAATGTCAATACTATTATTATTATGCAGATTGTTGTTTTTTTTTTATGTTCCAGGATGTCTCGTAAGCGGTTCCTTGGTGACAACGACATTAGTTTTGCGATAAATGATGATGCAGACAATGATATTATAAACTATAGATACGTTACCCGCGCTCTATAGTGGCAAGATGAATGCAAGGTATTTACCGGACTTCGATTTAGTCGCGTACCAACCAGTGCCGCGGCTGTACGTGATATTAAAATAACTTGTGTGGATAACTTCCTAAAAATAACAAAAAAAAAAATGCCGTCCTGTCTTTATAGGAAATGTAAAAATTATACTGCAACTGTGAAAGATAAAAAAGTATCATTTCATGCGTAAGTGTCAAGAAAAATGTATTTTATTTTATGTTTTTCGATGCCTTCTAATGGCGGCTGGCGCTTGAGGTAAGTCACGTGCCGTTAGGGGAAGATGGGGTACTTTGCATCAGTGTGTGTAAAACCTAACATTGCGTTCCAGGTATTTTGAAATTAAATGGTTTTGTTGACTAGCTTATCTATCCGACCATAGAATAAAAAATCCACAGAGGACATTAGACTTTATTTGAGCGTACAAATAGAGATATAAGCCGCGTTTTTGCCAAATGGCAACAACGGTCCTTTACGGAATTGGAACATTTTGTAGCGTATTGGCAACAACGGTGCCTGAATGGTCTCATACTGTGTAAAATGTCCAAGTAACTAAGAGGAAATTTAATTGTTATTTAATTTAAACGATTGTTGTACTTTTTATTTTAAATTTTTAATTATTCACATTTTTTTAATAAAGATTTTTATGTTTATAATATTGTATTTTGTTTTATTTTAAGTAACAGTAATTACCTGCTCTTGCGAAATACTGCATTCATATTTAGATCGAAAATAATATTATTTTACCCGTAAATCTACTACCAGATCAACACTAGAAAATCGAGTGTCCATTTATTCCCCATATGCCTCCTTTTGTACACGTTTGGCCAATGAGCATGCACCACAGAATGACAACGTAATTAAAGAAATATATTTATCTCTCTCTAACAACAGGAATTCCGTAAATGACATTTAATTTTCTTTCCCTTTCTTCGTGCGTCTAAGTAGCTATCTAGCTACCGATATAGTATTTACGCTGTTTTCGAGTGCCGTGATGTTCATCCATAACGCGTCTATTTGATGCAGATAATAGAGATGGCCTAGAAGAGAAGTCTGAAGAGACCAATTTATATCAAGTGCAGAAAGATCCTAATATTAGCGCTTTTCAGATGTCTGAGGAGGATGTCAGGCAATTTATAGGTGTGGCATATCTAATGTCTCGTCCAATTACCTAGAGTTATCAACCACTGGAGTCCCATACTTGGAACACCTCTAGTATAGGAAACCACGACGTTGAAATTTTTTGAAAAAACGCGTCAAACTTTGCGTTTCAACGACTGTGTACGGCAACAAAATGCGGAGTAGACTTATGCTACACGAAAACCAAGAATTGCTTTAGAAACATCCATCTTTCGTAACATGTCATTGTGCTGCCGTACTATATAGATTTTGACCACTTACTTAGGTCAATGTTGCCTAAAAGCAACACTCCCTATTTTTGTTTCCAAATAATAAAAATCCAGAAATACGTGTATTATATTTTTTTGTTATCATCTTCAATCCAAAAAATCGTATAAATCCCAGTTTATGAGTGATAGAGAGTTAAGTCCTACGTAATAGGAGGCGAACCTTTTTCCATCAACCGGGCACAAATCTAAACTGGGCTACTACTGAGAAATTCAAAAACCCACTTTGCCTGACCAGGGAATCGAGCCCGGAGTCTCACGCTCAGAAGTAGCGCATGAGATAGTCATACAATATCTAGTTTTACTTTGCGAAAAATGATAAAATCAAAGTATTCTTGGGACTTACCTTTCTCTTTTAAGATCGAGACCCTTATATCACCTCTAATATTTTCATAAGAAGTTTTGCTTGAAAAGTAATTGTACTTGCATTCAGTACTCCAAAAGCATTCTATGGGCATCACATTTTTAATGACAAAGTTAACAAGCACCGGTATTAAAATTAAAAGCTTCATTCTGATTTATTTACGGAACTTCAAGATGTATTATTACACTCGGTAAGCAGATAAATAACACTACAGAACACACATTACACTTATATGACACTTATCGTTCTAATGGCCGGTATCTAACTTCTGAAGCACTTTTATCAGTGGTTTATCTATTCACGGCTCCGCGTGAAATTTCGGCACCCGACACACTGTGTTGTATCCCATCGCCTGCCCGATTTTTTTTTCTTTTTGCACGGCTTCTAGTGGTCATAGCGTAATGGTATAGCTTTTTGCATTGGTTGGACTATCCAATACAAAAATATTTTTTCAAATCTGACTGGTAGTTCCGATGATTACATACAAACTTACAAACAATAGTATTAAGTACTAGCTGTTCGCGCTCGGCGTCGCCCGGGTGTATTTCCGACTTTTCCGGTGGATTTTTCAAAATTGTCTTTCATGTAAACATTGTCTAGACAATTACAAATACAACATAAAGTCTGCCATATGGGTCGAGCCATTCTCTAGTGATGATCTTTCATACATACGGCAATTGATTTTTATTTATGGGTTACCTTGTTTTTTACGTTCTCAAAATAAACTAAACATGAATTCCTACAAGCCTAGGTGCCTTTCATCTAACTCCTATTAGTGGGATAATACCAATGATTGTAATACTATTTTGAATTCATGCAAGCCTAGTACTTTTTGTTAGGTTACTGCTCAGAAACTTTGCACAACGTCTAATGATTGAAATACTATTTCTTAAGGATCTCAAATTTTGTTGAAAATAAATTATAGCCTATGTTACTTCCTAATAGCTTTCCATTGGTGAAAAAATTATTAAAATCGGTCCAGTAGTTTCGGAGCCAAATACGGTACAAACAAACAAACAAACAAAAAACTTTCTTGTTTATAATATTAGTATAGATGATATACACAGGTCACTCAGAAAGTTTTGCGACTAACAGTTTTTGTCTATAGGACACTGGCTCGTTTTGATGTCAATTAAAATGATGACTATTTATTACAAAAAAACATAACATTCCAAATTCGAAATTCTCTCCACATTTTTTTAACTAAGATAAATTACAAATTGACCCACTAAAAAGCGAGAAATAAAAACTTTTTTACAAAAAATACAACCGACTACCAAACTACAAAGTGAAAAATAACTTTAATTTCAGAAGTCGGTGTCATAAAACTAAAATACTGATCTAAAGACACCGACTTCTGAAATTAAAGTTATTTTTCACTTTTTAGTTTGGAAGTCGGTTGTATTTTTAGTAAAAAAGTTTTTATTTCTCGCTTTTTAGTGGGTCAATTTGTAATTTATCTTAGTTACATTAGCCTAATGCCAACTGCTCATCACCTTTTACAAAATATTGCTTTTCCCGATTCAGGGAAATTCATCGTTGAGGAGTTCTCCTGGTACTTCACCATCAGCTCCACTTCTCCATATGCATTGTGACGAGCATAAATTGCATTTCAACCATATTAAAGTAATCGAATCGCAACCCGTGAAATACTTATTATTGAGTAGTTCCGGTGGCTATTTGTGGTCTTCATCATCAGTTCCACTTAACTAAATGATGCTTTCCAATAGCAACTGCACGAGTTACTAAAAAAGTTGTTAAATCTTTCTTTGCGTCATGTTTACCGCAAATAAACGAATTTTCTTTCTTTCTTTTTTCTTTACTATAAAAAATACCCAAATATACGTTATAGGTTTGCCTGTAATATTTGAAGAGTTCCCTCGATTTCTCTAGGATGCCATCATCAGATCCTAGTTTCCTTATCATGGTACCATCCTTGGGATATCTACTTTTCAACAAAAAAAAAGGGTCTTGTTATTGGGCCTAAACACGTAACAGACGGCCCCACGGATCCGTCATTTTCGTTTGTGCAACCGTCTGCCTAACACCCTGTATATAGATTAACGCTATTGGTTCGATAACTTGTGAAAGTGCGTTTCCGAACACCGCAATCTATTGCACTGACAGCTAGACTCAGCAGCACCATGTCATCCGCGTAGCTAATATTATTCATGCAAACATTATCAATTGAGCAACCGACATGAGTGCTGCTGAGCTTAGCAAGCAGGTCGTTAATGTACTGGTTAAAGAGCTTATATAAGGGAGGCCAAACTACCTTGCCTCGTCCCGCACTCCAATCCGTACACGTTGGAGAGACTGTCTGCCCATCTGACATTATAGCACTGGAATTGGAATATCCGTTGCACCTGTGCATGCACGCCCGTTGTTTAAGCTTAAACAACAGCAATTCATAATGATACTAGGTCAAAAGCCTTTGAAAGGTCTTGGAACCAGTCATTCTTCTCATTTCACTTGGCAAAAAGAAGCACCACACACAGTTTTACCCAAAAACAACTGCCAATTCTGCAAAAAAACTTGATAGTTCAGCAGACAATGATGTTGCGGCTGCTCTGCTTCCAATCAAAGCGAGATTACTAATCCCATTTGTTGTTTCGCAAATGCTCACTACCAAGGTCTGTTAGCCACTGCATTGGTCAACGTTGAGTCAAGAACTGGAACTGCTCTTGTTGTAAGAGCACTGATGGGTCAAGGCTCTCAGGCGATCAGGTCACTTTTATTACAGAGGCTGCAGTACAGTTGCTTAGATTGAAGAAAACACCTGCTCACTCCGACATACTGATGACGATGATGAGGAAAATACAATGCCCTCATCCAAATTGCAGTCACGCCTAAATCCCACTTTAGTTTTATATGTCGATGCCTTTGTATCGAATAGGTGACCCTATTCATCACGTCTTACTGAGAGGAAGATTGTTCAGGAATTGCCACTATTTTCATTTTTAGAATTAGCAGATCCGTCCTTTGAAATGCCTGGGAAAATTGATTTGCTGTTGAGTATTACGCGTGTGGTCAGAGAAGTTTTATTGGATTATCTAGTCAAGGTTTCGCCTGGAACTCCAGTCGCTCAGAAAACTAAACTAAGATGGATTCTGTCTGGTGAGATCCACACATCGTCAATATCTAGGCCAGTTTGTTATAACGCTATAGTAAGGTCGGATGTAAACACTCTACTGAAGAAATTTTGGGAGTTAAAGTCAGAGACGTCGGCTCACAAGGCTATGTTGACAGAAGAGCAGAAATGTGAAGACTTTTTCTCTAACACGGCCAAAAGAGATGACACAGGGCGATATATTGTCAAATTGCCGTTTAAGTCTGGTCTGATGAGATGGATCAGAGGCCATCGCTCGTAAACGGTTTCACATGCAGGAGAGAAGATTGTTAAATATAAAACCAGTAGATCGTGAAAACACATTGTCTTAATTATTATCGAAATGCATAAAAATAAAAATGTATAGAGGAACATGTTTTTAATACTTCTTACCATAAAAATAAAGAATCATTACATTTCATCATTTCATTAATATTTGCACGCCGTAATATGTGGCAAACATGTCTGAACCTGTACTTTTTTTAATGTTATCTTGCATGCACGTTTTTATTTCTGTATGTGTACACATGTTTGAGCAAATAAATATATCTTATCTTAGCTTATCTTAGAAAGAGTTTTAAAAAGTTGTAAAGTACAATATTTTTTCTTTTTAAAACACTACTGATCAGATTCACAGATATCTTTATTTGCATTCAAGAACGGTTTGAATATGTCCTCGAACTCTTGCCACGAACAGACTCCTCCGTTGCACAGTTCTAATAACGGTCTCTCATTCCGATAGAACGAGACGTGGTGGTCGTATACATTTTCATCAGATATTCTGCATCTGAAATGGACAGAAGGAAATATTGCAATATAAGCTTTGCTTTAGATATATTGCTATCATGTCGATTTGGCATTTTAAATCGGTTCTATGTTAATAAAAAACCCGCCAAGTGCGTATCGGACCACACAAAATGAAGGGTTCTGTAGTAGGAATTGATTTATCTCAAGAACAAACTTAACATTGTTGTTAAAAAACTTGTTCTCCCATACATTTCAATTGTAAATGTAAGTTTGTACGCACAGTACTGCAAGATTTACCATGATATACTTCTCATAGGTTTTTCTGTAATTGGACGTAGTTTAGCAGAAACGACCTAACCCACAATGTTTTTTTTAGTTTCGTTGGTAATTTCAGCAATGATGTTCTATTTGGAATATTTTTAATTATTATCACATATGGGCAAACATACCTACTAATATTTTTATGAGTCAAGACAAAGACTGACGTATTTATCGAGTTATTGGAAAAAATGTGGGTTTGAGTCGTTTTTGCTAAATTGGTTTAACACTATGGAGTGTTTATTTTAATTTCTCAAAAAGGATCTAAGAAACAAAAAATTGTGAACAAATTGATATTTAAATAAAAACTATTGATTATTTTGCAAAATACGTAATTATTCTGAAAGTATAATGTTCTTAAAATCTAGTTTCTATTCTTCTCCATCATTGTCATTACCCAGCTCCTACTCCACCTCAAAATCTGATTCTGCTCCTAACCCATCCACATCTTCCATAGATTCCTTTCCTTTTAATGACTTGTAAAAGTCCAGGCAGACTTTTCGAATAAGATGCAACATTGATTTTAAATCGTCAAATGGGCAATATTGGGGAGCTACGCAATATCTTCTCGCCCCACAGCTTACCGCAATGTCTCGAGACAAAAGTCTTTGACCGGTGCATGTTGCCAGTGATGACCTATGGCACTAAAACGTGGTCGCTCACAATGGGCCTTATTAGAAAGCTAAAAGTCACCCAAAGGGCAATGGAGAGGATAAAGATCTGCTTCTTTCAAGTTGGATTTATTAAAAAACCGGCCAAGTGCGTGTCGGACCACGCACAATGAAGGGTTCCGTAGTTGGAATGAATTTATCCCAAAAACAAACTTAACTTTGTAGTTGAAAAACATGTTCTCCCATACCGAATGTATGGGAAAACATGTTTTTACAACTGCAAAGTTAAGTTGGTCGATTATTACTCGTTAACTTGTAGAGCCTACTTAGCTGTGATAGTTTTTCTTTTAATTTCGTTATATAAACTACTGCTGTGATTTTTTTCACCCACACAAAACCAACCATTTAGCTGGCAGGGGCAGGGGCAAAAATTTGCACTTTAAAGCTTAATATTTCGCAAACGGATCCCTGTATCCAAAAATGGTTTTCAAAAACTCCCAATGTTTTTAAAGGACCTTTCCAATGATGGGTAAAAAAAAATATCACCACTTTACGTGTATGAGAGGTACCCTAAAAAAAAATGTTTTTCATAATTTTGTTTTACCACTTTGTCGGCGTAATTAATATGTATACCTATGCCAAATTACAGCTTTCTAGTACTATGGGTCTCGGAGCTAGACCGCGGACAGATAGACAGACAGACGGACAGACAGACAGACAGACAGACAGACGGACATGACGAAACTATAAGGGTTCCTTGTTTACTACGGAACCCTAAAAACGACCCAAGCAGCCTGGGTTATTACAGTGGTTTGTAAAAAATACACATGTGGGTTGGTTCCCATCCCATCATCAAAAAATCAACCTTTGCTTTGTAGTATCAGGGATCTTTTTTGCTGAGTGAAAGAACCAACCTTTAGGACCTCTTTGATATACACAACTCATTTTTGACCATATTATGGATTGAGTCCTTTCTGCTAAACTACGTACGTCCAATTTTGTTTAAGATTTTGGGCTCAGTAATTTCGGAGATAAGGGGGAATAGTCAATTTTCATCTATTTTCTAAACTAAATTTAAACCTATTTATTTTAAAATTATTAATAAAAATTGAGACCCTCACAGTAAGCCCCTTCATTTGATATATCACACGATACAGTTTGTAAAACTTTTTAAAATTTTCCTATTTGCTGACCAAAGGCAGGGTACCCCACCAATTAACCTGCCTAACCTTTTTCCAACTATGTTGGGGTCGGCTTCCAGTCTAACTGGATGCAGCTGAATACCAATATTTTACATGGAACGTCTGCCTATCGGACCTCCACAACCCAGTAACTGGGTAATACGACACCCCTGGGTAAGACTGGTTGTCAGACTTTCGGGCTTCTGACGACCCGTAACGACTGACAAAGATCCACAAATGACAGCCGGAACCAAAGAGGGTCACTTTTGGTCCCGGCTATCATTCGTGGATCCATATTCAAAATTAATTAATTTACGTTACACGTCCGTGTTTGGGTCACAAAAAATTTGTATCTTTCAACTTAATCGGTCCATTAGATTCGAAGCAAATTGGCTGTGACAGACAGATAGACACACGAGTGAACCTATATGGGTTCCATTTTTTCATTCGGACGTACGGAACCCTTAAAATATTTATTGTTATTATTTCTAAATAAATAAAAAAACATCACCAGCGGCGCCGGCGCCAATTGCTTGCTACGATGATAAAAAAACATAAGTATCTTATTATTTAAATATTACAAACCTGTTCAGAACTGCAATCAAATTCACGCCAAAAGTAGATATAAATGTAGATCTCCATTTTCTATTCAAGTCTCTATGAGCCCCGGTAAGGGGGCTCGCGTCCTTATAAAGATTGAGACCAACCGCGATCATGTCTATCATCGAAGAATGGGTGAAGTATACGATAGTTTTCTTGCCTTGCCTATTCTTGGCTTGTTCAAATTTTTTGAATAAATCTGCCAACGTTATCTGGCCAAATGTTCTGCTATACTTTGATGCTCCATAACCGCTTCTATAGTAATGTTCTAAATCTCCAACGTATTCGATTATCTTCAGGTCCTCTTCAGAGAACACGGCGCACCAGGGACTGAACTTCTTAGTGATCCCATCCGAAGTGTATCGACACAAATCGTAGATTGCTATTATGTTTTTGTTCGTCAAAGAAAAACTGAGGCCTAACTTCTTTTCAATCCTCGTTTTCATCTAAACAAAAATTATGATTAAATCATAAGTAGGTAAGTAATACAAAACAATATAAAGATGTATAGAAATAAACATAAGTTCTTACATTTAGGTATTCTGGAGTTTCCATATATTGAAGTGACATTTTGTAAGTATCTGGATTGCTATGAACTTCTTTTAGAAATATTCGGCATGCTCCATAGGGCTGCAAAAAGTTTTCAATTCATTGACTGTAAGCTGTGGGTACGTACACACGGCTACACATCGAGGTATACATTTCCAGTGTATGCTGATCTCGCATTGTGTAGGATTTCCGTACAATGCGAAGTCAGCTTATATTTGAAATGTATAGCTTGATGTGTAGCCGTGTGTACCTACTTACTTTAGTAATTATTTTTCTCAATCATGCTTGGAAATTCGAACATTATTTTGACAACTTTCTTTTGAGATAAATCGAAATTGTGGTACTGGTCGAATACATGCGAGCGCCCGGCCGACAATGTTTGTATGAAAACGCATAGCTATCAACAAGGAGGCAATAGGCAAATGGCAACTAAGGAGGTAATAGGAGGTTTAAATTTATTTTGGTTTGCAAATAGAGCTGTTTAAAGTAAAGAAGAAACAAAGGAACATTTTGGCGCGTGAAAAATTATAGTTGTTCGTCATTGATTTTAGAATTTATAATTAATATACTTAGTTTGAATTTCCGCGTATTATTTGAGAAAAGTACTATACAAGTCTTGGCCACAACCAGGCATTGATGGACTCACCGACCGTCCATCAATGCCTCAGTTGCAGGCCACAACAATTGTGTAGGTACTATATTTTTTAGTGGTACATTATTTTATACATTTGAGATGTTGCAAACATAAATATCATTGGAGTATTAATGTGCACCATAATCATCGACTACTTAGTAGTCGACATTAATTATAGAATAAAACATTAGAAAGTAGTCCTCCCATAGATATTAACACTGTAATTTGAAAACATTAAAAAGCCAATTATTTTTAAAAGAGTGACCGTGAAGTTTCTTGCCGGCTCTTCTCCATAGGACACGACCAATTGGAACCGTGCACATAGCTTCTGACGTTTCATATGTGAAATAAAATCCCATTTTCTCAGGAACGCATAGAGGTATCAAGTTGAAATTAATATCAAATACGTAGGCGTTACTAGCTTCAAGGGTAGATAAGTAGGTAATAAACAGTTATATGTACATTATTAACGAGCGAACATCGGTGACTAAACAGGCCGTCTTTAAAACAACCAAGTGGTGGAGGAATAATATATGCTTGAATTGATACAAGTTGTTCCTTAAAGTAAGTTTAATTTAGTAATAGTAAATTTTCCTATTTTTTGCTTGTCTTATGATATTGTTAGATATTATTTTTGCTCCATTATGTTAATGTTTTTCTTATTTAACTAACATAATATTACGCCTGTAATCCCTGAAGGGCTAACTATATTAATTTATTTTCTTTTTGTTCACGCATGTGTTGGTTTTTTCATAATTATAATAGGTCTTTAAAATATTAGTCCATTGATTTCCATGGATATGTCACCGTCTGATTATGAACATCGTTAGCTTATAATCTTTAAAGCGAGATTATAAACTATTGAAAAATTGTGAACTGCAAGAAACCAATTAATCAAAAACCAACTTAACTCATTATTTTTCGATAGTTTATAATCTATCCATGGCATACCGACAAATTCTGAACTGATATGAAACTTGCAGTCTTACATGCGACGAACGCACCTTGCGCTAATACTAAATAGCCAAGTAACTGGACAACTTTGGAAGAAGCGCTCGCCGACCGCTGCTGTGGCACCGCTTGCTTCGCTCGCTCGGCTTGCGCGCGGTTGGTTACAGTTCCAACCTAACCTAACCCATTTGGTCGGGGTGCCCTGGCTTAGTTACTGCTACGAATTCGGTTACCGCCAAGACCTACCAATCAGGGACGGTTCACAATTTTACGGGCGATAAAATCTGACAGATTATGAACCCAGTCGATATGTAAAGGTTCGTTCACAATTTGACGATTCCATATGGATACATTTTATAATTAAAAAAGAAAATCACACAAACATTCAATTATTATTTTTTTATCTCGGTATTTATATTATAAACTAACGGTGCTCAGAATCTTACGGTAACAGATATAAAAAACTGGAACATCAATTACTGTTTAAGCTATTAACAGATTATGGGCAAGATATTTATAGAGTTAGAAGAGGTCAGAGTGTGTGATATGTTTTTTATAATATTTTTCTAATAATAGTTTATCGTTAGCTAAAGTAATTAATAGAATGCCGTTTTATGTTAAAGTAAAATAAATAAATAATTGTATTAACATAGCAACTTTGTTTTTATTAACTTTATCATTTTTTAATTTAAGGATTACCAACGACATTACGATCATCTTTTACAATAATAAAAACTTATATAATGTACATTATTCTGTAATGCACACTCAATTACAGGTAACCACAGCAATTTAAAACATTATTCAATGCCTCGCTGGTGAACAGTATTTCATTTATTGTACAGAAGGCCGCACGTCAGTGGTAACAAGCCCTCTTATTCCAAAGCCTCTTATTCTATTGAAACTCCGTACCACGCTACGCCAGTTCAAGGTCAAAGTGTAACCACGGACGTGTGGTCGACTATACCTACTATCCATTTATTGTGGCAAAGCATGTTCAATAAGCCGCCAGTATAAAATGACCTCTTATTCTATTGACTCCGTACCACGCTATGACACCTCAAGGTCAAACTTTTACCACTGTCGTACGATCTACTGTAGATACATAACAATGTAGAAACTTGAAATAAAGCTGGTACTTACATTCGCGATGCTGTCGTTTGTTTCAGCTTTCTCTATATACAAGTCTTTATATCCAAGTCCTTCAATAAAAGCTTCTGTCGAGACTTCGCCACGAGGACCAAACGTTGGACGAAAAGAATACTCTTCACCATGAAGATCATTAAATATCTCAGGTAGAGCCTCTTTTAACCTGCTGCCAATGCTAACCATTTCCTGATAACCTTCGTTCATTATTTGATTCGGCTCATTAATAAAACTGATATCAATTTTCCATTCTCTAAAGTTATCTACATCTTGAGCGCATAGCGAGCTATTCCCGTTGTCGTAGCTCGATATAATATGGTCTTTAAAGTTAAAAACCACCTCTATTTCTTTTAAGAACTTTGTTCCAGGATTCTTTTTTCCATGTCTCATTATGGTCCAAACACTAATAGGCTCGCATCCTAAAAAAAAAATGATCGTTGTAATTTTGAAGTCTTTAATATATTTTATTAAGGGTAGTGATTAGTCAAAAGGAATCTCTTATAAACATTACACTCACTGCATTTTGAATTTGAATATTCCCCGAAGGGTAAGAAGACGTGCACCTATATATATTACACTCACATTCCATTAGTTATGTATAAGTCCTATGTAATAGGAGGCGAACCTATTGCCATCAATCGGACACTAATTTAAACTCTGGGCTGCCTGCTAATGAGAAATTCCTTATTTAAAAACTCAATAACACTTTGCCTGACATGTGACTCGAGCCCGAGGTCTCATGCTCAGCAGTAGCGAAAGAGATAGTCATACAATATTCTGCTTTTCTATGTAAAAAATTAAGAAATCAAAGTGTCCTTAGCTTAATTTATTGTAGAAGTATTCTTGGGACTTTCCCAACTCACCTTCCGGTTTTACGATCGAGTCCCTTAAGTCACCTCTAACACTTTCATAAGAAGTTTTACTCGAAAAGTATTTGTACTTGCATTCAGTACTCCAAAAGCATTCTATGGGCGTCACATTTTTTATGACAAAGCTTACGAGCACTGGTATTAAAATTAAAACCTTCATTCTGATTTATTTACGGACATTCAAGATTTACACCAGGTACGTAGATAAATAACACTACAGAACACACACTACACTCATCTATGACACTTATCGTCTTAATAAGCTAGAAGGTAATATTTTGTATATATTTAACAGAGTAGATATTTGGAGTTGCAACAATTCAGCTAGTTATTAAGTTACAGCATATTCTGGTTTATTAAATTATTTTTTCTTCTTTTTATTTAATATTGCCTAATTAGGAATGTTTAATTAACTGTTGTTAATCAGCATGAGGCATAATCAACAACAAGTAACCCATATTTTGTCTATTTCAACTGATGCCAGCTCTAACTTGAGCTGCTGTATGTTTTGCACTGCGAGAGGTGAAGTTTTAACTGTAATAGAATAAAATAACTTAACCGACGGAACAAAAAACAGACAGGTTTTTTAATATTTCAATTCAACCTCGTCTGAACCATCCTAATACATAAAAGATAACAATTCTGGCTGTAATCCATACCAATAAAAGTTAAATAATCACTTTTTGATTTAATAAGTTTAATTAAAAATAAAGTAGGTACCGAGGTATTGCAACACGCCGGCCGTTAAGGGGAAGTTATGCCGGACCTGTATTTTGTAGACAAAAAGCGAGAGAGGCGCGACCTCGCGCGTGTCATTATTAAGTATCTAGTACGTTTTCTCTTAATTTACAACAAAACTATTGATTTCCAGGAAATTATTCATTAAAATAGCTTCACAATACCTACGATTATCTTTTAGTGCATTGAAAAAGGGTTTTGAAATCGACGGTGATTCGAATTTTTTTATGTAAGCGTTGAAGAGCCTTTTTGCTGTCATACCTTTTTTTTTTTTTTTTGTTTGGAAATTATCTAATAACTTCTCCCGCTCTGGGTGGAGCGGGAGGGCGTGTGAGTATTTTCCTGACTAAAACCCACCCGTGTTCCTTCGGTTGCCCTGTTGCCGGGGGCCACGATTTCCCTATCGGTTTTCTTCGAACCCCCGGCAGGCATTGGCCCTAGCGGACCCCGTCAATTCTGCTGACATCTCTTTGAGGCGCGCGTGGAACACAACGCGCCGTCGACCTGGGCTTGGTCCTTATCGGACGGCGAGCTACCCATTGCTCACCGTCCGCAAGCCCGCGCCTACGGTGGCCGGAAATCGGCTCGCGATTCCCGCCCCGGGCGTCTCCTCCTGCGGTGGTTAGGGGCGTGAGGGCGCGAAATTTGCCTCTCCCTCACGCGTTCCGCCTCCTCCTTGTGTGATAGTGAGTATCTATCCAAAACTCGATGTGCCATATTAAACGTCATCATCATCATCATCATCATCATCATCATCTGCCTAGCCTTTTCCCAACTATATTGGGGTCGGCTTCCAGTCTAACCGGATGCAACTGAATACCAGTATTTGAATGCAGCGACTGCATATCTGACCTGCACTAGTTACTGGGTAATACGATAACACGGGACGACTGGTTGGACAGACTTTCGGCCTTCTGACGACCCGTAACGACTGTCAGCCGGGAGCAACGGCTTAATGTGAAACAAAAACTGGGTTTACTTTTACATTTTCTTGTTAAGATTCACGATCAAAGGCGCGAAGATTTAAAACCAGTATAGGTACTTTTTTTTTTGGTTGGGAAATTATCAAACAACTTCTCCCGCTCTGGGCGGAGCGGAAAGGCGTGTCAGACTCTTACTGACTAAAACCCAACCGTGTTCCTTCAGTTGCTTTTATGTTGCCAGGAGCCACGGTTTCCCTTTCGGACTTTCCCGCGACCCCGGCAGGCATCAGCCCTAGCGGACCCCGTCAGTTCTGCTGACATTTCTTTCAGGCCCACATGGATCACAACGCGCCGTCGACCCGGACCTGGTCCTTATCGGACGGCGAGCTACCCATTGCTCACCGTCCGCAAGCCCGCGCCTATGGTGGCCGGGAATCGGCCTGCAATTTCCGATGCCTAGGGCGTCGCGTCTTTCCATTCTATACAAGGCTAAAACGCAGCCATAGAAAACTGCTCGCGTATAGATTGGAAATCACTTTTTTACTAAGGTCTTTCAATCTATACAAGAGTAGTACGCAAATACTCGCGTATACTTCGTAGTGACCAAATTAACTACCTCATTCCATAGTATACAGTGTCATACGCATACGGATACTGGCCTTGTATACATTGGAAATACGCTAGGGCGTCTCCTGTGGTGGTTAGGGGCGTGAGGGCGCGAAATTTGCCTCTCCCTCACGCGTCCGGCCTCCTCTTTCGTGAGCATTACTACTTCGCAGAAGGAGGTGACGGCCCTCTCGCTCCGTACCATGTCCTGGACCGGGGCCGGACGCGAGAGATGACCGCAGCCAATCGCCTCCACGAGGACACGGCGGTGCTCCACTCAAGCCGGGCAGACTTCCATCGTATGCTCCACCGTGTCCTCCGGGCAATCCACACAATAGTGATACCGGGCGTTTCTTCCCGCCTTATTTGGAACAGGAACCTCTCACGGTGGAAGGTAAGGATGCCGTAGCGCCTCTCTAGCCACTCCTTAAAGAGGGGAAATATCACCGAAATTGTGGCGTGCCCAGCACTGGGTTGCGACAATCGCACTCTCCATGATGCTATGATTTCTCGCGGCAGCGGAGTTACGCTCCGGCGTTTCACCTCCTCGCGCCACTTGCAAATGTGCGCGAGGACTTTTGCCTCCAGATCCCATGGCGGCAATCCGGAAAGGAGGCTCGCCGCCTCACCGGAAACCGTACGGTATCCCCGACCTACCGAATGGCCATGACCCTTTGGGATGCGATGCCCGGCGGGCTGGCGGCCGCCTCACGGAACGCATCCACACTGCTGCACCGGTGCCCCGTAAAGGGCCATGGATCGCACGACCCCCGCGTAGAGCCTCTGGCAGGAAAAACCAGTATACTTTTGAATTAATTTAAACGGCAATACTGGTTTAATCAAAACAAATTAAGGCGCAATGTTACAGCCATGACACCTACTTAGAGATGAATTGCTTATCTTATCATCATTAATTAATCCTACTATATAATACATATAGAATAATATAGTATAACATTATAAATGTGAAAGTTTGTTTGTGTGTTTGCATGTTTGTTACTCAATCACGCAAAGACGGCCGAACGGATTTGGATGAAATTTGGCATAAAGATAGTTTATAAGCTATATAACACATAGGATACTTTTATTCCAGTAGTACGTTCCCGTGGGATAATTTCCGACCACCACGCGGGTGAAACCGCGGGTGAAAGTTCACCATAAAATGTTATTGTAATGTTCATTATGATTAATAGTTTATTGCTCCTAAATGTGTACTAAAACATGCATATTATCATATGATCAATTGTTTTTGAATAACTATTACTACGTATTTATTTTCCTTATAATAATAATAAAAAAACCGGCCAAGTGCGAGTCGGACTCGCGCACGAAGGGTTCCGTACCATTATCTAAAAAATTACGGTTTACTATTTATGACGTATTAAAAAAAACTACTTACTAGATCTCGTTCAAACCAATTTTCGGTGGAAGTTTACATGGTAATGTACATCATATTTTTTTTAGTTTTATCATTCTCTTATTTTAGAAATTACAGGGGGGGGACATATTTTACAACTTTGGAAGTGTCTCTCGCGCAAACTATTCAATTTAGAAAAAAAATTATATTAGAAACCTCAATATCATTTTTGAAGACCTATCCATAGATACCCCACACGTATGGGTTTGATGATTTTTTTTTTTTTGTGTTTCAGTTCTACGTATGGGGAACCCCCAAAATTTATTGTTTTTTTTTTTTTTTTTGTAAAAATCTTAATGCGGTTTACAGAATACATCTATTTACCAAGTTTCAATAGCATAGTTCTTATAGTTTCGGAAAAAAGTGGCTTTTTACATACGGACGGACAGACAGACAGACATGACGAATCCATAAGGGTTCCGTTTTTTGCCATTTGGCTACGGAACCCTAAAAACGGCCTTTATTTAATCGTACCCCAAATAACTCCCATTTTGTTGTCTTAAACAGCCAATTAAGATGATATATTAAAAAAGTGCGTGTTCCTTTTGACGTATATGGAATAGGGATTTAACTATGTGGTGTGTTTTTCGGCAATAATTATGCCCACTAGGCCAAACTCAAAAAAACATTAAAAAAATTAATAGAAAGCAATTATTTTTTTATTGTAACATTTTATCTATTTTTTTGTTTTTTTTTTATTATCAAGGTGCCTATGAATTATTCAATGGAGTTTACTTTATAACAGAGAGTTATAAAGTATCAAAGTTTAAGAAAATCTGTTTCAGTTTTAATAATACTTGCAATTTAGAAAAGACGGCAATTCGTTTTGGCACTTAAGTTGATTTATTCGCAGCGAGTTTTTTATTTATAGTCAACTAACCATTAATAAATAAAGCTGAGAGTTTGTTTGTTTTTTTGTCTGAACGCGCTAATCTCTGAAACTACCAGTCGGATTTTAAAATTATTTTTGCATTTGATAGCCCAATTCTTGAAGAAGGTTATAGGCTATCACCACGCTACGACCCATAAGAGCCAAACAAAAAGAAAAAAAAACAGTGGCACTCCGGGAGTGCCGACAGAAGCGAAAACTTGAAAAAAATCGGCACGTATTAATCAACGCGTTGATGTCTTTTTAATGGTCAATAGCTGGTGTCGTCACAGTGTCGCGAAATCAATGGTTTAGTCCCATCTCAAAAATGCCCAACGCGCCTTAAGAAGTTTTTACTTCAAAAAGTCAGAAAGAACGCTGAACGAAAACGAAGTAATAGAGCGGGCGGGCGATGTACAGCGACGCGGTGGGGCGGGGGCCGAAATGTCACGAGGACGAAGTCGCGTTACCTTGCACGCCTAAACAGCAGAACATAATATTTGAATGAAATTAACACACGAATGACCGTGTGTTAATTTCATTTGAGAGAATGTCATGCTCACTTAAATATCTCGCTGATGGTGGCGAGTGTGTTAGATCATTCGGTTCCCTACAAAATGGTTGAGCTGGATGGTGCTGATCCATGTGTCATGTTCGTGAACGGGCGCCGTCAGTTGAGACTGGTCATCTCATATCTGCCAGAGCTTATTTTTACCCGACTGCCCCAGAACGAGGGTAATGTTTTTAATCTTATATTTTCAATTGCTTTGATTATTTTTTGTACGTTGTTCTCACATATAGAAGCAACAAGAATAATGTACCCAGGATTTTGTAATATCTATTATTTAAAAGAGTGTCCTTGGAGTTTCTTGCCCGTTCTTCTCCACAGAGATCTACGTTTTGGAATGGGCAACTAGCTTCAACTTTCTACCTAACTTACCAAAGGGACAAAGGATACTTTTTATCCCGGTAGTACATTACCGTGGTATACTTTCCAAACTCCACGCGGGTGAAGCCACGGGCAAGAGCTAGTAAATAGGCACTCTTATAAATATTTATGGACATAATTTGTCTTATTATTTTCGGTTTCATTTGCCCGAACCAAAATAGATAGAGTGCTTAGAAGTGAGTTTTAGTTCCTGCTTGTAAATGAGGTTTTTCTCCATGTTTCTATCGTATAATTTAGCTTACAACAGTTGTTTTCTTAGTGAATAGTAGGTATTTAGAGCGACTAACAACTGTTGTAAAGGCGATTAGGATGGAATGGATGGTGGCAAGGTGGAGAACCGGGTTTTGTGGTGCAGACTGGGAGAGATCCATGTCCAGCGATAGCCTGAGTTCATTGAATACCTATACCGAAAATGTGCAAAACAATAACAAAACACAAGTTTGGCGTTGCTAATCTGAGCAAATACGGATTTGGGTATTATTAGCAACGCTCGGTCATTACCTGTTCAACTGTTTTTATTTTTCGGAATTTTCTCTTTATTTGTGCTGCGACCTTGCTTTTTGCCAAATTTCGTGATTCTAGGTCAACGGGAACTACCATATAGGTTTTCATTTTTATTGGTAAAAAGATGTGGGCAAATTTAGATTTTCGCGAAGACTTGTAAGTACCAAAATTTACCTTCATTTTCAACTGTTTTTATTTTTCGGAATTTTCTCTTTATTTGTGCTGTAAGACCTTGCTTTTTGCCAAATTTCCTGATTCTAGGTCAACGGGAACTCGACCCAAAACCCATAGGATACTTCCGGTTGACCTAGAATTGTAAATTTTGGTTAAAAGCAAGGTTTTACAACAAAAATAAAGGGAAAATACCGAAAAATAAAAAAGTTGAAAATTAAGGTAAATTTTGGTACTTACAAGTTTTCGCGAAAATCAAAATTTGCCCATATCTTTTTATTGTGTTGACTCAGGACCTTGATTTTTATACACCCAATAGGGACTATAGACTTCAGTATCTGGTATAAATTTGAACTTGCTAGGTCCACTCGTTCCTGAGAAAATCGGTGATGACACACGGACAGACGGACAAGAGAGTGATCTTATAAGGGTTCTGTTTTTTTACCTTTTTAGGTACGGAACCCTAAAAAGCGAAATATAAGCTATTTATTGCTATAATAAGCTATTTGTGACGTTGGCCGGTGGCCGATGGAGCAGACGAGTCCTAGTGTGGAGACCGTGTATCGCCAAGCGTAGTGTGACGACCTTAAAAAGGTGGCTCGGACAGACTGGACGTGGAAGGCGGATTTAGTTGATTGATTTGTGAAGTTGTCAACTTTCAAAATTCACTTTCTTATGGAAGGGTAAAATTAATTATAGGTACCTACATGATATTATTAATAAATCGTCTTGTCTTTGGTTCAGAATAGAAAAACAGTACGCTTATTAATAGATTTATTAACCTATCATTGTCATCAAAAATATTTGATTTAGGACGGAATTCTAAAGCCATGTTGTTTATTTCATGGTCATAAAACTAATTAATTCACCATAATATAAATAATTATTTATTGAGACGCTTAGCTATAAACATGTTATTGCTCTTAAATATAATATAAAACAGGCATAAATCTTACTTCCTCAAATATAAATAATTTTGGGAATGTATAAAATTATCTATCTATCTATTTGTGCATTATTTTAAAAACCGTATTTGTTAAAAATAAATAACTCCTATCCACAAAAATCTGTATTTGTATTCAGGAATGGCGACAGTTTATCTTCAAATTCTTTCCAAGAACATACTCCTTCTCTGCAAATGGACTGTAATGGTTCTTCGTTCAAGTAAAAAACAACATTATAGTCGTCGGCTCCCTTATTGCACCTGTAACAGAATTTAAAAAAAGAAAATTTAGAACAAGGATATTGACTAAGTTGATCCCACATAAGTCGTCTTCTTCTTCCTAAAGACTTATGATTTTTAGATTGATGTCATCGCTGTAGTTAAAACTAAGTTTACTGTTCCAAAGTTCACACTCTAACTGTTGTAACTAAGATCAGCGTGAAACTAAACTGACCGTCTAAGACACTTCAGTAGTTATTACGCAAAAAGATTTAATATTTATTACATTTAATTTATATTTAGGAGTCAAAACTTTATTTTTACAATATTAAACTAACTATACAAATAAACGCAAAAACAAAAGGACACTTAAGCGTCGAAGTACTCGTCCGCATCGCTGTCATCCAGAAATGTGCCCAGCAAACTGGCAGCATTGCCATTTATTACATTAACATAGTACGATAAAATAGTGGATGTATTATGGACCAAAAATTGTGCGTACGCCTATAAAAGATAGCGCAAACTGAACTAAAACTTTCTAAACGAATAAACCATCAATGACTTTGAGATCTCTCAAAATAAAGTAAACTTTTCCTCTTTCCGTTACAGAGTTGCGACCGTGATGGAGAAATAAAACTTCAACTGATACTAACTTATTTAGGACGACCATTAGATTGGAGGAAAATACTGCTAGTTTGCTACTCCTCCATTTCCGATTGGGGTTTCTCCGTGAGCCAGTTAAGGGCTCATCGTCTTTGAATAATTTCAGGGCTGTATACACCATATCCATCATGGTAGCATGAGAAACATAAGTTGTAATCTTTTTTCCTTTGCCACTTTTTACATCCTGAAAATTTTTGAGTAAGTCGGTCAAAGAAATCTGGCCAAATAGCTCATTTATAGGTGTTCCGTAACCACTTCGGTAGTAATGCCGCAAGTCAGCTATATACTCCATAACTTTCAAATCTTCAGTCGTAAACAGCGCGCACCATGGGCTGAATTTGCCAGTAAGTCCCGATGAAGTGTAACGACACAAGTCGTACAAAGCCGTAACATTTATATCTGTTAGAGGATAATCGATGCCAAGACGTCTTTGGATCCTGTCCTTTGACTGAAATCAAACACGAAAATAAGAATTAAATTACACTTCTACAGAAATATTATTTTTTACAATTTAAAAAAAATGCAATTCTTACAACTAGATATTCGGAGGAACTCAGAAATTTAACCGATTCCGCATATGTTTTCGGGTCTTTCTTCATATCGATATATAAATTGCACGTGTCATAGGGCTGAAAAATAAAAAAAACATAATCAATTTGTTCTAATAGTAGTTCCTCAGTAGCGCTAGTACGGATCACTATCGATTCCGTATGCAATTAATTGGCAAAGTCACTGATGATTGAAAATGGATTTCAAATATGAAAGGTAGGTATTAATTTATATATATATATACTTAACTGTACACCACAAAAATACATAGTAAAAAAAAAACGCTACAAAATATACAATGGGCGGCCTTATCGATTTCCGCGATCTCTTCCAGGCAACCTTGGAATGGACAATGATTTACCTGGACATAAAATGGGGCTGTCGTTGGTACAAATAATAAGTATACAATATACTAGAATAGATACACAGATATATACATATCCTAAACAATAGATACATAAATACATACATACTTACTAAATATATAAGCAACAAAAATAAATGAAGTCCATAGATAATTATAAGGACAAGATCACAACGACAAGTAATTAATTGATGATTAATTGATAATTGGTTAATTGATTAGTGATCAGTATTTTAAAATTAAAAAATAACACTTACAGCTAATATGTCGAAATCAGTCCTGGGTGGTTGTACAGTCAGTTGCCTATCGTAGAGACCATCAACGAAGGCATCGGCACTGTCAGCCATCCAAGCACCAGGCGCTGGGCGGAACTCATAATCATTTTTGTCAAGTTTTGCCAATAATTTTGGGAAAGCTTGTTTCAGTCTTCGTCCAATACCTTCAGACTCCTGATAACCTTCTTTGGTAAGTTGAAAAGGTTTATCAAATATCTCTTTATTAAGTTGCCAGTTACGCAAATTTTCGACATCTTGAGCGCAGAGGGAGCAGTTGCCTTTCTCGTAGCTATTTATGACGTAATCTTTTATGACTACGGCTGCTTTCATGTGCTTTCCAAACTCTGTACCAGGATTCCGTTGGCCATGCCTAACTAGTCCCCAAATGCTGACTGGTTCACAGCCTGGGAAAAATTTTAGATTGGGATTTAAAATCAAATTAACACATAGATACGGTATTGGAAAGAATTGTCCCTTAAAACAGTATTTGACTGTAATTCGTATTCGATAGCTAACCAAAAATCTCACGGTGCTTACTTTGTAGTTTGTAGGTACCAAAAATGAGGGTGATAAAAGGGTAGGTAGGTTTTGTTGCTACATAATTTCATTGAATTAAAACTCATTTGTCCACTCCACTACTCTATAAAGTTAGTACCTATCTCCGTATATTTTTGATTACTGATAATTTGTTCACAGGTCATTTTGAAAAGAGATTATTATTGTCTGTGTTTAATCTTCTTCAAATTAAGTTGGGGACAGTGGCCTCTGACCTCCGTTACCCAAAAAAACAAAACACTTCTTGGACAATCGATATTATTTTTATACGGACAGTGTTACCATGACATTTAACCCAATTACCTACTTTAAAAAAATCTATGTTTTTATTCAAACATACATAAACTCACGCCTTCTTCCGATGGGGTAGGCAGAAACGCTCCGTAAATACTCCTTTTGCTTTTTGTTTTTATTCGTGATATTTTTTAAATATTAACTTATTGAGTTACGAGTAGGTATTAATCTGAAGATGCGAATCCGACGCGCACTTGGCTAGTTTTTTTTTCACATGAATAGTATATTACATATTTGAATAAAATAAGTAGCTAAGTACCTATTAGTAGTGATTTTTGTTTAGTTTTATAAATCACAGTCTGATAGGTTACTAACCTAATAATGATAAAAAGAAACATAGAAGACAGAAATATAAATTGCAAATAAAATTAACAGAAATACCTACATATTTTTATGAAATGGTTTAAGGGTGTATTCTACTTTCCGCGCAACTTTCTTATTTTTTCTTTCATAAGAACCTTCTTTTGATAATAACAAACACAAAAAAAAGCATTAGCGAAATCGGTTCAGCCGTTCACGCATGATGACCAAGGGAAATAGGGATTCATTTTTATGTATATAGATTTTTTGTTGTAATCAAACCAAGTTTCTTTGTAGTTAGCTCCCTACTTATAGTTTATTCTGTTCACAAGAACATCGCACGTATATTTGTGTCTTTTTAAAATTCAAGGTCATTTAGCTAATTAATAAACTAACTATAAGGTACTTGCCTATTAAGTGACGCCGGCCTCGTTTTGGAGGTGATATCTTGCGACAATTTTTTTTGATACTATCATCAATCATCATCTAGCGGTTTCCCAACCAAGGGTTGAATTCCAGTATTTTTTACATAGAGCGACGACCTAACTTGATTGGCAGTCGCTCCATGTTGGTCCACAACCTAGTTAGGTACCTACTAGGTACCACGATACCCCTTGGTTGTCAGACTTACAGACTTAAAATATAAAGAAATGTAAGGTTTTCACTTACCAGTTAGCTTGACTAGAGAATCCCTTATATCACCCCTAACCAAGTTATAAGGCGTTTTATTCGAGAAATATTTATATGGACAGCCAGTGTTCCAATAACAGAAAGTCGATGTCACAATTTGTATAGAACATAATGATACTATCACTAAGAGGATTTTCATAATGATATTGATTTATTTCTTATCTTGCATTTGTCCCCACTTGTGTTCAGAAGTCGACTAAGGCTTAGAGACGACTGAACTAAAATGTTTAATGGTACAGCGTTGCTTTGCAATACCGGTTGCGACATTTTTTTTTGTAATGCATTCATTCATTTTGTTTATTGCATCGATGATACAGGTGGCTTCACTGTGGAAAATATATAAATGCTCGACAATTTTTTTTTTAACTTCTTGTGATGGACACTTTTTTTAATTAATGGACCTCTAAAAACTTCTTGCGCTTCTTGTGGTACACACTTTTTAAAATAATTGAGCCTATTTTTAACTTTCTGGCCACTTATTACAGATAGTTCCAGTAACCACCTAAGTACGCATTATGGTAAAGCAATAAAGATATTGAGTATAACTAAACTAAGGTAACCCGACCAAACGGGTTAGGTTAGGGTGGAACTGGGACCAACCACGCGTGAGTCGTATTGGTCGCAGTAGCTAAGCTAAGGCATCCCGACTAAATGGGTTAGGTCAGGTTAGAACTATGACCAAAAGCACGCGAGTTGAACGAGCAAAACGAGCGCTGCCGCTACATTCACGTTGGTCGCAGTTGCTTGGCTAATTAGTATTTTTAAGACCCTAATATAAGAATTATTTGAGGTTCACTTCAATACGAGTGCGATCATATTATTACAGGTTCAATTAAATACATACCCTTCAATATTTGCAACCCATGCAGATGAATGAATCAATAATTTGCCAATCTTTTAGGTATATTCAGAAAGTAATCTCTTGCATGGTAGATAACAAAGTAATAAAAAATACAATGCAAATCATTGTATTTTTTATCGTGGTTATCAATTTATGTTTAATTCATTTATTATAATTAGCATGCTAATCAATTAAATCAATTCTAGGTTGCTTTTGAATTATGTTACACGTACCTACTTACTTCTGAACACTAGATTATGTAGGTAGTATATCTAGTCCTTGTTATAAATTATGTCTATTGACGTTTCCTTTCCCCTGGAGTATCGTAAATGCGACTAATATAATTATGTCGAGTGGGTTGACTACGACAACTCCCTGTAGATATTCAGATTAAAATCATGTTGAAATAGATCTTTCTTGCAGAATCACAGATACAAAGGTGAAAGATGTGGTTCACCGGTACCTACATCACGAACTGTTTTCGTGATTTTTCTATCGACTCCGGTATTCTAATGAAAAGGATAAAAACTCATCGTTGGTATTTAAATAAAACAAACAATGTTGGCACAAATATTTTATTTTTCTCAACTAAGTATATAATCATCATTTTATGTATTAATAGGACAGCAATCTTTTTCTTATACTCTACCAACACACTTTAAGAATTTCTGTAAACTTGCCCTTTTAAGAACATTCACATAATTATTCAAATCTACACAATGTATGTTCTTACTAAAGTTTAATTATCAATTCCTAACAGTTGATTATAATCACGCATGAATAGATTAGACATGAGCAAAAGTGTTTCAATAACTTTTTTACAGTTTTTTATTATATTTTATCATCACTGTCCCATTAATGAATATCTGCCCAAAGTAGGTACACATTCATTTTAATTGCAATACCTATTAAGTCATTTATATATTTACAATATTATACAGATAAAATATTAGATAACTATTCAATTTAATGTCTAATATTAAATTGGCGTCTCTTCTTTAAAATTACAACAAATAAAATAAAGGTGGTGACTGACTCAAGTTATTTAATTTTGTTCGTTTCAAGAAGCTTTCTGGTCGTTTAGCCAGGAATTACTGGATTTAAATTGAAAATTACCCGGATCCTTACAGTTCATTATACTCGGATTGCGATATTATTTTGTCTCGGGACTCGATTTTACATGGAATAACTGAATTCCCGAGAGCCGACAGTAAAACATTTGTACTTATTGGGTTTTATTTTCAGCTTCGTATTGTAGTAATTTCAGATAATAATAGTGGTGATATTTAAGATAAATATTATCATTCATTTTATCTCCCATTTTGCGAAGGAGGAAAATAGAGTTGTTACTTTTTTTCCATTTCTTTTGCTTTGTTTTGATTAAATTGGTAGCGGCTTCCGAGACAATTTAGCTTATCCCGAGATACGCCGAGTAGGTATTATTGCTTATTTCTCTCAATACAGACCACTGACAAAATGACTCCAAAATTCTACTGCTTATTTCTGCCACTCCAAAAGTCTAAAAGTATGGAACAAAACATACGAAGATTGGAAAAAGATTTTGTTACAAATATACCTGTTCTCATAACATCGCAGAATATCTTTCTGAGGTCAAATATTATTTACTAACCAGTGCAGTGCAAGCATAGTGCATTTGAATTCTCGACATATACGCATCAAAGTCGCTGACACGGTCAAATTAGTCTCATATTAACACACTTCTGATACAATCCAACGACTTGAGTTGTGTGATGTCTGAGATGACACGGACGTCAGATTGTCATACAGATGACTTTTCAAGTTGTCACTACGAGATGAAGTATCTCTATTTTTAGGACAACCTTGTGTCAACCAGAGGACATCTTACTTGATAGGTAACGTTTTGAGGTTAGTCGGAAAACCAAAATACTCAGAATAATAATAGTCATGGAAATTTATTACCTATTGGGAAAAATCTTGTTTTAACGCTTCATACAAGGAAAAATCCAATTAACTACGCATACACCTTAAATACAATAACATTGTATTTATACGTTATACACAAGTCGATCACCACCTTAACTCTAAGCCTAAACGATAAAACCTTATTAGAATAAGCATAAAAAACAAAGTAATTAATTTGTATCTATCTAAATATGTTTAACGATCTCAACGAATGCCGTGCATAATATTGTAATAAACATGACAAATAAAATAAATATTGACTTTGACAGCTACGTTGCTAATGATCACCATAATGGTAGCCACACACGTCAAGATATACTTGCACAAAATTGAACTTGCACAAGTATACATTAACGAGTGTGTGATGAATTAGCACAAGCATCCGAACCATTCCGTGTCACACAGACTTGTGCAAGTCTAAACTTGTAGCAAGCTGCAAGTTTATCGTTACGTGTGTGGGCTGCATAAGACTTATGTTCTCTGTTATCTTTTGTCCGCAATGCAAGCAATAAAAATACTTATCATTAAAATAAAGGACATGATCGACTACGAAAATAATAAACGTTTAACCAACTTATATACCCGCTAAGATTATTCATTTGCGTATATCAATTTTTCTTGTACCTAATTAAAGAATTTGATAGAGCATGCCCCTCCGACCTTTTACAAAATATTATCATACCTACTACTTAAAAACAGTATTATATTGTTACTTTTACGTTACACATTACCTACTATTTAGAGAGAGAAATGCATAAGACTTCATATATCACTAGATGACTCACATCCAATAGATTTAATCCATTAATTTATTTCAAAGAATTATGTTGGTCCGAAATTGGAATAGGTGGTAAAGTATCTGCAAATGAAAGATTCGTTGTTTTGCCGAACGTTAGGAAAGTAGAATGAAAGTGAGATAAAATTTAAGGACAGATACCTGATTCAAAGTTGTTTTGTGACGTATGTTGTTAATTTGCAAGCAAATTAGAATAAATGGGTATGAGGTAATTACAGCTGTTAGTGACATAAAGTGGTTGTTAACATAATTTAACAGGATTGGATAAATAGTAGTATTTTACAAAATACAGCGTGTTTAAACAGCTGGTCAAATTGTTTTACGTGTCGCGTTAAACGCAACCGCAAAATATTCACGCCGTAGAAAATGTACTTGAAATGTGGGTGAATTTTATCAAGACTATACTGACTGTGTAAAATCTGAATAATTTGGGGTGGATGACTCATTCAGTGGCTACCCAGCTACGGGTAATTATACACTTAAGAATAAAGATATAACACAACTGAAAAATGAATCAGAAAAATCAACATTATCCTAGAGTAAGGAGGTATAAAAGTCTATTCGGAAAATATTGCTTATTCTTCTCAGTTTAATTTTTTAGACTTACCAAGTAGGGAATATTAATGAAAGATATAAGACAAAGGACAGGATAAATACAGTGTCACCCATCGGCATGTGCCTGCCCATATTTTTCTGAATATTCATGAAAAATAACCTTTAATATTTTTCATGTTATTAAATTTTTTATGTTTTGAGTAGCGTTTGCCATATCTCCGATGTTATTGGCTCGATTTGGATTCTGTTTATTATTTCTAAAAGCTTATGAGTTATTTTATCGGATTAACTAACATTTTATTAAAATTTGTCGACTATGCAATAAAAACGGAACTAAAAACATTAAAAAAAACACAAGTGTAAGTTCATAAAATTTTTGTTTTTTTTTTGTGAAATATCAAATAACTTTAAAAAGGGGGTGTCTCCCCCCTTTTAAAGTTATTTTTGATAATTTTTCATGAATATTCAAAAAAATGCGGGCGGACACATGCCCATAGGTGACATTGTATAACACACATACAATATGTGTGGGTATAATAGAGAGAGAAAATTCTAAACTAAAGGCTACTAGGGTGCAACTCTAGGAAGAAGTGAACTCTAATATTAACACCTAATCCGATGTTGGCAGTATTTCATTCATTTGATTAAAATCCTAACTATAAAATATAGTTTCATTATTAATTAATTTAGAGACTAAGGTATAGTTAACATTGATTACGTAAGGGGATGCTTTAAACAAATTAGATAGTATTCAAACAGGGTACAAGGAAACCGCAAAGCCCCACTTGGCCATGATTATGGTTACCCACATCGTTCGCATTGCTTATTTTCCCCAATCGTTTTACAAAGCTTGTTCGTAAAGTAACGGCTCTAAAGAGACGATGTTGATACTCGATAATCATTTATCAAACTGCGCTAATGCATTACGTTGCCGCTAAAAGATGGATCCGCCGAAATTCGGATTCAATCGAATTACACCGATAAATGAAAAACATTTCATAAATTGATATCAGGATCGGGGATACATAAAATTTGAGCGGGATATGACATAAAAGAAGGTAGATAAGCTTATTCTTATCTTTGATAAAGTTATCAAATTATATGAACAGAGGAATTCCGATCAGCAATCGCTATTCTATTTGTATCATACCGTAGTAGGTACTTACTTTCAGACCATACTATTCTTTATCATCCATTACTGATTTCATGTCTTCCCCTACCATATTAATTTGCTTTTATTTCTCAGACGCGACCCTATTTGCTTCATAAAAGTATTTCTTTTTACTTAATACAGTAATAAAGTCTCATTTGCTTTGAATTCCATCATTGTCTTCATTTTAATAAGTTAGCTACAGTAAAATTAGGAACATTAATTTATATACTAATTGGTTTTATTCACAATTCTAGTATTGTGGTTCCATTCAACACCCAGAGATTACATTTTCAATTACTAAACAAAACTCCGTAATGACGAAACACTTTGATATTTGAAATGCTTTAATTTATAACTCTAACTTTTTACTAAATACGTAATGTCATCGAACGAAATATCTATCACGATCTAGACTATAGGTTAAAGCACTTTAAATTATCTGGTCATAGCTAATTAATATTCTTCCACATATATATAACATTTACGATCATTAATATCAATTCTACGGGTTTACTCATACATAAATTTTACGCCTAATAAAAAGCTTATATCAATTTACTGGACGTCAACATCTCCATACTTAACTTACTTACCGAGTACCGTTATTTAAATTGTTTGACGCAGATCCATTATTGAAGAAGCAATTAAATGTAAAGTAAGGCAGCCTTCCAAATGTAATCATAATATCAAGACACTGAAATGAACACCGATTCACTAACTAACGCCTGTGAGACGTGTCCGCATCAAACAATGTAAAAAAGGCACTAACTCAACCACTACGGGCGTATTCTGGTCGATACTCCTTATCGCTCCCTCGCCGAGCGGCAATGAGAGATGAAAAGTGATTCTGAACAGACCTATTCCTTTTCAAATGCGGATTATAGCCTTCCGTTCATCCCGGATCTTGTTTAGGATCTAAATTTGCCCTCTTTTCTTGAAGTGCTCCCAACAATGCTTCCCTCATCTCTCGTTCCGAGCTGCGCCATAATCTTATTAGTTCTTCTTCTGATAGTAACGACAATTCTGACCTTCCTCCCACTGGAGCTACTCTCGGGTATGGTGGTGCTGGTGGTAAGTCTGAATCGTCTTGAGAAACTAAAATCTCGACGCTGGCTCGTGAGGTGGGGCAGTCTGTACTCAGATAGTTATCAGATCTATCTGAAACATCTTGATAAGATCGAGTGGAGGATCCTTCCGCTCGCCGGACCATCGGCGAAGGTGTTCGAAGACGAGTGTTGATATCGGGAGGAGAACTATTCAGGACATCTCGACTGAGTCTTCTTCCTATATTATGACTTGTGCGTTCATAGATATTAGAGACTGAGTCTGAGTTAAGGACCGAGTCGGTGCTAAATCTTCTTACGTTGAGACCTGCTAGACTACATCTTTTTCTTCGGCCTCTCGGTGACCGTAGCTGTCTAGGTGATCGACCTGGTCCTGGTCGCGGCGAACGATTGGACACGTCGGGGGACGGAGATAAAAACTTACACTCTGTAACTTCTTCTGATGCTTCAGTTTCTGTTTCTACTGGTTCTTGTTCTTTTATGGAACCTAATGAGTGATCACGTTGCTGGACTCTGATAGAAACAACAGTTTCGTTATGAGATTATACATGTAAGATAATAAAGAATATTTCCTCTTAAGAGAAAGATTTTAAAAAATCCTTACCTTCTAATTGCCTGAATCATTTCATAGAGTTGTGCTTTACTTTTTCGACGTCTACGCTGTTCGTGTTCCTTCTGAAACAAATGTTCATTCCTATCGTAATCTGACCAACTTAAATTATAATATCATCGTTTATAAGTTAAAAAGCCATTACCCTTTTGACACTTTTCTGGAAAAGTGAAGTAAAATGTCCTTGACGGATAGTATTGACTAGTTCTCGAGCCGCGTGATGAGGTGAAACCAGTTCCACGCAGTTTATAAATCTGTACAGTTTCTGTAAAAAAAGATCGACATACATCGCATGAGTTTGAAAAAAAGACAATGGAACATAGACAACAATAGGTGTAAGAAGACGCGCCTCAGCAAGACAATGCGGCAAAGAGAAGCGCTCGTTTAGTGTTAAAAGCCGTTCTGATCAGTGGCGCGGTCGACGTAATCCTAGAAGAAGCCATGATGGCTTCACGGTTGAGTAGGGCAAACAAAGTACCCTCAAAGTCTGGCCAACGCCGCCGGCGAACTTACGATGATACGATAGCCTTTGACTTACACAGCTCTACATTACCTACAGTTTAGTTAAGAGGATTAACTTTAGGTTGTAACATTAACAGCAACGTTAAAGACCATATTACGTACTTAAAAACGAGGTACCTAAAACGTATTTGCGTTGTTTGTGATCAAGTTTCACAGAACAGGGCTCCCTACTTATTTATTTCATACAGCCAGTAACATTATTGCAGTAAGTCCTTGGAATAAAATGAGCCTCATGTAAGAAACTGTTCTAGTTGTTTGTTTCGTAATTGAGATTTATTTTGTAGGTAATTATGGTAAGTCAAACAGTTAATCGATTTATATTTGAAACAGGATTACAATACAATTTTCTCATATGCATCTGGACTGAGGGCCCATATTTTTTTCTTATATCGTCTATTCCGAATCATATAATTTCCATATAATTATCCAGCATACTGCTTCCTGGTTAGTTATAATGTCAGACAAGCTTCTTTATTAATTAAGCATAAACATGTTCCCAGGTCGCGACTCTGTGGGGTGCGTACAGAAAACCTCCACGTGTGCCTGATACCTGCTGGTCCCTTATGGATACGTTCGGGGGGAAGAGCAGTTGTCAGGCCGGTGCACCCTGGGCATGAACAATATACTCTTCGGAAAAGGTTTGGGAGTTTTTCGGAGAGGGTATTGTTTGTGGCTAATTTCTGCGGGCGGGGGAGCAGTATGCTCCTCGACGTTCTTCCACGTGTCCCTCTGATTTGCAGAGGGCACAGTGGAGGAACGAGGGAGGCGGGTCGCTCCTGATCGATCGACGTTAGTCGATTGACACTGGACGTGACCCAGCCGCTGCGGTGCAGGCGCACCAAAGCGGCTGTCGTTTCTCCCTCAAGAGCGATCTTGAGGGAGAACTTTCGGCGGGTTCGCTGAGCCAGGTTATCTGGACAGCGAACGGAGGCATGTTTAATGCCGCCGCCGGGGGCTTGGCTTAACCGCCCGGCCCAGAGGAAGGACACCTCTAAGATAAAAAACCACCTAATCCTAAGTTTTGGAAGCGCGGCGAGAGGATGAGTGGCTGGTGGGGGACCAGTCGTTAGCGCTTCCCCCTGTAGATACCTGCCGACCTCTACAGTATATAGGCTTACCTAGGTAAAAGGCTCTGCCTAGGTGGACGTTTATATCCTCTCTTACTCGTGGGAACAAAAATGGAACCAATTATTAAAAATAAAAACACAAATGACGATAAAGTGCCTTTAGTGGCGGAGAAGGAACCGCTTGCCGGCGACGGCAACAAGAGCCGAGGAGGCTCATGTCCCTCAGGGGACCAAAGTATGTCCGACCAGGACGTAGGACGTGGTGGGGGCTCCAAATTCTGGGGCAAAAGGTCGCGCGGGTCGGAGCGCACAGGATCGGCGGGGCAATCCTCGAGCGAGGAAAGCCTCCCGATCGCGAAGGTGCCGACGGTGAGGAGAGGCCGAGGACAAGCGGTAGCGGGAGCAGCTTCCGCTTCGAGGCCGGGGCGGGGCAATCGGGGTCGCCTCAAACGGCCTGATACCCCGATTATCAGTGCGGAGAGCGACCCCGGGGTCTCGTCATCCGAGGCCTCAACAGAGGAGTCGGAAGTGGTGGTTGCCGCCTCACTGGTGGGCACGAAGATGCGGCCTGATGCCGCGAAGAGTGCTCAGGGTGGGGTGGTCGCCGAAATGGCCCGTCCGCTCCGGGAGCGGGCCAAAACAAAGCCGGACCACCGTGGTGGTAAGCCGGACGCCGCTGGCGGCTCCAATTCGGAGCGAGCGGTCAAGTTCGCGGAGGAGGTAGCGGCCGCGATCAGCGAGGTGGCCTTTAAGAAGACGAAGTCTTCTAGAGGCAAGGCCATCTCCGTGGCTACTGCCTCGATCATGGCGGCTGCGGAGGCCCTCCAACCCGGGCCTCCGTCGGACGGTATGTCAGAAATGCGGGCGGAGATCGCCCGCTTGACAGCCGCCATGGAGCATCTCCAAAAGGAGAATGCGGAGCTCCGAGCGGACTTGGCTGGGCTCCGACGAGCCGGCCCCCGAGAGGTGCCGCAGGAGGGGGAGCAGCATGGGCAGGGACAGCCCGTGACTGCTGAGGACCGGATCCTCAACCTGGTGCGGCAGGAAATGGCTGCTCTACGGAGCAAGTTTGCCACCTTGGAGGCCATTGTCCTGCGCCCCCCATTGGCGGCAAGCCAGCCGGCCTCGGGCCAGCGAAAGGCGGCGTCATACGCCGCCACCGCAGCTGCCGCAGCCGGACCAGCCTCGTCGGGGCCGATCAAAGGTGGGGCGGCTGCACAGGCGGCGAGGGCCCCAGCCAAGGCGGCGGAGGCCCCGGTCAAGGCATCGGGGGCCCCAGCGAAAGCGGCGAAAGCGGCGGCAAGGGGCCCGGCCAAGGCTGCGGGGGCCTCGGCTAAGGCGGCGAAAAGGCCGCCCCCACCACCTTCTGAATCTCCTCCGGCCGACGCCGGATGGCAAGTAGCCGGGGAGAAGAAGAAGGCTGGCAAGGCGGCAAGGGCGGCCAAGAGAAAGGCGAGGCGGCAGCGACGCAAGGAGCGAAGCGTCGCGGATAGGCTACGCGCCCCGAAGTCCGCAGCTGTAGTGATTACACTACAGCCGGAAGCGGAGAAGAAGGGCGTGTCCTATCAGCACGTGCTCGCCAAGGTGGATGCGGCGGTTGATCTGAAGGAGACCGCCAATGGCGTTCGCCTGAAGATCACCGCGACTGGGGCCAGGATGCTGGAGATCCCCGGTGCGAACAGCGGCCCGGCAGCGGACGCTCTGGCCAATAGGCTCAGGGCGACCCTGAATCCGGAGGAGGCCCGAGTGTCCAGGCCCACCAAACGCGCTGACTTGCGCATCCGGGGCCTGGACGACTGTGTGACGGCCGAAAAGGTGGTGGCCGCGGTCGCCAGGACTGGGGGGTGCTCTGCCGAGGAGGTGAGGGCAGGCACCATCCACCCTGACTCCACGGGGATGCGAGCCGTGACGGTGAGCTGCCCCGTGTCGGCGGCCAAACTGATAGCCGGGGAGGGCCGAAGGCTTCTGGTGGGTTGGGTCTCCGCGCAGGTGAAACTGCTGGAGCCCCGACCTATGAGGTGCTTCCGCTGCCGGGTGGGTGACCACGTGGGAGCGAAGTGCACCTCGGAGGTGGACCGCAGCGACCACTGCTTCCGCTGTGGTCAGCCCGGTCATAAGGCCGGCTCGTGCAATGCCGCGCCGCACTGCGTCGTATGTGCGGCGGCTGGCAAGCCGGCCGATCACCGGGCTGGGAGCAAGGCCTGCGCTCCACCCGCCAAGGCCAGAGGCAAGGGCAAGCCCTCCGCCACCGCCGTCACCGCCGCAGCCGCCGCCACTAGTGCCGCCGCCGCTGCCGCCTCCACTGTCGTCGTCGCCGCCGTTGCCGCCGCGGCGGTGCCCTCACAGGGGGCTAGGGAGGGGGTTGAAATGGAGTGCCAATAACGGCCCCATTACGCCTCCTCCAGGCGAACATCAACCACTGCGCCGCCGCTCAGGATCTGTTGCTCCAGAGCATGGCGCAGTGGTCGATTAACATCGCCGTGGTCGCTGAGCCGTACTTTGTCCCGCCCAGGGATGACTGGGTGGAGGACCTGAGCGGCTCAGTGACCCTCATTTCGTCGGCCGCCGCTGGTACCCCGTCCCTCGAGTCTGTCAAGAGAGGACGGGGTTGCGTGGCAGCACGGTTCGGGGAGATTGTCGTGGTAGGGGTATACTTCTCCCCGAACCGAACTCTCGCCGAGTTCCACAACTCCCTTGTGGAGTTGAGAGTCGTCGTCGTCGGGTTCGGTTCCCTCCCCGTGTTCGTCCTCGGGGACTTCAACGCCAAAAATCTGGCTTGGGGTTCCCGCTTTACGGACACACGGGGCAGGATGGTGGAGGACTGGGCTCTGGAGACAGGCCTGGTCGTCCTAAACCGGGGTTCTGTCCCCACGTGTGTGCGGATGCGGGGTGAATCAGTGGTGGACATCTCGTTCGCCAGCCCCGCTCTGTCGCCGCGTGTAATCGACTGGCGCGTCATAGAGGAGGTGGAGACCTATTCCGACCACCGGTACATCCGGTTTGACGTCTCCACCCAGACCTCGAGCGCGCTGGTCCGACAGGCCCCGAGTGGTCCGCGGTGGGCGCTGAAGCGGCTGGACCGGGAGCTCCTCCTGGAAGCCTCGATCGTGCAGGCCTGGGTGTCATCACCGGACAGACCTGCCGACATTAACGACGAGGCGGAGTGGTTCCGGGAGGCCATGTCCAATATATGTGACGTGGCAATGCCCCGAGTCCACCCTGGACGCGCTTCGCGCCAGGTGTACTGGTGGTCGCAAGAGCTGGAAGCTCTACGCAGGGCGTGCGTTGCTGCGCGACGCCGGTACGCCAGGCACCGCAGGCTCCGTATCCGTCCTCCGGATACGGAAGCCATTCAGGCGGAGCTGTACGAGGGGTACAGAGCGGCGAAGACCGCCCTCCAAGCGGAGATCCTGCGGGCCAGGGCACTGGCCCGCGAGGAGTTGCTGGAGACTCTGAACAGAGACCCGTGGGGACGCCCATATAAGATGGTGCGGGAGAAACTCCGCCCATGGGCTCCCCCGCTGACGCAGAGTCTCCGGCCCCAGCTTGTGGAGGACGTGGTGGGCGCTCTGTTCCCTTCAAGAGGGGAACATACGCCCCCGCCCATGGCTCCGCCCATTGCGGTGCCCGATGCGGACCACACCGCCGACGACGACGACGATGCTCCGGAGGTGACCGAGGTAGAGATGAGAGTGGCGGTACGCAGGATGAGTGCGAGGAATACCGCCCCAGGACCCGATGGCATACCCGGAAGGGCCTGGGTCCTGGCCATGGGGACTCTCGGGCCTCGACTGAGAGGGCTCCTAAGCGCATGTATGGAGAGGGGCCAGTTCCCACTTTGCTGGAAGACTGGGAAACTGGTCCTCATCAGGAAGCCGGGGCGCCCAGCGGACTCTCCGTCCGCATATCGGCCCATTGTGCTGCTCGACGAGGTGGGCAAGCTCTTTGAAAGAGTCATTGCAGACCGCCTCGTTGGGCAGCTGGTGCGAGTGGGGCCGGATCTGGCGGACGGCCAGTTCGGTTTCCGCAGGGGGCGCTCTACGGTGGACGCCATCATGCGCGTGCGGGCCCTCACGACAGGGGATGCTGTGGCCCGGGGTGGGGTCGTCTTGGCGGTGTCTCTAGACATCGCCAATGCCTTTAACACCCTGCCCTGGAGTTGCATCAGGGAGGCACTTCGGTATCACCGGATGCCGACCTACCTCTGTCGTGTGGTCGAGGCCTATTTGACAGACAGGGCTGTCATCTACCCCGGTCACCAAGGAGAGTGGAACCGGCGAGAGATGTCGTGCGGTGTCCCACAGGGATCGGTCCTGGGGCCGCATCTGTGGGACATCGGATACGACTGGGTGCTGCGCGCCGACCTCCCTACTGGCGTCAGCGTCGTTTGTTACGCTGACGACACGCTGGTCCTGGCGCAGGGGAGGTCGTACCAGGCGGCGGCCGACTTAGCGACACGCGGGGTTGCGACAATCGTCGACAGAATCCGGCAGCTGGGACTCGAGGTGGCCCTGCACAAGTCCGAGGCCATGGGTTTCTATGGTCCTCGTAGTGCGCCACCGTCGGGTTCCCAGGTATTGGCGGGAGGGGTTCACATCGGCGTCGAGTCGACGATGAAATATCTGGGACTCGTCCTCGATAGCCGGTGGAACTTCGTGGAGCATTTCCGACGTTTGGCTCCCAGACTGGACCGGGCCGGGGCTGCCTTGAAGCGGCTCCTGCCCAATCTGGGAGGTCCAAACGCCTCCTGCCGGAGGCTCTACGCGGGGATCGTGCGGTCCATGGCCCTTTACGGGGCGCCGGTGTGGGCGCCTTCATTGAGGCGGCAGCCAGGCCGCCGGCTGAACGCGTCCCAAAGGGTCATGGCCATCCGGCTGGCCCGAGGATACCGCACGGTCTCCTGCGAGGCGGCGAGCCTCCTTGCCGGAGTACCGCCATGGGATCTGGAGGCAAAGGTCCTCGCGCACATTTGGGAGTGGCGCGAGGAGGCGAAGCGCCGGGGCTTAACTCCGATGCCGCAAGAAGTCGCGGCACAGCGGACAGAGCTCCGGCGGGATCTCATGGCGGAATGGAGACTGCGATTGTCGCAGCCCAGCGCTGGGCACGCCACAATTGAGGCGATAAGACCCCTCTTTGAGGAGTGGCTAGAGAGGCGCCACGGCGTCCTCACCTTCCGCCTGACGCAGGTACTCACCGGACACGGCTGTTTCGGGAGGTACCTGTTCAGGATAAAGCGGGAGGAAACGCCCGGGTGTCGTCACTGTGTGGATCGCCCGGAGGACACGGTGGAGCATACGGTGGAGGTCTGCCCGGCTTGGGCAGGGCATCGCCGTGTCCTCGTGGATGCGATCGGCGGCGGTGATCTCTCGCGTCCGGCCCTGATTCGGGCCATGCTACGGAGCGAGAGGAAATGGGAGGCCGTCACCTCTTTCTGCGAAGCAGTAATTCTCGCGAAGGAGGAGACGGAGCGCGTGAGGGAGAGGCAAATTTCGCGCCCTCGCGCCCCTAACCGCCGCAGCAGGAGACGCCCTGGGCGTCGGGAATCGCAGGAAGATTTCCGGCCACCGTAGGCGCGGGCTTGCGGACGGTGAGCAATGGGTAGCTCGCCGTCCGATAAGGACCAACCCCGGGTCGACGGCGCGTTGTGTTCCACGCGCGCCTCAAAGAGATGTCAGCAGAATTGACGGGGTCCGCTAGGGCCAATGCCAATGCCGGGGGTTCGAAGAAAACCGATAGGGAAATCGTGGCCCCCGGCAACATGGCATAGGAAGGAACACGGGTGGGTTTTAGTCAGTAAGAGTCTGACACGCCCTCCCGCTCCACCCAGAGTGGGAGAAGTTATTTGATAATTTCCCACCCAAAAAAAAAAAAAAAAAAAAAGGTCGCGACTCTGTGCTTTGTTACTATAACTTTTTTAATTCGATGATTAAAATCTTAGCTTAGTTTATAAGCAACAAAAAGTCCGTTTTGACGGCTCTTTTAGAAGCATTTAAAAAATAAGATTTTATGTTCGTTATATAGAAATATACAAGAATTTCCTGAAATAAAACTAGCTTTTCTCTTGCGGAACGTTGCATTTTTCGAAGTTTTGAGATATTTTCTGTAAAGCGACTTTTGAGTAAACCAAACGAAAATTCGAATACATTTGGCGATTCGCTCGAAAAACTCTATCGCAGTAGTTTACTCGAGGTAGAGAACATCTCAAATCATACAAGGTGTAATTAAAATACCCTCAACCGAGAATCGTCGAGAATGTAATCGAACCTAGTCATTTTTTTGCAAAAAATATATTTATAGAATAATTTAAGACACCAAAATTACAAATGCCTACAATTGACAATATTACTATAATAAGTTGCCTGTTCAGTGTATACAAAATAATTGAGGTATTAACTGTAAATTGAGTTATTCCAATTACACCTTGATGAGAATAGCTAAACCATATCTAATATAACATATATAAATATTAAAAATAATAACTCACCTGACTAAAAAACATAATATTTCTACTTCTCCAAACCGTTCCTTTGGGTTTGTGTCGGAGAACCGGCAGGGTGTATTTATAAAACAAATGCTCTAGGATCAATATGAGACAGCCCACGATCATTCCGACCCCCAGTAGAATGAATACCCCAGCGACAGCTGCCACACCTTTGGACAAAAATTATTTATTATTTTTAATAAACGTTGAAAAAATACCGTCGTAGGTCCGATTTTTTTTTTTTTAATATTTACTGTTATTATCAATATACCAAGATTGATAACTAAAAATAAATCAATTTTATTACTGTTATCATTATATGACGGGTCACACTTATATGTTATCTATACTTATAGGGAAATTCATTCGTATGTGTACAGTAAGCGCTCAAAAGTGCATAAGCACGCTAAGAGTCGTATTGCTGTGAACACGCGGTGTAGTCCGTACATTTGTGTGTGTAAACAGTCAGACGTCTGTAGTGTCAGTGCCGTACACACACAACAGAGAACGCACACACTGTCGTATCGTCACGGTTCGCGGGCGCCGCACTTATATTTCCACCACTTTTGTTAGCATGCATTATACGCGTGACCTTGGCCAGTGTATGGCATTACTAAAATTCGAAAGTAAATTATAAGTGTAGATAGCAGAAGGCGTTAAGCGTTAGTCTTAGATTCAAGATGGCTAAGGTTCTAATCTCGTAAATCACAGCGCTGTTTTTGCAAATATTATTATTTTTGTTTGCAATAATAATATTTTTAAATATTCCTGTCTATTTATTAATGTTGTTATTGCAATAAAGGGTTTAGAATAAAAAATGCGTGATATGTGATAATAAAAAATAAATAATATTTATTCGTTATATTTATTTTACTTAAGTATAGTTAACATTTGTCATTACTTCACCTGAATAATATGTGAAATAGATGTCTAGAAACTTAGAAGCAATTTGTATTATTTTGACATATTTAAATTTTGAAATGTTTAAAATTTTAAATGGATTTTTTTCACCATATCGCACCCCTAGATGAAGACTCCGGTAACTCAAAAAACCTAATTTTTCAGAAATGACGAAAAACTGTTTTTAGTATTTTTGATATCTTTCTTAAAAAAGATATCAAAAATCTATTGAGACATTCATAGAGGTAACGTTGAATTAGCTTGTTTGTATTTTGTCTGTTAAAACCCTGTAAAATATCGATATTTTTTAGTTACTCTAGTTTTGCAGCTGTAATCAAATTAAGTAAAGCTGCGTTTTATTAATTAAGTAAAGCTATCTTTTAACAGCAGTTGAAGGTATTGTCACGCGAGTTATATCTATGTGTAGGTATTCGAGTCAGGAATTCGAAACCGCCACTTACTTGAAATGCGTACTTTTTGAGTTACCGGAGTCTTCATCTAGGGGTGCGATATATATAAAGCTTTGATCATGTTCGAAGTAATTAAGCAATAAATAAGAATATTAGACTACTTAAAATGTAAAAAAATCTACTGACAATATTGTTGATTTTAAGGTTAAGTATTATTTTAAATTTTATTTGGCTTTAGTAAATATTGGTTGGTATTGAGGTTATAGCTTAAGTATTCATTTTCTTTACGAAAAGAAGATTGAAACTAAACCTCAAATTTTAATCCTAAAATAATAATATTACTCAAATAATTTTAATTAAACAATTTCGGTCTATCTGCAAGAAATACGACAAACACCCAACCCAATAAACAACAGATTCGTTATTCATGCAATAACGAATCTGTTGTTTATTAAGTTGGTACGGTCAATATTTTAAGGTCAAAAACGGTTTTCTAGCTGGTCTTCAGTGATGCAAGCCTTCAGAGTGCACGGCGAACGGTTCATAATGACGTGTTTTTAATAATTCAGCAAAATATCTCGTTGGTATGAAACCATTTGTTTCATTCACCATTTGACGTCGCTGCACCTCGATAATAAGCCCCTTCCTCATATCTCTTAACCCTCACAGTATTTCTCTAGAACAAAGAAAAACATTGTTTTTATTACACATAATACCTAATTATTTATTATTCACTAATCGAATTAAACCTCATAATGAATTTAAAACTTTAAAGGCATCTTCTGTCTCAACAATACCTCTGTTCTATCAACAATACCCTTGATTAAGATTTATGTTTATTGAAATATGAAATACTTATATAAATGATAACACTCACACTTAGTCCGGTTTCATTAGATATTCACTTCACTTTTACGCAGCGCAATAATATTCTCTGATCTGATCTGATCTCTTCAATATACTTTATGCCTGCTTTTTGAAAATAATAACCACAACACTGCGCTAAATACTCGTCACCAATATTATCCACGAGCCAACAAAGTTCTATTAATTGAATACTCGTAACGAACTGTATCTGTCTACCCTACAGAAATCGAAATAATTTACTTAGTTTTCTGTGGTCTACCTGCTAAACTTTAATATTTATGTGAACAAGACGAATGAAACAAAAAACGAATGATTATCGAACTAGTCATTGGTTGCAGACAAAGTGAGTGTGTGTGTGTACTGTGCGTGTCTATAGTATTGTAACAATTTATAGAAGAAGGTCGTAAGTCAAACCGAAGCGTCAGTCTATTGCTTTGTGAGATTGCTTATGGACTTTTGGTCGGTACTGTACAAATATTTAAGAAAGAAAACTGTCAGATTCATGACCAATATCAATAAACCAACTTCATAAAATAGTTAATCGCATAAGTTAACCTCTTTCTTTTACCTTTAGAATTCAAACGATAATTTTAAGTTATTTTCAAACTAAATAAGCACCACGAAGTTCGTGAAGTTCTGGCAGGAAAATTGATGGGTATATTTGGTTTGGACTTTTCAATTGAAATAAAACTAAACAATCAACAAAATAGAGAAACTGTCAGCGTTACACATCAAACATTAATTTTATTATGGTTGTTTGTTCCTCAAAACCCTAAAAACTGTTTCTTATTTAATTAAGCACGAAAACAGCAAAAGTTTTGCTCGGAATTATAATTTAAAGCAGACATTTTATCAGTGGAATGCTCCAGGCTACTTAATTACTCTCTGTTACTTTCATATTAATTTCGTCAAGGTCGAACGTTTTCAAAGTGATCTTCTGGAAAATGTTCGTATTCAGAGGTATTTAATGTACTCCTTAAATTAAATATAACTTCCCAATTTACAAGTACCTATGGTTATTTAATTAATTTAAAACGATTATTCTTTTGACACTTTTTAATACTTTTAAATCCGTCTCAAACTTTTGAACGCCTTTTGTGCTTCTGTTATGAAAAGATTTATCTGCGTAGCCAGTATTTCAAGTTATTTGAGTAGGTAGGTACGTACCTACCTACTCAAATAACTTGAAATACTGGGTACGTTACCGTCTACTAGAAGGTATACGTATACCTTCTAGTAGACGGTAACGTTCTACCAACCACTGACCTATAATTTACATAGGGCGCCACCCTGTGTTAACCAATGGATAATTAAATAAGTAATTCATGGGTTTCTAATACGATTTCCAAGAGGTACAACGAAAAATTACACAGTCAATTAAGCAAAGAAATTATCAAGATCCTATATAAACATTAAAAGATTTGATCAAAATTCACTACGAGATTTATTTTCTCCATTTTTCCTCCGAGATCTGTATCAAAGAATTGATCTATTATAGATGAATTCTTTCGATATTAAGTTGATTTCGTTCTTGCCACGATATATGGGTTCCATTACGTAATCTATCAGATTGGCAATTTGTACCATGTCCAAGGGGGCTTGTTAAATTGATCGATCCTTTATAATGAGAAAAGGGAGTATATTGATATAAAATGAAGCGCTATTTGCACTCTAGGTATAGAAACGCCTACACATAGATCTACTGTCATTAATGCATATATGTATAGGTATATATGAATGTAGGTAAATAAGTACGTCTTAGCACAATCTATACCGGTTACATTAGCATTCAGACATTTGTTGTACCTACTGAAACTTGAGACAAGGACAAGCAATTTATCTCAAAAATCTCAAGCCAAGTGAATAACAACTAAACAACTGTATCAAACATATGTTACATTTACTCAATTATTTACGATCAAGTTTCCCATGTACGTAAAATATTGTTTTACAAAGTTTCCTGTAGAATTTTAGACATTTTATCACTCTTAGGGATTTGTTGAAAATTGTAAGTAGAATTCGTAATATTACGTTAAATTTTGTCTAGAAACTTTAACAATATCAAATATAGATAGGAAAACTTGAGTACCTAAGGCTTCGTAGCGAACAACCATAGCGAACCGCGAAGTTTTATAGCTTTCTGAGATATAACCCGCGATAGCAGATCATTTGGCTCGCACAATGGAGCTAATGCCGATAGTGTTCTGTTATTTTATGCCAAATAAGGATAATTTACAAAGTTTAAAGTGCGTACAAGTAATAGGGAAAAAAACAAAAACAATTTTTAAGATCACGGAACAGTTACGTTGCCATAAAAAGCACGGTAAAAAAATCCATAACATAACCCAATTCCATCGTGTCACTTTACTCTTAATCGCGCCTTCGAGAGTTTATCCCAAATAAGAGATAAACACACTGTCGGTGTCAGCTCAATTTTTTCAAACGATAAATCCTATGTTTAATCTTTTAGGTCGCCTGGTGGTAATACCTCTCCCTTCAGTGCGCGACGGTGAGGGGTCGGATTAACGTGGGGGTGGCGATAAATTCTAATGAATTTTCCGCCAGAGACGAGCCATCCGACTTCGTAAATGTTACGAATATACATTAAAATAGTAATGCACACCGCCCTGCCCAAATCGTTACACTAACAAGATTCTCGTAACATCTTTTACAGAAACTTGATTTTACAAAGTGACACGTAAATATTCATGAACATGAAACAAACAAAGCTTGTTTCTCTAATTAGACACTTTCAAATATAATGGTTTCTGTCTGCATAGCTGAAAAGTTCTTGGAAACAAGTGAAACTATCTCTTTAGAGCAAAGCTTACCGAGTGGCTTTGGTTGGATTCCATAGTCTGGGCTGAGTTTGAAACAAGGCAAGCCGCCGTACCACTTCTCTGTTAGAATATCCATGTAACCGTTGGATGAATACTTAGCTATCACAGCCGATATGCTGTCCTGAAACAAAAAGAACGAAAGTGATTTTTAAAACCGAACACGGGTGTTGCAAAATGCAAATGTTATACAAGTGGACATATTTGTAAATTTCGGAACAATCGGACCGCGCCCGAACGATTACAAAAAAAAAGAAAACAATAGCGTCACATCTGCGTCGTTTTTTCTGTATAACAAAGCGTCAAAAATAAAGGGAAAATCTCAAAGCGTGTCATGATTCGAAACAAAAACTCTCTTTCAGATCCGTTGATTTATGTCACAGATTCGGATAATCCTCAGGGGTATATTGAACAACGTCAAGATAAAATGACGTATAATCGGTTGAGCTGGAGCTACATGACACCCGACTATCGATCACACCATTAGGAGTTCGCGTGCGTCATCCATCAATCTTTCGTGCAAAGATCCGGAGTTGCCCCCACCACTCAGGGCTCCTAAAGTCCTCCAATTGATGTAAATCTACGCTACATTTCTTCAGAGACGTTGCTTAGTCACACTCCGCCTAATTTAGGGCACATTAACTTCGTGTAATAATTTATCTACGTAGTGCTGAAAATGATGAATTGATATGTCACTGTTCCTACCTTCAAAGGAAATCCTTTCGACATGCCGACAGCATATGCATCTTCAGCGAGAGGGTGATCACCAATACGCTGCAGCTTACATCCGTGGTCAGTGGCTCGATAATAGTCCAAGACGGGAGAATCAGCTATTAAAAGATCTAAAGTACCATTTCTGCAACAAAGAAAAAGAGAAATGATTTTAGATTTTTATAGGTAAATGATTTGGAAACGGACACTGCTCATAATGTTTTCAGGGAATATTTAAAAAGTAAACAAACGCCCGTCTCATGAACGCAAAGCGTTAACCTGTAAGCGAGCGGATCCCTAAAACTCGGAGTGGAATAATAAATATAATGCCTGTCACAGCAATAAAAAGTACAATAAAAACATACTTTACAGAGTAATGTTAACTTAATCCGACGTCTGAATAAGGTACAAAATATCTAACAACAAAGTACCTCACGTGACACATTGCAAGCACTCACTGCTTTTAGTTGACAAAGTTGGGGGCTTTTCCGGTCTTAAAATGCGGCCCTTTGTTTTGACTGGTGACAGTTTATAGCTTAATTGGTGAAATACGAAAGCGGGTACTGAATCTGACTATAAAACAAATGTACTAAAAGGTATTAAGTGGCGATCGGAGTCCTGCGGGCTTGAAAATTTTACGAGATAATAAAATTCAAAGCGTTTTTTGAATCAAATTACCGAATTCGCTATCGATAATCGGATTCTTTTCATTAAAATTAATGTTTTAATTTGAGTTAAAAGCGATTTATTGAGCTAATTACTTTTGAAGGGATTACAATAGAATTAATAATGAATCCTTAACTGATGACGCTTGTTTCATATGCATTTCAGATTAATTGATGTTTGCGGCCTGGCACAATGGAAGGTTGCACTTTGAAAATCACATTGACCGCGTGTGATATTGAGAGTATATACATTATGCGTAGGTGCTATATATATAATTTAGCTAGCAAAACTCGCGGACGTGATGTGTGGGTTATCCTAACAGGATAAAACAAAAAAAATTGATACTTCAAGCCAAAAACTCATACGTCAAGTAACTACACTACCAGAGCAGTCGTTGACCCCAAAAAATACGTCATATTATATATTTTTTTGTTTTGTCATGTTTTGTCATCTATAAATACCCCATCACGTCTGCAGGGTACGCTAGGTAATTTAATATGACCCTGTATAGTTTAATATTTATAATTATAACTGCATTATGAAAACGATTTTTACCTAATCGTGGACGAGTAAAAGATAACCTCCAGAGGTCTGCTAATATCAACAAGCTGCAATCACCAATTCGTACGTCAAACGTGGTAATTGCGAATTCTCCACATTGTCCGTTCATTATAGCGCTTGCCCCTGTACAGCACTGGAAGTTTACGCGTCACCAATTCTGCTATTTCGAGAGTCGATAAAATATTTTTAGACTTTTCAGTTATTTAAGATCACTAGGCTGGCTTTCTACTCAAATCTACCTAAAAATAACTTTAATAGTATCCAACAACTTTAAATACCTACTAAGTTTGAAACTTCACCGTAATAAGTTTAGCAGCAACTCAGCAATTTTATATGCGTATCTTATGTCTAAACTTAAAACTTGAGTTGAGTTAAATTATAATTTAGAAGCCAGACGCACGAACTTTACCGCCTGCGTCTATAGAAAAGGTTCGTATAATACCTTACCTGAGTCGCTGAATGCCTTCTTCAACATCTTGAAGGGCGTAACGACGCATTTGTTGCGCCAGCTGCGGATTATTTCGTTGAACGAAGTACTCAGACACCGACGACCTGGCCGTCCCCACTCGCAGAGACAGCCACTACAAAATAATTACTACTATATAAGAAACTCTTGAGAGTACCCAACTTATACCATACTCAGGTTAATATACTTACATTACTTCGACCCTGGTAATCATCAACAGCATTGTGAAAAAACAATCCCGCAATCAGAGCGGCTATATTGGCTGTGTAACTCGCTACGAATATCACAGAAAATCCACCCCAAACGTTTATCAGAAATTTATTAGGCCAACTCTTAGGGGCTTTGAATGCCACCAAATGTCCACATAAAAGTCCCCACATAACCCACAGAGCACTGGAAATGCTAAAGTTCTTTGATCTTTGTCGTCCCCAAGGGTTTAAGCCAAAAGGTGAGAGCCATTCGTATATGGCTACAGCTATAGCGGTTACATTTAGAGATGTAAATATTGCGATCCACAGCTCTGGTGAAAATGGAAGAAGGAATGCAAGGAGTGGTATGTCTGGTCTTTGATTGGGAGCTGCTAGGATTGACACTCCACTGAAAAAGTAAGGTTGACTGTAGTCTATGACTTCTGCCCTAGCTGCGGAAACACTCAGAGCTGCAAATGACATATGAGCGGCTCCGGACACTAAATCCCCAATAATACCATTCCATTTTTCAACGCTTTCATCTGGCTCAATATCAAAAAGGTATGGCGTTTCTTCTGCGTCCTCCTCTACTGATTTGTAACCGTTACGGTATTGTGAACGATAACTCTGGTAATTTATCGGGGCATATTCGCTCGCTACCGTTTTATATTCAAATATTCGGTGAAACGGTTTGATAAGTTTTCTGGATCCGTATAATCCGTCCTCTACGATATATAAATGAAAATCGAATTCTAGTTCTTGAGCTATGTTTTCCAGAAGATCCATCGCAAGTCCATAGCAACAATGCGTTTCCATTTTAGTGAATACGGGTTTAGACGTGGGGAAGAAAAAATCATCTTGATCGCTTTCCCTTTCCAATTCATTGAACGCGAGGGTTAGATTATCTCGGTCGGACGTTTGTGGTCGGTGACATAGAAGGCCCCGGAGACATTGGCCATCCTCGTCGAGCTCGCCTTCCATAACAAAAGGGGGAGCTAGTGCCGTTACGATGCGGAATATTGTGCGGGCACCGTCAGATTGTCCGTGAGCTACTAGTCTACCTCCTGGCCAGACGATTGTATGGAGTCTCACGCTACGGCCGAGCACGCGTCCCACTTGTCTCCACATGTTTTCCCCTTCGACTCCTGATGGTACTAAGTTTAAGAGAGCGAATGAAGCCGTTAGCGATCGCTCAGATTGCTCCGTGCCTCCAGCAAGCTCCGCCGCTGCAGATATCCGCGTCTCTCTGTGAACAATATAAATTATTACTAATAACGTTAAAGACATAAAATTCAAATACCTTCGTATTGAACTGCGCACTTAAAACTTATTTTACGATGCTCGTGGAGACAGGTCAAATAAAGCTAGAGTAAAAATGTAATATCTTGACCTTTTAATACTGTAACTGTATTATATCAGTGAAAAATTTTGATGAAATTCCTCACGAAGAAATAGTGTCACTCTACCGAATTTTTCAAACAAAAGTGTTGTTGATATGTATCTACAAATTTAACAATCCCTGATAAGTATACTACCTAATTATACTAACGGTTTTATACTAACATACTACATTGGATGTTAGGACGATTTCCCGGTGCACCTTTATTCTCAAAGTATTAAAATAATACACCCAGTAAATTGCCAGGAGCATGAAGGATTTATTTTCGTGATCCGAAGAATCGACAAGAATTAAGGGCTTTTTCGGTGGTATTATGTTACAAAATACTTCGAAACCGCCATGAATCGAAGTCAAAACAACTCGGATAAAGATAATAATAAATTTAATATCTGACGACCAATTTCAGTAAAACAAACATGTTTCCAAAGATAAAATAATAAAGTAGTAAGCGCTGAATATGGCACATTTAAAAATAAATAGAATACGAGAGCTTTTATTAAAACCAGCAGTATCCAATTTCCTGTTTTTGTTAAGTTTACAGGAATTATTAATTGCATATCAGAAACATTGATGGGAATAGTATATGGGTGCTTTACAAATTGGATATACAATCCTACATTTTTCATTGGGACTATTTAATAACAAATGAACTTTGTGTTTTTGCACAGATACAAATGATTAATAATAATATTAGGTACCTTCTCGGTATAAATGTGTGGGTTTAGAAAAGATAGATCACAGGCGAATTTCTTAAACCATCAGTCACAAACGGTTGACACAATATTTTCCTTTAATTCCCAGAGCTTCCACGCGAGCTTGGAAATATATTTTTATACATATATACAGAACTAGTTAAGTAACAAAATTGTGTGGTTTTCTGCCCTCAGTCGAGGAAATGGGTGTGAACATGCAATATCCGCGTCGGCCCTCCGATACCCGCATTCGACCCAAGCCCAGTTCGCACAAAATGATAAAATAACACTACCCACACGACCAACACGGGCTTTTTCAATATTTAAAACATTGTTCTATTTTAAAACATAATTCTTCTCAGGAATACCTTTTGATAGTACTTACCTAATATTTTTACAAATTAGAAAATATTCAGATAAGACTGTTACTGCGGTACGAATTTTTCCGTTACAGTTAATGAGAAGCTATTGAATGCGGTTGTACTTAATTATGGCGATGAAAATGATGGCAGAAAGTAATTTAAAAAATGTTTGTGTAGGAAAATAAGTCTTTCTCCTGTGAATAAAGCGACAAACCACTCATACTTGCCATGGCTTGTAATCGGTCTCACTCATTTTTACGCTTCTCTGATGCATCACAATTTCCCGACAGAATTTTACATGCATAATTATTACGTATATGATAATAAAAAGTGGTAAATTGTCAATGAAAACAAATTTTCTCGTAATAATGTAGCAATTTTATCGTTGACAAGGGCCACATGTTTTGTCTAAAATATTATCAACGTTAAACGGTCGCCGTCAAAGGCTGTTGAAAGTTTCATTCATCTCTAATCCGGGATTTAGACTCAAGGCAAACGTCCCGCCGACGTCTCCCCAGCCAGCCGGCTCAAAACACGAGATTCCCAAACCCAAAGCAGCAGATGTCTACCAACCATTATTATTCCTTGTGCGTAAAACCAAAGGGATTTTCCGGAACACGCCAAAGAACTTTGTTTCGGAAAAAGTTAAAATTAAAGGCATTATTTATAAACTAATACTTTCCTCACTCAACATTGTGAAAGTATTGGAAGCTGATCAACGTAGCCTTTTTCCGACTTTCGTTGGTAAGCTCATGGTTTGCATGGTTAACTTTTATCGAGTTGAACAAATGAGCGCCCGTGGGCACTCTTCAGAAAATGTCGGCACGTGTAGAAAATAATGGAGGTTTGCCATCTAACAAGAGAAGGTTAAGTTGTGAAGACATGTGTAATAAAAAGGAAAATGATTGCGGGCAAGGAAGCATTGTAATGGCCAAGCCGAGAGTGCGTAAAACTACATTCACCAGTGACCTGACCTATTTAGCTGCCCTAATTTCTGAATGAACTAAAAAGGGAACTATCTGCGTCAAGTCATGTCAATAGATGGCGATCATTTCGTCGAGTCAGCCTGCACAGCCTGGCTGGCTGCCAAAACTTGCTGCCGTGCAGTTCCGACCGATTTATGATAATGTGATCGAGTTGGATTTTACCCAAAAAATATTACGATATACTTACTGTGTATCTCTAATTCAATCGTGTTCATTTTAGATAGCTGGTTAGAAAAGTGGAAAGGTGAGATTTAATTTTCGAATTATGTGACATGCATGGAAGGTAGGCATGTTAAAAGACAGTTCAATGTTAAGTTATTGCCATTAAAAACAATCAATCGAGCAGGCAGTGATGTATTGCCGCAAAGTAGACGGATTAACCTTAATGACTGCGCCGTCCGACAACACTAATTAATAAAACGGTTGTGCGCAGTCTAATTATTTGGTTAACTCCGTATTTGAAGGATTTAATTAAACGAATTGGTGTTCCGGACAGTTTCCATTTTCATCAAAATACTCGTATTTTAATAACATTGTATTACAAACATCAAGGAAAATTACTTTCTTTAAATCCAAAGTTCCTAACAGAAAAGGAATGTTTTATGAGTTCAGGGATTTTAATATTACCTAGTACTTAGGTAGACGGAATGCGAGCTATTTAGCTTTAAATTGGAAGAAAGTACGAACTAATTTAAGCGCCAGTGAAGCAAGTCACTTGTCGTAGTCAAAGAGCGAACTATCTCAGGAACCGTCCTTTATTTTCTATAGTTCTAAAGTAACTCGATGATTTCACATGGAGTAAGAAAGTAAAAACTTGCGGCTAAAACATCCATTCTTTACTAGATGCTGCCTGGCCAGAAAACAATACTAACGATGGAGAAGTTTTAAAAGTACTTTGAAATGTACGCGGGAGAGTTTTAAATAAAATACTTACTTTCGGTCTTGTTTGTTGGTTCTAAAGTAATTTCAGAAAAGAGTTGTAATTTTTGTATTTATATACGAAATTTTATTAATGTAAAACGCGATATATATGTATAGGTATTCGTACCTACATGTAAGGTAAATATGAAAACAATGTTGAGGGCTGATCTAAGCTAAAACAAATGCCTAGAACTTTATTCTTATGCCTCAAAAAGGATCATAATTCATATCCCAATCCAAATAACACTTTCACAAACGGATGTATCATAATGAACAAGATAATAAACGCACAAAATGGCGGTGATATCCCGAACAAAAAGTCTCATCAGTATCATAGCAAGCTCATGATTTACAAAAAGAAGAGAATTGATTCGATACAAGCTTCATTTATCATTTGGTGGATCCCAAGCATTTACGCGCTTCTTCTGGATACATTACGGCAATCGCTGAATAGGGTTAAGAACGGATGCCGATCACGTATTTTATTGAATAACGTTCCTCGGAGCGTGTGCCCTCCTACACTACTATTAGGGGGTCAAGAACGGGGGGTCCTTGAATGTCTCACCTAGATACATGACCTGATTTAAGGTTTTCTATATTGGTGCCGATTCCTTTGTTCACAAACTAAACTAAATTTTAGTTTAGTCCTGTCAAATTAATCAGCGCCTGTCACTACTCCATACAAGTTTAGACGTGATTAAAAACTTGCCTACTAAAATTACGTCAAGCGCTGATTAATTTGACAGGACTAAACTAAAATTTATCTTCTGTCCTTTTCTTAATGAAATAGAAAGAAAAAGATGCACTGAACAAAAATTTAGTTTAATTTGTGAACACAGGAATCGGCACCATTGTCAATACATGTGTTTTGTTTTTAGACATGAAAGCTCATAATAGTCTTCTTCTTTAGAAAGAAAGGCTAATGGAAAACGGCGACTTTTCAGTTACAAATCCTGTTTCAAAAACTATTCATCAGTAAGAGGCTGTAATTATAATCTTCAGTGATATCATTACCTTTACTTAGGTAAAGGTAATGATATTCCTAAAAAGGAAACAAATAAAGTGTAATTGCACACTCATATCGTTTATGAGTAATAGGGGTGTTGGGATCTGACCCTTAAAGATAAAGTAATCCTAACGTCTTCCTTACGAATAACAAACGGGACGTGCTGATAGTTTATATTAGAAAGGCGAGTGGGTTCACTGAGTTAAGCTTATCCCTGTAATAAAAACAAGGGTGCAAATCAATTTTACGTAATATCACCACTAAAAATATTCAAATTAAGCAATATTCTCCTAAATTGTTTCATAATAGTGGCTATAATTTAATATTTATGGTCAATATGTGCGTAAATGGGTTGAAAAGATAAGTTTTCAACCTAGCTCACAAGCACTGATTTAATAAGCTGTGCTTTAAAATAGCTAGTAAATTTTTTGTGTTGACATGTATAGCGTTGGCAGCATCAAATTGTTTTTTCGACCCGCATCGGCCTCGTTGGTATAATGCCATTACATTTTGAAAATCGAACGTCAAAATCTAATTTTGTATCGTAGGTTTCCCTGTAAACCTCAGTTCCACAAATCGACGAATCTCCTCATTCTAGAATAAATGCGACGTACCTAACGAAATCCTTTCCAGGGAGTTTACATCATTCGGTTTGTACTCGATTCACGTAAGAGCTAAATTAGAACCAATTTCTTCTATTCTGTTTCGAAAAATTGGGTTAAGGTGGCAGTATACTTTGGTACCCGTATTGTACGTAATACAAATGAAAAACCTATATATTTACTTCATGCGAGAAATAATTACGCACTGTATCCATAGTACCTTACTTTTTTAATTTTGTTTGTAATAATTATGCTCATAATCTCAGAACGTGCACGCTTGCCAGGAAATTAACTTTCCAAAATACTTTAAAAAGTAGATATGTAACCAATTATTCCAAGCGTCTGTAACTTCAAATTAATAAACAGACTGAAACTGGACGATGAAGTGACAGACAGGAACTAACTGAACAGCGTAATCTAAAGTTTCAAGCTCACAAAGTTCCAAGTTCATTGATAAATGAAGTGGGAAGGCACGAGTAAAATATTGTATCCCATTGCTTTTCTGAGTGTCCTTCCCTAGACCCAAAGAGACATGTTTGTGAAAGTGCTGTAACTCACTGACCTCAGCACATATTGGAAACTGGCGGGTGCTTGTGGGAACTACGAAACTGCGAACGTGTTTGCAGTTTTATATTATATTTTTCTTTTGAATTGAAATATGAAGGCTTCTGATATGACGTGAACGTGACATGTCACGCGCTACTGTTTTGTTTTAACGCGTTTTTCACACGCTACGTGTACCGCGTAGTATGAATCTGGATTACATTTTTTGTGCGTACCTGTCTACCTGCATGAATTTTGCATTGTATATGAATGGTTGATTTCTTTGTTTCTTTGAGCTTGTCTGTTTTCCGGGAGTTGTTACTGTTTGACACAAAATTAAATTAACGGGAAATCGGTGGGGAAATACGGGTAAAAAGCAAGCTAATTAACATTTCTCAAAGGAACCACGTTTATGTAGTAAAGTATCATCTGACATCTTGCTTCCCATCTAAATTATCAGGGTGGGTGAAGTTATTCTGAGGTCAAAAACTAAAACTGAATTAAAATGAAATATGTTAGAAACTATTACCAAACACCGTGGAATATCCTTTCCATGAATTTTGGGTTCTAAAGGTCAAACATGCAGTGTTAGGTGATATGTTAATTGAGATGGATACAAAAATGGGCTGGACCAGAGTAGTTGTACGGATACACGACTAAGGTCCCATAAACTCCGTGAGGTGTCTACGCAATTTGGTGGTGGTAACACCCTCGTCACTGTCAGGTGGTAATGCGGCGCAACGCGACGGACCGCACACCGGAGCAATAAATAAACTTAAACAGTTTAATATCAACCCCGCATTTAATTGTCTTGATACTTACTGTTTAACTCTCATAAATTTTAATCAAAGAGTAATTGCGACCTTCTATCTCTAAATAAATAAATTCGGTGAAAAGATGAATAAATTCTAGAGCTCTTTAATCAGAACTTTATTAAAGAAGTGAATGGAGCTGGCGGTAAACTCGGCTAAAACAAAATAAAAGTAAAACGATTAGTATATGCCAAGATTTTTTCCGAGCGTATTTCAAGCGTGTCTTAACCTATTGTGGAGCTAGTGCTCCCGTTTGGCATCAATTGGAATGCGGTCAACTCTAATCTATTGAAAAAAAAACAACTGGGCCTTACATAAAGGCAGGCTTAATTTTCTTTTTTTAATTATAAATATGTTCTGATTAGACTGTTGTTTTGTTTATTTAAATTCTGATGATCATGATGAAAAATTAAATTAAATATGTTTTCATTACTTTAGATAGTATTTTATTTGCATTCTTATTAAAAAAAAAATACGTAGGTATAAAAGCTAGCGTAGACACAAAATCTCGTACAAATACCAAGGCATCATAAAGATTGTGTTGCCCTTCGTAATGTTACCTTACTACTTTTGAGAAAATTCTGAAATACTAGGGTACGATATATTCGAATAAGTCAGAGAGTTACTGGAAGTAGTGAGCAATATACTAAGAAAAACTTTCAGTGGTATTTGGTGTATTTTCTGCACTACAAAATAATTTCATTTTTATCCAAGCTAAGATTTTGCGAACTTTAAGCTAATAACAAATAAATTGAATCTTCCCAGCAAGCCACTCACGTTGCAACTAAACGATTTAAGATCTAAACTCACACGACGGAAGTGTAGAACATTCATGTAACAATGCCAAGAATCGGATTACGTTACACAAAACGAATGGTGTAGGTTACTGCGGGTGACCAACGATGTCTAGTAGATAAGGCTTTATGTAGCGTAATGCGGCCACCGATATAAACCCACGAGCTGCTCTTTAAGATAGAGACACTATAAAAGTAATCTCGCCTCGTTCTTATACCCGCTAGTCAATTTGCTTTTATGGTGATGTTCCGCGCTTGTTACCCTTCGCTTCTACCCTATTATCATTCGTAGCTTGAATGTCTATACTTAATAACTGTAAAACGTCTTAATTGTTTTCCTTAACCACGTTCCCAAGCAATTAATTCTAATTTTATTTACATTCACGTTCAGTACTAATTTGCTCTCTGTTAAGGTTTAACGGTTAATTAAGTCGTTGGTTAAGTTAATGTTTATTGATCGGGCATTAAGTTTGTACACAACAGTTTGCGTCGTTAGCGTGTCAATTATAGAATCGATTCAATTACCTACTTTAACTGTGGACAACTTATTGCAGACATCACATTATTTGCAGAGTCGGTAAGATTGTTTCTAGTGACTTTTGACTTTCGATCTCCTATACAAATTTTTGTAAGTAGTTACCCTCCGCTCTGGGGTAGGTAGGAATTTACTTTTTACTGTCTAAAACCACACGGAGTGTCTCGTTATCACCATAGGTCCTGACATCAAGGGCGCTATTGTAATCTTCCATTATCACCCTCATAACTGCGAGCACAAAAGAATCGACATCCATTAATTTGCGGTTCACAACCTCGGGCGTTGAACGTTATCAAAATTAATATTTTAATAAGGCGCCGGCAATAGGAAGGATTCGTCATGGTGTGAGCAGCAATCACTCACCGCCACCGCTGCTCCCGATATCCTCAAGGTTCTTTTTCAACTTAAATCGAGGTCATTAGCAGCTTTATAACTTAGCGCAAAGTTCAGCACTTGACAAAAGATATTTCTGCTGAATAATTTCGGCACCATTATCTATTTTATTGGGCGCTGCCGATGAAAATGTTCAGTTTTTAATAGTCATTATTTGGAATTGGATCACGGAATTGGTTCGTTTTATTATTTAAAATTAAAACGATGCTGTACAGTACCTACTTAATGTTAAAGAGTATTAAGTTCACTTTCAATAGATGCAGCGCTACTGCTATCAGTAGTCCGCGGTACATAACAATAAATCGAAAAATTATTTGTGAAGTAAATAATTTACTCTCGAAAGATTTATTTTATTCATAAATCGGCTTACAGGGTATTACTCTGGGCAACTCAGGGCATTGAACCTATGCAACATAAGTAAGTACCAAAATAATGACTACGTAAAGTTTTCCTAGTTGAAAAAAACTTCAACGTAGATAGTTTACCTTACAAATTCCGTAGAGAAGTCAGCGGCAGCATCGCTCGGCTCTTCCCAGCAGGAGGCGGTAGCATCGCTCAAAAACTGCGCCTGAGCAGACCACGCGTCGCAAGCACGTAGCACACGCCGAAGTGCACCGACTGTCATTCGCACTGCTGCACGTATAAACGCCCGATCTGGACATTATAATACAGACGTGTTTAAAATATTAGATGAAGCTGTCAGGACACAATACATAACAGTTATACATACGGTTGCCCAAAGACAATTCAGTTCAAATTTTTGGAAAATCTCTTATCAGCCGTAGAAACTTTATGTTTGATATCGTTTGTTGCTATTTTGTTTAAACAATCACAAAAGACAAAAATAGAGAGCAGAAATATTTTCAGCGAACATTGACCTCTGTTTCCAAAAGTTGACCCTTAAATCAACGTTCGCCGAAAATGTTTAAGTATAAGATTGCAGACAGAACTTTCACGCTCAACTCAGTCCACGAATCACAGTGGTCCACAACAAGAACACGACACAATCGCATCCCAATAACGTCACGTATTGTCAAGCTTTCACGCTAAGCCTTTTATCTAGTGTCCTTTATATAAACCTACGTTAATCTAAAGGACCATTCAATTGAGGCCGCTATAGCTTTTGGAGCACGAAACTTTGATCGTATCAATCTAAAGTTAAATTTAGCTGGAAATCGAATACAAAATACCATGTCGGTTCAAAGAATTACTGGATTTTACAGATTTTTTCAAATAAAACTTTGAGAAAACTTTTTCATTTTAGTTAATTTTGGAGCGGTCTTAAAATGGTGTTAAATTAAGAATAAAATACAGGTATCTGGCTGGTCGCCACTCACCTATTTTCACTGGCTGTGGATGCAGAGCCAATAGTCCGACAGGAAGGCTTTTGAAGATCACAGTTATGTTATCTTTAATATTTTGTCTTTCTTTCTCTAATATTTCATCCTTTTTCAAATGTTTGTCACTTCTTTTTTCAGATTTGTCTTTAAAATTATGCACCGAAGACGCATGCACCTTGGGATTCATTATGAAATCACTAATATCACTTGATAAATCTATTCTATCATTTATTCTTCTAATATCATCATTGCTATTTATATCATCTCGTCCCAAAATTACATTTTTAGCTACATTTACATCTTCTACATCTATGCTATTTACATATTTATTAAAAGATTCATTTTTCATTTCCCTATAACTATTACGTCTACTATTATTTCTATTATGAAAGGGCATTCCCTTCGCAATTGAATTGTTTTCGATTTTAGAAGTTTCAACGCCTTTGTTATTTACATTATAATTTCTCATACTTCCCGAACTAATATTGCGATTACTAACATACGATTTACTAAAATTTAAATATAATAATTTGTTGTTTACACCGTGTGCTTCTGAAATATTTATATTTCGATTTAAACGACGAAATTTTGAATTTTTAGAACTATTTTTTACATAAAATTCATCACTGATTAAATTTTCTTCTACTAATTTATCAGTTTTCATCAAAGTGTCGGGGTCTTTTTGATCTTCTTTTGTATTATTGTCAGCATCGCCTCGTTTGCTGCGGTCAAAGCGTTCGTATACTAGTGCTTCATCAGTATCCCTTACGCTTTCAAAATCTTGATCGTTATCTTCGGTATAAAGGGTTCTGTTACTTATTTTGTGAAAGATATCAACATCTTTTGAAGCATCTAGCCAGACCCAGAAAAAGTTTCCTTCAAGCATGTTAAGACGCTTGGCCTCATCCATAACGAGCTTAGCGTAATTGACATCACATATCAAGACAACGACGCCTCGGGTCAGCCTTGATATCTCAGCTAGCCGCCTGCACACACAAAATAAATTGGAGTACTATTTGTAGCTCACGCTGTCGTAACACAACCAATAAAGTTTTATTGTTGTTCGATAGCTAGTAGTTACAAGCTTCAAATCCATAACAATTTAAAACGTTCACAACAAAATTTATGAAAGAATCTCATTGGAAATAAATTCAATTACCTGAAAAGAACGTGGCGAGAAAACTTTTTTGGAAGCGATAGCCATTTCGGATCTAAAGGCGGAGCAGTTATTATTGAAGACAAGTCTTTCCGTAGAGATAGTGTGGTGTAAATATCTTCTTCTGCTAGCAAAGTAAAGGAGTGCCAGTGGGTGTGCAGCAATGTTGCTCTGGAAATAAAAGAAAAACTATAAACTCTCATAATATTCCATAAAATTATTTGTTACTTTCAAACTTAGAAATAACTTTACCTGAGTGCGTGTAAAGTTTCTCGAGCAGTGATTTCCAGTCGAATTTCTAATGGAAGCAATTCCTGTGAAGAAAACAAACTAAAATAAGTTTACACAAGATGCTGCATTACTACTAATTAACTGAATTATTATTATTCAGTTAATTCATATGTCCGTACCCCAACCCTCATCATACTTAATTGTGTACACTTCATGTCGTCAGAATCTCACCATAATCTCTATAATTTGTATTTGAGTGGTAATATCCTAATCATGTTGCGCTTTTTGAGGTTGTTATTAGTCTACGTCGAGTCGTAATCGGCACGAAAGTGGGTAATAAATGGCCATAATTTACCGCGACACCCGTCCTGCGTTCGCGGCTCGAATGCGGGATATTGCGGAGAATATCTCACCTCTGGCAAAAAAGTTTTCCTGCAGAACGACGGAGAATATATGTCCGCACATCAGGAATATTATGCACCTCATAAAAATCTGATTTGCTCCACATGTGACAAACTCCCGCGTATCTTTATTTGTGTTTTAAGACACTGCCGCGTTTTACTAGTTCACGCTTTGTTTGTTCTTATGGATGTAAGTCTTCCTATTTAAATAATACATACAAGAGAATTTTCTTTAAAGTAAGCAAAGTATTCGATTTTATTATAATAAATAGTTATATACGATCTAGTATGGGATTAGAACGACGCAGTCTGTTTGTTTATGTAATATCTAGTGTACGTTTTACACTAACATTTTAAGCAATTGATATGCTCCATAAAAGCCTTTTGAATAGAGTTCTGAATACCTATAGTATACACTATATTAACTCAAGCCTGCTTGTGACAACCACCCACATCTCAGTACTAATTAGAATCCAATTAATTATGCCTAGGTACCCGATTAAGGTAACTGTATACATACGTAATAATGAAAGATAATATCCCATTATAACTACCTGGTATTAGAACTAGAATATTGTAAGTCACATTAAAAGTTAGTCATTAAGATGATATGGCATTCCTGACCTCGCGCCGTGTGAGAATAACTGAATTCCGCAAGCCCGAAACGTCAACTTCAGAGAACTCTGCATAAACCCACGTCCACACACAGCTTAAACGACAGTGGCGAACTAATTTGCGTACGCTGTCAGAGCGTTTTAAACACCAACTTTGAATTTGCAAGTCACATTCTCTCACAATTGCAAATGAACAATATTTCCTGAAACCAACAACGGTAATATGCGGTTTTGCATTTGTTTACGAGCAAATCGTAGAGAATATTTTTGTTAAGACAAAAGAACTTTTGTTGTGCTCGTAAACGCATTGTTCGAAAACGCAAGTTAAAATGTTAAAAAGTTTTTCAAGACGCAATTTATTTGCGCGTAGCAGAACGGTTCGCTTACACGCAAAAGGTGGTCCCGACAAAATTGAAATAGAGAGATTTATGTTGAAAACTAAGGTTCATTTGCGGAGCTCGGCCTTTCTCTAGGAGTTCAAAGAAAAGGTAAGGAGAGAGATATCTAATAATGTCATCAGCATATCCTATAAATAATGTAGGAACGTGTCGCGAGCACCGTCAGTCGGTGCGGTCGTCACGTAGACGCATTATTTCACCGGCTGGTTGGCTATTCCCGACTTTATCATAGCAAGGACGATTAATAGCTCTGCATAAATGGAACCGTTGGCAGTCTACTAGCCGACGACACCCGCGACAACTCGTGTTTTTTTATGATACAACCGTATAATTTTTGTTTTTATCGCGTGTTATTTATCTTGAATTTAGTCCTACGTCAGTTTCAGGCAGAACGAAAGGATTTATTATGTGATTCCATATAAACCCAGTCGAGTAATGGCATCGTAAACTTTTGATAATAGGGGTCGACTATCATCGATATTCTTTTCGCCTATATTTCACGCTGAATATTTATTTAATACTTTAAGCACATACATGTACAGAGGTGGACTTAATGCCATTGGTATTTTCTACCTTTGGGTAATGCAGAGACAAACAGTGGTAGGTGCAATATCGAAAATTTTGGAATAAATATTTATTTAAATATAAGGGTAAATATATACCTATTAACTCAAAAACTACCGAACGGATTTTCAAACGGTTTTCACCAATGGACGGAGTGATTTATGCGGAAGGTTTTAGTATATATATAATTCATTACGGTTTTGTGTAAATTGGCTGAAATATGACGATTATTGTTGAAGAAGTCGGAAAAAATTATGCCGACTGGGAGCTTTACTGGCGTGCGCTGCGTTAACCGAAAAAGATACATAAAATTTTATGTTCTACGGTATTGTTCATCTTAAAAAGTTCAACAAAAAAGTCCATTCTGGCATATGTCTATCTTCTATGGATGACCCACAATAACCATTTTTATCTTTCAGAATTTGATGAAAATTTTATTGTTATTTCCGAAGCTTTTTGACCGGTACAGTATTAATCCTTATCCAAGAAAATAAGTTATTTTAATTAGGCATTTAATTTAAATTAAAATATGCCTTAAATCATGCCATTTAAATGAATAGTTTAAAAGATATCACAGTTTCAAAATTACGCGTAGCAACGCGGTCGCAGCGGTAGGAATCAATGACATTTTCCTATGTTATTTGGTATGAAATCTCGGTAGTACGTTCCCGTGGGATATTTTTCGACATCCACGCGGGTGAAGCCGCGGGCAAAAGCTAGTATATTTATTAAAAAAATAAGACAAACAATGGGAAAACATTACCGCTGTGATAATACTGCCAGCTTCTTACGAATGTGCTCGCGAACTTTAACTTTAAAGGATAATCTGTTGAATATAATATGATTTCAGAAGGATTGGTTTTAAAATCATCAAATGACGCACAATATATACATTTTCTTTTTTTTCTAAGAATGCACTATTCATTTAAAACAATTTCAAAAACTCATAAAAGGGTTTCTAAACCATTAGCATTATTTACTCACAAAACGTTTTTCTCAAATAACGACGCCTTAGTTTAAAGTCTTGAAGCTGATGTAGTAGATTCCATTTCTCAGTTTAAATAAGAAGTCGCTGTGCATGAGGCACGTTTGCCATCAACTGTCACACGTCACTGAAATCGCGGTGTAAAAGATAGGAGTATACTTTAGTCGGGACAGTCTACATAGCAACAATTTTTGTTTTAAGTTTAGAAAAAGAAAATGTTATTTTCACATACGTACGTACGTACCTGTACAGGTAGGTAGGTATAGGAAGAAAATGTAGTCGAACAAACATAGATAGGTGTTGGATTTGTGAACCTCTTCTATAAAAACTTTCAAACTAACCTACACTGATGTGTGAACGTATCCATATAAATGCTGAGCGATATTGCTGTGTTATAACGTGGTGTGAAATCAGCTTGTTGGTTCGAAATCGGTAATAATGAGTAAGCCGGTCACACCAACTTAGTTCGCTTAGTGTCAACTGATAAAACCACCAAATACGTCCCAGCGGATTTAAATGGCTATACCAGCGGTGGAATATTGTTCGGTCAGTAGTATTTACGATACTAATAACTAATTCCCTCGTGGAGAGAGGCAATTACAGAAGTACCCCTCTGGGCAATTTGTTGTTGTGGGGGCGTGAAATGTTAACAAATGACTGAAATCAACAGTCCCTTTATCTTTGCCTTTATTAAAATTACAATTGTAAGTTTTTCTAGCTGTCGTGAAAAAGGTGATGGATGGTGTCGGTAACATCAAAGTAAGTACTATTTGAAGTTAGGTACCTACAGGAAGAAAATTCCAGAATATATTCATTATGATATAGCTATAGTTTTACAAGATATTCTTTTATTAGGCCAGTAACGATAGTAAGATTCGCATCTTGGTCATTGCCGTGAGTTTAAGTTTCCTCCATCACACGAATTTTATACTGATTAGAAATAAAAAAGGTATACACCTGTAGGAAAAATGCAAGAAGAAGCTGTACTTAAAAGTTAACTTTATGACGGATTATTATGATAAAGATAAGTAAGCGAGAAACTTTTCTCATCCTGGCCACTTGGCCATGGATAGAGCTCAGTGATATGCATAAGGTCTCGTGATATGAGGTCCAATAATTGTAGTCGAAGGGTGAATTTCACCAGTGAAACTGAACACGATCAGCACATCTAAACCGCGTTCAAGAGCTGAATGCAAGCCGAGCGTGAGTGCTGCGTGCAAGTGTCATTATCGTTGTGGAATATTTATTTTATTTTATTATATTCGAGAAACTTACAGCTAACTTACACAGTGTTCTTAAATTATATAAAATTGAAGGCCATTTACAAGTTTCCACTGATAAACACGTGACATAAAAAAGTGAAAAAAAGGTCGGTACAAAATACCCATTAAACATAAATTAGGAAAAAAAAATAGCACACGATAAATTACAAACTAAAAATCAGTTTTGCTAACAATTACTTTTCCGTAAAGAAGCTTTTTTTATATTGACACTGACTGCTCTTGTACGCGGTTTAAATGTGCTGATCGCGTTCAATAGTAACAGTAATTCTTCTTTTCTCATTCTTTCTTTTAATGTACTCACGTTGGCGATGGCATAGGAGAGGTGTACGTGAGTGGGCGAGGCGCGCAGCACGGGGACTCCTGCGCGGGCTGCCGCTGTCACCACCGCTGCGGCCGCGCTGCCCCCGCCGCAAACCAGCAGCGCCGCCACCCGCCGCCCGTCGAGTGCAGAGCATGTTCGCTCCAGCACTCGAACACCGAACCTGGAAATATTGGTTCAGGTTAACAAGAGAAGCGGCGATTCTTCGATTTTTTTTCCTGGCCGAAACTCTCTATTTTCGTTGATAAGTGTGAAGCCTTTAAACTTTTCATTGAGATGATCTGAATTTTAAATATGCGTTCTTGGTTTAAAGCAATCTGGACCCTATTTATTATGACTGAAAATGTATGAAGTCGGATTGTCAGATTGTCGTCAATCACCTGTCCCCCTAATCTAAAAGTAATATAAAGTTTGCAATTAGATTGATGTAAGTAATTTCATCGATGACTAAACGATTCTTCGGCTAACCAGCATATTACTTGTCTTCTAAAGCAAAAATATAAAGGCAAGCTTAAAAATACCTTCACTCAAATTCGATTGAGCTAAAAACCCTTTCCTTTCTAATCACAATTTTCAGTTGAATGTGCAGATAAACTTTTCATTCATACATTTAATTTAATTACACGACTCGACTGTCCAAAAAAGGAGGGTTCATATGTGTATGTGAGTTTCTTTATTCCACTATAGCTCCATTTACGAGTATATATGGCAGCATTGTAGCTCCATTTTCAAATGTGAATAATAAAAAATGTTTTAAAATAAAACTTGTCACTAAAATGTATGCAATAAAAATTCTTAATTTGAAAACACGACGGCCCTGCCAAAAAAAAAAGTAAAAAGTAAAAAAAAAAATAAGTTTAACAAATAAAATTGTCATTGCAGCCGAGGGACTTCTTACATTTAAAAGTGTTCCTCAGAATGTACGTCGGCAATGACAATTTTATTTGTTGAACTGTGTTTTTACTTTTATTTTTTTATACCAATAATGGAATGCTTTCTACAAATAAAAACACTTCACGAATAATATAAATATTAAATTAATATCAAATATTTGAATATAAAAGTTCACAGAATTCGGAGTTTGGGGATACAAAAGAAGAATCAATGCCTTATACAAATAAAAATATTCGAGTTCGTGCTTCTGCTATGAAGGGTAAAAAATCGTGTTTCGAGTAAAAAAATATTTACCTACGTAGAATGGAACATTTGTTTAGACACTGTATCATATTTTACGGTTTATCTTAATATTAATCTAAATGGCTCGCGTTATACAAAAGCCTAAATAACCACAGATAAATCTAAAGAGTTTACTAGTGAACATTCTCAGAGGTTATTTTAGAAACCTCATTACTCTTACTTTTTAGAAAATGAATCACTAAATTGCCAACAGTTTAATAACAGAGCCGAGTCTAGGGGTCACCTTTCATGAAGCGCTTTTTTGAACCCGCCTACGAAAAAATTCGAACTTTTTAAGGCTGTCTCTATTACGGTTTGGATACTTACCTAAATCGAATAAAACTTCATTTGTCAGAGAGGGATGATTTATGAAAAAATACTTTATGACCAAGTTGACTGGATTCTATTTTTAAACAAGAGCCATTTGTTTTACTTCAAAAAGACTACGTGCCTATAAATAAAGTGTGCTGTATAATATGAACAATGAACAATGGATTTACCCTAAATCCCGAGCGCTGTAAGCAAGAGTGCATAATCCTGTGTCAATCATCGTGCTGGGTGCCTAAAACTCAACGTTAAGCCAGTAATTCATTTCTCAGGTGGCAGGTGACATAACTTAAGTTTAATATAGCTCTAAGAACAGATTAGGTGTCCTCACAAATTTATTTATGGGTCACTTGTTTTACATTACACACAGGAATGAAATTATTATACCACGTGTTTTCCTGATAAACCGTTGCTTTTAACCAGTACATGTGTGTAAGAGTTTTTTATTCCAATAAAAAATGTATGAAATAATATCACACTAATGCAAAACCCTTTGTGTAAAGATATACATTTTTCATAAAATTTTATATGTCTAGACAGGCTGGAGATAAAAGGTACGTTAAATTACATTTTGGATCATTATTATGAAGCACGGTTATTGTGAAATACTTAGAATTGTAGCACATTATAAGTATTCAAAACATGTGACGATGTTTAAATTGCTGTTCTTGTACTCGACATTAACATTAATAAATTTTAGCAAGGTTCGTCACTTAATTATTCCAACTCAAACTATGGAGTTTAACAAACAAAGAAGGGTAGTTCGCGACTGTAACATACGAGTAACAACTTCATAATAATACCAACAACATTGTGTAAGCCAGCACTTGCTGGCATTGTACTTGACGTTATTCACCGCGTACAATATGTACTGTGAATTTTTGATGCAAGTATGAACAGCTAAGTGTGCCTACAACTCAATTATGACCACAATTAGTTCTCTGAGTATCATTTACACGGATCACAAGGCCGCATTGACCTATTTGCATTAGTAACTACATACAGCCTGTTTCAAACAGTATTTAATGTTGAGCTCCCAGATTAAATCATTCCTAATAATTTATGTACAAGGTCAATCTACGACAGGATTAACATGACTTTGAGATAATCGGATGGACAAGTTTTGAATACAATTTTATTTTGGGTTACAATTAATACACATTATTCTTCAGTGACTAATTAAAACAATAAAACTGAAACATTTTAATCAGCCTGTTTATATTGTTATCCAATAACGCGTCAGACCTTGTATCACATCGTAATATAGTAACCCAAAGGACCGCATCGTAAGTACACTTCAGTCTCAATCCAGTCGTTCAGTGCCTCAGAAGTCGTTTTAAATTTAAAGCTTTAAAAGCGTCTCTGGTTCCAGTCTTTGCTCTTGCGATATAAAGCAATGTCTACCCTTGGGTATCCTAACGTGTGGAGTAATTTTGAACGAATAGTTGAAGATGGTAGAATGCTGAAATTCGAAATAGAAGACATCCCAGAAAGTATGTGGAGTACTGCAGTCGAGTTTATGCTTGGCAACTACATTCGAGAAGACGTGTGGTGGAAATCTGCTGGTGAGTGAACACAACTTGATTCAATTTGAGAAAGAAATCGACGCAACGTTTGCAATCTAACTAATCTGTTGTTGGCGCAAATAAGTGGATATTTTTTGCAATTACGAAAATCACGTTTCGTGTTAGCACACACTTTCTTACGCAAGAAAATACCTAAGTCATTAGCAGTAGTATGACCCGCGCCGACGCCCAATTATCTCGAGGCCGAGAAAAACCTTAAATGTGCTGTCATTAGGCGCCCTTCTCTCCTATCTTCTCTCATCGGCCGACTTCTGAATTTTAAACTTTGTTTAACGCCATGAGAACGACTGAATTAATTCTATCACCGACCAACAAAACTTTGTCAAAATCTACAGACTGAAACGATTTCAGTATAGGGTCATGAATCTTTAGAACTTACCTATTAAATTCACAACAGATCAATTTGGTAGATTACCAAGTTCGACTTCGCCTTCAAAGAAAAAGTTACTTAATCTTAATAATGTCGACAAAGTAAATCTTGATTCACCGAATTAGATTAATAAACACGATTACGAATATCAGTGGCATTGAAATGAACCTTGTAATTCTAATAATATTTATTTTTGCTAAAACGCAAAGACGAATTGGGTCATGTAAAGTTAGGAGGACGTGCTTGTAAATTTTGAAGCGAAATATTAATAGGATATGGATAATTAATCTTGCACTTATCTTGCTGACAGGCACAGCGGAGGATTTAGATGCTGTACAAGAATACCGTGTGTTGCTGACATCGATCATTAGGCAGAAAATGAGCGTAGCGTGCTTTCTCGCCGAAGGAGACGGCTCGGGTCGCACACTCGTCGCTGTAAACATGTGCTTGCCGCAGGAAAAGGGACGCTTCGTTGAACACAGGCCGGTAATAACGGCAATCTAACCTCTTTTTAAGCCCTCCGTATTATTTCACAGTTTGAAACCACCTTTAATTCTATTTTTATACTACCATGCGCGTTAAAATGCACGTTATTACGGAAACTGCAAAACTTTTTATGCTGTTTATTTTTTTGTCTTCAGTGTTATGCAGTGTCCCTTGATCCATTTGCATTCATTCTCTTGCTAGTACCTACTTATTCAAAGGCGACCTAGTTTTCACCCATCAGCTCATCACATTATTCAGATGGCCTATCTTGAAATGAATGAATGTACTTTTTGTAAAACCAGGTAGAGCTATCACGGAATTGAAATCTTTTTTATCGCTGCATTCTATTTTTAAATACGCAGTAAATACGCGTCGCTATTATCATCTTGCAAACAACATTATACATAATGTACAATGCTATTACTTTACAGCCCAAGTCTAAAGCGGGATTATTATCCCTGCGAATGTTCGCGGAGGCCATGAAAGTGACAGCGATTTATGATAAATACAACGTGAACACGTACCTCATGGGAGCTGGCTTGTCTGTCGCACCCGAATACCGGAGGCTGGGCATCGCAGTGGAATTGCTCAGGGCCAGGTAAATGATATACCTTAATCCTCACAAAACTGCCCATTGGCCAGCCTATATACTGTACCCGTAATTACGGCCCGACTCACGGCAGGTAGCCGCGGCGAGAGCGACATTTCTAAAGGACCTTAGTAACTCTATTAAGGTCTACGAGGTAATCTACGCCTTCATATCCCGCCTAGTGGAGCATCTAAGCTAAATTAGAAAATTTTAGGGTTGTGTAAAAACTTCTCAGGAAAATATAACATGGAATACATTTATCAAACTTTGTCGAACTGCTAGGGCCAGAGCGACAAAGTTGCAAGTTAACAAAAATACATCCCGAACAATTTGCAAACTGTGCGCTCGTGCCGGCTGTGGGCTGGGGCAGCAACCGCAACTGCATTCCGATGTCAATATCTACGAAATGCAATCCGTTTGAAGGCAACTGTACTGGATATAACTATGAGCTAGCGTTCCAAACTGCAGCTATTAACCTAGTTAAGTATCATTTATACAAAATTAATTTAACTAAATCCCGGATTACTTTATTTTCAGATTAAATGTTTCAAAGAACTTGGGCTTCCGTGCAACAGGCGGAATATTTACAAGTGCAAAAGCACAAAGAGCAGCAGAAAAAGCGGGCATGGAATGCCTTTACCATATCCCTTACAAGAAGTTTGGAAAACGTTGCCATATAGTGTTTGATTCGGACGCAGAAGACCTGAAAATATTCGCTATCCGAACTGAATAAACAGTAACAAGTAAACTAGACCCCAATTCACTTTGTGAGAACACATTTTCTTCTTTTTTAATGCCCTAGAGGCCGTATTTCAGGACATACCGCAATAACAAGTCGTGGTTTTGCCGCAAAAAATAAACCCGATCTCTTCTTAATTTAATATATTTTGCTACCCATGTTTTTGTAGACCAAGTTCCTATTAAAAAATATTCATATCACATGGCAGTGTAACCTTTATTTTATTATACTGTTCTAACATGATATTTTGTGTTTTAATAAAAGTTGTCCCAGTGTTCTATTTTTTTCTTCCTTCTTTCGAGGTATGACGTCATGCATAACTGATAAATTATAGCGTACTTTTTACTTTTAATGAGCGTCCCAGTTTTAGTTTTTGTCATAAATATAATTACTAAAACAAAAACAGAATCGTATAAAGCCATTGGAGAATAAAATAATAGCCCATGCTTATTCTGGATTTATGACTTTAACCGGTAATTCTCATTGAAAAATTAATGTTTATTCGACGCTAGTAATAAATAGCACTTTTAATGTTAAGGATGAATTTATGTCGTAACAGTTTATCGCTGGTTTAAAATAATTTAATTACAATTTTCACTCTGAGCTTTCCATATTTTTTTTAAGCTGTGCTGTGCTGTCTCACTGCTAGGAAAGGTCTCCCCCATACTTCGCCATGTGTCTTTGTCTGCTGCCTTTTCTGGCCAATCAATCAAGAAAGAGTCTAGGTGGTCGCGCCAGCGTTTCTTAGGCCTGCCTCGGTGACGACGTTCGTCTTCAGGCACCCACTGCGTGACAACTGCGTATGGCCTGCCCAGTCGCAGTTCAGCCTTAGTTTTCCATATACATAGGTATAATTATAGGTTAATTTATTTGTTTCATGGAATCTGCAAATTAATAACTAGCTTCTGCCCGTGACTTCTTCCACGTGAAATTTCATATTCCGGACCCACCTTGTTATTACTTCGTTTTCGCTTAATGTTCTTTCTAGCTTTTTTTCTTATCGCTCGGCACCTAAGGATCCTAGCGTAATGTTAAATAGCCTGTAGCCTTCCTTACGAATTGGGCCATCAAATGCAAAAAGATTTTTGTCAAATGTCAATCTGTTAGTTCCTGAGATTAGCGCGTTCAAACAAAAAACAAACTCTTCAGCTGTAGAAAGTAGTGCTCGGCGCTATGGTGACCTAACACACCTTTCTCGTATTGATAGGATATGGTATATTATTATGGTTTAAGTTAAAGTCTCGAATTATAAGGGAAATAGCTATATTGAATCACTATAACACTTAATTACAAGAACTGGTAGAAAATGGTAAACTATATAACTAACTTAATTATTGGTAAAATGTATGGTAAAATGGTATGGTAATGGTTTTGAGTACGTGGTGTCTCTAATGAGATCTGAACGCGAACTGGCCCACATTTAGGTGAACGAGCGAATGTGCATATTTGCGTTCGATGCAATTATGCATTTTCGCTGAGTGTTCGATTAACTCGAACATATTCCCGAGAGCGAGAAGAAATGCGGGATGATGGCTAAAGCTACATGATATGGTACAAAAATATTTAACTACTTAACACATTCGTTTCTAAATAGGTAGGTATATAAACATTGATAAAGCATAGAAAAAGCAAAATATAAAAGCATATTGGTCTACTTAATTATTCGTAGTTATTAAAAATATTAACTACGATTTAAAGTTAGACTATTGAGTCTTCCACAGTAAAAGCAATATTTTGATTTCCTGTGTCCGTATTTTTACCCCGTTTGATCGCACTATAGTTCGCGCTAGGCCAGCGTTTGGCATAATTGTGTAAACGGAAACCTTCACTTTGGTCCTTTAGATCCCCGGCACTGAGCACTTCACTATACGATTCGTGTCTTCTGGTTGGTTTTGGTGTCAGCGGAGCCGCTGTTAACTCCTGTTGACAGCGACTCTCGCTGCGGCGTCGAGGCCTCGGAGGTGGCGGGGTCACCGCGGTCTGCTGCCGGCGGGATCCCTCGCCACGGTGCCCAGCGGCAGCCTTACGGCACAGGCAAAATCGCCCGGTCCGCCACAGCCAGATTGCTGCCACGCATATAGCGATTGACATCAACACGTAACAAATTACGTATTGGTGGATGTCATGGGGTGATATGTCGTCCATTTCAGCATCACTTTTCTTCAGTTTTTCTATCGCCTCCCCCAGACTGGGCATGGATATGGTTAGGTTTCCGTCATCAGTCTGTCTTTCGTCAGGGATTTTGATGTTAATCAAGTGATTAATCTGATCAAATTCAGGCATGTAAATGGTTGGTGAAATATTCATTTGGTTGGATTGATGTCGTATTGAATATAACGAGAAGTCCATTCCTTTGATAACGCACTCTTGACCTATGCCAATGACCCCGGCTTGGCTCAGCTGACGAACTGTTACATGATCGCCGCATATTATTTTTATTGTGTAGGTGTCACAACAAAAGTAAAAGTGCTGAGAAGTCAAATGTAATTCAAGCCATACGTTAGTGCACTTGACTTTTTCTACGTTACATTTATTGGTCGCCGAGTTTTTGTCGCAAAAACTTTCGTCATTTTGCAGGTCTATAATTGGTTTTAGCAGCTGACACATGTAAGTTGGTCCATGGTGTAGACATGCCGTTAGTTCCTGTGTGGACATGCTAAAGAAGGAATCTTTCTTTAGGTTGACCGCCACATATTCGGAGACTGGTGTTATTGTGGTCATAATGGTGTTGGTTTGGTGCGGTACAGGTATTATCTTGTACAGTTTGAAGCTTTCTCTGGATACACGTGGAAACGTAACTTCAATAATAACAAATTTTTGCGTTGCCCTGGCTTTGACCTTCAGTAGTTTGTAAAGATACTGAAGATCAGTGTCTAAATTAGTGATTGGTAGTGTGAGTTCGCTTGGCATTTGGCCGTATATGGTTTGGAGCTTACGTTTGAGTTGCGTTGGTGGCAGTAGATGAATACTAATTTGACCGTGGTAGATGTCTGTTAATGCTTCGAGCAACGTGTCTTGAAGTCGTCTTAATCCTTGCAGCAAGCTATTTCCAGACATCGCTGACAATGTGAAGTCATTGACATATGAAATATTCTGTAATTTTCGTTGGAGAGTGCTTGCGTTTTCTTGCAAATCCATAAGCTTCATGTTTACAAATTTGTGCTGTTTGTTTACTGTGGTTTCCATTCTTTTCATAATGTTGAACTCTGCTTCAATTATAGAAGTCTAATTTTTCCATAAATTTACAAGGTGTTTCTCATTACGATGTATGGTTTCAATGTCCTTTTCATACTGGTCTGCGAAACGTGAGTCCAACACTCCGAATAAGTCATTCGCTAGATACCCGATACCGTTAATAAGGCCTCGTCGGCGCCGACTCGTCTTCCTTGTTGCGCGTCGCCGTCTAGCGTGGACATCAAAATGCTGTGTTAGCAAAAGTTCATTGTAGTATTCGAGTTCCTGGTAATCGTGCCGGGCTTGTTGCACGATCGTATTACAATGGCTTTGTGTTTCAATGGTTGCACATAATTGTTCTTGATAATTTGCTATTTTATTATAGGTGTTTATGCCTGTCCAATAGGGCCCCATGTCGTAGTACATTACTAATGTCCATTTATCCCTGATTAATTGTACTTTTGAAATAGGGTCAAAATAAAGCGTCTGGTTGCTTGGAAATGGTTTGACGTTGTCTAAACCGTAAGATGTGAAAATTAGCATGAAAAAACTTAGTAAAACTGTTGCTACAGTTGCGATTTTTGATCTCGGTTTTCTTTTCCTTTCTGTTGATTTGGTTGTTGGTTTTATATCTGGTTTTGATATCGTTGTGTTATTCTGGTTGACGGGCAAAACGGAGAGTTTAACAATAGGCCGTTTTATGACCCCATTTTTTGTTTTTACTGAAACCGCTCTGGTTAGACCATCGTTTCCTGGATATGTGTCGACCACACGTCCAAGAGCCCATTTTCCTGGAGGTAGATTCTCATCATGAATCACTACTAGATCTCCAATTCCGATGTTTTTCTGTGGTTTCATCCATTTACTTCTAGATGAGAGTTGTACCAAGTATTCAGTCTTCCATCGTTTCCAAAGATCTTGGAATAATTTGTTGGTTAGATGCCATCTGGTTCTAGCGTCTTGCTCTGTTTCTATCACAGTTGTTCCTGGTCTTCCTGATAAGAAATGAGCTGGTGTGAGGAAATTTACATCATCAGGATCCTCGGATATCGCGCAAAGAGGTCGAGAGTTGAGGCACGCTTCTAGTCTAGCTAACAATGTGGTGTACTCCTCGAAGGTTAGTCTTTGTTGACCAATGACCCTCTTGAGATGATGTTTTAGACTGCGTACTGCTCGCTCCCATAGACCGCCGGCATTAGGCCAGCTAGGTACGTTAAAGTGCCATTCTATGCCCATCTCCGTTATCTCGGTTATAAAACTTTCACTGAATACTTCTTGAAGCTGGTTATATTCTTCCTGTATCATCCTGTTTGCTCCCACGAAGTTAGTGCCGTTGTCACTGTACATATGTCTTGGTGTCCCTTTTCTGGCTGCCATTCTGGTTAGAGCTGCCAAAAAGGCGGAGCTGCTCAGATCTGACACAAGTTCTAAGTGAACCGCTTTCGTGACCATACATACAAAAACTGCTATGTACCCCTTTGTAGTTTTGATTCCTCGTCCTTTATTTGCTTTCACCTCTACGAAACCTGTATAATCTATGCCGCAGTGGTAAAACGCATGTTCTGGATTTACTCTTGGTTCTGGTAAATCTCCCATAAGCTGGTGCTGCCGTACTGGATTCTGTTTCCTGCATATGACACATTTTCTTATGAACTTTTTAGTTGCCATATATCCACCGATAATCCAAAACTGTTGTCTAAGGTTTGCTAACGTTAGACGTGCTCCGCCATGGAAAGTCAATTTATGAGCTTGATCGATGAGTAATGTGGTTAGCGGATGATCGTGAGGTAAGATGATGGGATGTTTCATCTCAAGACTCATATGGGCGTTCTCCAATCTCCCTCCCACACGTAAAATCCCATGTTCATCTATGGTTGGATTCAAACTCAAAATCTTGCTTTTGGAGTGCACTCGTCCGTGTTTGTTTATAGAATCTCGGTCGTTCGCAAATTCTGCTTGCTGAACGTTTTTGATTATCAGCTGTTTAGCGCGACGAAGCTCGTGTAATTCGAGGTGAGGTCGGCAGACTTGTTTATTCAAGGTAGCTAATCGCAGTATCCACGCAAAAATACGTATGATTTTTGTAATGGAGCTGTATTTATTTATTAAATGGTTAATAATTTCGGTAGTCAGCGATTCTCTTGGTTGTTCAATGACTACCGCGTTGGTTTGTTTTAAAATAGACGGCTTTACTTCTAAATTCGTCTCATAAATGGTTTGGTGGTTTTCATGGTTTGTGTATGATGGCAGCCATGCCGGCCCTTGCCACCATAACTTATGGTCTTTGAGTTGCTTGACAGTCAAACCACGACTTGCACAGTCAGCTGGATTATCTGTCGTCTTCACATATTGCCAATGTTTTGATGGTATGGTTTTGGTGATTGTTATAACCCGATTTGCTACGAATGGTTTCCATCGGGCTGGATCTCCTTGTATCCATCCTAGTACTGCCGTTGAATCGGTCCAACAGTAGACATCCATGTAAAAACTATCTTCCAATTCTTTTGCTGCGTCAGGAAATTTCTGCCTTTCATCAGACGCCAATTGTTTCAAGCACATCATCGCTAAGAATCCTGCTGGTTTGGTTCCGTATGTAAGCGTAACGAGTTGAAATGATTGTATAGGTTGGTTATTTGATTCTCGCCATAATACTTTTTGGTAAGCTTGGTCTTCTTGGTGTACTCGGATCATTCTGTACATCTTCTCGATGTCGGAAGTATATACAAATTGAAATTGTCTCGATTTCAGGATAAGCTCTTGAAGATCCTTTTGTATATTTGGACCCCTGTACATGACGTCATTTAGACTGTACCCTGATGATGACTTTGCTGAGGCGTTAAAAACTACTCTCAGTTTGGTTGTGGTAGATTCAGCCCGAATGACTGCATGGTGTGGTAAGTAGCATTCGGGCGCCTGGTTAATGTTGCATGGTATCATATGGTTTAATGTGAAATATTCGTCCATGATTTTTTTGTAATCTGCTTTCAATTCGCTGTTTCTCTCAAATTTCTTCTCTAAGTTTCTAAATTGAGCTAATGCTTGTGGTTTGGTTGCACCCAACTTATCTTTATGTTCCGGCTTAAGTGGTAGTCGGACTTCATACCTTCCGTCCTTAAGCCTCTTAGTGGTTTTGATAAAAAACTGTAAGCACTCATGCTCATCGTTGGACATCTCTATTTTCTGGTTTATGTCTTCGTTCTCCCAATATTTCAGTAGGTCTTCTGTGTTGTTGAGAACTACGTTGCATTGGTAGTGTGGTCTCATAGATCCACAGAGTAGCCATCCTAGTTGCGTCTGTTGAGCGATTGGTTGCTTGTCTTTGTCTCCTCTCAAGATACCTCCTAACATTATCTTGCTGTAAACATCTGCGCCTAGAAGCATGTCTACGGATCTGCTTATATGAAACTCTGGATCAGCCAATTGTAGCCCTTGGATATGGTTCCACGTTGTTGGTTTGGTAAACGTGTTATTTGGCAGTCGTTTAATCAAATTATTCATAACAATAACGTTCGTGTCACAAGTAAATTCACTATTTACAGACTGTAGTGTTATCTGTAACATTCCTTTCGCATTATTTTCTTTTTCACCGACACCGAAAATTTGACCTTTGAAATGAGCCCTCTTCAATCCCAAGACCTGGGCTGCGTTTTCATTGATTAAAGACAGTTGAGAACCCTGGTCAACTAAAGCTCTCATCTTGTGCTGAGTTCCATCAGCTCCCTTTACTTTTATGATAGCGGTGGCTAAAAGTATTTCAGACATGTCTTCCCAAGACACATGAGATGACCTAGATGTGCTCTTTTTGGTTGCGACACTGTTCGTAGTTCCTTCTGCTGACTCAGTTGGACTTTGTCTTGCCAATGCTTCGTGAAGTAAAGTGTTATGTGTGGCTAAGCATTTACGACATCGTTTGTTCGACTGACATGGTTTATTGTTATGACTGCATAGACAGTTTTGGCAGTAATTTAATTGATCAATTTTATTTACTTTTTGCTCGTGCGTCATTTGTAAAAAATCAGGGCAACGCCACAATCCATGTTCAGAGTTGCATAATGCACAGGTTATCGACCGCGACACATGTAACGCATTCATATTAGACTTGGAATTATCTTTGTTGCCTGATTGATGATTATTTCGGTGAAAACTTTTCTTCTGGTTTTGGTTGTCGTTGCCGTTTTTCCATGGTTGTTGCGGCGTGGTCTTTTGGTTGGCTGGTTCTTGCTTGCGACGAGATGCTTCTAGCGCTGTAAATTTCGTCTCTAAGAATTCCAGGAATTCCTGTAGATCAGGTAGCTCTCTAGGGTTCTTGACCGATTCTATGTATTCGGTGAAGGTATCGTTATCAAGCTTTTGTGCTAGTAGGTGCACTAAAAGTGGATCCCAAGTTGCTATATCTACTCCCAGATTCTGAATAGCGTGCAACGTCTCCTTGGTTATGTCGTGCAGTTTCTTGATCATAGCCAGCGATTGTTGTTGTATGTTGGGAAGTCCCAGTAAAATGTTAATATGGGACGTGAAAATCAATTTCTTGTTACCATACCTGTGGCTTAAAATCTCCCAGCATACCTGATAATTGTCAGAGCTAATCTGTAAATGGTGAATCAGACGTTCTGCTTCTCCAGTCACCTTACTCTTTAAAAACTGCATTTTTTGCGCATTAGACATTGACGGGTTTTTATCGATCGCTTCGCTAAACAAGTCTTTGAATGGAACCCACTGGTTGTAATTTCCATTGAACACGGGGATGTCCATCTTTGGAGCTGACTTCTCACGGTGCTTCACTGCCCACATCTTTTTGTTGATGTCGTTTGTCAACTCACTGTACTTTTCCTCGTGCTTGCAGAATTCCATTTGGTACGTAATATCGTCGCCTCCATCCTCACCTTCAATTACCCAATGAAGTTTGTCAATCTCGCCCCATCGGCTGTCCAGTGATTTTAGAGCGTTCTCAAATTGCCATTGATTCTCGAACTTATCAACTTTTATATTACTCACAGTTCTCAAGAACGCTTTGAAATTAATATTCTGCTTCTTCACTAACCCGTTCAGCTTGCTGGTCCCGCTCTCTGTATAGAGAAAATTCTCTCGCTGCGAGGACTCCTCATAGCGTGATGACGCACCTGGTTGTGGCTGCGCCGCCTCATCTAACGGCTGAGGATGGTCAGCGCTCAGCTGTTGCCTAGCCCGGATACCTGGTAATGGTGGTGCCTCTTCCGCTGTTGTCCTACGGGGGCTGCCTTCTTGCGGCTGCGTTGTGCCTAACTGCTCAAGAGTTTTCTCAATAATCCCCTTAATTTTTAAATAAACTTCCTGGACTGTATTGAAACAATCCTGTTTGAAGTAAATGTGATCAAAATTCGCTAACTGACACATTTTCTTATGGTTTTCATGGTAATCGCGCCAGTATGCTTCCAAAATATTAGCCTTACGCTTGTAATTATCGATGGTCTTCCTCTCGGATCCATCCTTCTTTATGTTGGTTAAAAACTTGTTAAGGATTTCATAGAGCTCCGTTTGGTTGATAAACAGAGAATCAGAATCCATACTTGCAATTGGTTTGAAAATATTTGGTAATGGTTAGTTTAAATAAATGGTTTGGTCTGACCTTATATACTCCAACCGCCTCTGCGATCTTCTGGTTCGCGTGGCGCTGTTTCACTTGATAGTCACTGGTAATTAAATGCTCGAAGGACCATGTAGAAAGTAGTGCTCGGCGCTATGGTGACCTAACACACCTTTCTCGTATTGATAGGATATGGTATATAATTATGGTTTAAGTTAAAGTTTCGAATTATAAGGGAAATAGCTATATTGAATCACTATAACACTTAATTACAAGAACTGGTAGAAAATGGAAAACTATATAACTAACTTAATTATTGGTAAAATGTATGGTAAAATGGTATGGTAATGGTTTTGAGTACGTGGTGTCTCTAATGAGATCTGAACGCGAACTGGCCCACATTTAGGTGAACGAGCGAATGTGCATATTTGCGTTCGATGCAATTATGCATTTTCGCTGAGTGTTCGATTAACTCGAACATCAGCTTTATTATTAGTATAGATATAGATAAATCTAAAGTGCGTATCGGTTTTACCAGGCAATAAGATCTTTTCAAAATCAATTGAACAAATATTAATTTAAATATTTTGAAGACAAAAGTAAATCTGTCGACTGTACTATACTTAAAAAACTTAAAACAAAAAACAACCGACTGCGAAAGTATGCTGTTTTTTTTTTTTTTTTGTAAAAGGTTTTATTTTCACTTTATAGTTGTGGTACCTACCCCACACAAATTCGAATACCAATAACTAATATGTAAATAATAGTGATAGGAACTTATTATATTGAAGCTGACGCAAAAACTTCCCAAACAAAGTTAATACAATTTATATAGGGCCACCTCTGAAGTATGACCTCCGAAACAAAAAAGAATCATAAACATCAATTCATAATTGGCGGAGTAATCGCGTAACAAATTTGCAAAAAAAACATACAGTCGAATTGAGTACCTCTCCCTTTTTGAAGTCGGTTAAAAAATACAAATCTCTATTGTATAAGACTGAACATAAAATAGACATTTGTGTTTGAACTGATTTTAATGATATTATTTTATCATCTTGCAAATGGTATTCAGCTACTAAAAACCATAAGGAACATTTAGGACATTACCATCTTCTGAACATATAGAACGTTGCAATGGTTACTCCCGGGTCAACGCTAGTCGTGGTCGGTTCGTGGACCATCCATTACGTATAGAGACCCCTCCGCCTTCTGTGCCTCGGAAAGCACGTTAAGCCGTTGGTCCTGGATACCATTGAAATAAAATTGTTTATTCTGTAAATAGGATATCGGAATCACTTTTACAGGTCATATTAAAATAAAAAATACAATTTTATCATCAGGCATATTTTTTTTATTAATTAACAAAAACAATGGTTATTTCTAAACATAAAAACAAAATACAACATGGAGCCGTAATTCAACAAGATAATTTTATAGCTGAAATAGCATTTGAAACATAAAACCCGACTAAGCTAACAGCTGAACAACATTTCATTCTAGTTTTCAAACAATTGGATGCCAACTGTTACGTGAAATAATATCAGCAAAATGTAACGCCTAACGAGATAGGTAATAGATTAGTAGTAAGTAACTTTTCTATAAAAAAAAAACAAAAATAGTTAGCTATAAACCCCTTAGAAAAAATATTTTACTAGTTTAGCAGTCTTGAAACAGGTAGGTTCTTCAACAGGGGTTTTTTTACATTGGAAAGTTGTCTCCAACCCCGAAATCGTCATCAACTTGCATCAGTTCTGAGTATGATCCCAAGGAAAGACTTTCCTGGTTTGCTAAAACTTCGATTGTAAGGACATTGTCAGACCTTTTGCCAAAGGTTGAAAACGTCCAGAGAGACAGGTCCTCTGGACGTTTTCAACCTCTGGTAAAACATCTTGCAAAACAAGTGGCAATCGCTTTCAAATCGTTTCGTATTTCTACAACAACTTTCAACAGGCTTGACACAAGGTTTTCGGTAGCTTATGTGAATCCGATACATTTTTGAGTTGCTCGTAGACATTATCGCTTATATAATGGCCCTCTGGTGAATTGTAAAACAAAACAATTTATAACATTGGCATCCTTCTGTACCTGAATAGGAAAATAAATCCTAATAAAAACTAACATTGAATTCTACTTCATGAATAAGAAGATAACTAAGTACGTTCAATGCAAAGTGGAACACGAGCAATGATCTAATTAATATTCTTTTCCATAATATGTATTTCAAAAAACTTTCCGAGGAATGGATATTTCGTAGTAACGTTTATTAGTAATTATTAATATGCATAGAAAGGAGATGGAAAACGGTGGGCCCAAATGTAATAAGTTGAGATATGATCTAAAAAAATTGTCATATTTTTAAATCTTTGAATATAAAAAATAAGCTAAATTCTCAATCTGGAATCGGAGAAATATGATAAAGATAGTTTTTCGTGGGATTATCGATTAAAGTATTCGATTACACAACTACAAAAAGAAAACCTACCCACTAGGTAGCACTAGGTAATATAATTAACTCAAAGTAATTAAATGCAAATGAGAGCAGTGGTGGCCCAGTAGTAACGGCCTCGACTTACGAGTTGTAGGTCGTGGGTTCGAACCCAGGCAGGCGCTTTACTTTGTGCATTTAATTTCATCACTACTGCTCTCAAAACGGTGAAGGAAAACATCGTGAGGAAAGCGACATGTTCTACAACCAAAAAATTCGAAGACATGTGACATCTACCAACCCGCACTGGGCCCGCGTGGTAGATTACAGCCCACTCCCTCTCATCGAGAGGAGGCATGTATCCCAGCAGTAGGAACATTATAAGCTGATTATGATGATGATGAATTAAATGCACTATTTTGACTTTTACACAATATGGTGCATTTAATTTAATTAAAACATCATTAATTACTCAAAAACCAAAATAATAATTATCAATTTCATATCAATTAAAATCAGTGTTATATTTTTAGTCTGTGTCACTGGTAGTGCATGTTCTGCACTGACATGAGCTGACTGACATTGACACTAGACATTAGTGGTGGGTCGTTGTCAAACTTTTGACGGACGAAACAGTTTACCCGACGACGAAAACGGTTGCAGAAAATGGTTAAAGGACAAAACTTATCCAACATGAAATAGAATTGCGTTTTCGTCGAGCGCAGTTTCTTATAACTATCAATAATTTGAAATGTGTGAAATGGTTTTTTTGCATCACGATCGACAGCATTGACAACTGGTAATATATTATTGACTGTATTTCATTGACAAAGAGTTCACTTTTTATTGGAAGAACTGTTTTATGAGTGTGATAGATAGTTGAATCATTGTACCCGGCTGCATTTTCTTAGATGTAAAAAAAAAAATCGCACCAAGTATTTCGAAGACTGGTTTGTGCAATGGAGACTATTTGAAGTTGAACCCAGGACGTAAAATGGTTTCATTATCATAAAATACAAAACGGTCTTTGTAAACGATTCGTCGTCGCAACGTGTTTTCCGATGCGTTTTGAGTGCTTCCCCGATTATTTTTCATTTTCAACGACCACTGCTTTGTTTTTTACGGATTCTGACCCCGCCTACCTTGTTCGATCCTTTCTTTCACACTGGACACCGAAAATCGCTCACATGATTGACTAGGAATTGTTATCTTGGATTTTACCGCCGCTTTGTGGATTGGATATTGTTGAAACTATGGATCGCTGTGTGAATTCTGGGATAGCAACTAGTCACTGCAATACACTAATATATGTCTGAATCTATAAATTCATACTATTTTCATCTTGCTACATTCAGGCCCAAGAGTGTATGTAATCGTTTCCGTCTCCTTTGCGTCTATTAGATACTTTCTTCTGCTGATCAGACACGGCCTAAATACATTAGTTAGCAGTTTTTCTCCGATTGGTGACAACGAAAGGTCAAACTTAGTTTTTGATATCGTCATCAAAAAGCTCTAAGCTTTAGGTAATATAATAAGAAATTGGTTTCAATTTTGTGCTAATACAATTTTGTTTATACGAAAAAGATTTTAAGGCTTGAACGTTAAACGCTCCCAGACTTTCTGATGTGGGGCACGTGTCCATAACATATGTATTTATATTTACATGTATATCAAATTTTATCCTCAATAAAGTCATTACGATAAAGCGTGGGTAGAACCGAAGGTTTAATATCGGAACATCGTATCATAAAATATTACTTTATGGTAATACACTGCGGTATTTCCCTATAGTTTTCGCGCTGTAACCAACATGCCAAGATAAGTTATAAATATAGTTAGTTACAAATAACGTCGATTCAGATTAACCCGGCAGTAAGGTTTTCAGAGGGAGTTATTTTTTTGCGACTGACGTAGGCCATAGGTGCTACGAAGCGTAGCATGCTACGAAATGCGTAGGCCGTACCACAACTACGTAGCAATTCCATTGTGCCTACGACTATTACTAAATGGAAAATGGAGTCTCCTATCACACCTGTCACGCTAAGATTTCTTGTGAAATGGCTTTTATAACTAAGTGACATTAAAAGCTGACTAAATACCATATATAAGGAAATTATTCTGAGAATGAAATTGTGAATAAAAATACTGATGCATGCTTTAGTTTCGGCTTTCGAAATATTTTTAACGTTACTGATTTACGAAAACAGTTCATACAATTATAAACCTACAAATAAACGCATGTTATTAGAAGCAACGTGCTGTCTCGTAACGCGTAGTATAATTATCGCCTAGAATAACCATGAGTTTCTCATTGCATTCCTCTCGAATTCTAATTGGTTGAGGTGCGCTAAGGACGGAATGCGAACATTTACATCTCAACTATCAAACTGTACTTGAGTAATGCTGAAATAATAAGTATAGGCACATTATTCTCTAACCGATAAGTTTATTGTTATGTTAATAAAAGATAGAAAAGTTACTATCCTGTAGTTACACACAGATTTGGATTTATTTTCAATTTCTTTTGATTTTGTTCAGTGACATTTCCATAAAGCACCATTGGTAATTTAAGAAAATCGTTACTCTTAATAGGAACAGGGGGCCTACTACCAGCTCGTAAAGATTTTTTTTTTAATGATTAATTGATTATGATTATGTGGGAAAGAGATGAAGCTCTACAGCTCGTATAGCTCCATCTCTTTCTCCCACTGAAGTAATATTAAAATAATACTGTTTATGAGCTGGTGGTAGGACCCCAGGGCAACTTAAGTTTTTTAAACTAGCTGTATTGTTTACAGAAAAGCCAGTGTATCTAAAGCTACATGTGACTCTAGACTAAGACACAATGCACTGGAAACTGTAATTAGAGTCGTAATTGTTTCTTTTCTTCCCTTTATTTTGCTTTGGAAACACTGAATTCCGTTTACATAGGTATGAAAAATCTTTGTCTTCCAAAGTTAATAAATAGCATTTTCTGAATAAGTATAATGCTGAGAGTATAATGATTTGCAATTTTTTCTACATCTTGACACTTTTGGATAGTGGTCACATTTTTATATCTATTTATAACAAAATAATATACATATTATGTTCTTTAATTGTTTGGTAATAAATTTTTATTGGACTAAGCTTAATTAATTCGTTTATTTATTTATTCACTAAGATAGATTTAATCCCAATGTACAAATCACAAATACATAAAATTCATTACAATCATTCAAATAAAATACATAAAATGTGACTACTTCGTTTAAACAAACACAGTATTACACAAAATCGAGTAGGTATGTGGATTCCATGCGGTTACACAACCATTCCTTTGCACACAAAACTTCACTGAAAACAAGCTAGCAAAACAAACATTACCAGCAATTAGATAGCAGAACAACTTACTCGATTTACTATCAATACAATTAATTCACAGAGATCTGGTAAACCGCTAATCAATTGAGGGGGGCTTCCTCAAATTTTACCAAAGTAGAAAGAATATTTCAATCCATTTCAGCTCATATAGCTACCGCGTCTTTTCATACTTCTGTTCATAGTTCGCAGTGTGAACCGAAGTATGCAAACACGCGGTAGCTGCCAGAGCAAAGCTAAATGAACTTAGCTTCGTTTCGCTTCGTTCTCAGTTTCCTGGTTCTGGTGATTTTAAAGGGAGAATTGTTAAAAAAGTAATACTTTACACAATGGAAGGATGAAATATAGACACCAAAACGTGCGAAAAATTGAAACAAATTCAAACACTCTACTTGATTAAATGCAAGGTGACAAAATTGCAATATTTCTGAATATTTCGCTTTCATTAATATTTTTAGAGTTGAATTGTTTGTCTACGTATTTCTTTGTGGGTGAAAATTGGACGTAGATAATGGTAAATAAGTCTCATTAGAATGTCAGCTCTCCAGTTTTGGTGTACCTAGATTATTACTGAATGAGATTCTCTAATAATTCCAATAACCGCAATGAAAGTCGTCCCTCATTTGCCTTACCCTCTATCAGTTGGAATCAATGTAACATCCAAGCTAATATTGATACAGAGTAAAAGCCGCATCCCGTTGGATTCTGACTGCGAAACTATTGCGGTCCGGCGCGCCGCTTCCACGCGTTCCGATCAAATCGAAACAACTCGAACAATATCCATAAAGTGCTCGCTCGAACAAGACGTGTATCGGGTTTGTTTGAAATCGAAACTTGTGAATAGTTTTGTTTGACGGCTCATGTCGGTTTATATTGCGGAGATAAATTGACGGCTGCTTCATGCTATCGCTAGATTTTATTGAGCCACAATCCTGGAAAATCCTTTTGATCAATTGACTTCAATGTAACGGTTTCTGTTTGTAGCCTATAAATTGTAACTTTGTAGTTTGTTTCAATTTTGTACCTATATCAAAGGCTTAGGAAAATATTTACTAGCAAATGTTTTACTTATCTCTAGATTCTGAAACCAAATTCAAAATTACCTGTTGGTATCCCAACACAAGTTGGTTGGTCAACCTATCACAATAGCTACGATGAGGTTTGACACCGCAACGGAATTAACAATACCTGCTTACACATTCATATCAGAAGCACCAGCCAGCCTGTGATATTCTTAAATAATGCTATGTATGGCACAAAAAGATTACACAAAAAGCCCCATCCTAAATGTACCAATAATTTAATAGGCCCCATGTGATAGGTCGAAATCCCATCACAATTTAATGGGCTTTTGTCCAGCCTCGGGAACCCGAGTTATAACTGGCAATTAATACCTACTCTTGAAAAGTAAATTGAATTATACATTTTTCCATCCATTTTGATTATTAATTGAGGATCGAACCCACGCCTTAAGGTTCACAGAGTCACTCACCCCATTTGGTTTGACACTTACAATGTAATTATACCTGTGTCAACGTTGATACTTCTGCTAAGCCCTATTGAATTTATAGCAAGTTTTAGAAATATTGCAGGCTCAAACAGTAGAGATAGCTACATTTATACATACCTTAATCCCCTAGTGGTCTGATCAAAGTTTCGAACACCCGCACTCTAGTAGTCGTTACAATGTGATGGGTGGCGAGCGAGCCTATTTCCATTTATCGGACATGTTCTAGGGGATTGGAACAATCCGCCAACTCGGGATGATCTCAAAAGTGTTAGCTGTTTGGAAAGATGCGTGGATTTAGACTAGCCGTTTTCAATTTAGATAAATTGGCATGGAAATTAGGTAAGTGCTATGCAACATGTAAAAAAAAACCTGTCCGATCCGTGAGGGTGTTGTTAGGTATCGTACTGAGAATATATTTATGTGGTAGTTTTCAAGAAAATCAAAAAAAACATCACCAATTTTTTTTTCCAATGTTTAATTTTACCTGGTTATTGCATGGGGTCGTCCTTTAGCGGGTGGGTGTCTAAAAAACATAACTTATGACCCCGTTTGAAAATTTGGTAATTTTTAGAGTTCCGTACCTCAAAAGGTAAAAAACGGAACCCTTGTCCGACTGTCCGTGTGTCACCACCGATTTCCTATTAGATAACCTAGCAAGTCGAAATTTATACCAGATACTGAGGTCTATAGTCCCTATTACCTGTATAAAAATTAAGGTCAACACGGTAAAAAGACATGGGCTAATTTAGATTTTCGTGAAAACTTGTAAGTACCAAAATTCACCTTATTTTTCAACTTTATTATTTTTCGTAATTTTTCTTTTACTTGTGCTGTAAGACCTTTCTCTTAACCAAAATTGACAATTCTAGGTCAACCGGAAGTATCCTATAGGTTTTGGGTCGAAAACCTATATTTTGGCAAAAAGCAAGGTCTTATTTTTTTTTGGGTGGGAAATTATCAAATAACTTCTCCCACTCAGACTCTTACTAACTAAAACCTCTTCCTTCGGTTGAACTGTAGCCGGGGGCCACGATTTCCGTATCGGTTTTTACAGCACAAATAGGGAAAATTCCGAAAAATAAAAAAAGTAGATTAAGGTAAATATTGGTACTTACAAGTTTTCGCGAAAATCTAAATTTGCCCATATCTTTTTACCAATAAAAATGATACCAATTTAATTATGGCGGTATAATGGGTAGGTACGGATCCCTCAGTGTGCGAGTCCGACTCGCTCTTGACCGGTTTTTTTAATGAATTTGGGGTAATTTTGAAACGAACTTATGGCCCCTTTCGGGTCGGACAGGGTTTCTTTTTACATATTGTATAATTGGAGATTTAATGAGAGATATAAACAAGGCATGGATGTCTTGTGCATGAATAGTTGTCTGACAGATTTGAAAGAGGGTGAGTGCGGATTGAGGATGAATGAGTTGCCTGTCAAATGCCTTATCTACGCAGATGATCAAGTTCTACTTGCATCATAAGCAGAACAGTTGCAAGACATGGTGATTGTGATGGATGAAGCATACAAGTTGAATATAAATGTGAATAAGACGAAGGTCATGGTGTTTGAAAGAGGAGAAGATGTATCGGTGTGTGATGTGAACATAAATGATAAGAGTGTGGAGCAAGTAAGTAAGTTTATATATTTGGGGAGTCTGTTTACAAGGGATGGGAAGATTGATGGAGATGTGGAAAGGAGAGTAAACGCGGGAAATAAAGTGAATGGTGCTATACATGCGATTGTGACCAACCAGTCGATGTCTAATGGTGTGCTGGTGCCCACGTTTATGTATGGAAGTGAATGTTGGGTGTGGCAAAAACAACATGACAGTAGAATAAATGCTGTGGAAATGCGTTCCTTGCGAAGCATGTGTGACTAACTATGAATGATAGACTGAGGAATGATGTGATAAGACAGCGGTGTGATTTAAAAGAAGATGTAGTGACAAAAATTGAAAAGGGTATGCTGAGATGGTTTGGGCATGTTGAGAGGATGAATGACTATGACTAACAAAATGTATTTACAAGGCTGATGTAAAGGGAAAGGCCGGGCGGGGATGCCCAGGAGGCCATATACTGACCTTATTGGTGATGTTCTTCAGAAAGGCCGGGTGCGTAGTACTCGCAACCAGCGTGCGTGTATGACCAGATGTATGAACGTAAACGAGGCAAAAGGAGTATGTAAGGACCGTAGCAGGTTGCATTCTGTAGTTTCTGCCTACCCCCATGGGAATAACGCGTGAGTTTATGTATGTATGTATAAACAAGGCAACCGGTTCAGAAACAATTTAGTCCAAGTTTCCCTCAACAAAGATATGTGAAAAATGTCAAAAATTACGGGGGAACACTTACTTTTCATCTTCTGGCAGCTCGATGTACAGCGGCAGCAGCGTGATGTTGCGCAGATGGAGCGGGTAGTCGCCGGCCAGGTACGTGTGAGACAGGTCGGCGAGCGAGCGGTTGAACGCCCGCACCGCGTTGGCGGCCGAGCGCGGTGCGGCGATGCCCACGTAGAAGGCGGTGCGCGCGTCCGCTTGCAGCACGCGCAGCTCCCCCGACGCCGCCAGTACCGCGCACGCGCACCACGCATACCACGCCGCGCACGCCGCCCACCGGCGCCCGCGCATCGCGGACCTCACCGCCGCCCGCGCCCCCCCCGCCCCCCGCACCGCCACGCCATACCACACGCCCGACCAACACCATCCACCCTCAAACTACCGTCCCACCACACACAGTCACCCACCCCAACATTTACTGCACTTTTATTTACAACAGTTTATATTTACAGTTTATAACACTGCCCGATGAATGTTACTGTTTATGGCACAGAATTATGGACGGTAAATCATAATTAAATTTTATATTTCTCTGTTCCACGAACCCTGGTACTCGGCTCATTTGCGTATCTGTAACAAAAGGAAGACATCTATTTGTATGGTAATGACTTTAACGAGAACATTGTAATTACAAATTAGACCTAATCAATATTAACATTTCCGTAGCAGTGCTACGTCAATACGGATAATCTCGTAGCAACTGGCTACGAGGCTACGAGTTTAGGGAGTTTTGCTGCGGTCAAATGGGTGATCCTAGTTATCATACGAATATCTTATTATAAATACAAGAGGACCGGGATAAGAGGGGGCCCCGAACGTCAACCAATTTAACTGAATAGGTAAAGGATAATACTGATATTCGGGTACCTACATCTGGTTTGAATGGTCTGTCACATCTTCACCCTAGTCTCAAACATATTGGTGTTTATAATATTATGTTCGAGAGAGCTTGGGTGAAGATTGTGTACGATGTGCGCCTCTGTATATTTATCAATGTTGTTGGTACCGCTTAGTGGGTGCCCTTAAGCAAATATGGTAGATGTATAAGTGTGATACGTAGGTAAATTTACTAAACATAATAATATAACTATTTAGACTATTTCAATTAGCTGATTGTCATTAGTAGTAGTAAGCATCTGCCTAAAAAAAATACAATATTTCCCAGTCTACCACTTTTCATTTAATAAACTTTGCCTCCCATTCCATAACAAGCAGTCAGTAACAGAGCCCTTATCCACTTACAGCGGGTTCTCGTCCTCGATTTAAGTAACTGCAGCTTTAATCTTGTTTACAGCTAGTACACATTAATTAATTTATGTTCGGTGTTATCACACTCTTGTCGGTCGTGCGCCGTTGGGCTCAATTTAGTTCCCGGTCGAATTTAGCGAGTTCTTGACGTGACAGAACCTATTTATTTTCTCGAAAAACCGTATTAAATTAACGCTACTTATTCATTATTTTGGCACATACTTAGTGAAGAAGTAACCTCGTAATTTGATAGCCACTACGGTATTGCACAGTACATAAGTACGAGTACGCACTCGTTAATCTAAACTACTAAAGAGATTTTTTTTTTATGTTTGTATGTTACGCTCTCACGCTAAAATGGCTGAACGTATGTGGATGAAATTTGGCATATAAGTAGACCATGACCTGGGTTAGGACATAGTATTTTATCCCGATATTTCCACGGGATCAAGACCTATGCGGTTGAAACTGTGGGGCATAGCTAGTATCAAATAAGGTTATTACGTTACTACTTGCACTAAGGGCCTATAAATATAATTAGTTTTATCTTCCCATAAATAGTCGACGACGTCACATTTTCATAGTTATGGATATTGGAGACCATAAACTATTAATAAAAGCGATATACTCTATCTGACTGGATCTGACTTAATATTCCGTAAAAGTTCGTTCTCGTAGCGTATTTTATGGGAAATGCTTTTTATCATTATAATATTCCTATTTAATACTCATAAAGCAAGCAAAGTGTAGAGATGTAAGAGTATCTATAACGTTGTTAATCTTAACAATTTTTTTCTTTTTGGCAACTGAGCTGCTGTCAACTATTCTGCCAGAATTTAATGTTGTTAAACTCAAACTTTATTTAAATAATTTCAAATAATTAACAAACTATAATGTAGTCATACATTCAATTAATTATTGTCTCTATACATTTTCTGATAGATGATTATTTGATTAAGCTAGAAATTAAATCCCTAGGATTAAATGTCAAGACCGTGTGAAGTGTTGATTTGTATTCAAAACACACCCTCGTCAAACGACGTCTTCGCAATGTTACTAATTGAAACTATGTACAAGTATGCAAACTATGTAGTACTGAACTATCACCACGTCTTAGCATTTTGGTAGGTATATAGTATTATGTTTGAAATATTTTACATTGAGAGGCGACGTCGAATTTAATACACAGTATATCACCATCATTTTATATATGTGCCAATAAAAAGAGTGTTATTGATAATTGTACAATACGAAAATATAAGAACGCAAGCAAAAATTTTACAGCAAAATGACTAAATAAGTCAATCAATGAGAGTTAACTATTTTAATGAGCAACACTGAGCTGTCAAGTCTCGAGCTTACAGTGTCAAAGATGTCCGAAAATGGACACCTTTGTTATGATCTGCCAAAGATATCGGACATATCGTGTATCTAATATCCTCTTGTCTAGTAACTACGGACTAACCACTAATAACCCGAATTTAACGTACGGTTGGCAATTTAGCTATTAAAAATCCGAATTTTGAGAGCAGAGCAGTGGTGTCCCACTGATATTGGTTCCGACTTACGACTTGTAGTTCGTGGGTACATACCTAAGCATGCACTTTAACTTTGTATAAATTATTTTAACACCACTGCTCTTAAAACGGTGAAAGAAAACATGGTGAGGAAACCGGCATGTCCTAGAACCAAAAATTCAAAGATGTGTAACATCAATCAACCCGTACTGGACCAGGGTGACGCATTATGGCTCATTCCCTCTCACATAGAGGAGGCCTGTGCCCCAGCAGTGGGAACGTTTATAGGCAGATTATGCTAACACGAATTTAACGTACGGTTTGCAAATAGTTATAAATAAGTTTTACCTGAAAATCCCTACAATCCCACTCAAATTAATAATCTCTCTACGAAACCGAAACACCTATTATCTTTAACAATAGGTTTTTTTAATTATTCTTTATCAATCTCAACCGCTTTTTATTGTGACTACTGTTAGATACACCAATAATTTCATCAATTAGGTTAAGTTTAATTAAAAATCTTGAAAATATATTTCTTGTGATTTACATGCAGTTGAGGCGTAACACGTCATCTTAATTAAAACTTCTCACAAAAATAACGGCAAGCCTCGAGATGGCAAAGATTTGTTTAAAGAAATCTTCCCACTCTGAGAGATCGAGAGCATCTCTTACTTCAATATTTGAATTGAATGAACAAATTCTAATTTCCCTCTTATATTTTCTCCATTCGTAAAACCTTTTATTCATTAATCGAATTTTCCTTTGATGTAAGTACTTACAAACCTACAATTTGTACGTGGTTTTAGTTAAGGATTGAGTAAGATGTCGGATTAATTAATTGCTAATTACTTGCGGTCACATTATGAGGCCACGTCGGCTTTGGTCAGCTAGACTTAGTTATAATCCTAACTTAGTAAGTGATTGCTAACAAGTTACGAGTAGTTCACAAAACTAATGCAATTCAGGACACGAAGTTTGTTAACAAGTCCTTATCTAGGTGGGATAGGAAAGAGTTTGCAATTTCCTAAGTACCCTAATATTGTGATTGACTTAAAAAAAACAACTTAGGTGGAAAAAAAGTATTTATATCGGTGTAGTGTTTTTGATCAGTACCTAATCCAAATATTGTAACTAATAGCCTCAGAAAGGAGTAAAGATAGGGGCATTGCAGTTACAAATCCACTTCCTCGGCGCATTGATTAATCAAAGGTTCTCAATTTTCGAAAGACTCCCTGAAGTGCTGTTTGAGATCAATCGTTGAAGCAATCAAAGGGGAGAACTTTGTCACATTAACGAGCTGATAAATACCAAACGTTCTAATAAGTTAAAGACGAAATAGTGAAACAAGACTTGCTAGTGAATGCCGTACAATTCTCAAAACCCCTTCAGTTCCATATATCTCAGGGCTAGAGGTACCCACTCTAATTTGCATTGTTTACTGTTGCACGGACAACATACTTTACAAGATTTGCTACGCAGACACTCGCATTCAGAATGAAACATTATTCATACTCAAATTGTTTCATAACTCTAACTTTATAACTGCGTCAACCTGATAAGTGTTACATATTGAAAAATTTAATACTTTGATTCTTGTTCTACTGTATAAGCAGATTTCAGTCTTACTTTTCAAACTGGCAAAATGCTAGTCCGTGTTTGTTATTTATCGATCATGCAGGCACAATATCGGTACGACTGTCCATCACAACCCCAATAGGTTCTTTGAATATTCAACGATAGAAGCCGGTTGACACTTTTCGAATAATATTGTGATGAAAAAATCGGACACGGGATATTTTATCTGTGTCCTTGTTTAGAATATTTTTTAAAACATCAGCTTTGAAATTTTAAATACTGTACTCGGCTCCCACACTGCCATTTTTTTTATATTCATTACCCGAGGCATTTCAAAACTCTTCGGCATTCATCTAATTAAATATCTGTCTACGAGTATTCATTTCCAGACTTACACAGCTATCTCGTATAATAACGTTTCTTGAAGATGAATCAAAATTCTCTTTTTGTACAGAATAATAACTTTCATGCATACTGTATAAGGTTAAATTCTATTTAATTTCACAAAACATTGAAATGAGGATAGCTACTTGTTGGAATTGAATAAAAAATGCTTTTATAAATTCGTTATTACAGGCTTTTGATTTCGCAGTGGTGTCTATTTGACGAGTCTTTATAGTTTAAACTGACGGCACTTTCATGTTAAAATAAGCCTCGAGGTTTCGTCGAGCGCCCAGCTCGGCTCGCTGTAATTGGACGTGTAGCATCGGGCCGCTTATTTCGAATGGAATTAAGCAAAGACAGCTGTGGGTGGCAGCATTCGTTATAGCCGGCTGTCGCTGAAAACCAGCGCTGGGGTTCTGTCTTGCATAGGGTTGTAGCATAATGCTGAGCGATAGCCGATTTGCGTGGATGTGACGCATGCTTCCCCCAACCTTATCTCATTTTATATTTTAAACAATACTTTTCTGCGTCATGTTTACCGCAAATAAACGTTTTTTCTTTCTTTCTTATATTCAACGAGATAATTATACGTTTTTTTTTTTCAACATGCAAATGGCTCATAATATCGAATTGCACTTTTACTTACGACATTGACTATCAGTATGACACTCGAGACGAAAGCCGAAGAGATCACTTTGCTGAGAAAACACATTTTCACGCTCGATATATTTTGACTCGTCGAACGTTTTATAAGTTCACACAAAGAGATTTCCCAGTTCGCCTTACCTTGCACTTACAGAGGAATTTAGATCTAGTTTTTACACAGCATTGAGTTTGTCTGGGTTATGTAAGGCAGGTCCAGATCAAACTTCTATGACAGTGTACGTGGTGCGAGCAAAGTGTTATATGAACAGTGGTTCCAGTTTGTAAACTTAAAGTAAATTATAGACGTGCTAGTCGCCATTAAACAAGCGAAATTTTACTTTAAACTGCGTTAATTTACTCACTAGCAGAGACATAACGGTTGAGCTTATCATTTGCATATTACATCCTAAAACTACTTGGAATATGATGCTTTTTATGTCACTAACGAACGTAAATGTACTGCATGCTATGCTTATGAAACTAAAGTTGGTTTCATTAATTAAAACCTACGAGTACTTTAGTTGAGAGCAGCATCTTCAATCTAAGCGGCTAAGCTATTAGTCTGAACCGTGATTAAATGGAAGGCCAGCGCCCAGCACTTATGTAGTACCCTAGTTGCCCCGTATAAGTCATCCGACCGACCATATACATCACAAAGTAGCTGTAGTATATAGCCTAAAAACAACTACGCGAAGTAAAAGTTAAAAGTTGTTGTATGACGTCAAGCTAAAGTCATCCATCACTAGTAGGCCGGATAATAAATCTCATAAACAAAATATTCCATGACGTACGAACAAAATAACTTAACCCAAAAAAGAATGTTGATATTCAATTTGTAACTTATCATGCATGGTGGGAACAATGAACTGGAATGTAGATCAGGAATACGTTTCAGCCAGTGGAACGAAACCTCAGACACTGATGATTGGATTACTCGCTAGACAATAAAGCGATGGCTTTACGAGCTGACGTATTGGCGACACAAATAGATGAACTGAGGCTATTAACTGTGATTTCAATAGTGCTTTTAGCGTAGTACCTGTTGCTGGGAAACAGAGTTTAACGGTACAGATGTTAGTTTACTCAGTTTATATAAAATACTACCTCAACACTATGGACATTGTACAACTAAAAGCACGCTAATTGCTTATCATAGAGTTGTGGCATTAAATAATAGACTGATTCCGTTTTATACGCTACGTAAATAAACATAAAAGGTCACAATTCATCATAAAATTAACCGAGTTTAAATTATGGCTCGGCATTATCCTATATCTCCGTGTAAACGAAACGTAAACCCGAGCTGATGACAACATTCGAATCTTTTGGGAATTGCCTCAAGAGCAATTTAAGAAAAGACGCTTCGATTTCCTCGGAGACTCTGTTCATCGCTGTCGAAGTACCTACCATGATCTCGGAGGGCGGTGTCACAGTCTCATAAATGTTATCTTAGTCTTTAGATTCGTGTTATCGTTTATTTCAAAGCCTAAGGCATCGTTCACACCAAACGTATTGTCCGCCGCTGACTGTGAGCACGCGTTACGCAGTTTATCGCTTTTCAATATATATTGACTGCCTCGTTGGTCTAGTGGTCGCAAGCGCTACTGCTGAGCATGAGGTCCTGGGTTCGATTCCCGGGTCGGGCAAAGTGTTATTGGGTTTTTCTATCTGAAATTTCTCAGTAGCAGCTCGGAGTCTGGATTTGTGCCCGGTTGATGGCAATAGGCTCGCCCCCTATTACATGGGACTTAAACATAACTGGCGAAATGTGGGTGTACCTGCTACAGGGACACCTCTGCCCAAACCTTCGGGGAAACAAGGCGTGATGTTATGTTATGTTATTTAACTTCTTGTTCACACCGAACCGACTATACGCTATTACGTATCATAGGGCAGACAGTGAATATACCCACAGTCGGCGGCGGATAATACGTTTCGTGTGAACGATGCCTTAATGTTTGATCTCCCCCTTTCTAAAAACAAACCCTAAGTAAACGTTTTTCCTAAATGCTTATGACATTATCCCGGGCAACTAACAATTTGGAAAGGAATAGACGTGTCCCTCGAGACAAATCTCTAAGTTTTCTATGGGACAAGTTACAATCAATATTGCCCCTATTTTAACGGGACGTGGGTAGACGCAAACGCAGTCCCTTCGGTCCCGAGGGTTCTGACACTACAAAAACATTGTACATCAAATAAATCGTAGTCGTTACAGAAAACTTCACTAGTCCATCGGTCGTGACTACAACTCTCGCCAAGGGAACGGTCGGTATAACCGCATGGGCCTATGATAACGACAGCTGTAAAAATGTGCTTTGTATGCAAAGTAGGCACTTTAAGACCATTTGATAGGTCAGATTGTGTTCCCCATATTTTCACCAGCGGGTGCAGTTCGGTAGACAATTTGTAATGGTGGAAACATGATTATTCGTGACTAACGAGCCACTCCGTAGTTCGCGCGCTACAATTTATTTCAGTGTTTAGTTTATTTATTTTTGCGCGTTCATGGACGTTTTACAGCAAACGTGCTACGTAGTTAAATGATTGATATACATTATTATTTAGTTTTCATTAAGGATTTGGCAAAGAAAGTATTCTAATTGAATTTTATGGTTATGTTTATGGGTGTATTTGCAATATTCACATGCAGTATTGCATAAAAAACTCATTAAACAAAATCCGTTAAATGAAAGTAAATAAAGTAACAGTGTCTCATAACTATAGATCTATCAGAAGTACTCTTGAACATTTTGATTTACGGTTATATTGACTCTTGTACAAAAATAAATTCGAGTGTTTTAAAAGACGAACCGTTACAATTAGTATGTACTTGACTCGGAATACCGTTACAAGACTTTATAAGTACCTTGTTAAATCAATTTCGGTCGTTTAAAAAGTAAAGATGTGGCAGGTAGCTATAGTGTTATTAAAAATACAATTACAATCGGATTCTAACAAGTTAATAACTTGGAAAACAAGCAATATTTCAAACACATTATAGCAACAAAAATGTCTGAAAGCAACCATTTATTAGCATTCGTATGAAAATTATGTCTCTAAACTATAGTTAATCTCCAAACGAATTAAGACTTTTAGCACCTATACAGTTTTCCATATGTATTAACAGCATCCCTCCGAAGAATCTGGTTTATCACTCACCCATTGTAACTTGCACTCACAAACAAAGGCGCATCGAGCAAAGGAAGCATCTGATGAAGTGACAAATGGACAAGAACTCACTCAGAAGAAGATTTTATACAGAATATTAGATTACCACAATCATGTTACTATATTAAGCTTTCATATGTGGACAATGACGTGTAGCCTATTGATGAATACCTGTAAGGCACCGGGACGCTTGCGGCAAGCCCATGTGATTTCAATGAGCACGCTTGCCCACTACAAAGGATACGCTCATTCGACCCAATATCAATGCAAATGTTGTTGAATGTGTAGCCTCCCCGCCAGTAACGTATAATTTTATTGAAATAGGTTCGCTGGTAAGAAGCCCTCAGATTAACATTATAATACACCCGAGTTTCGTTTGAAAATAATATTTTAATACTAGTTGACTCGAGGCTTTGTTGTGATGGATATTGTCCCTATTACTAACTAAACATTTAAGGCGAAGTTTGGGATGAAATTCCGTCTTATTATATTGGGTTAGTAGCAACTCAAAGTTGATAAAGTTTGGTAAAGTTTTAATAAAGGTTTTCATAAGGACAAAACGGTTACATTTATCTAAATTAAGTATCACAGTATCTGACAATCTGTACTAAAAACTTTTATAAGCTTCAAGAGTTTGGAACAGGACACCGGAGTAAAGGTATTAGACGGAATGTCTCCAGAGAATTATTTTCAGTTGATTTGAAGTGGACGGCACTTCCGCCCTTTCCTCGATTATATAATTGTATTGCCCCATTATTTTCTTAATCGCTGTGCGAAAAAGAATCGTGTTTCAAATTTTTTTAATTATTTTCAGTGATAAGGTTCATTTTTGAGAAAGAATTAAAGAAAGAAGGCGAATCGGGGCGAGTGACGCTCCAGGCGGATATGCTCCACGCAGAACATTTTCAATACAAAGTAAACTTGTCCATAGATTGCGGAACATTCATACAATATACCTAAGTATTACGAACTCATTTGAATTTTAAATCTCGTGAATCTTCTTTGAAACTATGCTAAACTGTCAAAGTTATTCCGTGCCACGACAAATATTACAGCTCAAATGAAGTTTAACTTGATACCAATCCAGATAGGTCCAAGTTTGTTACTAAAAATAAAGACAGTTCAAGAAAAGATGAAATGTAGTTAGACTTGCCACTTTAATCCTTAATACTGAAATAAGTTATTAAAGTTACGTTGTTTAACTTAGTATGGTAACTTACAACAACTTATTATTTCGCGCGAATCAGTAATTTATGTAATGCAGAAATATTCACACACAAAAGTTTAGTAGTTTCTGGAACTACACAACATCTCTTTATAACCATGGAAAATTTTAATTCACTTTCCACGGTTTTTCAATAAATTAATTTTGTAACCTGATATTATTATACCGGCAAATACTTTCCATAAAATCGAACTTTACTGGCAGTCTTCGTGAACAAAAGCTTTATAAAAGATTGAAGAAATAAATCAATATTGATTTTATTTCTTATATTGTTGGGTTGAATGAATGGGTCGCTGTGTACATTGTTGAGTAAAACAAAACCGGAATATCGCTGTGTACAAATGTTTATCCCAAGATTGAGAACATAGGAAGTCTGTGGCAGAACGTCAATTTACGACAACGGACCTTCTCGTTTCGGGTGTCGTTCCATTAAGACCCTCCCTTAATGGCTTGTGTAACTCGACAACATGGCTATACCTACGGAAAAGCCTACAAAAATTGTGTTCCACGCACAAATTAAAAAAATAAAACGACGTCAGCGAAATAAACGGATTACTTTCGGTCGGTGCGTCCGAAACTACACCAACGAATTTATTTGATCTGTTTTTAGTTGTTTCGACCTATCTGCATAATAATTATCTGAACTCTTGTTTGCTGTATTCAACAAATAGCTACTGTTCTTATTTTATTTTATTCAGAGTATTGATAAAAAGGATTCACTTTTCTGATTCAATTTGATTTCAGAGTGCAACATTGTTCTGCATTGGTATTTGTGTTCTGAATTTTAAGTAGGTAACGTTGTCCTAAAACATCATCTTTGTTCTTAAACATTTTAGCATACGTACGTTTTTATAAAACATAGAAAATACAACATTGGCACCACGCTTTATTTGATTCATCTCATTCATCATAAATAACGTGGGCTTAAAAGCTTGTTTAGATGTTGTCGGCAAATTTTTCGCCATTTCTGGATTATTGTTTTTTCTTTTCTTCTGGAACTCGACATAACAATTAACAAAATATTTTCTTTCCAAATAAACAGCTATAGCAGTAAACTGCCGAAAAAATTGTACTAGAATCTAATCGAACTTGAAAACCACTATTTCATTGCTTCTTTCAGTTGAAACTAGTTTTAATAAAATATCTATGTTTGAAATAGTAAAAAGCGTGACAGATATTCAAATTTTGACCGGTAAACCGTGGTATAGTGTTCGAACATACGTCAAAAACATGCCATCCCAAAAAAAGGAATCCATCGGCAAAAATATTTCAATTAGAACAGAGTCATATTTACGAGCGTCCAAAGGATTGCAATAGAACAAAACAAATTATGACGTCCGCTACATGTATTAAATTACATTCATGGAAATTATTGTACAGTCAACAAAACAGATTGGGTTTAGAAAAAAATAAACGTTTTTGCCTAGAGGATCAATGTTCATCGTAATTGCGTACCTAAAATTGTTTAACATAGGAAACTCCGCCAGTGCTTGCTATTTGTATCATGGGTAACTTAATTACTCAGCAGACGTTCAATATCCGTAAAAAAAAATTTTGTTTAGCTACCTAAATATGTTTTTTGTTGACCGTAGGTACATTTCAAATATTTGGAAGTGACACAAACATTGTTTGCACACAAATGCAATATGGAATTGTTGAGCTTGATGCATGAAATGACAAATAATTCTGTATTCCGTGTTGGGAAAATTGATTAGCGGGTTGTAGATCTTGTCGCTCAATAATCATAGTTTGTGGTTCATGTAGTTATTTCATTATGTTTACCATTGACGTGTGTTTATAAGGTTTATAATAATTAGATATTATTATTAGGCATTATGAATGATAGGCTGAGGAATGATGTGATAAGGTAATAATGCAGTTTAAAAGAATATGTAGTGACAAAAATTTTAAAGAGTCTTCTTAGATGGTTTGGTAATGTTGAGAGGATGAATGAAAGGCGACTAAGAAAAAGTATTTACAAGGCAGATGTGATTGGAAACGCCGAGAGCTGGGAGGGCATATAGTGACCTTATTGATGATGTTCTTCAGACAGGTCAGGTGGCTTTTATTCGCAACCGGTGTGCTTGTATGACCAGATGTATGAACGCAAACAAAGCTAACGGAGTATATTAGGATCTTACCAGGCGTTCTGTAGTTTCTGCCTACCCCAAGGGAAGAGGCGTGTGTTTATGAATGTGTTTGTAATAATTAGGTTTCTTTAAAATTGTATAAAACATACTTAATATCCATTCAGTAAAGTACTTTAAGATGAAGAAAGCGTGAGTTTATGTATGTATAAGTACTTTAGTAGTAATAGCCTAGTGGGGTGACCGTCGGCCTGCCAAGTCATAGGTCTTGAGTTCGAACCCAAGGCACGCACCTATGACTTTTCGGATTTGTGTGCGTATTGTATAATTATCATTTGCTTCAAAAACGGTGAAGGAAAACATCGTGAGGAAAGATATTTCTCGAAGTTGAAGTGAAGCCAAGTTAGAGGCCCATGGGTAGCTTTAAAACTCTGACACCAGGTTAGTCACTAACCACGAAAAGAAGAACGAAAAGAAGAAGAAGTACTTTACTACATAACAATAAGCCTGTATCTATCCAAGAAGAAGGCTGACATTTGTCCGTTATGTTTAAGTCCCACGTAATAGGCTCGTAAAAACCGAAAAATGGCTCGGGCGATTTTTTTTTTTTAAAGTGAAAACTTCTCCCTTTGACTGTCACGAGCTCTCCTGGAGATCGATTACAATTAAAATTCTATTGTCTCATTAATGACAGTTGAGCTCTTAGGCGCGTTGGGCATTTTTGAGATGGGAAAAAACAATTGAACTCGTGACACCGTTACCGACACCTCATTATTGTAAACGCGATTATGCTCTTTATTTATATTACGTTGCGGATCAATGTTCTATGCAAGTATTTTTACTTTAAAGGTTTTGGAAGTATTTTTTTAAATTGTTCAAGTTTTCACTTCTGTCGGCACTCCCGGAGTGCCACTGTTTTTTTTTTTTGTTTTGTTCGCCTGAACACTGAGATGGTTTAGGAAATAAATTGGAAAAACCCAAAGTTACTGCCAAAAAAATCGAAAAAATCAATTTGTCTCACGTATATTATTATGAATTAAAGTCACTTTTCGTGTCTGTCTGTGTGACCACGTTGTTCTTCTAAACTCCGCAATGGATTTTGATGCCGTTTTCACCAACATTTAGTTAATTTATTCTGGAAGGTTTATGTGTATAACACATTAATATTAAACTTAGAGTAAAATAAAGAAATCTTGATGTTTTGTCAAGTCGTGAAAACCGTGCGAAGCGGAGGCAGGTCGCTACTTAGAGTAGTAGATACAACTCGTGATTTTAGAACGTCTGATCGATTCTGTGATCAGTACCTAAATATGCTGAAAAGTCTAAACCAATTACAGAAGTTAACAAAAGATCTCCTGAAGCTCTGTGTTTCGGAAGTGAGACAAACCACATAACAGCAATTGACCTAAATTCTAGTATCTCTTAGAGCTACTTCCAGTTGTCAACTAGATAGAGTACTCAGTTAAATAAGCGCTTAAGATAGTAAGAGATATAAAAGAACAGACTTAATACACACTATCTGTTAAGTCAGAATTAAGAGTCAAGATTATTTAGTCGAGTGAGTTGAATATCGCACCCGGCGTGATTATGGAAATAAGGAGAAGAGATTATCCGGCTCGTTGAATACTGATGATAATTCCGTATAAATATTTTATATTCGGCTATAGCACCATTTACTTATTTAAATAATTACTGGCAAAAATATATGTGTGTGCAGTGAAGTTGCCAGAGATTATGTAATACCTAGCTTTTCATGATAAGGAGTCGTGTTTGAAAAGTAAAGTACACTTTATACGAGAACTTTCTGTACGAATTTTAGAAGCTAGAATAATGTCAATACATGTGGTCTTCTAGACACTGCATTAGTTAGCATTCGTTGAATTTGATAGACAATAATAATTCACTGTATTTAACTATAAGTAGGACACGATCAAAATACAGGTTACCTATTTTATCGAAAATTCTTGAACCGAAAATAATACAGGCAATATGATTAATCATACTCTATGCACAGCATACATTATTGCACAAATTAGTTTTTTTAATATTGAAGCTCCTATGGTTGCATAAAACGCGCGATTAAACACTGCTCTTTTTCACAAACAATTGAATATTTTAAATCTGAAAATGTTTTGTGGTTTCTTTGTTATTCAATCGCGTTTGTGGCGGAATACGACGGTCGACGGTCAAACAATCGGCGGAGAAAGCTTACATCACAGAAAAGGACTTGAACATCTTGTACGTCCCTTTTCTTACCGTTTCGTTATTCTGGCGGGATAATGGCAACATGGTTGGGATACAAAAAGAAATATTTTCCAATCACATTTAAGAGATAGACGATTTCTTTCGAAAAGATGAAGAGAATCTGCAGTGTTTTGTGGAAATACACAAAATATTGAAACAATACAAGAGTTGGCGAGGCACGTCACGAGCAGAGGTATTGTGCCACATGACACGCGCATCCTTATTGAAAGAAAAAAAACGTGCTATGACTACGCCGCGGGAATCCCGGCGCGATTGGCTTCACGGAACTTTATTGGATTTCCCAAGAACGAGAATGAAAGTTTGTTTTCCAGATTATAAAATTAAAAGTTGTTAATTAGAATAAATGGGCCAGTTGCGAAGTTGTATTTAATTAGAGAAAACTTTTGTTGTTTTGCATTGTTTTGTTACAGGGTTTGCGGTGTTCAACGTTCAACTTTTATATTCTAAACTAGCCCCTAAAGAAACCGAGTAAAAATTTGCTTAATTATGTTACAATTTTGTTGATAGAGTTTACCATTTTGCTAAGATACCCGTAAGTATAAACTACTAAATTGTCTGAACGGATAAATAGAGAGAAGACCGCCAAAGTCCCGTTGCAAGCCCCCAAATAGCCTCTTAACGAAAATTGCTTTTGTCCCACGAGCACAAACCACCAGACATTCCAGTGCAAGAGAATAAATCCGAGATACTTTTATATGGAAGAAGATTTCCAACTGAATTGAGTTTAGGTCATCAACAAGAATGAAGACGTTTATCTGTATAATTCTTACGAGCAGAGTTGCTCTAGTTTCTCTTTCCCGCGTCGTGCCTCCAAATTGAAGGTCGCTTGAGCTGAATTCTTAACGGCCAAAACTGTTTATAGTCGCTTCAAAGTAGAACGTACACTTTAAAACAAGCTAATCTGAGTCTTTGCAGTGTGCCAGTAAGCTACGAAATAGTACATTGTTATACAAGGGTCGAAAGGAATCAATTCTCATACGAGGTATTTAGACGCCCGAGCGCAGCGCAGCGCAACGCAGCGCAACGCAGCTATAGTCCGAGTAGGAATTGATGACTTTCACCCGTGTTAAACACTCTACTTTTCATTTCGAATTTAAGGAAAGTAAAAAATTGTAATTTTCCTAAAATATTTATTGATAACTAGCTAACCCGGCAAACGTTGTTTTGCCATATAAATGTTTGAGGAGGACCACCCTTATCACTTAGGGGTATGAAAAATAGATTACGACCGCTCCTCAGACCTACCGAATGTACATATAAAATTTCATAAAAATCGATCAAGCTGTTTCGGAGGAGTATGGCAACTAACATTGTGACACGAGAAAATTACCTGTTAGTCTTTTTAAAATTTTAAATATGGAACACACCGTGTCACCACCGCGGGTCGTTCCGCATATAGGTTTTTTTTTATTCACACTCGCTGTTTATACACAAACAAGATTGCAACATTTGTTTTTTTAATAGATATTTTTTTATCAGGTAGGTTTTTAGGTATTAGATCATATCTATGATCACAGATCTATGATCAAAAATTAAATTTTAAAATAGACATACTATGGGTAATTAGTAATAATTAAATAAATTAAATTAAAATAGCTTGTAGATAGGTATATGATATATTATGATAGTGTAATACATAATAAATGTCTATTTTACAATTTCATTATATCTTTGATCATATATCTATAATCATAGATATGTTAATGTAATACCTCCCTTAGTAAAGTTTTTCGTAGCCAAATGTAGTTCTATTTTTAAATTCATTCCCCCCTAGAGAGATACGCAATTACTATGCGTCTTTACCGCCCAAGGATGGGAAGCAGCGTCTTCCATCCGCTACTCGGATCAAACAAACACTACTTTCCAAGTATTAGAAATGAAAAAATTAACCAATTTCCAATTAATGTGTATTCAGTGCGGGCTTATGTCAGTGCCAACAAATAAATAACTTCAGTTGCCAACTAATCGTTACACACACACACTAACCCATTATTGATGAATGTGAAACGTTCCACAGAGGCCGTTACATATTCATCATAGATAAATGCGGGTGCCACATACAGATCGGACTAAGGGATTAATTTCACTTTGAGCAATACACTGCTCTTTGTTCTTGTTGGTTTCATTTTCGGTTATTCGTGAGTTAGTAACGGGTTCCACTCGAGTAGGTCTATATGGGCGCCCGTTAGGCTCGAGGCTCATCATGCATATTCAAAAGTGGCGGAGCTTGAGACAAGTGGCTCAATGTTACTTCGTCGCGCCGAACTACGGCTTTCGAGGCCACGCGTTAATACCGCTGCATATCAAAGCAGCTTACGTATAATTAAAACAATCCTTGATATTATATTACTGAAGTGTACTAGGAAGCTACTCATTGAGCCGAATGCCAACCGCTATGATCTTTACATACATACCTACATACATACCACACCAATAGCTTTTATCTCTGTACCTACCTACTACGGTTGTATGGTTATCTTCATGGAAGCAGGCAGTAAACCTCTACACGTAGCTATCGTGGTAACTATAGGAACATATATATATATATTTCATTTATTGCGGATCACACATAAAGGTACACACAATCCATATAGTATTAGTAACAAAGACTTAGAAACTATATTGAATTTTCTTGCCACAAAATCCCATACACTGTTTCTGTGCAATATTCACACGTCTACGTACTTATTAATTTATTAAGGGTCTAATTGTAAGAAAACTTGAAATAATTGAAACATTAAGTCTGTGTAAGTATAAAAGTACAGTTTTCGTGGTGCTAAACCATTCGTGTCAGTCACAGCACCTGTTAATAGTTGCATCAGTTTTGCGCTCTCGAAAATATGGTTTACTAGCTGCGCCCCGCGATTTCACCCGCGTAAGTCTCGATCCTGTGGGAATATCGGGATAAAAAGTATTTTATGTGTTAATCCAGGTTATAAACTATCTGTTTACCAAATTTCATCCAAATCCGTTCAGCCGTTTGAGCGTGAAGAAGAGACAAACATACACACACACACACTCACAAACTTTCGCCTTTAAAATATTAGTGTGGTTTCGCCTTTGACTTACTTGAAGATATAGTATAATCATAATATGATATTTTGATTTTATTTCAAAGATAGCTGAAGCATAATGTATGATTTTAAATTTCTTGATATGGTTTGCTAAATAAAAGGAAAAATATATTACGGACAGGGTTTAAAAAAAATTGTATTAAAAAACTGCTATTTTTTTAATACTTTTTAATATAAAATATTGTATGGAAGTTGAAAAAAGTGGGTCCCTACGTACAAGTAGACCATAATATAGTGATGTTGACGATATTTTTTAATTTTCAAAATCAAAAGTATTTTCTTCTAACGACCAAACGTCAGTCACGCGTCAATTTTTGGAAAACTTGTTGCGAATTTTAGTGATTTTCTACGAATCCTTAATTTATTTGAAAAACCCCTTTCCGCTATGTACAAGACAAAGAATTCGACTTTTCAAATCACAAATAATTTTGTTTAAATTCTGTTTCCCTTTCTCACAACTAATAAACAAAATTGATCAAAATCAGTCGATTTCGTGCACGGACGCTTAACATGCAAATGTAATACGTATCATCTTATATTTAATTCCAGAATTAATTCAGTCTTGCCTATTTCTCTGCCTTACACAAAATAGCAATCATTTCCATCGCAAAATATGTGAAATATTTGCAATATCTCTGTGTTTCAAAACGTCTGTGTGAGGAGAGAAAGGCTGGAAGTTCAAGCGTTAAAAAAGCATGTCAGAATGAAGTCGCTTCCCGGATAATTTTAAACTGTACCATTTGGAGTGTGGGATTTTCTCCTTTATGGAGTTTCCTGCAAAATCTTGTGAACCCATTCTTGGCTCGTTGGTTACAATGATAAGTATGAGACATGCTAAACCCAAATGATTATTTCAGAGCCAAGTATTATGTAATTCAATTTTTTTTAATCTTTGTCCCAGAACTTTTCTTAGCTAAATACAAGATTTTTAGATGCAAATAGTCATAAAGTGAACAAAGCATACCTAATGTTTACCCTTTTCAATCAATAGTTAAAGTAGATAAATGCAAATGTTACGAATACCAAATTCCCCTTATTTAACTTTGTTCAAACAATGTGTTGTTCGCAATTCATAATGTTTACGTTTCGTCCACATTATTGCAATGTTTATACAAACGTTTCTGATATGAAGATGTCATTTCATGTACCTATTACTAAACTCTATTAATTTTTATAAAATTATTGTTTTAGAAGGAAACAACGAAAGAAAAGGGGGGTTTTTTATCACAGAGTCACGTGCGCATAAAAATTTAGTTAATTGGAATAATCACAAAACAAATCTATAATCATACAATAGAGATATTCGGCAGCTGCATATCGTGACTGCGATAAGAAGGCTTCCACTCAGCATAATGCTGTGCTATGGGGGACCCACAGCACAGAGCTGAATTTCAGTGATCACCCGAAAAAAAAATTAATGTTATACGATTTATAGATTCCTAAATATCCGTTTTCTGAAATCTTCAGATAGCCTAACAGTGGTCTCAGTTAACAAAGTTTTCTATTTAAGCAAATTTTATCCTTAAGGGCGCACCGAGCTTTTGCTGCTAATGAATGGGATAGAGCGGAATAAAGAATGGGCGGTTCGCACGCTAATTTAGGTATTTCCTTCGGATTATTACAAATGCACATTTTGAAAATGTATACGTTATCGAAAACATATTATAGTTTTGTTATTATTAAAAAAACTGATGTCCTACAGTGAAGTATTTACGCAGTACTAAGGGTTTTATGTTATTTTTAGAGATTACATTGTATTTATTATAAAGGAGAAAGTTTGTACGCACAATATTGAGAGATTTACCATGTTATATTAAGACTATAGACTTTTTATAGGTTTTTCTGTAATCTATAACTATAGAACTATTTTCTGTAATTTTTTTAAATTTTTAGGCTTTGGAGATAAGGGGGGAAATGTAAATTTTTATCTATTCTCTTTAATAACTTACTAAGAACAATTTATTTTAAAATTATAAAAAATATACTTGAGACCCTCATAGTAAACCCTTTCAGTTTTACTGTACCGTCTGATATACAGACGGTACAGTAAAACTTTTTTTTATATTTTCTTGTTTGTCTCCCAAAAGTGACTCCCATATTTAAAATTCATTTATTTACGTAACAGGTCCGTGTTTGGGTCACAGAAATTGATACGTGTACCAAATTTCAACTTAATCGGTCCATTAAATTCGGGGCAAACTGGCTGTGACAGAAGGACAGACAAACACACGAGTGATCCTATAAGGGTTCCGTTTTTTGCATTTGAGGTACAGAACCCTAAAAGGTAAATAAATACCGGTGTCATATTAATCACCATAAAAAGAACAGAGTATAAGTTATAGTATCTGGTTAGTAAAACAAACATACGGTCGCACAATCGAGTGTAAACAGAAGCTGGTTCATATAGATAGAGCCCATAATTCAAAGGCTCGACGTAATAAAAGGCATTTTTGCCATACGTGCGTGGCACATAAACTCGTCGGTAAATAATTACTGGCAAGAAATACATTTTGGAGATTACCTACAACCTACCACTATGCTTTCGTATGATTTAGAGATTTTTTACGCGTGATCCTTTTGTCCACAGAATGTTCATAGTTTGGTAATTTTACCTGTAACAATAAGAAAATTCATTTAATTGGAGATTTAGATGCCCACGATGACTTCTTAAAATAGAAAATTTATTTAATATATCATAATGACTCTTGGCAATACTGTAGCTTCCCATTGGTGAAATAACTTTCGAAATCGGATCAGTAATTTTCGAAGATTACCCTGTACATACAAACTCACACAGGACCATGGGCAAATTTGTATGGGATCTGGGCCAAACTCTCAACAGTGATTCAACTTATGCCATGTGAAAGCTTTTAGGGTATTATTTAATTCATACTATGGCAGTTAAGTCGAAATCTAGCGCGAACATGTTCGCACTGCTATAGTATGAATTAAATAATACCCTAAAAGCTTTCACATGGCATAAGTTGAATCACTGTTGAGAGTTTGGTTCAAAATGACTCATGGTTCATTTAGCTCTTTATAATATTATTATTAGAGATTTAGAGACACACCCTCTACATATATACCTCCATATTATACCTACGTTCCGTTGTTTAGTAAATAAACAATTGAAAGGATTATACTCGTAGCTACCTTAATTTATTTGCGTGGGCATAAAGGTTATTGTCTGGTGCTGCCCGTTAATTTGTTTTCAATCAAAACAATGTATTTACGAAAAGCGAAAAGATCGAAATTGCTCATCAGTTGTGGCAAACATGTGAGGTAGAACAATAGCTTGAGGACATTATGATATTTGATGTACGTAGGCGTTATATATAATTTATACGCATTGTATTCGAGCCAAGTTTCAAGTTGACCAAAGGAAAGTAATTGTAGATATTTTCCTTTTCATCCCGTTCTAATTTTATTTTTGAAAAAACCTTTGATGTAAAAAAGCATTTTAGAACTGTCACAAAATTAACTACCATGATTATAATTTCAGTAGTTTCAGCTGTGTTGATGAGTTATTCAGTTTTTTCTTCCTAATCAGAATCGCTTGGCAACTGTTCACCACGGTGTTTTTTGCGGCCTTTTTTTTGCCCAAGGCATTACAAGCTAAAATGTTATATAATTCAAAAGTGTATTCATAAGTAAATAAAAAAATAATTCCAGTTAGTACAAAGCCGCTGCGAGCGTGCCCCAGGGCAATTGAAGTACAGAACCGTGTTTCTCTTATCTATGCTTACTATCCTCGGAGATATTCGTAAAATAATATAATATATTATACTATCTGTATTGTAGCTACTGATAGTTACGATAGTAACATGAATTATTCCAATTAAATATCAAAAGTGCGTGCGTTTTTACCGCATTAAATGTATTTGGTAATATTATTTATCGCTGCAGGTCATTTGCACGTATATATATTTGGCCAGATAATGTGCATAAAATATTTTGAATACCTATTTTTTTACCCTACACAATAGTTCAATAGGTGTACCATCCTTACTGGCCGCATATTCAAATCAGAATTATCATTGTATGACAGCTGTATGAAATGGCTATAACACTGCAAATTGACATAGGGTTTCAATATACTTAAGAGCGTTTATTCTGAAAGTGGGCAACGTCGCAAATAGATGTCAAATATTTCGCTGTTTTGATTAGTTTGGCAATATTACTGTATGGAAGTAAGAAATGTGGCTAACTAGTTCCCTAGAATATTAATAATGAATTGCAATTATATCACTGAATTTGATGTTGTAACAATTTTAGGTGTAGAAAAGGCATTTGGAAAGTTCCCAAATACTTTTTAACATCTATAATCGGAATTATGATATTAATTATTGCATTGCATAATCAATATGCGATATTGTGTGTCCAAAATTGAAAAAAACTGGCCAAGTGCGTGTCCATAGTTGGGATGAACTTATCCCAAAAACAAACATAACATTGTAGTTGAAAAACGTTCTACCCAAGTCACGGTCAATTCTCCAACTGCAAATATAAGTTTGTAACTTAAAAAAAAATTGTGTGATAAAACTACAAATTAACTATTTTCGGAGTTTTTCCTTTACATATGCTGTGAGACCTTGCTTCCTGCCAAATTTCATTATTCTAGGTTTTTATTTCGTTGACTTAGAACCTTGATTTTTTAGAGCTCCAGGGGACCATTGACCTTCCTACGTATTTAACATTAATTTCAACCTGATACCTCCATGCGTTCCTGACAGACGGACAACGAAGTGATCCTTTAGGGGTTCCGTTTTTTTTTCCTTTTGAAGTACGAAACCTTAAAAACATTTTAATCAGTCTCTGGTAACTTCAACATTATGTTAATTAAAATATGTACTAGTTATATGTACATTGTACAGCACGTGTACGCAATTCCGCAGAGTCATTACCTATGCCCAGCCCACATTGAGCTCATGTTGACTTTTTGCTAAAGTAAAATTACAACCGCCCATTATTTGTTCTCTTTGTCAGGACTGCTGAGTAGGGTAGTTTCACTATGTTTTACAAAACACTGTTATTTACGTGGAAAGTTGGCAACCAGTCAAACACCCATGTTATAAACACACAAATCCCTTAATCTTGGTTTATCTGTGCAGACTAAGTTGGCATACTCATTTGAAACCATTTGCAAATATTACTCAGAGCACTAATAATAATTGTGAAATAGTCAAAACTTTTGTTTATCAAGTGTTAGTATCTTGGTCATCATTAAAGGCAGGTGAGAGGATTTTCAAATTGAGAAACTGTTGAGCTTAATTGACTTACGTATTTCATGTTTTCATGTTTAAGTTAGTAATGGTAAAGGCATAAATTCTAAACATTGGTTCTCCAAAAACGTATAATTAGAAAAACGTTGTAGCAAATTTTCCAATTCTATTTTCATTCATATAAAAACATAAATGAAAGCTAAAACTAATTTAAAATCAGCGACATCAATTTCAATAACACAGACAGATACAATTTTCCAATATCAAAGAGAACGAGATGCATACATAGTAGATCTAAATGCGATATACAGAATTATGCAAACCTTTCTAATAGATTAGCGGTGTACACAGGTACATACATATGTACCAATTCGTACTTCTCCTGAATAAAATAAGACCAGTCAAGTGTGTATTCGATTTTCAAACCTCGCGTTCAGTATCGATTGTTTACATCTTACATCTATGGCGATACGAACGTTTTCAGGGTGATTAAGGAAGATAAACTCGTTGCACACACGTTGTTAAAGTCTTCGAGTGAAGGAGCATTAAGCGAGGCGTTTACTTTGAAACCTTGTTTGAAAAATAATACATTACGAAGGGTACGAAGTATTGAATCGAAGTCATTTATTTTTTAGTTCGATATATTATTTTAATATCCCATTATATATTAAACAGAACCAGGTTCTTAATAATTAATTACAATCTAGTCTTTAAGACTAATAAGCTATTATCATTTAATTTAAATTACGTGATAATTATTAACGTATTAAGAAAACGTTAAGTAGACTGCTGAATAAATTAATTAAAACTCAATCTAGTATTGAACAACAATCTAAAATATATTTCAGATTCGACACCAAAATGCGGCCAAAATTGCTCCATTTAAAAATCGCATTAAAGATACGTTCGCTATCGAAAAAAGCGCTATCGAAGATTGGCCAATTTATTCTCACTTTAAAAATCAATTGATGTGTGCAGCCAGACAAAATGGAGTCTCGAATGCATTTCGCATTGTGTCCCAGGATTGAATTGCAAGACTGTTTTTCCAGGACGACCAGATTTTTCTCAAGAGTTGAAAAATCCATTATCACTGAGTATTTATAAGCTGTACTGGCACTTTGAGAGAGTATACATGATGAGATTAATGTCGATATTATTAATATTTATGTTAAGTTATTTCGTCTAGGTTAAAATCTCTTAACATTATGACGCATGTTACTCGATAGAGTGCAGATTCAATTTTTGCATTTAAGCTCATCAGTTTACCGTGAATCTCGTTAACAAAATATATCAAATGAATCTAATCTAAACGTCACATTAAATTACTTGGAGGCCTCAAACCCAACTTTCATACAAAAATTGCTAACAAGCTGTCACTTAAGTGTGATTGATATAAAAGTACAGCATCATTGCCTAACGCAGGGCGGTGGAACACACCTTTAATCTCTGTAATTTAGGAGCCACGTGCCACGTTACTCGTGTGACGTGAAATTTTAACGATTTGTGAAATCGTTGCTGTAAACAAGACATGATAAGGAACATTCTTAAGCTTACGTGTTATCTTGGTTGTACGATACTTCAAAGGAGATTACGAGTATCGAATCAAGCTTGACATAATCAAGTATATATGTGACAAAAGTATGTTTTCGCTTTAACGCTTGATTTAAGGTAGGTAGTCTTAATGTGAAACTAGTTTAGAGTACAGAATGATTAGAATTAGAAAGAAAGAAAGATTTTTTTATTCTGCTCAAATAAAATGCATATTACAAAAAAATATACAAGATAATACTAATGCCTCAGTATTTGAAAAAAATTATAAAAAGAATAGAAATTCAAAAAAAAATAAGTTTAAAGCTATAAAATTGTCTACTGACACTCATGTGTAATTATTACATAAGACATAACTAATCAGAAAAAAATCTTAGCCAGCACACACGGAATTCCCAGATGAATAGAAATAGTACTGGGATACATCGTCGATGTGCCAATAACAGAATTGGTTCTCAGTCGATATGCTGCGAGAACATCGATTTGTTGGCCTCAACACGAGCAAAAAAGTACCATTCTAGCAAATACCGTTTATGTAATACAAAGACAGTTTGACTTTGATTGTAGTAATTTAATACACATTTCATGCAATAGGCTTCCTTGTTTTAGTCTCATTCGTGTAATAAACGTTTGCTACGTGGAAGTTAAAACATGAATAGCAAAATTAGGGTGAACAATACATCTTTGTCTACACCTTCAGGGCATAGGCGCAATGTTATTTTAAGCTACTAATCAAGTGATTAAAACCTGCGGTAGTTAGTCTTAGGAAGGGAGCTTTCACGAAAGCGGCATGGTAATTGATAAATAAATAGTTTATGGGGTTTATTTATAAACGTTGCTTAAAGTTAAGTAATGATTAGCGACTGCTTAACGTCACTTAACTGTTAGCAACGTTTACAAATAAACGTCCATATTTTTAGCTGACAAATCTGTAAAATCCTAATTACGTATCAGCATAACAATGATTTAAATTTAATAAGTTACTTAAGAGATTCAAACAAGCATTCTTAATGCTCAAGTATTTTTAGCCAACGGTGTAGTTTACAAGGGTTTATAAAATAGAAGTAGACTGTATTAACTATTTACCTACCCGGCAAAGAAAGTTTGAGCGCGGTTCGAGTAAAAAGTGGACGTAAGTACCTAAGTACTAGAGGTCTGCCGTCTGACGGAATAGCAACCCGATACTGCTTGGGGCGCTAAACTAATTTACATTACACAATGTTTTAGTTGCAGGCAACTTAGAGGGCTTGTTATTGATTTAGTTGGGGCGAAAAGTGGTTTGTTTTTTGTGTAAACGTAATTTTTTGGTGAGGATTTTGTTAGTTTTGGTTTTTGTTGATCTAGAATGGAATAGTTTGTTTATTTTAGCTACAGGAAAAATTGGAGCGATGTTATGTGCTCTTGATATTTACGACATCAAAACTGAGACTGAATCTAAAGCTGTCTCAATTTTTATAGTATTTTTTTTGTATGTCGCTAACATTTATGGTAGGTATATAACTAATCGTCCAGATATTTTCTATCAGAATTCTTAAAATGCTTTTGTAATATTTAAATGTACTAGAAAAAACAGCCTAAATAAAATCTTACTAGAAAATATTCCAACATTATAACATAAAAATTAAAATGTGTGGATAAAAATTTCTCATATCATTGAAGCAGAAATAAATATCACATACTTTTCTCATAATCTTGGTTTCAATCCCAGCTTATTGTTGGCCATAGGCTTTTTCAATTTGAAGGCCGAGCTTTCTGGGGACGAATTTCTTTTATCGTTTGCCCTTTTACGGATATTGTCTCTCGTACGTCAGGCCACAGAATTGACCATTTTCTTATTCTTTATTACTGCGCTCTTCTAATCCGTGTAAGGGCTTTATATTTCATGCTTATTATGATGCCAGTTCATATATGCTTCAGTATGTAAAAGGGCGTAAAGATAATTTTGATGAAAATTCGTTTAGGTACACCATACAGTTTCTATGTGTTTTATCTTCAAAAACTGTTTGTTTTATGTTTTCAGGCATGATAATATTTATGGATATAGGCTACTCAACAGCTCAATGCTAACGGATAGGATGGCGAGAGGAACGAACGTTACCCATAAGCTCTACTGGCTTACGAGCCCGAGTATTGTTCGTACTCAAAGTGAAGTGCATACTTTTGCTATATCCATACCATTAATTTTGATACCATAGCGACACAATACAAAATGCGATTAATAAAGTATATTATCGATACACTTTCACTTCACCGCAAAATCACTTTATTGAATACACTAAGTTTTATAAGTGCTATTTTTCAAAGTTGGAATGGAGTTCCTCGTAGATAAATTCAAACTTACACACGATCAAAGCAGGACTTAACAATGTCGTGTGAGGGAATTTATTCCCTCAACTTTACGAGGAGAAAAGCAGTTAATTCTGATGCTGTCTTCACGTTTTTAATAGCCAGGATTTATAATTCGCTCCCCAAACATCACATTCCTAATAAATCGAGTTAATCTACTTACTCTACAAGATAATAAAAGGAATAGGCTTTCTCGCAAAATAAATGTTTATTTATTCCTCTTAAGGAAACTCGACACAAAAATAACTCTTTTCCACCCAGCTTCTTTGTTCATTTTCATCGTGTTAATAACATTAAAAATAATGCAACGAGCAAAAATTAAGATTAATGTTAAAACATTTTGGTGTATAAAAACTCAATTTACTGAATAATTTGTCTCTGTCACGTTCAAAAGTAGATAGAGCGAGATTCATCTCTGAGCCCTGAAAAAGGATATTCAGAGCCAAGCACTTAGGTTGACCTAAAAAAATAAAGGTCTATATTTTCAGAATAAATTCAGAGGTAACGCCGTCTGAACATAAATCAAGTAAGGTTCATTTGCAAAAACATTTACAACTTGATGAAACAAGTGTAAAAAAGTAACGAGGTGCACGCAATTAAGTTTTATGGTAATTTAGTGTTTTAGCGCTCTTCCGCCACACGAATATTTCACAGTAATTAAAAATAAGTTGCTGTAGATATTCATGTTAATTTTTCGACTGTACAGAAGTCTCTTAAATTTATAATAAATTATATTTCCCTTGCTATAGTTAATAATAATCCATTTAAAGTAGGGTTGAAATGAGTATGGACTCTTAAACAGGAATTGCAACTTGACCGTATCAGTTTCACAATGGTTATGTTTTCCAACCATACCATGTAAGGGCAGAAACTATGAGATTGCAAGAAAGATTTGATTTTTGCCAACAATGTTTGTCTCGGCGTCATTCTCAGAAACGTGAATGAAGTTGAAGTAGAAGTTGTGCTAAGACTAAAAACGTGTCGTCTAATTTACTTTATGTAGGTTCTACGTGTAGGAAAGTTCTTTAAAAACACAATGAAAGCTTAAACACTTAAACGTCTTAAGAAACCGAAAGAGGTATCGTTTACCTAGTCATTACGGAATCTGATTCAAACCGCGGTCCCGTTCCGAATGCTAATATAAAAGGTTCGCAATGAACAAATTCCATTGGTCTGCCGAAATGATCGATTCAAATGAGGAAATCTAAATTCAGTGATTGTTCACGTTCCGTAAATGTAAAGTTTAAACTTATCTTGTTTTAGTAAATTGCTGGATAACGAATCACTATGTTACGTGTGTGAGAGATTCTTATCTTTTGCTCGCGATTTCTTTAAACTTACCTAAGTAATTATATGTCGGTGTTTACCAGTATAACTATAGTGTTATAAGAAAGAAAGAAGGATAAGTATTTTAAATGGGACACGCACAGGAAATACAAACAGTAATAAAAATTAAAAGGAGCATTTTAAAACTAACAAAATAATAATTGCGAGGCCAAAAAGATTCCTAACAACAGTGACCACAGTATAGTTACGAAAAAAAATCAATATCAAAATATTTTATTTCCCATAAACCTACAGGGGCACTTATGAAAGTCAGAAGTTAGGTGCACGGTTCTAATTGGTCGTTTTCTATGGAGAAGCACCGGCAAGAAACTCCACGGTTACTTTTTTTAAATAATTGGATATATACAATATTTTCGAATAATGTAACAGGCAAGTATGGGAGGACGTGTACGACAAATACTGGTTACATAACAAAATAAAAATGGACAACAAATCTACACTCTACTAGGCCGTTCTACTAAATTGCTACCTATCTAAATATAAACTTGGGTAGGTAGAACACAAATCTATTTCAACGAAAACAGCTGTGACATGAAATTGGGTTGCTGAAATATTCAGTCTCATCAGACGTGGAGTCAATAAAGTTGAAGAGTAGCAAAGTATTCATGAATTTTCTTTAAAATATATTTCAACTTTAATTCCCTAGCAAAACATTAACTAGATAAGACTTAATTACAAGTGAGTAGGTACTAAAGCCTTGTATTGTCAGATTTTCTTTAGATAAAACTGTTACTTTTTGCCCCTCACTTAAGATTGTAATTAATCTAACTTATCTAGGTACCCATGTGATTTGGGTGCAGGCAATCTATTAGATTGAGATTACTAGCCATTTTGTCCTCCAACACTATTTTGTCATTTTGTCCTCCAACACCAAATACGTGAGGGACCGGACCCGGTGACCTTGAGAAAATTGGGGACCTAGATCTAGAGCCAGACTAACCGTCTTGTCCAAAACCAATGTATTAAACCTGATAAAAATATCTCAGTACTAAGGATAAATGATTTTTAGTATTATTCCAACCCAATAAGGTTCAAGTTAGCAAGTGACACGAGCTACAGTAGATAGAAAACCGTCCTGAGGAATTTACATTCACGAGCATAAATATGTAACACTTAGGCAAGATTCAAAAGCTATTTTCTCCTAAAGTATTAATAAAAATTGTACAGTGTTAAGAACATAGTATTTTAAAAACCATGTTATTATGAAGTAGGGGTTTTCCCAAAGTTGCAATCGTATTTTACGAGAAAATCGCTTTAGAATTGTGCATAAGTGTAAGGTACTTATGCTAGTGCCTGTACGGATAGATATACAAGCAATCCACTCTACGAAACTGGATTCGCAGAGTTTAGGTATTTACTGGCGAAAAAGGTCCGCTGTCTTTACAACCCCATAAAAATTACACGCTGAATCGTTTGATTTTGTTGATAAGATTTTTATTGCGAATATATGGCGATTACTTTTTATACGGAAAATAAAATATTTGCGATTTTATAGAGTGCTATGAACTTCTATGTAAAATCGCGATGACCTTAAAATGCTTCAAGGATTACAGTTCTATGTGATAGTAAGAATGATAGTAAGTTAATCGCAGACGTGACATAGTGAGTTTAAGAATAATACCACCTATATTAACTCAAACTGCTTGCATGATCCTCTGTTATATATAATTATAATAATAAAGATATGGTAAAGTTGAGGATTACTCGTAAGTACTATGTTTGACGAAAACACGATTCCATAAAATTTTCTCTAAAGAAAAAAAAAACTAAGTCACCTCCAAACCCAACAATAAACCACTGGTATTAAAAAAACTCTTCAAATTAGATCCTGAAACTTTGCATAATAACTGAACTAACTATAAAGCAGGTACTATGTTTTATATGTTTTTAATTACCATTATTTTCGCCGTAAAAGAAATTACCTAAACTATTGGCGCCTTGGAGCCTTCTCCCCGCCGCTCAGTCTCGCTTTCACTCAGTCCGCGAGCAGTATCGTGCGAGCGAGATACGGAGAGAATTTGAGCTGAGGTATTATGGCCTCTTAATGAGAAGAAGCAAAGGCTTCCGTATGCCTCAGCTTTAAGAATGTTCGCGACCTAAAAACTCTTTTAGCTATATTCAAGTATCGGCTCTCGAACTTATGTTCATTAATCAAACAACCGCCCGAAGCTACTACCATATCTGATGGAAGTTTTGTGTTATCGTTTTATTTGTGTCACTGCCTTTTGTATGCTGATATGACGAATAAAATTTCCATAGTCAAATAAAAACAGGAAGTTCTTACAATTTTCTTGTTATTATAGAGGTTTTCATTTAATAACAGTGTCACTAAATCTACTTAATAAAAATCTTTAAATCACTGACAGACAACGCAAAGCCTAAACCGCTAGGTATCGAAGCATAACATTTTGTTCAACAGTTCCTTATACAACATGTAAAAAACCCTGTCCGATCCTTGAGGGTGTTGTTTTGTATCGTACTGAGAGTCTATTTAATTCGTAACTTTCAGAAAAACAGGAAAAAAAACTGAATTCTAAATATCAATAACTTTTTATTTTCAATAATAATAAAAAAAAATACTTTTGGTAATGTAATTGCAGTACCTACCTATGTGCCCCTTTCGGATAGGATAGGTTTTTTTACACATTGTACAACGATAGCACCAAAGAAGGATTTTCTAAAACGTATTTACCTAACACCTTTAAGGGTAAAGGGATTAAATTGGGAACGATAGTTTGTATGGGCGTTCTGATGAATGGGGCAATTTTTTTTTCCCGAGGGACAAACACACAGTTTGTTGTTGCATAAGCTAGATAAGTCTAGAATAAAGAGAATTGTTCCGTAACACAAGAAAGGGAATATGGTTTTCATTCAAAGACCTTTTCCTCTTTATAGTTCCGGTTAAAGTTTATAAATAACCTAAGCCTAGCCTAGCTTTCGAAGAAGCTACAGCAAGTAAGAATTGATTTTTACTTGCGATGGTTTCTTGGAAGCCCTTATGAACGATTGTTACTAAAATTCATTTATATTCCGAGAACTTATGTAATTTTTGAACCATCTTATATTGGTAAATAATAAATAGCATGTTGGTACCGACTACAAATCAAAGCCATTAAAAACTCTTTGAATAATGTACACATAACAAAAGAACGAGATAAGCATTATTCTGTTAAATCCCCACAGATAACGCCTAGTGATTTTGATAACCAACATCTGGGAAAGGCTAACAAAAACTCATTAACGAAATCTGTCTTTAACAACTTTGAGATAACGGTCGGCAGAATAAAGCCTTTCTGTTCCTTCGTAGTAGACAGTACCTCCAAATTATATGTCGCTCTTATCGATTTCAACCCCTAACCGAAATTCTAGACTGATTTATGATAGCTTTTACTTTTCTTAGTCGCAAACTCGAGGTAAACTCAACAATAGAATTATAACGACTTAGTACAACAGTACGTGACAAATTACAAACACACAAATGCGAATTTATTGTTTTGCTGTTGTTACATGAATATAAAACAGAGGCTGAATGTGACTCGTCTGAAAGCTTCGTACTGAGAATTGGAAACACTTAAGTGGGAGCTGGGAAAGGCTGATTTCATTTGAAGTCGTTAAAAAATTACATTTACCTTTTTCCCTTTTTTTAAAGCGGAGTTTATAATAAAATCATATTTTTTTGCAGATTCAGGGCAAAAAGTGTGACAATTTCTTTGGACCCTTTAACGGTATTCGAATTGGTTATTAATAACTTTTAATTACCGGGGCAAAAATCATATGCATAAAAGATATTATAGAACACAGCGTTTTGAAGGTCCTGTCTAACCCTTTGAAACGTAACAATAATTATGACTTAAAGAGGGTAGACTTTAGTGGATACTAAAGCTATGAGATATTTTTATTTTTCTCTATGTAGGTTAAACGGCACATAACCTACGGGCCGTGCCACTCAGCGCTTAACGTCATTGGCGTTTTACTACGTCGCCGTTCATCACACTCTTTTTGTTGTTTATCAACTCGATATTTTTACGATCATCAAAAAAGGCCTGAAAGAGAGTTCGTAATTTAAAAAGGGTGTTTTCGTGTCGCCCCAAGGGTTTATCAGGAATTTATGCCTCGAGGATTCCAGAACCGAAGTGTGAAAACGATATATAAGCCGAAACTACACTAGTGAGTTATAATAGTATGTGTAAGGCTGTGTGAATAAGTGCAATCATCTAAACTAAACAATAGATTGAATAATACTTGGAACAAACAGAAAAGTTTTTCGGAAACGTTACTGAAATAGTGCTGATAGAAAACAGAAAATGATGGTCTAACTTGCTGAAACAATCTAAACAATCACATACCCCTCGGATACACAGTATTCAAACGAAAATATTATACCCGGACCCTCAGCTTGAAAACCACGATAATTCAATAAAATTGCTTGCACGTTTTGTATTGTTCACAAACAGATCACAAACCGAAAATCCAACCCTCGCAGGAGAAAAATTAAACGCATCCATAAATTACGGCCCCACTCCGTTACGATTTATTATGCATGCGTGTATGTATGATAAAGGAGAAGAGAATGATAAAAGTGAAATGAAAATAATCAGCATTCCAAAGTTGGTGAATAAATATGTATGGTTGAAACTAGACGATTCATAACGAGAACATCGTGGCAATCTCGGCGGACGTGATGTGACAGGCAAGCTTGGAACACACTCCACACTCCAACATACTACAGAAAATACTGGATCGAAAACAGATGGCCCCGACGAGTTGCCTTAAAGCTCCAGGTTCCTATTACACGATACACTGGACTCGCGGCAAAGGGGTTGATAAAAGCATATCCCAGGTAAGGTATG